>JADWQK010000106.1:0-600000 GCA_017933935.1 Sesamia nonagrioides
ACCCACCAGACAAAGTCTTGCCGCCAAGCGATTCATCGTGTTCCGGCATGATGTCTGGTGAAGCCGTACGGAGGACGGGTCTGAGCAGTTGTGTTGCGATGTGTGGCGGGTACGATGCGCCAAATGTTGTTGTGTCGGGAGTTTGGTCATGGAGAGTCTCCAGATCAATCTCCCTCTAGCGCAGCTTCGTTTGGTCGTGTTGGTCTTGGGTTTAACATTGCATCACCTCGCTCAGCTGCCGTCATCCTTCCTATTCCTTAGTTTTTTAAGTGAATAGGCTTAATAAACTAGTGCGCTACCATCAACGATTGCATCACTGCTTACCGTCAGGCGGGATTGCAGTCAAGCACTAGTTTATAGTTATTTAAAAAAAAAAATCTGCTAAATTCATAATAATCTATCAATTATCTCAGTCGTCTCGTAATGGAATGGTGATAGAATGACATTGCCGTATTCCTATTATTATAAAACCCTTCAGTAGAAATTATTTTCCAAAAGCTACCATTGAATTTGACCCTTTATTAATATGGAGTGGAGTGTCAACGATGACTACCGGAAAGTCACGATGACGCCATTTTGTTAGTATATTACGAAACTTGTCAAAATCCATCATTATCAGATCACTGATTGACCATTCTGACACTATTGTATAATAACAGACTAGGTCCCCTGGTACACGAAGTAACGATTTATATATTTTCAACTCCAATCTACTTAATAGAAAAAGATTAGCCAACTTTTCCTGAAGCCAAAACATACCTACCATTGTTTTATAACACCCAACATCAACGTTATAACTTGTTTTAATATGTTTCCTCAAAAGAAACAGCCATTGTCAATTTACAACGAAGTCGATGACATCACACGATTTCTGGAAATGAATCGAATCTATACTACTGGTGGTATCCAAAGTGTATTTAGATTATGGGAGTTTTTATCCTGGTTTAAAGCGTTTTATTTAGGTAAGTTGTGGTGGTGATGTTAGGTTTTCCGATCAGGATTTTTATTGATCAGTCCGGATAACGGCAATAGGTTTACCCTATTACAGGTTGCATGTAGGTCTAGACCACCTCGGCATAACTGTTCGAGAATTATGGGTGAATGTTATGAATTATGATAAGTAATTAAGTAGGTATAATTAATCTATACTAATATTCAAAGGTGAAGAGTTTGATTGTTTGTTTGAACGCGCTAATCTTAGGAACTACTAGTCTGATTTAAAAAATTCGTTTTGCTTAGGATAGCCCATTAATCCAGGAAGGCTTTAGGCTATATAACATCACGCTGCGACCAATAGGAGCGGAGCATAATTAACTCCACGCGAACGAAATCGCTGGCGGCCGCTAGTAATTTATGAAAAAAGAAAACACTAAAGGACTGCAGTAATACAGAAACAACCTATGTTTTATTTTATTAGTTGTCTTGTGCATTATGGTTACGGCTTCATCTTCCTTAAAATGTGTCTCAAGGTTACCCAATGACTGAGCACCCATCCATACTACACCACGATCACAAATCTGCCCGATTTCATATCTTTCATATCTACTGAACGATGAAAACCTAGATTTTGCTGTATAACTTCTAAATTATCTATCAAAAAGTACTAGCATCTCGTCGGTTTTGTTATCAATAAAACATGGAATTGAAATTAAGTGCACACGATAAGGATAATAGTAAGTATTTTATGGCATTTTTTTAAAGTTTATACAAATATGTGTATGTACTGACGACACCACATCAAACTACTACAATCTGTCAGATATTTTTATTGGATTTCCAACTTTATCACTAAGGTATTAAGGCTCAAGATTCATTGGGAATATTTGAAAGTTTCTGGTAGCTTCGTCTGCTGTCGTCCGTACCTACCCATATTTCTGTTCAGCCGGTACTTGAGCACCTGCCTACCTGCACACCTTACAAAACTAATGAAATACAATAATTAAGTAGGTAATATCATTTAAAAATGGCTTGGTTTTACTGCCAGGTGCTGATTAACAGATTTTATAAGTACAAAATAAAGTTTCTTATGTTTACCTACTTTTATTAAATTTGAACACGAGTTTGTTCCCTTTTATAAAGTTTTAAGTGGCGTTCATGAAGTAGGTAAAAGTTTTGCCCGTGTCTCCGCCCGCGTTCGGAATTATTCGATAGGGATGTACTACCGAGAGTAAAAATATCCTTAGTACTAGACATTTTTTTTATATAAATTACTTGCAGCCGCCAGCGACTTCGTTCGCGTGGAATTAATTATGCTCCGCTCCTATTGGTCGCAGCGTGATGTTATACATATAGCCTAAAGCCTTCCTGGATTAATGGGCTATCCAAGGCAAAATAATTTTTCAAATCGGACCAGTACTTTCCGAGATTAGCGCGAACAAACAAACAAACTCTTCAGCTTTATATATTAGTAGGTAGATAAAGAGAGAGAGAGAGAGGTAGAGTATAGATAAACTAGCGCCTTGCAATCCGTTAGCTTGACCGCAATCCCGCCTGACGGTAAGCAGTAATGCAATCGTTGATGGTAAAGCGCACTAGTCTATTAAGAGCCTATTCACTCTAACCTTGAAGACACTCCAACTGTAGTCCGACGGAAACACCACCGCTGGCAAATTGTTCCAGTCCCTCGATGTACGCGGTATAAAAGAGGAGGCTTGCTAAATAAGCGTGTGTAGTTGTGGACCCCAGCCTGTAGTATCTAGGTCACGGTCTACCTGTGAATTTAGTTTCATCGAAATCAGTTCAGGATTTGAGGGGTCAAAACATAGAACTAGACAAAGCAAATGTATGTAATTTAAGCTTACTATTATTTCAAACGTCTAGCAAAGCCTCTGGGGCCCTAGTCGCATTACATTATTGTCAGAATAATCAATCAGTGATCTCATAATGAACGATGTTGACAACTTTCGTAATCTACTAACAAAACGGCGTCTTTATGACTTGATTTCCAGTGGTGAATCACTGACACTCCACTTCATATTAATAAATGTTCAAATTTAGTAGAAGTCGAAAAAATCGTTTCTGATCAGTCATTTCTTGGTTTTATAATAATAGCAACACATCAATGTCATTCTATCACCAGTCTTCTTGTTCAGTTCTTTTTACATTTCCCTCGGGAATATCAAATTTTTCCGGGCAAAAAGTATCCTATTATTTAATCCAG
Source organism: Sesamia nonagrioides (assembly GCA_017933935.1). Classification (NCBI taxonomy): domain Eukaryota; kingdom Metazoa; phylum Arthropoda; class Insecta; order Lepidoptera; family Noctuidae; genus Sesamia; species Sesamia nonagrioides. Next base: position 3,161 of record JADWQK010000106.1, read on the forward strand.
ACTTCTAATTTTACGTGTCAAAAATTTGAAAGCAATCGGTTTAGTAGTTACGCCGTGAAAGCGAAACAAACAAACAAACTCATTTTCCGATTTAGGTATAATACAAGTGTACTGCCATCTATCAGACAAATCAATGTCGCAACAAAGATATTATGTAATTTTAGTTATCTCAGGTACATATAGATGGCACTTTTTATTTGAGTTGTGAAATTAGAAGTCGGTGTCAAGATTCTCCGACAATATTATATAGTTTAAGGAAATAACGTTCAATTTATATTCTGTAGGAAGTCGAGTCGGCGCCTCTGTCGCGAAGGGCTTCTTGCAGGGTAACTGGGGGTTTCACCTGGCGGAGACAGAACGCCGAGGTGCCGTGTGTGGGTTCTGTTCTGTGACGCGCGCGCGCCTATAGAACACATAGCAACCACTTACACAGACGCGCGCAACTCACGCGCGTATTAACATAACATCCCGTCAGGCCCTTCTTGCCGACCAAGTGAAAGGCCTGTAGTAGCGGGCCGATTAAACTGACTCTGCGACCAGGGGGCATAGCCCTGGAACCGCTCGAAGTTTGTCAATTTAGTACATTTTATTATGTATTCAGGGATGGTAGAATAAACATTGGATTTAGAACCCTATGTTTCATTTTTGATATCAGCGGTTGAGACGTAGGGACCCGTAGTGTCATGTGACCCTCACTAAGTCCGAGGGTTCGCATGATCTACATCATCATCATCATCATCGTCATCAGCAGCAGTTTCTTCTACCAGATCGCAAGTCGCAACGTGGCGAGCACCACCCCTAAACCCTCACAAGGCCCGAGGGTTTAACACTAGCTTTGCTCCCGCGGCGGCTTCGCGCGTGGTGTTCGGTTATATCGCCCTTTTTAGATTTCCCTCGGGAATATCAAATTTATCCGGGATAAAAGTACCCTATTATTTAATCCAGACTTCTAATTTTACGTCTGGAAAAATTCAAAGCAATCGGTTTATTAGTTACGGCGTGAAAGCCAAACAAACTTACAAGGATTATGAATTTAGCATTTTACGAACTTTTATCACAATGGCAATGGAATCCTGTTGGAATGACAAATTTAAAAAAAAATAGCAGACCCGGGCCCTTGGTAGACGGTCATCAGGTAGGCCCCATCACTGCTCACCAACAAATCATTTCTGAATGAGCTAGGTTGATGATGCAAAGAAGAATAGCAGGACTCCATATTATTTATAATCTGTGAGCCGTACCTACTTATAACTAGTGTACATAACATTCGTAAAAATAAAATCAAAATTTAATGATCTTATGCAAAATCTTAAGTCTTGGTGGCCTAGTGGTTAAAACACCAGCCTCTCAAGTATGAGTGTGCGGTTCGATTCCAGGTCAGGGTTTTCTAATTTATATGTACTTACTAAGTATATCTTGGACCTGCATATCCTGCTTATTATGGAGGGAAGTGGAAAAAATATCTATTTTCTTACTCCTCCGCTATTCTTTTCTGATTAATTTCGTTGCGGGACCCAAGACAGTTGAATCGTTTCTCTGGGACTCGTCGAGCTTCATTGCTCGGCGTTTTTCTGGCGGTCTCCACTGTTGATTCTGGCTTTCAGGAGTTGCAGTGGGTTGGGAACAGTGTGGCGGGTATTGTCCCAAAAAAAAAAAAAGTATATCTTGGACACCAATGACTGATTAAAAGGTGAAGGAAAACATCTTGAGGAAACCTGGACTTTAAGTCTTAAATCGCCAACCCACATTGAGCAGGCGTGGTGATTACGCTCAATCCTTCTCTATATGAGAAGAGACCTGTGCCTAGCAGTGGGACGATAAAAGGTTGATGATGATGATGATGATAGCAAAATAAACACCGTAAAACTATAACAATAAAACGAAGATTATAATGCAAAACATACATGATCTCCGTCAAATTAAGATAATAGGTAAAAATCAAAGCAATTTTTTAAGGTCCGGAGGCCACAACATCAGCCGCCGGCATAAGAGCTGGCCTCGATGTATCGTCGTCAAATTCCGCGTCAGCAGTTTCGTCGCCAGCGCACCCGTCGTTTGCTGAGCTTGAAGAGTGCCCTGCCCGCGTGTCCCGCAGCCACGCACCTGTCGTCGCAGCTCCTCCACGCAACGTCGCCCGGACCCCTCTCCCAGTCTCGCTGCAAGTGTCTGCAGCTCTAGCGAAGCCTCCGCAAAAGGAATCCGCTAGCTTCTCAGCAAGTGTCTCAGACATTCCGAAAAAGAAGCCTATACCAGATCAGTCGCCGAATAGGGCTAATGATGAGGGTTTCGTGACGGTGCAAAGGAGGAAGCGCCGAATGCGAACCAACAAGAACCGTTGCGGCAAAGCTCCTACGGGGACGGAAGCTAACTTGCGTGCCGCAAAGCCGAACACACCGGTGTATATCTCACGCCTACACTACACATGAGGACATCGTGGAGTACGTACGCCAGAAGACAAGATACTCACCGAGGGTACAGTTACTGGAGTCGCGCCGCAACGTTAACTTCAAGGCTTTCGTGGTGCGCATACCGAATTGTTTTCTGCCCATTGTGATGGAAGAGGACTTCTGGCCGCAAGACGTGGTTTTCCGTCGCTTCCGCGGACAAATACCACAGAACAGCATAAGAACATGCTAGTAGTAGCGAAGCACTATTTTATAATATAAAGATATGTATGTTTAGGTTAAGGTATTTATGTATGGGCCTGCGTCGCCTGAAATAAACAAATAAATAAATAAATAAATAAAATAAATAAATAAGACAAAGTCATGTCGCCAAGCGATTCGTCGTGTTCCGAGTCGACATGATGTTTGGTGAAGCCGTACGGAGGACAGGTCTGAGCAGTTGTGTTGCGATGTGTGCCGGGTACGATGTGCCAAATGTTGTTGTGTCGGGAGTTTGGTCCTGGAGGGTAGCGGGATCGAAGCACGGTGCTCCGCTGGTCGACCGCAGGTAGTTGGGGGCCCAAGTAGTGTGCCAGCCACACACGAAAGGCTGCCCCGCCAACTGCGTAAAATCCCAGGGTGGCCCCATCGTGCCGGTTGGCGACCGGACGAGAGGACCCGATGGCGATCCCTGGGGGGGTTCGGGCGTCCCCGCAGTCTCCAGATCAATCTCCCTCTGGCGCGGCATCCTTCCTATTCACTATGTTTTTTTAAGTGAATGGGCTTAATAAACTAGCACGCTTTACCATCAACGATTGCATCACTGCTTACCATCAGGCTGGATTGCAGTCAAGCGTTACTTTATAAACATTAAAAAGAAAATAACGTTGTATCATCACTACATATTATAAAACAAAGTCACTTTCTCTTTCCCTATGTCCCTTTGTATGATATTTCTTTAAAACTATGCAACGGATTTTGATGTTTTTTTTTTTAAATAGATAGAGTGATTAAAGAGGAAGGTTTGTAGGTATAATAAATAACATCCATTAAATTGTGGAGAAATATTATTATTTTTAAGGTTTCTAATGTGGTATCGGAAATAATTACATTTTTCCCGCATTTGCATTGAAACGCATGCTGAATCCTACGAGATTTATCAAAATTGTGTACTAATTAACAGTGAAAAGGTCTACAAAAAAGTCCGCGATGGTATATTTCTATCTCTTTTAGACATTCCACAATAACATTTTTTGTCATTTACTTTTTACGACAAATAGCGGCTAATTTTCGTAGCGATTTTGCAGCATTAATCCTTATCCAATAACCAATTTAATGCCTTAAATACACATACAGTTGATTTAATATACAATATGTAAAGAAAACCCTGTCCGACCCTTAAGGATAATAAGGTTAGGTAAACACTTGACCAAATATAATATAAAATTTTACATAATCATCATAGTAACAATACTAATGAATTTTGAAATAATCCTTTTTTCCCGGGAATTAATTCCAATTTCCCCGAAATTTGGTAATTTTTAAAAAAATGACAACACCGGTATTATTATAAGCGAATAGCAACACGACCACGTCACAGGTGCCGTGTGCCCGGCCCCCCGCCGCCCGCGGAAGGGGTTGCTTACCGCACATGTATTAAGTTACCTCTTCTTGCGAAATAATATTTATTTTTTAGGGGTTTTTTTTAAGTTTAGCCTGTCTTTGTGGGCATTAGTAGAATCAGTTATCGATACCTAACAATACCTTCACGGATCGGACAGGGATTTCTTTACATATTGTAGATCTATATCGCCCTTTACAGCATATGATTTATTATCAGCATATGATATTACAACGTATTAAATATTTTCGAAGATATTACAGAATTTAAAAAAGCGAAGTGTCGCGTTTGCGGTGATACATGGCTCGGCGTTCGCGGCGGTTTTTATACAACGTTCACAGTTTTCTGTAGTGTATTTAGTATTAGCATTGCACCCGTGCGAACCGGGGCGGGTCGCTAGTTATTCTAATAAAGTTAAAAGTATCTATTTGCAAACATTAGTATCATAAATATATGTTTACTAGCTTTCCGCCCGCGGCTTCGCCGCGTGGATTTCGGTTATATCGTGCTTTTAGATTTCCCTCGGGAATATCAATTGTTTTTTCAATAAAAGGTAGCCTATATCCTTTCTCAGGGTCTAAAGATTGTCTGTGCCAAACAGACTCCAAAAATGAAAAGGCTTCGGAGTTCGGATGCGACTCCGACAGCCGACTGGGATTAACGCTGAGAAGATGATGATGATGATTTAACTCCGCCTAAGCAAGCAAGCTGCTTAGCAGAGTTATTCAAAAATTACAGTTTTTTTTCCATATTTGCCATTTTCTTCTAGTAAGTGCTCTAGTTAGAGTATTCGAGATGACCCAACCAAACGGAGGAGAATCTTGACACCGCGATTCACAAATCAGCACCAAATGTACAGTGACATCTTTTAGTACATATTAAAACTAAAACAGATTCAGTGGACAAGTTGGTATCTTCCTGAAGTAGAATTAAAGTAAATAATTATAAAAATAAATAAACTAGAATACAAATTTTATGTATTTCCTAAATAAACGCATTTATTAAATTAATTGAAGCAGAAAAGTTTTCTCAATGAAAATGCAAAAACAAAGAAATTCGTTTTATTGTAATACAATGCACTTGTCTATCTTTATTTATATAATTCTGCTGTACGTGTGTATATCGTTGAACCCCTTCTAAACGGCTTAACCGATTTAAATGAATTTGTCCCTGGATGGTTTAAATTCACAAATCAGCCCGGCAGATGGCGCTGATTGCTTGAAAAAGCATGACTGTGATCTCGGAAACGTTGTTTCGTCTTTTCCTACAGTTTTATGCTACCCTGGTACCTTGCACCTCTACAAACTAGGCACAATAAAAGTTCTTCCATGTAATTATTGTGGTTTAATAATAATAATATCTATATTTCAGACATAGGTCCATAATTTTAAACAAAAAATAAACATAAAACGTTAGTAGGGTTGTTAGTATAACACATAAAATACAATCAGTAGGTCTATACAGGCTATTTCCTATTTCTGAGCAAGTGAACACTCGCCCAGTAAACAGTAAAAGGACCGTTTATTTTGTACGCTAACGTTCTGATGACAGTGTTGGAGCTGCCACGGACCCTGCTCATCATCGATGCGGTTCTTTTCCTAATGATGGAGAAAAAGTCCTCGATTGAAGCTCCCGCAAACATTTCGGTGGCACTGCAATACCTGGGCTTCTTCAACACTGCTCTCAGAGCATCATTGTACTGTACACGCAAGGCATTATAAGCCCGCCGCGTAAAGTTGATCCATAGACTGCACGTGTAAAATGATTGACAGAAGGCTCTGAACAGTAACAGTTTTACATCTGTAGTACATCGTGCGAATCTGCGGGCGAACATATTGCAGCGGACTGCCAACGCCCTCCGTTCCCTCTCTAAGTCTGCATCATCCTGCAGGCTATCCGTCAGCACGTGACCCAAGTATTTTGCTTCAGTCACCCTCACAAGTGACGACCCCCCGATCCTAATTGGTGGCACATTTGACGGAGTTTTATTTCCTGCCTTGAAAACCATGAGGACACTCTTACTAGCATTATACTTGAGTCCGTGCAACGTTACATACGCTTCACAAATGCCCAGAAGTCTTCTGAGCGCACTCACTGACGGGCTGAGCAGAACCATAATGATGAATGAGCTTCATTGTTTCGGCTTCTAAAAGTCAGTGTAAAGCGGACCCCAGACTCCAAAACTGAAAAGGCTTCGAATGCGACTGGAATTAACGCTGGGAAGATGATGATCAAATTGTCTTATCAAAATAAATTCTACGAATTCTACTACTCCACTGGTTCTTCAATATTTTGTGCCTATGGAAAAAATTTAGGTTAATTTGGGCAATTTTAATACAAAAGATATAATAATCTTTATTTATATAGAAAAACAGTTTGTAGTACATTTTACATTTTTTTACATAGTGGGTAGTTTTACATTTCTGACAATCAAGTGGGTGACGTACTCTTCTCATGCTACGCTATGAGATAGCCTGTATTAAGAAGTAACAGTGCCTATACCCTTGAGTTGGGTAGTAACAATTTTATTTTAAAAAACTTAAACTTACGTATAATGCTTAACAAATATTATTATTTTTGTATATAGGTAATTTTAATTTAATTTGATAACCCGTAAAGGTTCTTACAATGACATATTACATTTTTATATCTATAATAATTATAAAGAGGTAAAATTTGTAAGTTTGTAAATTTGTATGTCGGGGGTAATCTCTGGAACTCATAATCCAATTCTAAAATTTTTTTAACTGGCAGTAAGCTACATTATTCCTGAGTGCTATAGGCTATAAACTGTTTCTATAACATGTATATTAACCGAGCTATCACAACTTTTGTCTAGCAAGTCGGAAAAAAATATCTCATAAAATAGAATTCTTTGCGTGCGCTGCCTAAACAGTTGCTTAAAATTAAAAACAATGTATGGCTATCTGGTTCGTCATAATTATTAGACGTCCCGCTTTGAACGAGACTGTCCCTTTTTATAATTAAAAATTCCTGAAACGAACTTTAGCATGCAAAATTGTCTCGTTTTCGAAAATTTGAATAGCCGCAGGCCGTCCGCCCGCACCGCAGCGATATGACGCCCGCACCAACTGGACGCAAACTAGCGATTTGTGAGTGAAAAATCTCAGATATTTTCATTTGTATAGGTATTTAATCTCTACTTCAGATATTTTAAACTAGCAGCCGCCAGCGACTAGACAAGACAAGAATTTTTCAAAGCGGACCAGTAGTTTCCGAGATTAGCGCGAACAAACAAACATACAAACAAACTCTTCAGCTTTATATATTAGTATAGATTAAATATTTTTCATACTACTACTGATCACGTTGGTTATGGCTGTCAGAATGGTATATTTGCCACAACATAGCGTATTTGTAACATTTCTTGTTATAACATCAATCCATTCACATATTACATTTACTTTAGTGCTGGATACTGCTGGTTCGATTGTGTTCTTTTCTCATATTCTAATAAATTCAAAGGCCCTCTCTCTGTATCAGCCTCTTTGTGAACGCGCTCGACCGTAGTTGGGCCTGCTTATATTCTGATGTGACTACGTCGATACGAGTTTTGCTCTTTATATTCCACCAGGCACGAACACAATCTTGGGTAGATAATGAATTATGAAACCATTTTTTTTTTTTTTTGTTATTTTTCATCTTTCATTAACAGGTTAACTATTTGAATTACTATTTGATTGTGTTCTTTCATCTTATTATGCTCAAATAGCTGTAATCTAGTAAATAAAAGTTTAATAATTAATACATCCACTCACAGACAATGGCCCCGATTCCCTCGTTCTCTAAACTAAACTAAATTTGAGTGCATGCACCTTTTTCTTTAAATTTCATTAAGAGAAGGACAGAAGATAGTATGTTAGTATCTACAGACCTGTCAAATTAGGCCACGCCTGACGTAAATGGGGAAGAAAACGCAAAGCTATTTGCAAATGTCGCTGGCGTTTGACTCATTCATAACAATTAGCTCTCAGTCGTATCACGTTTTATGTTGAGTTTTTTTTTTGTGTTTGACGAGTTTTTTTTTAGGTAAAGCAGGGCAATGTATTGTACATGGACTGTTTCAAGTTAAGAAAGGAGTTAAAAGTCTAGAGGAGCTTCAGTAAAAGGACGAAAAGCTGATCTAGTGCGCTTTACCATCAACGATTGCGTCACTGCTTACCATCAGGCAGGATTGCGGTCAAGCGCTAGTTTATAATATACAATATGTTAAGAAAACCCTGTCCGACCCATAAGGATAATAAAGGTTAGGCAATCACATGACCAAATAAAATTTGAAATTTTGCATAATCATCATAGTAACAATACTAATAAATTTTGAAACTATCTTTTTTCCCCGCAAATTTACGCTAACTTCCCCAAAATTTGGTGTTTTTAAAAAAATGACAACACCATTTTAGGCGGTATAAGTGTCGGCTTTCCTTTTATTGTTTTGTTAGATTATTTATTTCTTTGGCGGCGTCGCGCGTGAGCTTTGTCGGCGACGTAAAAGAAATAACTAGTGATGCACTAATTTTTGCGCAATAACGTTTTTTTATCGCTATTAATCGAAACTTGTATTTGGTTGAATGATTTGTTAAAAACACAGATTACCCAATGGTAAAAGTACTTTTGTTTGTTTATCGATTAATTACTAATAACATTATTATAACACAAGTATTAGTAAACAGAAACGAGAAGGACTTATGAAACACAATTTTAGTAAAATTTTACAAATATTTTAACGGTCAATATCATCGATTTTAAGACAGAAACTGAAATTAAAAATTTGGCATGATTTTCATTTACAGCAGTGTACCTAACTAATTTAAGTTTTGTAAAAGTTCTAAACAATTCCATGCGATGTTGAATCTAGAATGAGAATGAGAAACTACAATACTAAATCGATAACAAAAATAGACGAGTAAATTGTTTCCATCGAAAATCAATATTTTAATTACTTACACATCCCTATTTACTCAAAGGATGCCGCGAGGTCTGCCCCGTAGGTACAATTCTAAATAATAATAATAATAATAATAATATTGATTTAGACACATTTTGTTGACAGCATAAGCACAACAGAGTAAGACAAAAGGCAAGAAAATACAAATCAAAATGAACAAGAAACATGTCGTGCAATGTAGCAACTCTAGATCCCACACTAGGATACCCTGTGTCGTGGGATCCAGTTACTTCAATGTTGTAGACACCTTATATGTGCGAGTGGTTGCTTATACTAAACAATATTTAAACTTTTAAAGTATGTACTAGAGAAAACATGCAAAACATGACAGAAAACATGTAAGAATTGTGTGGAGTGTAATGTAGTGCAGTATGCATGTACGGACGACAGCAGGTCAAGCCACCCCAAACCGCCAGACCCTCCCAACCAACCCTGAGCCCTAATGCTTTAGAGATAAAGTTGAAAATATAACAAGGAAATCCGACAGACCGCAGCAGCCCGATGTGCCGTCGTCCGCACAAATGTGTGTGTAATGTGTGTGTTAAAGGGATGTGTTTGGGAGAAGTGTTGCACCTGGTTGAGCATTTGGAGGAGAAATCAATGCATGGGAGTAAGGAAAGATTCAGTCCGTGCATAGTCTTGAGCTGAAAGCCACTTTGTGATTTTAACTCTACAAGTACGCTTTGTACAATCCGCTATGTCAAGGAGTTTATGCGTTTCCTGATAAATAAAAAAAATAAAAATAAAAATCATTTTTACTTTAAATTATCAGTAGCGCGTAAACATCGCTCTCGTGAAGACTATTCGTGTATTGTGTGATCATGTCGTTTCCTAATGTAGAGTAATGTAACATGCTGATGGAAGGTAGCAACTGCTGTTTTGTGATCAGGTGATTGTGGTCAATGTGGTCAATGTGGTTCCAGTATGACGGTGCGTCACCATATCTTTGTCCTGTACGTGAGAACCTCCATTATCAGTTCGGCGAGCAGTGGATTGGTAATGGTGGACCAACTGTGGCCAGCGCGGATTTGACACCACTTGATTTTTATTTATGTGCATGTCCGTGCTAATCTCGTGCGACGGTGCCAGCTGGGCCTGTATCGTTATTAGTGAACGAAATTGGAACAACATCTCCGCCACAGCCATTAAGCTCATCGAATGAAATGATACATTTGGAGAGTCAGACGACCTTCCTACTTAAAAAAAAGTTCTTTTCACGAGCTGCCTAAGTATCATTATTTCTTTCGAGACTCGATAAACGTGAATAAATTACCTATACCTACATGCATGAGGTCAACTGAGGTTATGAACTGTGCCTGTGTTGCCATAAAATTACCTATTTATTTTATTTAAGTTATTTATTTTTTAGGGGGAATTTTTTTTTAAGTTTAGCCAGGTTTTGTAGGCATTAGTAGAATCAGTTATCGATACCTAACAATACCTTCACGGGTCGGACAGGGTTTTCTTAACATATTGTATAAAAAAAAAAAAATCTAATTACCAGGCAAAAAACAATGCCCAGACTTTAAAATTAATGCAGACTTATTAGTTTTTTAAGTTACATTAATTTTGTATTAGGTTTAATGTTTCTTTAGTTATATTTAAGTAAATATTAATGTAATTATTATTACCACATTTTGAAAGTTTCAACCTTATTAACCTAAAATTATTATCCAGACTTGAATCGTATGACCGATATTTTTACTTTTTTTCTTCCTCAACAACAAGAAATTCAATAGAAAAAAATTGATTTACCGCCCCCAGAAAGCTATGGAGACATCAACATAGTCTTTACTGAAATCTATTTATATATTCTGTTCCTAATTGAAATGCATAGGTATCTTTAGGGAAAGAGTGATTTCCATTATTATTGCAACAAATTGCTACACAACGCGGCATATTTTTTATAAACAACGTGAACTCGAACAAATTACAATGGGTTTTGACAGTTTATTTGGGTCAAACGATATCAGCGCCTCTAGTGGCGAGATTTGTCAGTTTTCTTTCCCTTAGTCGTTATGTGTTATGTGGGTACCTACTAATTGCGATGTGCAATCACAGTAGGGTAGGTAGTAAGTTAGTTTTTAAGTTAACGACTGCTGCGTCAGTCCAATATATGGCCTTGTACGTATCGGTTTGTTATTTATCCGTCCACCTCCCCTCAGTTATAACAGTTGGCAACGAGATCAAAGTACGTAAATTACGCGTAAAATGGCAAAAGTATCCGCTACAGTTTCAGTCGACACATTAATAGTATTCCGCCACGAACATCAAGAATGGCAATTATACAAAGAAAAATTGGAACAGTGGTTTCTTGCAAACGAAATTGGGGTAGACTTGGATAAAGCCGGTTGTAAACGTCGAGCTATTTTGTGAGTAACTGCTCGGAATCAAGCTACAAATTGATTCGCGATCTAGCTTCACCGCGTCAGGTCGGTACCTTGAGCTAGGATGAAGTAGTTTCTCTATTGGATGGACATTTTAAGGTGAAGAAATGCACATTCGCGGAACGGTACAAATTCCATAGTGCCACGCAACATGTCGGCGAAGGATTGCCAGAGTGGGCGGCACGAGTACGTGGGTTGGCAATACACCGCGGGTTCGTGTCTACAAACCTTGACGAGCAGCATCGCCACCGTTTTGTGCTAGGCATAGCACCTGGACCAGAAAGATACAAGCTATTTACCAAAGCGACGTCGGAATTAACCTTGAACAAGGCTTTGGAACTAGCAGAAGGCGTACGCAGTACTCGTATGGGAGCACAAGAAACAGCACGGCTGGCGGACATGGTAATGCCACTTCAAATGATGAAGAAGGACACTGCAACACAGCGTGCTCAGCACCCGGCAGCAGCGCGTCGCAGTAGGCAGGGAGCAGCAACAACCAGCGCGGCAGCGGCTCGCGGCAAGCGAGCTCAATCCTACAACAACCAGCGCGGCAGGGGCTCGCGGCAAGCGAGCTCAATCCAACAACAACCAGCGCGGCGGCGGCTCGCGGCAAGCGAGCTCAATCCAACAACAACCAGCGCGGCAGCGGCTCGCGGCAAGCGAGCTCAATCCAACAACAACCAGCGCGGCAGCGGCTCGCGGCAAGCGAGCTCAATCCAACAACAACGGCGGCGGCAGCGGCTCGCGGCAAGCGAGCTCAATCCAACAACAACCAGCGCGGCAGCGGCTCGCGGCAAGCGAGCTCAATTTAACAACAACGGCGGCGGCAGCGGTTCGCGGCAAGCGCGCTCAATCACACTACAACAGCGGCGGCAGCGGCTCGCGGCAAGCGAGCTCAATCCAACAACAACCAGCGCGGCAGCGGCTCGCGGCAAGCGAGCTCAATCCAACAACAACGGCGGCGGCAGCGGCTCGCGGCAAGCGAGCTCAATCCAACAACAACCAGCGCGGCAGCGGCTCGCGGCAAGCGAGCTCAATCCAACAACAACCAGCGCGGCAGCGGCTCGCGGCAAGCGAGCTCAATCCAACAACAACGGCGGCGGCAGCGGCTCGTGGCAAGCGAGCTCAATCCAACAACAACCAGCGCGGCAGCGGCTCGCGGCAAGCGAGCTCAATTTAACAACAACGGCGGCGGCAGCGGCTCGCGGCAAGCGCGCTCAATCACACTACAACAGCGGCGGCAGCGGCTCGCGGCAAGCGAGCTCAATCCAACAACAACCATCGCGGCAGCGGCTCGCGGCAAGCGAGCTCAATCCAACAACAACCAGCGCGGCAGCGGCTCGCGGGAAGCGAGCTCAATCCAACAACAACCAGCGCGGCAGCAGCTCGGGGCAAGCGAGATCAATTCAACAACAACGGCGGCGGCAGCGGCTCGCGGTAAGCGAGCTCAATCCAACAACAACCAGCGCAACCAAGAGAGGCCATGGTTGAGCGAACGAGTATTGCACTGCAGGCAGAATGGGGCAATGCCAATCTTGTAGCATTCAATGCCGCCAAAACACAGGCGTGTCTTTTCACCGCCAAAAGGAGCCCGTTCACCTTGGCTCCTACTTTTCGGAATGTGTCCTTGGAGTGTTCCGACCGCCTTCAGCTTTTGGGAGTTGTGATTTCCTCGGACCTTAACTTTGGGAGGTTCATTGAGTCCAAGGCTAAGGTGGCTGCCAAGAAACTTGGCGTTATCGCAAAGGTCCGGCAGAACTTCACACCTGGGCAGCTTCTAATGTTATACAAAGCACAGGTCCGTTCGTGTGTGGAGTACTGCAGCCACATTTGGGCTGGTGCTGCCAAGTGTCACCTGGCCACTTTGGACTCAGTGGAGAGACGTGCAAAGAGGCTGATTGGTGACCCTGATCTAACTCGAGTCGGTCTCCAAAGCCTAGAGCACACCAGCCAGCCTTTCGGTGTTCTATAGGATGCATTTCGGGGAGTGTACGATGGAATTGCATGATTTAATTCCCCCATCTCCGTTCCACCAGCGGACGACCCGTCGTACGGCTGGTTTCCACCCTTACGTTGTTAACACCACTACGATCCGGACGAAGCGTTTCGCCTCCTCCTTTATACCGCGTACATCGAGGGACTGGAATAGTTTGCGAGCGGCGGTGTTTCCGTCGGACTACAATTTGAGTGTCTTCAAGGCTAGAGTGAATAGGCTCTTTATAAACTAGTGCGCTTTACCATCAACGACTGCATCACTGCTTACCATCAGGCAGGATTGCGGTCAAGCGCTAGTTTATAATATAATAAAAAAATAAATAAAGCGCGGCAGCGGCTCGCGGCAAGTGAGCTCAATCCAACAACAACGGCGGCGGCAGCGCTTGCACAGCCTGTGGCTACGCAGGTCACCAGGCATCGCAGTGTCGGTTTGTGCGTTATAAATGCAAAAAGTGCGGCGTTCAAGGGCATTTAAAACGAATGTGTAATCAAACTGTAAATAAACAACACTATGTCGAGTGCTGTGGGGATGCTGGTGACGATGGTGAGCATGTATGTTGTCATATTCGCACTTTTCGCGAGTACCTACTGATTGCGATGTGCATTCAAAGTAGGGGAGAACGGGAATGGTTGGGTAGGTAGACTAACCGCCAAAAACTCGCGAACGTTATGAATATTACGGCATCCCAACGCAGCCGCGCATCACTCTCCACCCCCCGCTCAATCGTCTGCAGCACCGCGTCGCAGACACACGCCGTTTTCGAGCAGTGACATGTGATTTGTTTTCATATCATCTAAGTAATATTTTCACATTCCATATTTTTTGATCTGATACCTACACATTTTATGTTAACCGTTTCCTTGTTAGTCTTTCATGTGAGTGTTTCATGAGTCCATATTCATCATATTTCCTGTATTATTTTTTTAAGTTGATGACAGTCTTTAGGTTGTCCATGCCATCGAAACTTAAAATTGCGTCTGGGGTTGGTAGACTAATTTCTTTCGGGGCAGGTTGAATAGTTAGTCAACCAATCCCAATAAAATTTTGAGTTTAAAATATCTCCGAAATGAACCTTTTAATAGATTCTTAATAAGTTAAGTAGGTATATTCATTGTTTTGCGACAGTATAATAAGGACCTATAAGAGAACGACAGAACGAGGATATCCTTTTACACCGAAGGATATCTTACAAGGACCTTGTCATCAAATCTTTTTTGACAATAAAAGCATTAATGCAACTGCAAAACAATATGATATTCCCTATAGGGAATATCATATTCTTGTTGCTAATGTCTTATAAGACATTACATCGTTATGTGACGAAACTAAAGGAGAAATTTGAACGTAATCTGAACTTGAGGAGAGCAGAATTAACCTTGGACTCAGTGATATATCTAAAAAATAGGCAAGTTTTTACTGATGTAGAAGAAGAAACTTTAGCAAGTTATTTAAAGAAAGCTTAGCATATCAGTTTGCCATAAAAAATAACAAAGCTATGCCAGATTCTTGGAGAATAAAACTGTTAGCTGGCGAAGATTGGTTGAGCTCGTTTCTTAAACGTCTCCTTCTTTATCCATCAGGACACCTCAAGCAACAAGTCTTTCTAGAGCTATATCATTCAACAATCATAACGTCAGTATGTTCTTCGCAAATTTAACCACTGTTTACCAACGTTTGAATCTAAGTCCTGGGGCCTTAGTCTGCTATTACAATAGTGTCAAAATAGTCGATCAGTGATTTCATAATGATCGATTTTGACAAGTTACGTAATCTACTAACAAAATGGCGTCATTATGACTTTCCAGTGGTCAATTGACACTGTACTCCACTTTAATAAATGTTCAAATTGAGTATTAGTTTCTAGAAAATCATTTCTATTAACGGGTTTTATAATAATGGCAATACGGCAATATCATTCTATCACCATTCCATTACGAGACGACTGATATAATTGATCGTTTATTATGAATTTAGCTGGTTACGAACTTTTAAGGACAATGACAATGAAATGGCGATGGAATTGTGTTGGAACGACAAATTTAAAAAAATAGCAGATTAGGGCCCCTGGTGATATCTGGAACGTTGATGCAACAGGTATTACAACAGGGCAAGTACCTAATAGAATAATAGCTCGACGAGGTATTAAAAGTCTGGGTAAAATGACATCTGCTGAGAGGCGTACATTGGTGACAGTTGCAGTAGGTGTTTCAGCTCTTGAAAATATGGTACTACCATTATTATATTTATTCTAAAATCGTTTTTGAATAAAGAGCTCAATTAAATTGAAATAAATATTTTATTACTTGACTCTTCTCTTAATTTGTTCGCTCATTGATACGTAGGTCTACTTACCCTCTTACTCAGTTCCGGAGTAGATTGACTATATGCCCGTATCTAACCCGGAACCGGGGATTGACTAAAAGTTGGTCTTCTGTAAAATGCATTAAAACATGATCATGATATTGAATAATGAACTAGGTTTTATTCTTGTTTATTAGTTTAATAGTTCTTCTATCCATTACAGCGATTTTTTTGTCTGTATATATGAAAACACAAAAAATATGTAAGATTTAGTAAAAAATTAGTCAACCATCCCCGGTCTCCCCTAGGGTAGGTGGTAGTAAGTTAGTTTTAAGTTAACGACTGCTGCGTCAGTGCAATATATGAACTTGTACGTACTTATCGGTTTGTTATTTATCCGTCCACCTCCCTTCAGTTATAACATTATGTTTATAGGTATGCGTCTAAACTGTCTATGGAACATCTTAATTTGACAGCCAAGAAGAAAAAAAGAACTTAATTTGACAGGATTAAACTTAAATGTTATCTGGAGTTTTGGCGGGAAAGCTAAGATGAGTGCCACGCTCATTTTTCAATGGACTTTTAAATTATTTATAGTGTCGTTTACTAAATAAAAACGCGTGATTTATGTAGTAAAAAGTGCATTCAGTGAATAATTCATAAAGAACATTGAAATCTTGCAGCATAGTGGCCACATCATGACTTTGCCCCAAATCTTCCTCCTAGTGTCGGTTCACGCGGGAAACGAAAGGAGATAGGTTTAGATTAGGTTAAGTTAGTTTAGTTAGGATGGGATAGTAGAAAATTAATTACTGAAGACATGGCAGTATGGTCTCTGACCTTAATCGGTTCCAAACGGCACAAAAAAAAAATGTTATCTTCTATCCTTTACTTAATAAAATAAGAAAAAAGATTCATTTAAATTAAAATTACTTTAGTTCGTGAACAAAAGACTCGGCGCAAATGAGTCCACAGCGAAACCGCTGGATTAATAATAATAATCATTTATTTCAGGTAAGATACCCATAATTTCACATAAGTAAATACAAACAAAATTAAAAGTAAGTAAAACACAGCAGACATGAAACACAAACTAATAATATAAAAATATAGGTACTAAAGAAATTTCATTAAATCATAACTACACAATAACTTATAGTTGACATCGCATTAGATGGTAGAAAAAGTCAAGAATTATGATATTATGTCAGATCGAATCATTAAAAAACAAAATGTAAAATTTAAAAATGAAATAAAATGCCAAAATCTAAAATAAAATAAAATAAAATGTCAAAATTAAGTATTCCTCGCACCCAATTGCGTAAAACACTATTATTAATGAGCTCCGTAGAAAACCTGATAGCATTTATGCCATATTATATAATTACGATGCATTCTTATGCAGTATTACGATGTTCGCCATCTCGTTAGTTCTGCGAGACTGACGCGCGGAAGCAAATATAACTAGATTAACATCCAGGCGAGTCGAGGTTAACTTTGTTAGGTATAGGTCAGCTCTAGTTCCTCTGGTAACTCGACAATTAAGACCTGATACAGCGCCGGGGGCACGTCAAAAGGTTTTAGTTATTAAATGTCTGACCGCCTGTTCCACCGCCCAGAGCGGGAGAAGAGATTTCAATTTTCTTCTAATTGTAATAGCATTTTTAGATGGTTTTTGACATACGGTGAGCATAATTTACGTTCATAACAGATATTTGTTTGATGATTGATGTGAAAACCAGACAGACGCTTTCATCATCAACGTTTTATCGTCCCACTGCTGAGCACAGATCTCCCCTCACACCGAAAAGAATTGAGCTTAATACCACGCTTGCTCAATGCGGGTTGGCAATTTCAAACTTAAAGTCTAGGTTTTCTCTAGATGTTTTCCTTCACCTTACAATAAGTCATTGGTGTCCAAGATTTACTTAGAAAACACAATATATAACTTAGAAAAGCTACATTGGACCTGAAATCGAACCCGCACGCTCATACTTGAGAGGCTGGTGTTTTAACCACTAGGTCACCACGACTACGCTTTACATTAAGTTAATTATTTTATCGCCATTGCTTTCAAAATGGTGAAGGAACACATTGTAACGAGACCGGCTTGTCCGAGATATTTGGAAGACATGTGGCATCACAGAAATCGTAGACTTGTTATTACGATTTCGATTTATGTGTGTGGCATATATCAACCGGCACCGTGCCCACATGGTGGATTACGGCCCAATCCCTCCTACAGGTAAGAGGTCTGTATACCAACAGTGGAAACATTATTATCTGTTTATGATAAATGCAGGAATTTATTTTTCTTTTATTTGGAATATTTGAACTGAAACTAAACCAATAAAAAAGGTATTACAAGGTACTGTAGGTAATTTAATGGCCAAAAAACGTTATTCCAGTCACGAGGTCGTTAATAATAACGCTTTTGATCGACACTAAATTACCAAAGCGCCGGTTAAAGCTGCCCGGCTCGTGTTCTTGCTCCCTCTTCCTTCTTTACTTTCCCATGAGAGAGAATGGTAAGAACGATCTGTAAGACTCACACGTATCGTGGCCAAAGCTGGAGATGTGAAGGGAGCATTAGAAAGTAATTGGTAATAGCCACAAATCATGACGGCGTCTGCAGGTAATTAAGTATTTCTTCATCTGGGGAATTAAAATGTGAAGAGTAGCGTGTCCTGTTGTGGAAAGAGAATATTGACATTTGTATTGTAACGGTGGAGCAGCTGTAGGTACATCTTTAGTAACATAACCACAAGTCTAGCTTGTCAATAGCGTGTCCTGTTGTGGAAAGAGAATATTGACATTTGTATTGTAACGGTGGAGCAGCTGTAGGTACATCTTTAGTAACATAACCACAAGTCTAGCTTGTCAATAGCGTGTCCTGTTGTGGAAAGAGAATATTGACATTTGTATTGTAACGGTGGAGCAGCTGTAGGTACATCTTTAGTAACATAACCACAAGTCTAGCTTTGTCAATAGCGTGTCCTGTTGTGGAAAGAGAATATTGACATTTGTATTGTAACGGTGGAGCAGCTGTAGGTACATCTTTAGTAACATAACCACAAGCTCCGGGCTTGTCAATAGCGTGTCCTTGTTGTGGAAAGAGAATATTGACATTTGTATTGTAATTCAGGAGCAAGCTGTAGGTACATCTTTAGTAACATAACCACAAGTCTAGCTTGTCAATAGCGTGTCCTTGCTGTGGGAAAGAGAATATTGACATTTGTATTGTAACGGGAGCAGCTGTAGGTACATCTTTAGTAACATAACCACAAGTCTAGCTTGTCAATAGCGTGTCCTGTTGTGGAAAGAGAATATTGACATTTGTATTGTAACGGTGGAGCAGCTGTAGGTACATCTTTAGTAACATAACCACAAGTCTAGCTTGTCAATAGCGTGTCCTGTTGTGGAAAGAGAATATTGACATTTGTATTGTAACGGTGGAGCAGCTGTAGGTACATCTTTAGTAACATAACCACAAGTCTAGCTTGTCAATAGCGTGTCCTGTTGTGGAAAGAGAATATTGACATTTGTATTGTAACGGTGGAGCAGCTGTAGGTACATCTTTAGTAACATAACCACAAGTCTAGCTTGTCAATAGCGTGTCCTGTTGTGGAAAGAGAATATTGACATTTGTATTGTAACGGTGGAGCAGCTGTAGGTACATCTTTAGTAACATAACCACAAGTCTAGCTTGTCAATAGCGTGTCCTGTTGTGGAAAGAGAATATTGACATTTGTATTGTAACGGTGGAGCAGCTGTAGGTACATCTTTAGTAACATAACCACAAGTCTAGCTTGTCAATAGCGTGTCCTGTTGTGGAAAGAGAATATTGACATTTGTATTGTAACTGTGGAGCAGCTGTAGGTACATCTTTAGTAACATAACCACAAGTCTAGCTTGTCAATAGCGTGTCCTGTTGTGGAAAGAGAATATTGACATTTGTATTGTAACTGTGGAGCAGCTGTAGGTACATCTTTAGTAACATAACCACAAGTCTAGCTTGTCAATAGCGTGTCCTGTTGTGGAAAGAGAATATTGACATTTGTACTGTAACTGTGGAGCAGCTGTAGGTACATCTCTAGTAACATAACCACAAGTCTAGCTTGTCAATAGCGTGTCCTGTTGTGGAAAGAGAATATTGACATTTGTATTGTAACTGTGGAGCAGCTGTACGTACATCTTTAGTAACATAACCAGAAGTCTAGCTTGTCAATAGCGTGTCCTGTTGTGGAAAGAGAATATTGACATTTGTATTGTAACTGTGGAGCAGCTGTAGGTACATCTTTAGTAACATAACCACAAGTCTAGCTTGTCAATAAGTCAAGCAAAACGACTGACTGATACATCAACGCAGAAATGAAACAAGAAAAGGTAGGTTTCTTTTGTTACGTAATTTTATAGGTAGTATTTTTTTTTTATAAATTATAAACTACTTAGTGCTTGACCGCAATCCCGCCTGATTGTAAGCTATGATGCAATCATTGATGATAAAGCGCGCTCGTTTATTAAGAGCCTATTCGCTCTAGTCTTGACGACACTCAAATTGTAGTCAGACGGAAACACCGCCGCTGGCAAACTGTTCCATTGGACTTAATGCGAAAGCGAGGGTTAACCTTACAATAAAGAAATTTTAAAAATACTTGTTTCGCCCATATATAACATTTGTTAGGATATCCTGTAAGTAGGTAATCTAGCTGGCTTATTTTTTTTACTTTTTCGGTAATCCATACTAATATTATAAATGCGAAAGTATCTCTGTCTGTCTGTCCGGCTTTCACGCCAAAACTACTAAACCGATTGTAATTAAATTTGGTACACAGATAGTCTAGAGCCTGGGAAAGGACATAGGCTATAAAACATCCAGCTATAACCAATAGGAACAGAGCAGGAATAAAAAATGTTGCGAAAACGGGAGCAAACGCCGACGTACATATTGCTCTCATTATTTTAACAGGCGCAGTTTTATATTGACTGAGCTCTTTCGGTTCGAAGCTTACGCGAGTGAAACCGCGGGGCACAGCTAGTACTTTCATATATTAGTCAAAATGAATCTAACAGGCGCCCCCGTTAGACGAATAATTTTAATCGATTCGGAGAACAAATTCTTAAAATTCCTTTTCGAATAGAAAGCCGCGTTTGTTTTTAAAGTTTCATAGGCCATTTATTAACCTGAAAAAAAATTTTTTTTTTCGTTGTATTCTGATTGTCATAACTAAAAATGTTTTTCGTCCAACGAAATGGTCACGGGTGGACACCTATCTATTCAATTATCATGAAAACAGTTCGTAACAATAAAATCGTAAGGGTGTGTATATAGTACGCAGATTTGGTTCAAATTGCTTTGTTTTCTTATGGGGCCTCCTAGCACAGGTATAGCTTTTACTTAAAAGGAGGTCCCTACGTAAGATTTATTGTAAGTTTGTACATGTTTTCGAAATAATTTTTTTTTTTTTCTTTCAAAAGTAACGTAAGTAAAGTACTACAGAAAAAATATCTTTTCTGTAACAGTTTACAAAGAATATTTCATTGTCCTGCTGCTCTTTGTTGTTCTTATCCAGGCTTGAAAACTATTTTGTGATTTTTTAGAGAACAAAAAGACTTCTGTCACATTTTAAGGAGGATAAAGCCGTAATCATAATGCACAAGATAACTAATACAATAAAACATAGGTTGTTTCTGTATTACTGCAGTCCTTGAGTGTTTTCTTTTTTCATAAATTAGGTACTAGCGGCCGCCAGCGATTTCGTTCGCGTGGAGTTAATTATGCTCCGCTCCTATTGTTCGCAGCGTGCCTTCCTGGATTAATGGGCTATCCAACACATAAATAATTTTTCAAATCGGAGCAGTAGTTCCTGAGATTAGCGCGTTCAAATGAACAAACAAACTCTTCAGCTTTATATATTATAGTATAGATAAACTAGCGCTTGACCGCAATCCCGCCTGATGGTAAGCAGTGATGCAATCGTTGATGGTAAAGCGCGCTAGTTTATTAAGAGCCTAATAATTACTCTATTCTTGACGACACTCAAATTGTAGTCAGACGGAACACCGCCGCTGGCAAACTGTTCCATTGGACTTAACGCGAAAGCGATGGTTAATTATTTACTGTGGTTAAACTTTACAATAAAGTCTGACAAATTTAAATGTTTCGCCCATAATATTTGTTTAGTTTTATCACTTAATTCGAATTATTCGGAAATAATAAATGCAGTTGATTCATTTTAAACCAAAAAACTGAAGGATGGTTGTATTCTTTTTTTCAAATATCATTCGAATTCACGATACATTTACCTCGCCTGTTAATATTAGAACAGAGGTACTGATAAAATGTAAGAGGTGCTGAGGAAATGTATCGTGTACAGAGGGCCACTTTGTAACTTGAACAAGTAGGGAGGTAGTTACTGTTTTGTATATACATTGTGCTATACCTATTATATCAGTAGGTACTTGATCTTTCAGAAATGTATGGAGCCTGGGCCAGGACATTGTACACTTAATGATGGGTATAGTTACGCTATAGTTAACTGTTTTTAATGTTAATTTCCCATATTTTGGCTTAGTTTTTATACAGATTCAATTTAACTCGGCCAAGGGGTGCAACACAACTACTAATAAATATGCTGGTCAGCAATACGCGAAATAAGATTTTGACAGTGACATTTGATTTACTTGTCATGTATCTAAGGCTATCGTATCTATTTTATCTACCACATGACTGCGAAAAAAACTATACATGAATTCCAAACATAAGGACCACTAAACGGCAAAATAGAACTGTCAAAGTCGCCAATCAAACGTCATGTCATGGCTACCATAATAAAGGGTTATCTTACTAAAAACCCGTTTCAAATAATTAATTATACATACTTGTGTTTTTATTCAAACTAATTTAGTAGTATTTTTATGAAAATCGTTTATTTTTTTCCTTTTTATCTATAAAGCGTACATAGTGGTGGCCCAAAATGAGACAACTCCTTTATAAGGGACCAAATAGGTATCTATACCATTTCAAACAGGATTTTATTTAAATTCCGTTTAAAGTTAAAATTGTCTTTAAAAATATAAAAAAAGTGTAAAAAGTGCATGGAGCCAAATGTATTTATGAGGTGAATAATTTTATTACCTACCTCTTATCTTATCCATTCTACAGGAAATACCCAGATAAAAGTCGTTTTAATTAATTAAGAATGGTGATATTCTTACGTATCGTAAATCTAGTGATTGATCAAACGATTTAACTTTTTCACAAAAGTAACATTAACTTCAGAACCTTGCGCCCAATCACATGCTTTGACGAAAATGTGACGCACATTTTAATATTCGCTATAATTTTTGACGGCTTTGGTCTGGTCGATATTGCTTGTTGAAGCAATGGCTGTTTACACCTTGCGCCCACCAGTTTTCTTATGATTATTAAGTAATTACTTAGTTTCGCTTTCTCCTAATAACTTTTCTAAATGACAGTAACGAAGTCTAAATGGTCGTGGCACTAATGTCACATATCCGTCACTGCAGAATAATCAAAGTTTCAAACTCTTTGGTCCAGCCATTGTCAAGATATACGGTGGGCGTAACGTCCATAATTATGAACCTTGCGCCCTCCTCATATTTCGAAAACTTGAGACCTTACAGGGTTGAAACCTAAATTTTATATCAGTGACGAATACGTTTAGCTATCGTGACAAGAAACGAGAAACCGAAACTAAGTAATTACTTAATAATCATAAGAAAACTGGTGGGCGCAAGGTGTAAACAGCCATTGCTTCAACAAGCAATATCGACCAGACCAAGGCCGTCACAAATTATAGGGAATATTAAAACGTGCGTCACATTTTCGTCACTAAAGGATGTGATACCTACTTGCCAAGTCGCTAGCAGGTTGGGCGCAAGGTTCTGAAGTTAATAATGTAACTTACTGTACTGCTGTACTTAATTTTAAGTTAGGTGATCCTTTTTCTTTCCATTTCGTCAAGAAAAGGACAGAAGATAACATTTTAATTTAATCCTGTCAAATTAAGATACTCCATAGACAATTTAGACGCGATTATAAACATGGCCATTAAAAGGTCCGGCAGTACTTCACACCTGGGCAGCTTTTAATGTTATACAAAGCACAGGTCCGTTCGTGTGTGGAGTACTGCAGCCACATTTGGGCTGGTGCTTCCAAGTGTCACCTGGCCACTTTGGATTCAGTGGAGAGACGTGCAAAGAGGCTGATTGGTGACCCTGATGTAACTCGAGTTGGTCTCCAAAGCCTAGAGCACAGGCGTAGAGTAGCCAGCCTTTCGGTGTTCTATAGGATGCATTTCTGGGAGTGTGCGAGGGAATTGCATGATTTAATTCCCCCATCTCCGTTCCACCAGCGGACGACCCGTCGTACGGCTGGTTTCCACCCTTACGTTGTTAACACCACTACGATCCGGACGAAGCGTTTCGCCTCCTCCTTTATACCGCGTACATCGAGGACTGGAACAGTTTGCCCAGCGGCGGTGTTTCCGTCGGACTACAATTTGAGTGTCTTCAAGGCTAAGAGTGAATAGGCGCTTAATAAACTGAGTGCGGTTTACCATCAACGATTGCGTCACTGCTTACCATCAGGCAGGATTGCGGTCAAGCGCTGGTTTATAATATGTAAAAAAAAAAACCCCAGTTTACGCGGTTAATTGTTCAGGTCTAAACTGGCATTCTATATTCCGTCCTTTTCTTAATGGAATGGAGAGAAAAAGATGCACTTAACATTAGTATACTTTTTGAACAACAGATGGCGCCAATATTTACGCGTTCAAGTCGTTTCGCTACCTTTTAATTTTTCTCCCTAATTCTACTGTAAATACTAAAAACACGAACGTTTGTGAGGGTGAATATTTATTACTCTTTTACACAAAATCTATAGAACAAATTTTGATGTAACTTGTAATATAGCTTAGGTATAGGTAGGTAGATTAGAGTGCATAGGATACTTTATATCCCAATACTTAGCATAGATAAACCGACTTAAAAACGATAAACTTAATGATATAATAAACCGCGAGGCCCTTTATTCTACATCAAGTACAACTATATTTTTACAATTGCATATTCATTATTTAATACTATATACAAAGACAAGAAATAAACGAGAAATACATATAAAGAAAATTAGAAGCTTACAGAGGTGTCCAATGTTCATGCAGATTTTCTGGGATATAAATAACCGGCGGGCGCGAACAATAGAAATTTAGGGAAAACAAAGGCACAGTGATGTGGGCCACCGTCCCTCAGGCCGCGGAGACAACTTGGGGATCGATAGCAACATGGAGCGGTTACCATGGTGATAACGCCTTCGTGGCCCACTTTTGGGAACTCGTAAATCCCTAGCTCATGCTACATTATAGTGACCACATTGTTACTAATCTCGTGTCCGTTTTACGTTACGAACCCTAAACCATGCTTTGAAGTTTCGGATAAGCCTATTTTACTTTAGTTCAAGTTTTTTGGGTTTGATGTAACTCATGGATTTTTCTCTTGAGAGATTCGTTTGTAAACTTTGTTGACGCGTCCTTTTTTAATATTTTACTGAAACTTTGTCCATGCATTTTGTTAATTCAAAACCAGAAAAACCTTGTAGGTATTATATCGATGCCTAGATATTATTTTAACAAACTATTTTTACGTCATATTACTTCGTGTTTCTTCGTGTTTTATCAAATCAATTTCAAAAATTTCTATACCTGTAAGAGTATAAACAATAGATTTATTTTTAGACAGGAATTGAATAGTAATCAACATATTTGGGATCGTTACTCAACAATTGATATACAATATAACCTTTCAGTAGGTTGAATGGTTCACCTATAAAAGAAAGAGATAGCAGTTAAAAGAGAGTGAGATGGAAGAAAATTTCGGTTAGTAGGTTTATTGATCCCTTGCAAGCTGATCTGGAAATGTGAAAATGAGTGGAAGTAAGTAGGTACATTTCAGACGATTAGGATTTGGGAGGGTCAAAAAATTATAAAGTGCATTATTTTTATGTGTAAGGACCTTAAAATTGTTCGTTAGGTTACACATAGGTACTACAGAATTGTCAACCTACTGATACCTACTTTTGTATATATTGACTATACAGATCCTTGAAGTTACATAGGATACTAAAACACTTAAAGATAAACACTGCTTATTGCGCTGTAGCACAAGCTGTAGTAGGTAGTCTGATATGAATAGCACATTATAGTAATAGATACTTAGGTACGTACATATTATTTTACTTTAATGTAGATCCGTGTTTACTCGGTTGGTGGTTATTTCATATTTATTCTTTTTTAAAGCTATTCATTATTATATTTCTTTTTAGAAAGCAGACCCTTAGCTTGTAGCATTGTCATTGTAGTAGAAATGTAGCAAGCTCGAAGCAGGCGCGTAGCAGATGTACAGCAGATGCGTAGCAGATGACCAGATGTACAGCAGGTGCGTAGCAAATGTGCAACAAGCGCGTAGCAGAGCCGTAGCAAAAGTGTAGACGTAGCGTAGGAGTTCAACAAACGCCTGCAATAGGCCAATGCACAAAGTGAAGGAATCGTTCATTTTGAAGACTAGGCAGTAATTTATCTTTTATAATACCTATAGTTTAATAATATTGATACCGACCTTATAACGGTTTAAAACAGACATTTACGTTTTATACATCACACACAATTTCTTCACTTCTACTTATATTTGTAATTTATCCATATAAATACACACACCATTGTAGGTACCTACCTAAAAAATAAAGAGTATATTTACTATGTATTGTCATCATCATCATCTCAGCGTTAATCCCAGTCGCATCCGTAGCTTTCAGCTTTCGAGTCTGGGGTCCGCTTTATCAGTCTAACTGCTGATTTTATCTAAACTTCGATATTTTCCATGAAGCGACTGCCGTCTGACCTCCACAACCCGAAGGTGATATCTAACCATTGCAGTTAGACCAATTGTTAGACTTTTGAGGGCTCCAACAACCCGTAACGACTGCCACTAGATGTTCGTATGGCAACCGGGACCAACGGCCTAACGTGCTTTCCGAGGCACGACCAGACCAGTGCAAATATTCATATTCATGCATACAAATATTTGCACTGTGAGCGAACCCGCGCCTCCTTGCGCAACGGCCGCGTTCGCTACCGCTACGCCACAGAGGCTGTCGATATTTACTATGTATTGTATTAACTTGATATAGCCAAAACCGTGTAAGTGCCAACTTCACGACGTTTTCAAGGTTCCCATTAATTATTTAATTGGAGATATATCTAGGTAATTGGTTATATTAAATAATTAATAGATAAAAAGGTTGTCTTTAAAAGATCGCTCTTAGCGATAAGACCGCCCATTGTGTCACCCTTTGTAAAATATTTTTATTTATGTTCTGTGTATATGGTGTACATAATAAAAAGTATTCTATTCTATTCTATATTATAGTAAGTATAATATACAATATGTAAAGAAAACCGTGTCCGACCCATAAGGATAATAAAGGTTAGGTAACACCAAATATAATATAAAATTTTACATAATCATCATAGTAACAATACTAATGAATTTTGAAATAATCTTTTTTTCCCGAGAATTAATTCCAATTTCCCCGAAATTTGGTGTACCTACCTACTTCGAAATTGACTATTTTTTATTGTAATTGGAAATAAAAATAAAATTAAGTTAATAATGTTATCCGTTTTTATATCCATACTAATATTATAAATGCGGAAGTAACTCTGTCTGTCTATCTGTCTGTCTGTCTGTCTGTCTATTACGCTTTCCCGCCTAAACCTCTCAACCGATTTTGATGAAATTTGGCACAGACAATCTTTAGACCCTGAGAAAGAACATAGGCTACCTTTTATTCCGGAAAAATTTGATGTTCCCGAGGGAAATCTAAAAAGCGCGATATTATTATTTAATTCCTCCATCTCCGTTCCACCATCGGACGACCCGTCGTACGGCGAGTTTCCACCCTTACGTTGTTAACACTACTACGATCCGGACGAAGCGTTTCGCCTCCTCCTTTATACCGCGTACATCAAGGGACTGGAACAACTTACCGGCGGCGGTGTTTCCGTCGGACTACAATTTGAGTGTCTTCAAGGCTAGAGTGAATAGGCTCTTATTAAACTAGCACGTTTTACCATCAACGATCGCATCGTTGCTTACTATCAGGCGGGATTGCGGTCAAGCGCTGGTTTATAAATAATAATTCGTCCGGATCGTAGTTGTGTTAACAACGTAAGGGTGGAAACTCGCCATACGACGGGTCGTCCGATGGTGGAACGGAGATGGGGCAATTAAATCATGCAATTTCCTCGCACACTCCCCAAAATGCAGCCTATACTACTATAGAACACCGACATGCTGGCTACTCTACGGCTGTACTCTAGGCTTTAGAGACCACCTCGAGTTAAATCAGGGTCACCGATCAGCCTCTTCGCACGCCTTTCTACTGAATCAAAGCGGCCAGGTGACACTTAGCAGCACCAGCCCAAAGGTGGCTGCAGTACTCCACACACGAACGGACCTGTGCTTTGTACACCATTAGAAGTTGCCCGGGTGTGAAGTACTGCCGGCCGGACCTTTGCGATAACGCCAAGTTTCCTGGCAGCCACCTTGGCCTCGGACTCAATGAACCGCCCAGAGTTTAGGTTCGAGGAAATCTCAACTCTCAAAAGCTGAAGGCGGTGGGTACACTCCAAGGACACATTTCGAAAAGTAGGAGCCAAGGTGAACGGGTTCCTTTTGGTGGTGAAAAGACACGCCTGTGTTTTGGCGGCTTTGAATGCTACAAGATTGGCATTGCCCCATTCGGAGACTGCCTGTAGTGCAACACTCGTTCGCTCTATCATGGCCTCTCTATCGGGCCGGATTGAATCCCTACTAGCCCGAGCAACCGGCAGGTATCTCTCCACAACTGTGCTGTCATCTGCATACCCATAGATACCGGGCATCAGCAGATCGTTAATATGCAGCAGGAACTTCTGTTCCTGCTGCATATTAACGACAGTTTTTCAGAGAGGACAGACCCCTGGGGAACACCGGCATTAGTCGACATGGGCTTAGATGAGCATCCGTCGACAACAACTCGGAGGGACCGTTCAGTCAGGAAGTCTTTTATCCAGCCAGTCAGGCTAGGGGAATATATTAGCACAATATATTAGCGCCAATTTTTAAATATCATCTTTTTCGTCATAATCAGATCTGGGCCCAGTTAATAGTTTATTTTATTTGTATATTTGCACCAAATAAATGGTTGTTGTCAGTTGATGATGGTGTTTGAGCAATTGATGCCCTTGATGTCATTGTGGACAAATGAGTTTGAAAACGTGAAAGTATAAAAATCACCTTAGTTCCTCATGTACAAAAACCATGGGCGTAGCCGCTCCGGGGCAAGCTGGGGCACTTGCCCCACCCTGGCTCTAATCTAAAAGGTGCCTTATTAGCCAAAAAAAATTTTTTTCTTATTCTAACTGTAATCATAATTTCCGTAAGAAAGTTACACAAAAAATTAATCGACATGAAACAAAGTGCAATTAAAACAAAAGAATTGAGAATCGGTTGAACGTCGTAAGCTCATGCCAAACATACCAATGCTCTGCGAAATGCGCTGGTCGCAAAGCTATAAGTGCATCAGCATTTTTAAAGAAAATTATTGTTACGAATGGACCTTATGTCGATGGCATAAGGTTCAATATCGCGTGACATGCAGTGTGTCACTTTTAAGTCCTATTCCTCCAGATCTAGACATTTTCTAGGTACAATAATAAAACGCACTACTAGACTTAGGACGGCCTATCGAATGGTACAGGTCTCAACAGTTTTGTCAACAAAGTGTCGACATCGAAATTTCTAGAAACCCGTTTCCGGGAATTACTGTAGGTACTTACATGGCCGGTGACCTCGAAGTTATGCAGTATTATTATTACGTCTAGAGGAATCTGGAATGTTCGATCAGCTGGGCTATATAAGGCGCCGCGACGCCGGCACACAGTCAGTCTACACTCGACTAGCGATACGAAAACAGCGACAGTTAAGAAGCGATCTTTGAGAATACCTACTGCGACAACTGTAAAGAGAACTGTGAGTACTACGTGAAGAAACATCTGTACTGTTATTGTGTGATTACGACACGGACTTCGTGGACGTAAGAGAAGACTTCGGTGCGACATCAGCTACGTTCTACTTGTCATTGCCTACAATCGACTGTACCTTCGTTGCCAATAAACTTCGTAACCCTTAACCGGCGTTTAAGTACCCCTAGCCCGTAACAATTGGTGTCAGAAGCGGCATGCCGGTCACGCCAAGGGAAGACGAAGGAGTTCGCACGCGACGACAAGCAGCGATGGATTTGGCGCGTCAAGAGGAAGAACCGCTCAGTGTCCCCGCACCCGTAGAAGATGCGGCTGTCGTAACAACAACAAATGTGAGTGCGCCTAGTACCACCACTATTTCTGGAAGCAGTGGATGCGATTTATCGGCATTGCTGGCTCACTTAACGATGCAAATAAAAGGCATAGAGGCAAAAATAGATAAATCCCAGGCAGAAACCCAGGCAAAAATAGATAAATCCCAGGCAGAAACCCAGGCTCAAATAAAACAATCTCAGGCAGTAACCCAGTCACAAATAAAGGAATCCCAGCAACTGGTATTACAATTAAATGAAAAGTGGAAAAAGACCAAAGAAGAGGTCAATGAACTTAGAATAAAAACAGCTCAACAAGATGCCCGTCTGGATCAGCAAGACACGCGCATAGACAAACAAGATACGCGTATGGACCAGCAAGATACGCGCATAGACAAACAAGATGCGCGTATGGAGAAATTAAACAGTACCATCATGGAGTTTGGGAAGGAAGTAGAATTTTTGCAGGAGAAGGTACAAAAAGGCGTTATTAAAGGTGTGGTACCGGTAGCCAGTGCTTTGCCGACTTTTAAGGTACCTCATTTTGATGGAACAACGTCATGGGTGGCCTTCCGTCTACAGTTTGAAAAGGTCGCAAAAGGCAACAATTGGGACGACGATCAAGCTGTAACCGCCCTTACGCTTGCTCTGCGGGGTGAGGCGGTCCAAATCCTCGAAAATATTTCCGGCGATTGCAATACCCTAGCCTGTCTGTTAGAAGCGTTGGAGTCTAGATATGGAGAGAAACACCTGGAACATGTCTACAGGGCTCAACTCCGCGACCGCACACAGAAAAGCAGTGAGGGTTTGCAACAATGGGCATCGGAAATAGAACGTATTGTTCGGAGGGCGTATGCTTCAACGCCGGGAGCAATTGATGCTACTACGGTGCAAGCTTTTACTGATGGAATCCGAGATGCAGAAGTCAGGGCTGCAGTTCGTCTGGGTCATCATCAGACTCTGAAGGCAGCCTTGACACACGCTCTGGAGGTGGAAGCAGTACGCCAAGATGGCCGACCACACCACCGTATTCGTGAGGTAATCGCACAAATGAAACCCCGACAAGGGCCAACATGCTATGAGTGCGGTGAAAAAGGGCATATTCGGATCAATTGTCCCAGGAAGGCTAAGGGAAGAAGCACTTCTGGGACACAGGTGGAAGCCGAGGATTTAAACTAGGAACAGCCAGGGCTATGGGGCGAGTACTGGCTGGTCGACATGTAGCCCCCATTATAACAGTATCACAAGTGGGTGACGGAAACAGTCTCATTATAGAAGGAGAACTGAATGGTAAATCCTGCAGTTTCACATTGGATACTGGTGCATCAAGAACCATTGCACGACCGGAGCTATTTCCCCGGACCATAGTATGGAAAAGAGGATCTTCACAATGCCGATTACAAACCGCCACTGGCCAACCAGTACTCGTCCTTGGTGAAACGAACGTGACTTTGAAAATGGGTGATAAGATATTCACGCACCCTGTTTTAGTAGCGAATATTACAGATGATTGCATAATAGGACTGGACTTTTTGAAGAAACAGCAGTGCGTCCTTAATGTAGCAAAAGGAGTATTGAGTTTTCCAGAACAAGAAGTATTTCTTCAAGGTGGAAAACAGGGGTCAGTGTACTGTGTAAAGAGAACGATATTACCACCAAGATCAGAAACCTTAGTAGATATTAGATTATCACCAATAGGATGCCGTAAACGTTGCATTTTAATAGAAGATTCTGGAGATCACCCAGACTGGATAACAGCAAGGACACTGATGATGATTTCCGATAAACCAAAAGTACGCATTATCAACGTTAGTAACAAGGAAATAATTCTTGAAAAGAATTGCATCGTGGGTGTGTGCGACCATGTAGCATCATTGCGAAAAACAGAGGCGCACGAAAAGGAACGTGATAAGAAGTGGCAGGAACATGTATCGACACTACTCGAAAATTGTAAGGGCAATTTAAACAAGTTCGAAAGTCACAAAGTTAAGCAACTGTTACATAACTTCCATGACATCTTCTCTAAGACCGACAGTGACGTGGGAAGGACCGGGCTCGTCAAACACCATATAGATACGGGCGATACACAGCCGATAAGACAGAGACCACGTCGTATCCCCTTTACAAGAGAACAGGAAGTGTCGGAAATGTTAAGAAATATGGAGAAAAATCGGATTATCGAAGCGTCTACCAGCCCTTGGTCATCTCCAGTTGTCCTAGTCAAGAAAAAGGATGGCAGTACAAGGTTTTGCGTTGACTACAGGATGTTGAATGATGCCACGAAAAAGGACAGTTATCCCCTGCCACGTATAGATGACACTTTGGACTTGCTAAGTGGCATTAAATGGTTCTCCACAGTTGACCTCAAAAGTGGATACTGGCAGGTGGAAATCTGTCAGCAGGATAAAGAAAAGACCGCCTTCTCCACTGGTCCTGGGAACGGTCTCTGGCAATTCAATGTCATGCCTTTTGGACTGTGCAACGCTCCAGCTACATTTGAGCGCCTAATGGAGCGCATCTTGGTGGGGTTGCTTGGTGATGCATGCCTGGTCTATTTGGATGACATCATCATTATGGGACGAAACTTCGCAGAACACCTACGCAATTTGGAGAAAGTGTTCCAGAAACTGCGTGAAGCGAATTTAAAACTCAGTCCTAGTAAGTGTACACTATTCCAGAAAGAAGTTGGATACTTGGGACACATTATTTCGGCGCAAGGAATTCGAACAGACCCTGAAAAAATAAAAGCCGTGTCGAAGTGGCCTACCCCTCGTAATAAAACTGAGGTACGCTCTTTCTTGGGTCTGTGTGCATATTACCGTCGGTTTGTGAAGAACTTCTCCGAGTTAGCGAAACCGTTGCATCGTTTAACAGAGGAAAAGTGTCTATTTGAATGGAACTCTGACTGCGAACAGGCATTTGCTCTACTGAAAACTCACTTGTGTGAGGCTCCTGTACTAGGTTACCCTAGTAGGGAAGGCCGATTTTGGTAGACACAGATGCCAGCAATGTGGGTATTGGAGGAGTTCTCTCTCAAACACAAGGAGATAGGCAGGTCGTTATCGCATATTTCAGCAAATGCCTTTCCAAGCCAGAAAGAAATTATTGTGTTACCCGCCGAGAACTTCTAGCCGTTGTTAAGACCTTACAACACTTCAAGAAATATTTGATTGGGAGGCAGTTTACACTTCGTACCGATCACGCTGCCTTACAGTGGCTCCTCCAGTTCAAAGACCCAGAAGGACAAGTAGCAAGGTGGATAGAGCAGCTGCAAGAATTTGACTTTGTCACTGAACATCGGAAAGGCAAGTCACACAATAATGCTGATGCTTTGTCTAGACGACCTTGCGAAGAGTCTTGCCGACATTGTGCCAAACAGGAAAAGAAAGAGAACGTAAGGATTATCCAGGTGAACGCTTTGGACGAAGACTGGGATAATCAATCATTGGAAGACGCACAAAAGGAAGATAGCGACTTGAAGACAGTAATCGAATGGAAACAACGTGGCCAGAGGCCCGCTTGGAGTGAAATATCAGCGCTTAGCCCAACAGTAAAAAGTTACTGGGCTCAGTGGGACAGCCTGATAATTGATAATGGAGTTCTCAAGAGGAAATGGGAATCACCCAGTGGACAGGAGGTCACCTTACAGATAGTTGTCCCCTGCGATAAAGTCGCGTCAGTGCTAAGACAGGTGCACGACGGAGTATCCGGAGGACATCTAGGAGTAAAGAAAACCCTGGAGAAGGTGAGGAAAAGATTCTACTGGGTGCATTGCCGCGAAGACGTAGAGGACTGGTGTAGAAAATGCGTAGCTTGCTCCTCAGTAAAGGGACTGCAAACGAGAGCCAGAGGTCGGCTGAAAGTGTACAATGTTGGTGCACCATGGGAAAGAGTTGCTGTCGATATAGCTGGGCCATTCCCTGTTACTGAAGAAGGGAATAGGTATATCATCGTCATGCAAGACTATTTCAGCAAATGGCCAGAAGCTTTGCAGTACCTAACCAGGAAGCTCATACAGTCGCCAAAAAGCTAGTTCACGAGGTGTTCTGTCGATTTGGCGTTCCCTTGGAGTTACACTCTGACCAGGGTAGAAACTTCGAGTCTTCACTATTTCAAGAGGTTTGCCAACTACTCGGGATACATAAGACTCGTATAACACCGTATCACCCACAGTCAGATGGAATGGTCGAAAGATTCAATCAGACGTTGGAGAATCATTTGGCCAAAGTAGTGGAAGAACACCAGAGGGATTGGGACCAATACATTCCACTCTTCCTAATGTCATACCGCTCTGCAACACATGATAGCACAAATTGCACACCGGCGAAAGTCAACTTCGGCCGAGAAATTAGACTACCCATAGATGCACTAACCGGAACACCTCCTGATACTCCTATCCTAGCCGTCGACTATGTGGCCGACCTGCGGCGTAAATTAGATGGAATACATGAGCTAGTGAGAAAGAATGGTCTGAAAACCAGTGAGAAAATGAAAATCCGATACGACCGCAAAGCTAACGTGCCCGGATTTGAAGAGGGAACTTTGGTATGGTTACATAATCCCATAAGGAGAAAAGGAAAGAGTCCGAAATTTCAAGCCAAATGGGAGGGTCCGTACACGATAGTAACCAGAATAAACGATGTCACCCACAGGATTAAGAAAGGGCCTAGAGGGAAGCTGAAGATCGTACACGTAGACCGCCTAGCTCGCTATTATGGATCAAATCATGCTCGGGACGAGCATGACTAAGAAGGGGGCAATGTTACGAATGGACCTTATGCCGATGGCATAAGGTTCAATATCGCGTGACATGCAGTGTGTCACTTTTAAGTCCTATTCCTCCAGATCTAGACATTTTCTAGGTACAATAATAAAACGCATTACTAGACTTAGGATGGCCTATCGAATGGTACAGGTCTCAACAGTTTTGTCAACAAAGTGTCGACATCGAAATTTCTAGAAACCCGCTTCCGGGAATTATCGTAGGTACTTACTTGGCCGGTGACCTCGAAGTTATGCAGTATTATTATTACGCCTAGAGGATTCTGGAATGTTCGATCAGCTGGCCTATATAAGCGCCGCGACGCCGACGCAGAGTCAGTCTACACTCGACTAGCGATACGAAAACAGCGACAGTTAAGAAGCGATCTTCGAGAATACCTACTGCGACAACTGCAACAAGAACTGTGAGTACTACGTGGAGTAACATCTGTACTGTTCTTGTGTGTTTACAACACGGACTTCGTGGACGTAAGAGAAGACTTCGGTACGACATCAGCTACGTTCTACTTGTCATTGCCTACAATCGACTGTACCTTCGTTGCCAATAAACTTCGTAACCCTTAACCGGCGTTTAAGTACCCCTCGCCCGTAACATTATTGACGCTCGTGCTTGCCACCTAGAATATTATCAGGACACCCCGAATTAATCCCAAAGATTGTCCAAATAGGGCTCTAATTCCAATGGACTGGTATTAGGGCCGAACCTTTCAATGGGCACTCCATTTCTGTCTATAATAAACTTGGAAAAGTTCCATTTAATAAAATCGCCCAGTATTCCTCCCTGAGATTTCTTCAAAAACTTCCATAAAGGATGAGCATTGTCTCCATTTACTTCTATTTTTTCGAAAAGGTCGAATTTCACTTTTCTCTCTTGGGTGAATTGTAGAATTTCTTGAAGGGTCCCTGGTTCTTGTCCTCCAAATTGATTGCATGGGAAAGCTAGTATACGAAGACCTTTCTTGTAGTACTTTTCGTAGAGTTCGTTCAGCTGCGTGTAATGTGTGCTGGTATAGCCGCATTGAGATGCTACATTCACTATTATGAGTACATATCCTTTATATTCTTCAAGATTGACTTCGCGACCATTTATATCGTTGACGGTAAATTCGTACACAGTTTTAGCTGTCTCGTAGTTGTTTTTTGGCTTGGTTTTGATTTCTGGTTCAGCTGCTGGTTCGGTTGCTGGTTCAGCTGCTGGTTTGGTTGCTGGTTCAGCTGCTGGTTTGCTTTCTGGTTCAGCTACTGGTTTGCTTGCTGGTTCAGCTACTGGTTTGCTTGCTGGTTTGGTTGCTGGTGCAGCTGCTGGTTTGGTTGCTGGTTCAGCTGCTGGTTTGGTTGCTGGTTCAGCTGCTGGTTTGGTTGCTGGTTCATTCTCTCTGTAAAAATAAGTTTTACATATAAACATGCTTTTTTAACAGACTTCATAAAGGAAGAGGTTACTTAATTACCTCTTTCTTTTTTATGTTTAGTTGCGGTTAAGTTTGTCGTTCATGAACCGATTTTGATGATTCTTTTGTTGGAAAGAAGATTTTGAAGTTGGTTTCATGATAAGGAAATCAGGGTCTGATGATGGAAGACTAGACCGATGGGAATTCGGACCCCACTTCCGGCGGCTGGCGCCCAAGCTGATGGGTGCAGCAGGCGCGTTGTCAACGTAGCTTCCCAACATGGGGGGCCCGAGCGCCGCCTGTAGGCGGTTGTACGTGGGAATCGTGCGATCCATGGCCCTGTATGGGGCCCCTGTGTGGGCGATGGACCTGACGGCCGGACCACTCGCCATTCTGCACAAGCCGCAGAGGGCGATGGCCGTCAGGGTCGTCCGCGTGTATCGCACGATTTCCTACGAGGCGGCTTGCGTCCTGACCGGATCCCCGCCCTGGGACCTAGAGGCGAAAGTAATCGCGTCATTGTACCGATGGCGCGAGGAAGAGCGGACACGGCTTCAGTCCGGCGCAGCGGCAGATCGAGCTGCGCCGAGAGGAGCTCCGTCAGGTCCTGGTGGCGGACTGGCGGCAGAGGCTCATGCGCCCTACCGCTCGCCTCGCTACCGTCGAAGCGATCCGGCCAGTACTCGACGACTGGCTCGGGAGAAGGCATGGTTCCCTGTCGTTCAGGGTGACGCAGGTACTGTCGGGGCACGGCTGCTTCGGCAAGTACCTGCGTCGCTTAGGCAGGAAGCCGGACGCTCGGTGCCACCACTGCGTCCAATGCGGGGAGGACACGGCGCAGCACACGCTCTCCGAGTGTGTAGCTTGGGAGGAGCAGCGTCCTCACAAATGAAGTAGGAGGCGACCTGTCGCTACCGGCAGTAGTGCGGAGGATGGTCGGTAGCGCAGTGTCGTGGGACGTGGTGGTGTCCTTCTGCGAGGACGTGATGTCGCAGAAGGAAGCTGCGGAACGGGAGAGGGAGATCTCAACTCCCTTTCCGGGCCGCAGAAGACGCACCGGGCGTCGAGGCAGGGCGGATTCGACCTCGGCGGCCCTCTTCCGCCCCCCATGAATAGGTCCAGAGACGAGGGACATGAGGAAGTCCCCGCCCCCTATTCGATGGACCCCGAGGCGGAGGTGCGCGCGAGTGTCGGCGCGCGCCTCTGAGGCGATACACGGGGTAGTTTAATACCCCACTACCCCGTGCAGGAGACGAGGCCCGGACAGACCGGGCCAGCACGAGAGCGTGGGGCCGTGGAAGAATTTAGACTCCCACGGTCCTACGCGCGCTCGTGATAGAAGAGGCACCGGGGTGGTTTTAGTTAGTGAAAGTCTGGCAGATCCCGTCGCCCACCCCAGGGCGGCGGACATACTATGAGGATTTCCAACCCGAAAAAATAAAGTGTGCAGTACTGCAGCCACATTTGATCTGGTGCAGCAAAATTTCACCTGGCAGCTTTGGATTTGGTGGAGAGGCGTGCGAAGAGGCTAATGGGTGACCTAGATTTTATTCAAAACGGTCTCTAAAGTTTGGAGCACAGGCGTAGAGTAGCCAGCGTGTCGGTGTTCTATGGGATGCATTTTGGAGAGTTTGCGTGATTAGCATGACTTAATTCCGCCATCTCCATTCCATCATCGGACGACCAGTCGTATGGTATCCACTGCACATAGAAACCAAAGACACCATGAAGTGTATATAAGTTTTTGCCACTGACTTCCGAAATTAGTTATTTTTCAGTTTGTAGTTTTTTTTTGGAAGTAGGCAGGTAAAAATTGATCAGTTATTCAAGAACTTTGTCTTGGTCCATGTGATGGCAAAATGGCTTGGTCTTGTGTTGCAATTAATTCTTTTTTTTGCTTTTGCGTCCCTGGACAATAAGGTATGCAGGCTGGTAATAAAGAAAGAAGACCAAAATCTTCAACCAGTGCGTCCTACCCGTCATGACTTACGGAGCCGAGACGTGGACACTAACGGTCAGACTAGTCCATAAGTTTAAAGTCGCTCAGCGAGCTATGGAGCGGGCTATGTTGGGCGTCTCTCTGAAGGACCGCATCAGAAATGAGGTGATCCGACAGAGGACCAGAGTTACCGACGTAGCTGAGAGGATTAGCAAGCTGAAGTGGCAATGGGCTGGTCACATATGCCGCAGGACCGACAACTTGTTGGCGTGCCATGAAAGAGGCCTATGTCCAGCAGTGGACAAGTAAAGGCTGATGATGATGATGAATAAAGAAAGTAGGAAATGTTTTTGATAATTGGTAATGGTAGTGATATAACAAAAAAACGATGTACCTAATTTACGATCAATAGATTGAACAAAATATGCTTGAAATTTTTTCGGTCTTATGAGTTTTTTTTCACCGTAGATTAATAATGGCGCCGATTCTGTTGTTGATAAACTAAACTAATTTTAAGTTATGTGCATCTTTTTCTTTCCATTTCGTTGAGAAAAGGACAGAAGATAAAATGTCAGTTTAGACCTGTCAAATTATTGCGCCCCTGACGTAAACTGACGTATTTTTAGTCGCCATGTTTATAATCGCGTCTAAACTGTCTATGGAGTATCTTAATTTGACAGGATTAAATTAAAATGTTATCTTCTATCCTTTTCTTAACGAAACGGAAAGAAAAAGATGCAATTAACTTAAAATTAGTTTAGTTTGTGAACAACAGAATCGGCGTCAATATCTTACTTCATGTATTACTTATTTTATTTTGCGTTTGTCGTGATACTCACAAACTACTTGAAATGTCACTAAGGAAAGTACTGAACTATGATTTCTGCTTGGATAAATCACAAATGCTCACTACCACTGCTCGTGTCGCCGTGAACATAAAACACCTTTCTCTGATCTGTGTGTCTGTTTCTGTCGTCCTCCGTGGCGCAGCGGTCAACACGCCTGCCTGCGACGTGGAGGCCCCGGGTCCGATCCCCGGCCAGGTCATGATGGAAAACGATCTTTTTCTGATTGGCCTGGGTCTTGAATGTTTATCTATATATGTTTCTATTATAAAATATAGTATCGTTGAGTTAGTATCCCATAACACAAGTCTCGAACTTACTTTGGGGCTAGGTCAATCTGTGTGATTTGTCCATATATATTTATTATTTACCTTTGACCGTCGCTATATGAATCATCTACATGAAACAAAAGAGTAAGCTGTAAAAGGATAAAATTAAGTACTTACTGCTTCTTCTGCTTCTCTTCATGAAACTTCCTAAACATTTCAATAGCATCAAAGATATCATCAGCCAATACGTCGGGGAGTTCCATGGCAGCAAAATGTCCACCATCTTCAACCACAGAGCTGTGTAGATAGTTCTTATATTTCAACTTTAGTATACTGTCTGGCTGGAAGTGCAACTCGTGTTTGAACTTTATGCCCCATGTTGGTACTTTAGTTTGGATTCTGGGGAAGAAAGAGGTGGTTATTAGTGGGTTTAGATGGTGATTATAACCAATTAGTAGGGATGGCATTAGATTTATGCTGAGTAGTGATAGTATAGTAATCGAAATAACGGTAGGTCTCTTAACCTTTTTTTTCGTAGGTGGAAAAATCCTCATGGTTATCCTCCGGGAGTGTTACCGGCTAAAAAACCACCTAAGCGTTCGAAATCTGCCTTTCCGGGGTATCGGGTCCTCCCAATTCTACAGTACCACCGGCAGGCCTTGATCCGTCGTCGCAAGTTCGACGGGTCTCTTCTCACGCGAGCACCCCTCAGCGGCTGCTCTCCTCATCTGAGTGGCCTGTGCGAACGCGTCATAACGTCAACTCGGTCATGTGATGGACGTTGGATTCCCCGGGCCCTTCGCCTATTATCATGGAGGCAGTAGTTCGGCTTCGGCCCTGCGACAGCGACCACCGCGCCGTCGCCGGGAAGGGAGAGAACTCTGTGCCCCTCTCTCCCTCTCGGCTGTCTCCTTTGCTTGCATTACTGCTTCGCAGAAGTAGACGACCCCGTCCCATGCGCTCTCGCTCCCGACCATGGCTTTGCACACAGCCGGAAGCGAGAGATCGCTCCCGCCAGCTGTCTTATCCTGCGGTTCTTTCTCCATAAAAACTTAAAACGCTTTGGAATCGGCATCTTTTTGGGTTTTGAAGCTTCATTTTTATAACTGACAACCTCCATGAAAATTCAAAAATGCCCGACAATATTGTCATTGAAATGAATACAATAACTGTTTTAATAAATTTACAAAAGGTGTACATTTCACCCTCACACAAATGGTGAATCAAAGTGAATATTAACAAGTACAGGAACGCAGTTAAGTGTTGTATGCATGCTGTTCTAAGTGTGTGTAGATGAAGAAAAATAATTTGAGATATTTCTTTTACTCACATAACATACAAAAAGGAATTACTTATTAAGTTTGTAAGCGCGACTATACTGGCGATGTTTACGGACGAACTAACCTCGCCGATCCCTGCATATATGAAATGGATTGAAGATGAATGTGTCAACGTTCTTACAACAGCATGTTGACAAAAAAAAAAACAAACAGCAAATAGAAGCTAAGGAGAGACTTGCCAAACAGTTGCACAATACTCTACGAAATCTTAAAAAAATCTGGGTTCAATATAATGAAACGTACGTAAAATTTTGCTGTCGCCTTTTCGTTTCATTGTTTTTCAAGTCAAAATGATGCTAAAGAAGTCCTATCTTCATAAACTCTAAGGAGTACTTACCGATCAGTTAACAGAAGCTGTTTATATCCCTCAACATGATGCCTCATGCTGCTAGTAATAGTATTGGTAGTCCAGTATATCATAACGTTGTCCAGTAAGTGGGTTAAAGAGAACTTCTGCAGTAAAGCACCGTCGCTCGCCTTTCTGTTTTCAAGGTTGGTCCAAGTTGAAAATTTCTCGAGAATGTATGCTGCTAAACCGGCCGGAGAATCTGAGAGACCGACGCCTGTAAAAGAGTTAGCTTCAAAGCACTGTGCGACCTAAACCCGCTTATGTCACACTTTTCTTCTGTGACTTAATTAGTCCATTAAAACACAGAAAAGCATGAATGAAATGCGTACTTAGGTCACACGTGCGTATATTAAACACTAGCTGCGCCACACGGTTTCACCCGCTTTTTTTATATGCCCCGCTCCTATTGGTCCCAGCGTAATGTTATATAGCCTAAAGCCTTCCTGGATTAGAGGGCTATCCAACGCAAAAATATTTTTTCAAATCGGACCAGTACTTCCTGAGATTAACACGTTCAAACAAATTCTTCAGCTTTATATATTAGTACAGATTACGTGTGATTTAAAGTTACACTATTGCACGACCGTCGCGTCGTCAATTATTGCAATGTTATATTTATTGTCAGTCTTACTTTTCATTCCTGCAGGTGTTAAAATATTCATAATTGGTCTTACCAACAGTATCCGGTTTGGTGGCCTGGATATGTAAATATCCGGACTCTTCCACAATATTTCCTATATGCTTTGATAGTGGGTACATTCGCTCTTTTAGATCGGACTCCACTATGAAATTCGGCCAGATTGCTCCTAGAAACAATTTGAAATGTATTTAATGGGATACTCGATATTTCGAACACAATATCCTGTCTTGACAAATAAATTAATAAAAATAGACAACTGAAATTATACTTTGCTAACCCAATTTTAAGTCGAATAAGATGATGATGAATAGACGGGAGGGGGAAAGAAGGCATCGCTTTCCATGAGGCGAGATTGAGGTTAAGAGCAGGTCCATTCAGCAATAAGAAAGGAAGGATGTTGGGAGTAATAAGAGTTTGGAATTGTATGGAGAACTAAGGCCGCTGCTTCGAATCTTGCGGGCAGCGGGGCGGCGGCGGGAGCCGGGCGGGCATCGAAGACCCGTTCTCGAAACTAGCGGGCAGATCGCGCGGCACTATAGCGGTATAGCCGCGTAGTGTTGTGTTCACGATTGTGTCGACGAGATATTTGTTTTTATTCACGAAAGAAATGTCTGAACAATGGCAGCAACATCTTTTTGATTCAAATTTATTCCTAACACTCGATCATCGCTCGCTGCCCGCCACCGCCCCGCTGTTTTCGAGAACCGGTCCGTTTGATTTTACGCATAAGATCCTGCCGTTCAGTCGCCGCCGCCGCCGCCGCCGCCGCCCCGCTGCCGCAAGATTCGAGGCAGAGGCCTAACAGTTTCTTAAAACCAAATAATCCCAAAATAATAAAAACTTACCCAGCATCGTATAAATAGAGACCATAGCATTGGCTGCTACCATAGGCATATTAGTGTGATATCCTAGTATTTTATCAGGGAATACAGTCGCCATGACTGATCCGATAGCCGAGCCGTAGTTGCCTCCTTGCACATAGTACTTCTCATGTCCGATGCGTTTCATGAGGTTGTGGAATACCACTGATACTTCTATTGGGCCCATACCAGCTCGCACTGGGGCCTGAAATCATGAAATACCTCTAGAATCAGATGCGTGATTTTGCGCCACGATGTCCCTGCCAGTTTGTGTAGCT
Organism: Sesamia nonagrioides; assembly: GCA_017933935.1. Classification (NCBI taxonomy): domain Eukaryota; kingdom Metazoa; phylum Arthropoda; class Insecta; order Lepidoptera; family Noctuidae; genus Sesamia; species Sesamia nonagrioides. Next base: position 45,922 of record JADWQK010000106.1, read on the forward strand.
GAATCTTTGGTCGCCTTCACCGTTTTGAAAATGATGGTACAGACGACAACACATCAAGCTACTACAATCTGTCAGATTTCCTTATTAGATTTTCAACTTTATCTCTTAAAGTATTAAGGCTCAAGGTTGGTTGGCTTGACCTGCTGTCGTCCGTACGTACCTACCACAGTTCGACTTTACGGTGCAAACCAAGCTACTACAATTTGTCAGATTTCCTTATTAGATTTTCAACTTTATCTCTGAAGTCGTCCTCCGTGGCGCAGCGGTCAACAGGCCGGCCTGCGACGTGGAGGCCCCAGGTTTGATCCCCGGCCAGGTCATGATGGGAAACGATCTTTTCCTGATTGGCCCGGGTCTTGGATGTTTATCTATATATTTATCTATTATAAAATATAGTATCGTTGAGTTAGTATCCCATAACACAAGTCTCGAACTTACTTTGGAGCTAGCTCAATCTGTGTGATTTGTCCGTATATATTTATTTATTTATTTATTAAGGCTCAAGGTTGATTGGGAATATCTGACAGTGTGGGGTAGTTTGACCTGCTGTTGTCCGTACGTGCCTACTCCAGTTCGACTTTACGGTGCATAAATGCTTCTGTATTACTTATTATACTATAGGAAACAATATTTGATTACTTACACTTCTTTGATATATTTTAAGATTATTGTGAATTAGTTAAATTGTTAAGTTTTCCACTTTCGACTAAAGAAACCTACTGAATATACATCTTAAATTCGTTTTGCTGGGTCCTAAAAGCATGAAATTTTGCTTGAAGACTTCATATACCAAGGGCGGATCCAGCTTTGGCACCAGGGGGGGGTCACAAAGTCGTGGCCAAGTCATAAAAAATTTTAGTTATACTTTGATAATAATAGATACAATTAAAAAGAAGGTATTTTATTAATAAGTAATAAGTACTTGAAAATATGTAATTCAATAACGAAATAAATTTATCTTTTGTCTTATTCCGAAACGTGTTATCACTTCATCTACTTCAATGGGTACGTTTTTATGGACGTGGAGAAGTGCCAGTCCGGTTAGACGTTCTTCAAGCATTGAAGCTCTTAGCCATGTTTTGATTTTTCGTAACGTAGAGAAAGATCGTTCCGCTGTCGCTACACTAACAGGTAGTGTAGCCATAATACACAAAAAAAAAATCATATATTACGAATTACGATACATCTGAATATCGCAATTTAAAATAAGGTCAGAAATCGACTGCGGTATGTACTGTACATTTTCTTTCGGAAGTAGTGTTTGACAGGGGTCTATTATGTCTCAATTGCTTTTTAATATCTTTGGAGAATACATTATCAGACCGTCATGTGGAACTGGCACGGAGGTGTCTCTGTTGGTGGCGTTAAAAGCTGTGAAATTTACGTTATGCTGATGATACCACACTGCTGGTAGCTGATGAGTCAGAAATGACAGATCTCCTGAACAGGGTCACAAATATCAGCCTAGAACTAGGCCTCAGAATAAACCATGCAAAAACGAAGGTAATTGTTGTCGATCGCGCCAACAAGTTAGAGATCACTGCGTCGCTGAATCTAGAAATAGTCGACAATTTCATCTATCTGGGGTCTTCTCTATCTTCAGCTATGTTCGGAGACGTGGACAATCAAGAAAGCTGATCGAGACCGCATTGACGCTTTCGAGATGTGGTGCTGGAGAAAGATGCTTCATATTCCTTGGACAATATTCCGCACAAATCAATCCTTCGAGAGCTGGGCGTTACAATAAGACTCTCCTCTGTCTGCCTTCGAACAATTTTGGAATAATTTTGCCATATGCCAGAAAGGATGGAGACAACTTCGAACATGTGATTGTTACTGGGAAGGTGGATGGACGACGTTCTAGAGGTCACAGTCCAATAAGGTGGACTGACCAAACACGTTCATCTCTAGACACCGGCCTCCACGATGCTATACTCGCAGCCAGGGATCGTAACAGATGGCGAACTATTGAAAAGAAGAGGATAATTCCACAGGCCATGTCAGTCCGTCTCCAGGATCAGGACTCGAAACCGATCCAAGTCCAGCGTGGAGTGAGACAAGGAGATGTTATATCTCCCAAATTGTTCACTGCTGCGTTGGAAGATGTCTTCAAGCTCCTGGACTGGAAAGGACTTGGTATCAACATCAATGGCGAGTACATCACTAATCTCCGTTTTGCAGATGATATCGTGGTCATGGCTGACACCCTGGAAGAATTGGGCAAAATGCTCAATGACCTCAGCAGAGTTTCCCAGCAAGTGGGTCTAAAGATGAACATGGATAAGACGAAGATCATGTCGAACTCTCATGTCGCACCCACTCCAATTCTAGTTGGTTGCTCTGCACTCGAAGTTGTTGACGAGTATGTATACCTGGGACAAACAATCCAATTAGGTAGGTCCAACTTCGAGAAAGAGGTGTCTCGTCGAATCCAGCTCGGCTGGGCAGCGTTCGGGAAGCTACGCTACATCTTCTCGTCGTCCAAGATACCAGAGTGTCTCAAGACTAAAGTCTTTGACCAGTGTGTGTTGCCAGTGATGACTTATGGAACTGAAACGTGGTCACTCACAATGGGCCTCATACGACGGCTCAGAGTCCCACAAAGGGCAATGGAAAGAGCTATGCTCGGAGTTTCTTTGCGTGATCAAATCAGAAATGAGGAGATCCGCAGAAGAACCAAAGTCACCGACATAGCTCTGCGAGTCGCTAAACTTAAGTGGCAGTGGGCAGGGCACATTGCTCGTAGAACCGATGGCCGATGGGGCAGTAAGGTTCTGGAGTGGCGGCCACATACTGCAAGACGCAGCGTAGGGACCTAACAAAGTGGACCGATGACCTAGTGAAGGTCGCGGGAAGCCGATGGATGCGGGCAGCACAAGACCGATCAGCGTGGAAAGCCTTGGGGGAGGCCTTTGTCCAGCAGTGGACATCTATAGGCTGAAGAATGAAGAAGAGAGAATTCCACAGGGGCATCACGACTCTCTTTTTTGTTGGGATGGGAAATCATCAAATGACTTCTTCTGCTCTGGGCGGAGCGGAAGGCCGTGTCAGATTTGTACTGACTAAAACCCACCCGTGTTTCTTCACTTGCCTTTGCGACGGCAAGGCCACAGTTTCTTGTTTAACCAACCCGCAACCCTGAACCAGGAGGCATCGGTCTTCGTGGACCCCGTCACGATGTGCTGACATCTCTTTGAGGCGCGCGTGAAACACGACGCGCCGTCGACTCTGACCTGGTCCTTACTGGGCGGCAAACTGCCCACAGCTCACCGCCCTTAGGCCGGCGCCTAACGGTGGCTGGGAATTCGGTGTCGTCTCCCGACCAGGGTGTCTCCTGCGGCGGCTAGTGGCGTGAGGGCGCTGGGATTCCCGCTGCCTCATGCGCTCCGCCTCCTCCTTTGCCAGCATCACTGCTTCGCAGAAGGAGGTGACGGCCTGCCATGCACTCTTGCTACGGACCATGGTCTGGACTAGGGTGCGAGAGATCGCCACTAAGAGGACACGGCGGTGCTCTACCCAAGCCAGGCAGACCTCCACAGTGTTCTCAGGGCGATCCACACACTGGTGACACCCTGGCGTCGCCTCCGGCCTTATACGGAACAGGAACCTACCGAAACAGCAGTGTCCGTTGAGCACCTGCGTCAAGCGGAAGGTGAGGGCGCCGTGGCGCCTCTCTAGCCACTCCTCAAAGAGGGAACTTACCGCCGCTATTGTGGCATGCCCAGGGACATCACGTCCCTCAGTAATGAGAAGAACGACTTGAGGAGGAATCTATATTAGGTGGCTAGTTGTTTCACAGTTTCATTGTCTTGATTACTCTATTCGCTTTTTGGCATGAAAACGTTTAACTGAAACGAATCAAGTATTTCAGGAGACAGACGGTCCTGTTGGTCACTTATTATTGAATCCAAAAGAGGGATGTATATAGCTTTGCGGAAATACATAGGTACTATGGTATAGTTATCGAGCGTTTGCCGTCAAACAAAGTAATATATAAATTGATTAAATATGGAAAGTACTTAAGTAAAATCCTCCTGTGCTGGGTCTTCCTGGATCCAGCCCAGGGGGGGTCATGACCCCCTCTCCCCCCTGGATCCGCCCTTGTCATATACGTTATTTTTTGTATATATATGCGAAACCCAAACCACGTGTCCAGTATTTTTATGTACAGACGACAGCACATCAATCTACTACAATCTGTCAAGATTTCTTCATTAGATTTTCAACTTTATCTCTAAAGGATTAATGAAAAATATCGATTGGAAATATTTGACAGTTTCGGGTAGAACCTGCTGTCGTATTTGTAAATGCAGCCGTAAGTAATAAAATGTAGCCAATGTGATTTGCTGCACCTTGCGCAAACCACTTAAAAGTGGTTGTAGGCACCTATAAATAATAACGTTCTACAAATAACCAACTTGGCATGTCTAAAGCGAGAATTACGGGCGTATTCAATGTCACTCTCGGCATATCTTTTGAGAGTTTAGTGGTTGTTTCATTACGCGCGCGGGATCGCGTTGCGTATTAGAATGGAACGTGCGTGACACCGGACCGTATTAACCCCGCCCCGTAGTGCGCGCGCGCCTATTGGCAGCTGTGACTTGTGCGCGTATGGCACCGATATTAATAAGTATTTTTGGGATCTAAAAATATTACATAATGTATGAAATGATTGAAATTAATTCACTTGCATAATCTGAAAAAACAAGAAACTGTATTCAACTTTAGTAATACCTATGTTTGCAACGTTATTTTTAGCAGCCTACAACTCGTACTAGTTGGTAATAGGATATTACTAACTAGTACAAAATAACAACTTGTTTAAAATAAAATCTTTACCTGAGAAAACCCAAATCCTGGTATACTGGGAGCGATGACTTCGAAAACAAAGTCCTGGTTGGGCCGGGGCGTCGTCAGTTGTGGTATTAGCTCGTAGAACTCCCGGATAGAGCCCGGCCAGCCGTGGATAAGAAGGATTGGTACCACCTGGGAAATTATATTCTATCAAAAATGTAGACAACCTATTCAGCAAAGAGTTTTATTTTTAAATTATAAAATTATAAACTAGTGCTTAATTGCAATCTCGCCTGATGGTAAGCAGTGTTGCAATTGAGGATGGTAAAGCGCGCTATTTTATTAAGCCTATTTTCACTCAAAAAACTGAGTGTATTGGAAGGAAGACGGCAGTTGAGCGAGGTGATGGAATGTTAAGTGTTGTTGGACACTACCAACGATCGATGTACGATGCTGCGCCAGAGGGAGATTGATCTGGAGACCCTTCACGACTAAACTCCCGATAGAACATTTGGCGCATCGTACTCGGCACACATCGCAACAAAACTGCTCAGACCCGTCCTCCTCATGTCGGAATACGATGAAACACTTGGTGGCAAGACTTTGTCTGGTGGGTGGTAACTTCTGCCGGCAGCCGATGTTATTGTCTACCACCGAGAAAAAGCGTTCATTACAGCAGCAGCACAACGCCCATTAAAATGTATGATTTGATGAAGGAGGATTCCTTTGCATTGTGGTAGGGAAAAAGACCGGCGCAGACAGTCGGTCTGCGCCGGTCTTTTTCTGACCATATACCATACAGCCCATAGCTATCAACAAATCTGCCCGCGACTCTGTCCACATTGCACTCTCAGCCAAATGAAAATTTATTTATTTAAGTCAAGAAGAGCAAGGTTCACATTAGAATGCATATTTTTAAGTGTAGAATGCTCTCAATTCAGGTGCACAGACACACACACACATGTTCTTCAGTGATGTTTGCTTATTAAAATATATGTAAGTAAATAATAATTATACATTATTTTTTGTTTTGCGAAACCCGAAACACGTGCCCAGTATTTTTATGTAAGGAATGTATGTACCAAATTTCAAAAACTTATAATGAAAAACTACAAAGTTTGAACTAGCTTTTCTACTTGGTTGTCCTAACAAAAATATGGCCAAAGCTCCTCTGGCGGCGAGCGCGGTGCGTTGACCTCTGGCGTCAGCTGTTGCGCGCGCGCAAGTACTATGATCTATCGTAAGCTGCGTAGCGCGCTCGGTAACCACACTGCAACAATCTTTAAATGTATTTTTACCCGACTGCCAGGAGGGTTATGTTTTTAGCTCCTATCTTGTATGTATTATTCTTTATTACCTAGTATCTCCAGAACCGCTAAACGGATTTTCACATTTGAGGTATCGTTAGATTTGACTTAATTGCCCAACTGCTACTAGATAGGTGACATTTAAAAAAATCCAAAATGGTGGATGTATGACGCCATATTGTGAGATATGAAGAAATAAATTTCTACCAAGCATATCGAGTAGCATATCAAAATGAAGGATTTTAAACACTGATTCTAAATATGTATATAACTTAATATTAAATGGAACAAAAAAAAGAATTATATGTTTTTTTCTGCCAAGCATATCGAGTTGGGTATCAAAATTAAGGATTTTAATCACTGATTATAATAAAAATATTGATTCTAAATATATTTTATATAAAAAAATCTTTAAATATTAAATTTCCGCTTAATAGGGAAAAAAATCTTTTGTATTAATTGAGTAATTGCCCATGCAATCAATGTATTTTTGCCAACACAGTGGCAGTTTATTGATTCTTAAAGAAATCAGCTGGACGAGAGGCAAGTGGCAGTCTCCGAATGGGGCAATGCCAAACTTGTAGCATTCAATACCACCAAAACACAGGCGTGTCTTTTCACCCCCAAAAGGAGCCCGTTCACCTTGGCTCCTACTTTTCGAAATGTATCCTTGGTGTGTACCGACCGCCTTCAGCTTTTGGGAGTTGAGATTTCCTCCACCCTAAACATTGGGCGGTTCATTGAGTCCAAAGCCAAGGTGGCTGCCAAGGAACTTGGCGTTATCGCAAGGGTCCGGCGGTACTTCACACCAGGACAGCTTTTAATGTTGTACAAAGCACAGGTCGGTTCGTGTGGAGTACTGCAGCCACATTTGGACTGGTGCTGCTAAGTGTCACCTGGCCACTTTGGATTCAGTGGAGAGGCGGGCGAAGAGGCTGATTGGTAACCCTGACTTAACTCGAGACGGTCTCCAAAGCCTAGAGCACAGGTGTAGAGTAGCCAGCCTTTCAGTCTTCTATAGGATGCATTTTGGGGAGTGTGCGAGGGAATTGCAAGATTTAATTCCCCCATCTCCGTTCCACCATCGGACGACCCGTCGTACGGCAAGTTTCCACCCTTACGTTGTTAACACCACTACGATCCGGACGAAGCGTTTCGCCTCCTCTTTTATACCGCGTACATCGAAGGACTGCAACAGTTTGCCAGCGGCGGTGTTTCCGTCGGACTACAATTTGAGTGTCTTCAAGGCTAGAGTGAATAGGCTCTTTTTAAACTAATAGTGCGCTTTACCATCAACGACTGCGTCACTGCTTACCATCAGGCGGGATTGCGGTCAAGCGCTAGTTTATAATTTAATTTAAAAAAAGATCTATTCAAATTCTGGAAAAAGTAGTAGTCTGTAGGCGAAAGGTCTGGTGAATAGGGCGGATGATGAAGAGCCTCCAACCCCATCAACCTTTTATTGCAACTTGAAGACTGTCTGTTGTGCGGTATGAGGTCGCGAGTTGTCGTGCAGGAGCAGCGGAGAGGAGCGATTGACCAATGCTGGTTGGAGATGTGCCAGTTTCTCCATCATTGTGTTCAGTTATTCACAGTACACATCTGCAGTAATGCTCATCCCGTTTGGTAAGAAGATGTGATGAATCACACCGGTTAGACCACCAAACAGGGACCATCGCTTTTCTAGGGGTAAGATTTCGTTTGGGGCATTGTTTAGGTGCTGAACCAGGATCTAATCAACTTGCTAAGCGCTTGCGGTTAGCAAACAGAAACCATTTTTCATAGCATTACCTGCTATGAAAAATGGTTTCTGTTTGCTTATGCAATGCAATGTTTTTCAAAGTTCCTTCATTTGTTTGTCTGTTGAGCACTGCCAGGCACGTCTCGCGTACTTTGCGCTGGTGATCATTGAGTTCGTGGGGCACCCATTTGGCAAGATATTTTACCTTGCCAATTTAACACATATGGTCCAATATACTTTGTATTTTTTGTTTGTTTTGTCGAAAGCTGTTGCTATATCAGCCGTAGATTGTGTATCATCAGTTCCCACAATCGTCTTCAATTCGTCATTGTCGACCAAAAGTCTTCAGACGACCGCGGGGTTCATTTTTAAAGTCGAAATTCCCAGAATGGCAGTGAGTGTTTCTACCTTTTCAGTTCGTTAGAGTTTTATGCAGGCGGGTTTTTTGTTTTTAAATAATATTTTTTATTTTAATATTATAAACTAGTGCTTGGCCGCAATCCCGCCTGATGGTAAGCAGTGATGCAAGCGTTAATGATAAAGTGCGCTAGTTTATTATTAGTACATATAACGTGGTGTAAAAATTATTGGAATTGATTCAGTTGTTTATTCTGATCAAACTATATTCAGGTTTCGTATAAACAAAAAATAATTTTGTATAATATTCTTTTTTCTAGGAACTAGACTAAAACTTACAGTAACATTTGGCTCCACTTTAGGCTTCACATGCATATAATGTACATCCAAGCCTTGAATTTTAGTCATATACTGCTCATATCTGTTTAAAAACTGTTCTCGGTCTTTAAAATTGTATTTATTCTGCCAGAAATCTAACACTTGCGTCAAGAAGTGTGTGTTGAAGCCATATGTGAAGCCAGCATTCTCTAGTGGAGGTGTGAATGAACGTCGGTGGAGCAGACGTTCTTTGAGGTCATTGACTATCTGAAAGAAGTTAATAACAATGGAATTAAATACAATATAATGAATAGGGAATTTACAACAGTTACACCGTTACTGTTTACAACGTTATTCAGGACTATTAGTAATAGGCTATTTGATTGATTTATAATTTCTATCTTGAATTACTTGGTTGCAAGTTAAGAAGTTCACCAAAAGTTTTATTTTTTATTTTAAATGCGTATTTCATAAGAAACATGCAAATAAAAATTCAAATAAGCCGCCGAAACGCTTTATTCAGCAAAATGGCGTCGCGCTTTGTAAGTGACGTCATAAACTTATAAACGATTTTCGGTTCCAAAGTGGTGTTCGTGTTTAAACAAAAAAATACCACAAATCGCTCCAAATATCCTTAAAATCTTCTAAAAACGCTAAAACACCTGAGAACACTTAGAACGACAAGATGTGTTTATGAGCGTATGACGTCATTGGGACATTAGCCAATCCGGATCGTTTCACAATAAGTGGCGCGAGAAACAAAATGCCAAACATATTTTTGTGTTTTTGGATATATTAATTATGATTTTCATTAAAACTCATTTTAAGTATTTAAATCAAATAATCACAAAAATATTCATACTGTCAAATAGCCTATTGTGGTTCAAATGGTATTAGCCTGTCCTCTGCAATCAAAATTATTTTTGATGAGATTGAAGGAGTATGAATTCACATTTATTGTTCTTTGGGCAGGTATCAACCCCTCTGCATTGTTATTGCATTAGCTTGATAGTTTAGCTAAACAAGTACTACATTAAAATCATCAGCCGGGTAATTGTCCACACAATGTCCAAACTGGGACTGTGAAGCCCAGGATAGCGTAGGAACAGAGATAACTAATTAATTTAAAATCTGAAAATATACTTACAACATGAGGAAATTCAATAGTAAACGGTCTTATGGATGTGTCAAGCTGCATATCAATTGGATACTCTCCCCAGTATTTCTCCAGGTTTATCTCGGGTAAATCAGGATGGGATGTCCACATTGCCAACAAAAAATATGTTACCACTGACAAGAACACCGACTGGATTACAGCAGAACATATTAAGAATTTCTTTTGCCACTGGAAATAGAAAAATTGAAGATATTAATAATAGATTGCTTAGTTCTCAAGCACAATACTAGGTGGCGTTACTAGGAGCACTTCAGTAATTTTATTTTGTCCATAATTTCTTTTATGTTTATATTATTTACCAGGTGTTAGAACTTAGATTGTAATGAAACTTGTAGTTAAGTAAATTTGATTGATACCATCATGGGCGTACCCAGGTGGGGGTAGGGGGGAGCAGCTGCATGGAAATCTTGAAGAACATGTATGAAGTCCCCTAATTACTAAACAAAGTATAAATGAAGACTTATCTCTTAACTTTTAAATAAACTATGCAGTAGACATTAACAAAATGTTCAATGAAATTACCAAAAAACCGCATACGACCAAAGGGCATAAAGATTACCCACTCTAAAAATTTTACTTTCCACCCCCTAGGCCTAACTTGCCTTCTCCTAGGCTGGACTTGCCCCCCCAATTAGGCCAGAAGCTGGTTACGCCCATGGATACCATGTATGATTTTCCTTTTATATTTTTGAACCCCGATCATTATAATATAAGCATGACAACTATTTAAAATAAAAAAAGCATATAAGCTAGCGGTGGATTTCTTTAGTAAGTTTTAAATACCAATATGAATAACAAGAGATGAGCCTACAACTATCATCTGGGCTGAACTTGAGATAACCTTCTGGCCCACCCAACAAGCCGGACAGATTGGTACTTTAGGAGACCATCTATTAATAGTTTGCTGAACCTGGGGTTTGGAAACATAATGCTCAACCTAGCCACGTATAGCCAACAATATACCAACGAAATGTAAGAGATCAGCAGATAGAATAGTTAAAAAAGATAACATAACATAAACTAAATCTCACCGAGTAGCGTTCTTTATTCCTTGAATAATTTGCAGTTTTAGAATTTAGCGGTTTTCTTGAACTCATTGTGCGGCTGTTAGGTTTTTAAAAGAAAAACAATAATATTAGGAATTATGCCGGCGACCGGTAACGTTTAGAATGTAAACACAATACACGATTTATTTTACACTGTTATACTTGTTTGTTTTGTAGACAAATCGCTTATCTTCAGTTATTAAAGTATCAATTAGTTGGCTTTTGTTTATACTACCATTTCATTTAAATTTCCAAAAAATCTTAAAATAATTTTTTTTTTTTTTTTTCCTTTTTGGCAACTGAGCCGGTTTCGACTATTCTGCCAGTGTCACGTGGTGACGGCAGCAAACAGAGGCAGGCCGTCGAACTTTTCCATTCGTGGTAGGTGTTAGTATAGCTGCATGGACAAACACATGGGTTAGTAAAACAAGTAATCAAATTTACAAGGACACATTATCCAATAATTACACTAGCTTATACTATATACAGATTATTTACACACAAACTACGCACCAATTAAAATTTTAGATCATTCTCAACTAGGAATCTGGCCAAAAGATTTATTAATTTAGTGGAGAAGTGGGAAAGTAGGGTATGAAAATTAGTTGGGAGAGGGATGTTAATTTTAGGAATATTTGAATAGAGATCAAAAGATTTATTATTTCGGGAGCAAGAAAAGAAAATATGGTCTAAAGTGCCATCCTCAAGACCGCACTCGCACCGGGAGTTATCCCGGATGTGGATCTTTTTCAGAAACACTGGGCTACAACAGTGTCCGAGTCTAAGTCTACACAGTGAGGAAACAGTTCTCTTCGACAATTTAGGACATTTAGAAAACCAAGGCCTACGCTGAACCTCAGGCTGTATGGCAGCGTAGTAGATGCCCTTGGTTTTAGAAGACTTCTTCCATGTTTCAGCCCACGAGTTAAATAACTTGGGTCTGGCACCATTCCGCAAATCGTAGTTATGCGCTACGTAGTGCTTTTGATCAACCGGATTCGATGTGGCATACTTTGCTAACGAATCAGCGCACTCATTGCCAACTATACCCGAGTGACCGGGGATCCAGGTTATCTCAACGTCCAAGCCGTTTTGGTAGCATTCAAATAACAAGTTCTTTATATCCATAATGATTTTACTATTAATTTTACTATGAAATTGATTTTGTTTAAGGGCCTGAATACTACTATGGGAATCTGAAAAAATTACTGACCTTGTTATTTGATGGGATTTAATATAGTGTAAGGCTTCTAAAATGCCAATACACTCTCCTGTAAAGACTGATGCTTCTGGTGGACATTGGTAAAGTAAGGCTATTTTAGAATTTTGAAAATAAACTGCCACCCCAGTACATTCAGTTTCAGAAAATTTTGAAGCATCAGTGTAAAAGAAATTCCATCCTTCCCAATAACGCTTGACAGCTGACTCGAAGTCCTCTCTAGCGTTTTGAGAATTCCTTGATATACCTAAACCCAAAACGACTTTTGGTTCACAATAACTCGACTCGTATGCAGCGGAGAAGACCGGAAGAGATAGGTATTGGCAGATAGGCACGGAGAGTTGTTTAAGCTCTCTATACCTATCTATCAATAGGGGAACTGTTTTATGGTTCCAATAGGAAGAATTATTAAAGGAGAGGTCAATTTGTTCTAAAATTGGGAGCAAGGGATGGGATGAAAGGAAAAATACTTTAGTTAGGAATCGATCTGCCAAGTATTGTCTCCTAAGATGTAAGGGAGGGTCAGCACATTCCACTTGAAGTGCGTTTATGGGGGATGATTTCATAGCCCCAATAACTATTCTTAGGCATTTGGACTGGATGCTATCTAGTTTCTTTAGCGCTTCTTTATTACAAGGCTCAAGTAAGTAGCTGCAGTAATCCATAGCGCTTCTGGTCAGAGCATTATAGACCAGTTTAAGGGTGTAGGGGTGAGCTCCCCACCACACCCCAGCCAAAGCCTTAAGGACCGACACGGAACGTTCACATTTTTTGACCGTGTTGCTGATGTGATCAACCCCAGACAACTTTGAGTCCAAGGTTACTCCCAGAAACCTAGCCTTATCTACGACTGGAATGCTTTGACCATTGACCTTTAGTTCTATGGAAGGAACAGAACGCTTGCGTGTAAAAATGACAGCTTTACTCTTTGGCGCACTTAAGAACAAACCATTGTCAAGTAGCCATTGGTTTAATGAGGCCAGAGAGACATTCATTGAAAAGGCGGCATCCTGGATGGAACTGCCACACACCATTAGTGCGATATCGTCAGCATACTGAAGGATCTTACAGTCGAAATTAAGGGAAGAGGACAAGTTAGCTGTGTAGATGTTGTATAATGGGGGACTAAGAACTGATCCTTGAGGTAGTCCTCTCCAGACCGATCTTTGTTCAGAGTCACCCCCTGGTATTCTAAGTTGAATGGTGCGACTGGTAAAAATGCTACCAATGATGCGACAAATCCTAGCCGGGATTCTCAGCTCGTGCAACTTTTGCCTGAGATTTGGGAGGAGGACGGAATCATAGGCAGCTGATATATCCAGAAAGACAGCAACCACAGACTCATTTCTGCTAAGGGCCAGCCGGACCTCTGACGTGAGGATACCCACACTATCAGCTGTGCCCAGACCTTTCCTAAAGCCAAATTGAGTCGTTGGAAGCAGTCTCCTGTTTTCCACCAACCACACTAATCTGTTTTTAATTAAATGTTCCAAAAGTTTGATAAGTATGGACGATAGGGCAATGGGTCTGTATGAGCAATGATCATTCGGATCTTTGCCTGGTTTTAAAATCGGGATGACAGCTTGAACCTTCCACTCTGTGGGAATGAAGCCAGAAGTAAAACAGAAATTAGCCAGGTCCAGGTAATATTTGTGAGTTTGTGGTCCAGCTTTAGAAATAAAGGAGTACGGGAATCCATCCACTCCCGGAGCGGAGTCCTTGACGTGGGATAGCACAGCTTTCAACTCGTCCAAGCTAAAAGGCATGTTCATTGGGTCCTCAATGTTGTCTGCATCATAGATGTCAACATTGATTTCCTCAAGACTTGGAACATAAGCCGGAGCGATTTTTGAAAAAAACTGGTATCCCAGTTCTTCCGTGAGGTTGTTGGAGGAGGAGGCAGATGCTAAACTGCTCCTAAAAAGTTTTATCTTTCGCCAAACCACCGAAACCGGGGTGGACGGAGTCAGCGAACTACAATATTTTGACCAACCTTCGCGTTTTTTCCTTTTTAGGAATTTCCTGGACTTGGCCAATATCTGTTTGAAGGCAATGAGGTTATCCAGGTTCATATTGTCATTGACTGTCTTTTCAGCCTCATTCCTGGCTCTGACCATGTCAGTGCATTCCCTATCCCACCATGGCGGGGGAGGGAGTTTACCAGAAGAGGGTTTTTTGACCGGGAAACAATCATCAGCCGTGGAAGAAATGGTGGAGGAGAAGGACAAGAAACATTCCCGGGCATTAGCATGGTTAACTTCTGGGAGGGAGGATACTCTAAGGTCCAGGATTTTAGAATATACATCCCAGTCTGCTGAGTTTAGTTGGTGTTTTAAAAGAGGGGGAGAAACTTTAACAGGAATGTTTTTGGAAGGAAATTCAATTATGATGGGGTAGTGATCACTTCCATAGGTCATATCCAAGCGACGCCAAATGAGAAGACTAGCTATATTGGATGAGCAGAATGTTAAATCAACACAGCTACTATTCTGACCTGGTAGAGATCTACGGGTAGCACTACCATCATTGACTAGGCAAAGATTGTGTTCATCCAATATATCCAGCAAGCCAATGCCAAAGTTATCACAAGTATCTGATCCCCAGCGGTAATGGTGACAATTGAAATCGCCCATTACAAGTATTGGGCCACTAGCACTGCATAACAAATTCCTAATTATTGACAGATACTCTAGTTGTGGGTGCGCAATATAAAAGGAAAAAATATTTATACCCTCAGCCTTCACAGCAACAACATTTATGTTATCGCCAACAAAGGTTAGAGGAATCTGAGAGAATGATACCTTGCTATTGATGAGCAAAGCACATCCTCCGTATCCATCAGATCTATCATCACGAACACTGGCGAAACATGGCAGCCTGAAATTGCTTCCAGGCAAAAGCCATGTCTCAGCAATGCCGCAGATTGATGGTTTAAACCTATTAATTAAAAAAGAAAGATCAGGCTTCCTGGGAGTAATACTCCTCACGTTCCACTGGAGAAACGTTAGGGGATGGAATGTTGTGGATATAATTTAGTATGGAGGTCAATTTTGATGCAACGTGGTCAGGTACGGAGTGAGAAGGGCTAGTAAGAGCAGACATTAGCATGTCTGTGATTAAATTTAAAATATCACTATATTTATCCCGCTGTTTGCGGAGGATTGGCTCTGGAGCTTCCAACGGAAGAGCACAGCCATTTTTGGATGGTGAAAAGGAGTAATTTTGGGAGAGGTTCAGATGGGTCCGTTTATCATAGCCGGGTGAAAGTGGGGTATGGGATTTTGGTTTTAAAAGAACCGTTTTCCGGTATGAATTTTGGGTTACTGGGATGGGTTGAGGTTTATTTATAGCACCTTTGTTGCGTGAGAAAGATTTGGAGACATCAGCATATGATCTGGAAACAGGTGGGAAGACCCGACTTGCCTCCACATACGAGATCGATTTTTCCGCCATCAGAGCTTTGATGCTCTTCTGTCGGCCCAATTCAGGACAAGCACTGTCACTTGCGAAATGGTTGCCAGTACACGAAACACAGAGGCTGAATTCACGGGTGACTTCACATCCATCACCTGGATGATCCTCACCGCACTTAAAACATCTTGGTTTCGATCTGCAGATGGTGCGGGTATGGCCAAAGCGACAACAATTGTAGCACTGGACTGTTGGGTAGGTATATCTTTCAACCGGTAAAGCCGAGTAGAAGCTATACACACGCTTGGGTAGGGTTTGTCCATCAAAGGTTATGACCACAGTCTGTGTGGGCTTCCACTCGGTCACACCAGCAGAAGACACCTTCCTACTCATTCGTCTTGCCTTGATGACAGGGCCACACCCCTCAGGAACCTGGATATTCTTAATTATCTCCTCTTCCGACCATTCGACTGGGATATCCCTCACAATACCCATTCGTGTGATATTATATTGAGGAATGGCAGCCATGTAGTTGTTTTGGGATAAAATCTTATTGTTGAGAAAACTGTTGGCATCCTGATAAGACTTGAACTCGACTGACACACGATTTCTGCCTACACGTTTAATCCCGTCGAGACGTACGTTCTTTACGTTATTTACTGTCAAAAACATGCCAAACTTAATCGGTTGCAGGACAGTGCCTGCGGTGTGCTCGTCTTTGAGTGACACATTCACTATATAGGGAGGATTGTCATGTGGTGTGTACGAAAGCCTGCCTAATGTATTTTTGGGAATCTTAGTTTTAATATTTAAAGAGACCGGGGGCGAACTAGCGGCTCTCTTACGACTATGGGTGTCCGTATCCATAGCATTGTCGTTGGAGGATAATTGTATGTCATGTGGAAGAGTGATTGTTAGTCCAGGAGAAAGATCAAATAGGTCAGGCGGGGGATCTTTATCAGGATCTTTATCAGGGGGCTTTTTGGAGGCCATTTTGCATTACGCTAACCAAAATAAAATAAAAAATAAAACAATACAAAAAGACGATTACAACAACTAAAAAGCAAACCTTATACCCAATACACAAACACAATGAACACTTTCGATAGAGTTTCACAACAAAAAAAAAACACTATAACCGAAAATATTCAATGGCACTGACAAAAGCACGTGTTAGCCTTTCACCACTACCGAACGAAACTTTTCATCTTAAAATAAATCTGGGTATTCCATTTTGTCTAGATGTCAAAATCAAATTGTCATTTGTCAAATGGTGTTGAACTGTTGACGTCAGGAGTTGACGTAGACGGAGGACGACGATAGAGACAAATTGATGAGTTTTGTCGCATTCACACACAGGCACGGCAGGTTACGCCGATGTCGTGTAAAGAAATGAGACAGAATGATGATATTTTTTGTTCCACCGCGCGTGCCGCCGGTGCCGCGATTGTTACTTATCAAAACAAAGTTTGACAGTTTACTCAGTAAGTTCTTTTTCTTCCTTTCTTTCTTTTTTGGCTTCGTACGGTTTGTGCATTTAGCCAATGTCACGCAATGAATTACTCATGTCGAAAAAGACGGTCGCTTGAACCGTCTTACGAGGGAGGTTTGAGGCAAAGTCATGATGTGGCCACTAAGCTGCGATATTTCACTGTTCTTTATGAATTATTTACTGAATGCACTTTTTACTACATAAACCACGCACTTTTATTTTGTAAACAACGCTATAAATAATTTTGAAAGTCCATTGAAAATTGAGCGTGACCTTCAGCTTGACTTTCCCGACAAAACTCCCTCCAAATAGTTATCGTTCATCACTTCATCGTCTTGAAAAACATTCTGCTTTGCTGTGTTTAAAATTGTTCGTTGCTTTATGTTGTGAACAATTTAGACTTAATATCCGAACAATTAAGAAATAAACGTGGTGGTACGTACATACATACATCCCACCGTGCTTTTTTATTGTTGAGTTATTGAGTCTAAATTGGCTTTTAAGGGATATAAGTGATATTGGAACGAAAATATTGGACTTGTCCTTTCATGCGTAAGGATAGCGCTTTCTATCAGTAACTAGGCTATCAAGAACATTTCCAGGGGGGCATGGCTGGGTAGTGCCCGCCCCATGGAAATCTCGCAGAACATGTATGAACTCCCCTGATTAGTAAACAAAGTATTGTTACGAATGGACCTTATGTCGATGGCATAAGGTTCAATATCGCGTGACATGCAGTGTGTCACTTTTAAGTATTATTTCTCCAGATCTAGACATTTTCCAGGCACAATGTAAAAACGCATTACTAGACTTAGGATGGCCTATCGAACGGTACAGGTCTCAACAGTTTTGTCAACAAAGTGTCGACATCGAAATTTCTAGAAACCCGTTTCCGGGTATTACCGTAGGTACTTCCGAGTGACCTCGAGGTTATGTGCTATTATTATTACGTCTGGAGGAATCTGGAATGTTCGATCAGCTGGGCTATATAAGGCGCCGCGACGCCAGCGCACAGTCAGTCTACACTCGACTAGCGATACGAAAACAGCGACAGTTAAGAAGCGATCTTTGAGAATACCTACTGCGACAATTATAACGAGAACTGTGAGTACTACGTGAAGTAACATCTGTACTGTTATTGTGTGATTACGACACGGACTTCGTGGACGTAAGAGAAGACTTCGGTGCGACATCAGCTACGTTCTACTTGTCATTGCCTACAATCGACTGTACCTTCGTTGCTAATAAACTTCGTAACCCTTAACCGGCGTTTTAGTACCCCTAGCCCGTAACAATTGGTGTCAGAAGCGGCATGCCGGTCACGCCAAAGGAAGACGAAAGAGTTCGCACGCGACGACAAGCAGCGATGGATTTGGCGCGTCAAGAGGAAGAATCGCTTGGTGTCCCTGCACCCGTAGAAGATGCGGCCGTCGTAACACCGACGAATGTGAGTGCCCCTAGTACCAGCACTATTCCCGGAAGCAGCGGATCCGATTTATCGGTGTTACTGGCCCACTTGACGGCGCAAATAAAGTTGAGTATAGCAGAATCCCAGGCGCAAATAAAAGGCATAGTAGCAGAATCACAGGCAAAATCCCAGGCAGAAATCCAGGCACAAATACAACAATCCCAGGCAAAATCCCAGGCAGAAATCCAGGCAAAATAGATAGATCCCAGGCAGAAACCCAGGCACAAATAAAACAATCCCAGGCAGCAACCCAGTCACAAATAAAGGAATCCCAGCAACTGGTATTACAATTAAATGAAAAGTGGAAAAAGACCAAAGAAGAGGTCAATGAACTTAGAATTAAAACAGCTCAACAAGATGCCCGTCTGGACCAGCAAGACACGCGCATAGACAAACAAAATACACGTATGGACCAGCAAGATACGCGCATAGACAAACAAGATGCGCGTATGGAGAAATTAAACAGTACCATCATGGAGTTTGGGAAGGAAGTAGAATTTTTACATGAGAAGGTACAAAAAGGAGGTATTAAAGGTGTGGTACCGGTACCCAGTGCTTTGCCGACTTTCAAGGTACCTCATTTTGACGGGACAACGTCATGGGTGGCCTTCCGTCCACAGTTTGAAAAGGTCGCAAAAGGCAACAATTGGGACGACGATCAAGCCGTAACCGCCCTTACGCTTGCTCTGCGTGGTGAGGCGGTCCAAATCCTCGAAAATATTTCCGGCGATTGCAATACACTAGCCTGTCTGTTAGAAGCGTTGGAGTCTAGATATGGAGAGAAACACCTGGAACATGTCTACAGGGCTCAACTCCGCGACCGCACACAGAAAAGCAGTGATGGTTTGCAACAATGGGCATCGGAAATAGAACGTATTGTTCGGAGGGCGTATGCTTCAACGCCGGGAGCAATTGATGCTACTACGGTGCAAGCTTTTACTGATGGAATTCGAGATGCGGAAGTCAGGGCTGCGGTTCGTCTGGGGCACCATCAGACTCTGAAGGCAGCCTTGACACACGCTCTGGAGGTGGAAGCAGTACGCCAAGATGGCCGACCACACCACCGTATTCGTGAGGTAACCGCACAAATGAAACCCCGACAGGGGCCAACATGCTATGAGTGCGGTGAAAAAGGGCATATTCGGATCAATTGTCCCAGGAAGGCTAAGGGAAGAAGCACTTCTGGGACACAGGTGGAAGCCGAGGATTTAAACTAGGAGCAGCCAGGGCTATGGGGCGAGTACTGGCTGGTCGACATGTAGCCCCCATTATAACAGTATCACAAGTGGGTGACGGAAACAGTCTCATTATAGAAGGACAACTGAATGGTAAATCTTGCAGTTTCACATTGGATACTGGTGCATCAAGAACCATTGCACGACCGGAGCTATTTCCTCGGACCATAGTATGGAAAAGAGGATCTTCACAATGCCGATTACAAACCGCCACTGGCCAACCAGTACTCATCCTTGGTGAAACGAATGTGACTTTGAAAATGGGTGATAAGACATTCACGCACCCTGTTTTAATAGCAAATATTACAGATGATTGCATAATAGGACTGGACTTTTTGAAGAAACAGCAGTGCGTCCTTAATGTAGCAAAAGGAGTATTGAGTTTTTCAGAACAAGAAGTATTTCTTCAAGGTGGAAAACAAGGGTCAGTGTACTGTTTAAGGAGAACGGTATTACCACCAAGATCAGAAACCTTAGTAGATATTAGACTATCACCAATAGGACGCCGTAAACGTTGCATTATAATTGAAGATTCTGGAGATCACCCAGACTGGATAACAGCAAGAACACTGATGATGATTTCCGATAAACCAAAAGTGCGCATTATCAACGTTAGTAACAAAGAAATAATTCTTGAAAAGAATTGCATAGTTGGTGTGTGCGACCATGTAGCATCGTTGAGAAAAACAGAGGCGCACGAAAAGGAACGTGATAAGAAGTGGCAGGAACATGTATCGACGCTGCTCGACAATTGTAAGGGCAATTTAAATAAGTTCGAAAGTCACAAAGTGAAGCAACTGTTGCATAACTTCCATGACATCTTCTCTAAGACCGACAGTGACGTGGGAAGGACCGGGCTCGTCAAACACCATATAGATACGGGCGATACACAGCCGATAAGACAGAGACCACGTCGTATTCCCTTTGCAAGAGAACAGGAAGTGTCGGAAATGTTAAGAGATATGGAGAAAAATCGGATTATCGAAGCATCTACCAGCCCTTGGTCATCTCCAGTTGTCCTAGTCAAGAAAAAGGATGGCAGTACAAGGTTTTGCGTTGACTACAGGATGTTGAATGATGCCACGAAAAGGACAGTTATCCCCTGCCACGTATAGATGACACTTTGGACTTGCTAAGTGGCATGAAATGGTTCTCCACAGTTGACCTTAAAAGTGGATACTGGCAGGTGGAAATCTGTCAGCAGGATAAAGAAAAGACCGCTTTCACAACTGGTCCTGGGAACGGTCTCTGGCAATTCAATGTCATGCCTTTTGGACTGTGCAATGCTCCAGCTACATTTGAGCGCCTAATGGAGCGCATCTTGGTGGGGTTGCTTGGTGATGCATGCCTGGTCTATTTGGATGACATCATCATTATGGGACGAAACTTCGCAGAACACCTACGCAATTTGGAGAAAGTCTTTCAGAAACTGCGTGAAGCGAATTTAAAACTCAGTCCCAGTAAGTGTACACTATTCCAGAAAGAGGTTGGATACTTGGGGCACATTATTTCGGCGCAAGGAATTCGAACAGACCCTGAGAAAATAAAAGCCGTGTCGAAGTGGCCTACGCCTCGTAATAAAACTGAGGTACGCTCTTTCTTGGGTCTGTGTGCATATTACCGTCGGTTTGTGAAGAACTTCTCCGAGTTAGCGAAGCCGTTGCATCGTTTAACAGAGGAAAAGTGTCAATTTGAATGGAACTCTGACTGCGAACAGGCATTTGCGCTACTGAAAACTCACTTGTGTGAGGCTCCTGTATTAGGTTACCCTAGTAGGGAAGGCCGATTTTTGGTAGACACAGATGCCAGCAATGTTGGTATTGGAGGAGTTCTCTCTCAAACACAAAGAGATAGGCAGGTCGTTATCGCATATTTCAGCAAATGCCTTTCCAAGCCAGAAAGAAATTATTGTGTTACCCGCCGAGAACTTCTAGCCGTTGTTAAGACCTTACAACACTTCAAGAAATATTTGATTGGGAGGCAGTTTACACTTCGTACCGATCACGCTGCCGTACAGTACCCAGTACCCAGAAGGACAAGTATCAAGGTGGATAGAGCAGCTGCAAGAATTTGACTTTGTCACTGAACATCGGAAAGGCAAGTCACACAATAATGCTGATGCTTTGTCTAGACGACCTTGCAAAGAATCTTGCCGACATTGTGCCAAACAGGAAAAGAAAGAGAACGTAAGGATTATCCAGGTGAACGCTTTGGACGAAGACTGGGATAATCAATCATTGAAAGACGCACAAAAGGAAGATAGTGACTTGAAGACAGTAATCGAATGGAAACAACGTGGCCAGAGGCCCGCTTGGAGTGAAATATCAGCGCTTAGCCCAACAGTAAAAAGTTACTGGGCTCAGTGGGACAGCCTGATAATTGATAATGGAGTTCTCAAGAGGAAATTGGAATCACCCAGTGGACAGGAGGTCACCTTACAGATAGTTGTTCCCGGTGATAAAGTCGCGTCAGTGCTACGACAGGTGCACGACGGAGTATCCGGAGGACATCTTGGAGTAAAGAAAACCCTGGAAAGGGTGAGAAAAAGATTCTATTGGGTGCATTGCCGCGAAGACGTAGAGGACTGGTGTAGAAAATGCGTAGCTTGCTCCTCAGTAAAGGGACCGCAAACGAGGGCCAGAGGTCGGCTGAAAGTGTACAATGTTGGTGCACCATGGGAAAGAGTTGCTGTCGATATAGCTGGGCCATTCCCTGTTACTGAAGAAGGGAATAGGTATATCATCGTCATGCAAGACTATTTCAACAAATGGCCAGAAGCTTTTGCAGTACCTAACCAGGAAGCTCATACAGTCGCCAAAAAGCTAGTTCACGAGGTGTTCTGTCGATTTGGCGTTCCCTTGGAGTTACACTCTGACCAGGGTAGAAACTTCGAGTCTTCACTATTTCGAGAGGTTTGCCAACTGCTCGGGATACACAAGACTCGTACAACACCATATCACCCACAGTCAGATGGAATGGTCGAAAGATTCAATCAGACGTTGGAGAATCATTTGGCCAAAGTAGTGGAAGAACACCAGAGGGATTGGGACCAATACATTCCACTCTTCTTAATGTCATACCGCTCTGCAACACATGATAGCACAAATTGCACACCGGCAAAAGTCAACTTCGGCCGAGAAATTAGACTACCCATAGATGCACTAACCGGAACACCTCCCAATACTCCTATCCTAGCCGTCGACTATGTGGCCGACCTACGGCGTAAATTAGATGGAATACATGAGCTAGTGAGAGAGAATGGTCTGAAAACCAGTGAGAAAATGAAAATCCGATACGACCGCAAAGCTAACGTGCCCGGATTTGAAGAGGGAACTCTGGTATGGTTACATAATCCCATAAGGAGAAAAGGAAAGAGTCCGAAATTTCAAGCCAAATGGGAGGGTCCGTACACGATAGTAACCAGAATAAACGATGTCACCTACAGGATTAAGAAAGGGCCTAGAGGGAAGCTGAAGATCGTACACATAGACCGCCTAGCTCGCTATTATGGATCAAATCATGCTCGGGACGAGCATGACTAAGAAGGGGGCAATGTTACGAATGGACCTTATGTCGATGGCATAAGGTGCAATATCGCGTGACATGCAGTGTGTCACTTTTAAGTATTATTTCTCCAGATCTAGACATTTTCCAGGCACAATGTAAAAACGCATTACTAGACTTAGGATGGCCTATCGAACGGTACAGGTCTCAACAGTTTTGTCAACAAAGTGTCGACATCGAAATTTCTAGAAACCCGTTTCCGGGAATTACCGTAGGTACTTCCGAGTGACCTCGAAGTTATGTGCTATTATTATTACGTCTAGAGGAATCTGGAATGTTCGATCAGCTGGACTATATATAACACCGTCACGCCGACGCGGAGTCAGTCTACACTCGACTAGCGATACGAAAACAGCGACAGTTAAGAAGCAATCTTTGAGAATACCTACTGCGACAACTGTAAAGAGAACTGTGAGTACTACGTGAAGTAACATCTGTACTGTTATTGTGCGTTTACGACACGGACTTCGTGGACGTAAGAGAAGACTTCGGTGCGACATCAGTTACGTTCTACTTGTCATTGCCTACAATCGACTGTACCTTCGTTGCCAATAAACTTCGTAACCCTTAACCGGCGTTTAAGTACCCCTAGCCCGTAACAGTATAAATGAGGACGTATCTCTAACTTTTAAATAAACCACGCAGTAGACACTGAAAAAATGTACGGTGTATTTGCAAAAAAAAAAAAACGGGTCCGACTATAGTGCACAAAGATTAGTACTCACTCAAAAAAGACTATAGTATTATGCCTTTGCCTAGAGAAGATTCTCAATTTAAATTTTTCTGTTCTAGACTGTGGCGTGCAGAGTAGATAACTTGGAGATAAGGCCACATGCTAGATCTTCGATTCAAGTGTGTTAGAGGTGGACCTCTAACACACTTAAATCGTACCTCTAATCCTCTAATCGTACCTTTAATCTATTACCTCCTTCTTTGTTAACCTCCCAGGTCAACAAAGAAATACCATTGCCGATTTGCTCTACTTATTCGCAGAAAAAAGATCGCTAACGATATTGCTGGGCGTGGGTTTCTGTCTTTTATTGGTGTTTTCCAATACTACTAAGAAATTTTCAGCAGCATTCCAAAGTCTCAATAAGAGATAAATTACAATCGCCTTTGAATTGTAGATACTTTACTTACCTATACATTACATACATTGGAAATATTTGAAAGGGAAAAGAGAAAGGGCGATCGATTCTAAAATGGGTCCGACCTAGATACCTATCTCCAACTGAATTACATACTTACTTTACATAGGCCTACGAGTTACATGCTGCAAATTCTATTTCTATTTATTTTCTAAGTATGTACACACATATAGGTAGATATACATGCCTAACCAGAGATAAAAAAGACAGAACAAAATAGTAAATAAGTATGTAGGTACTTATAGAGGTGAAGCTTATTTCATTAATATAAACTTTTTTTTACAAAAAAACAACCGACTTCCAGAAACCACTACAAAGGGAAAAATAACTAATTTCGGAAGTCGGTTTTTATTTTACACTTTTTAGTTCTTAAAAGTACTATGTATTCAGTTGCATCCAGTCAGACTGGAAGCTGACGCAAATATAGTTGGGAAACGACATAATTTTGTTTACTATAATTTTTACCCGTAAGTATTCCCTCAACTGCCTATGGTGTTCATCAAGAAATTTACTGCAGACCAATATTTTAACCCAATGGGTGCAAAGGTCTCATTAATATAAATGAATTGAGTCCAAATACAAGTTTCCTGAACTGACCTTTGTCATCATCAGCAGCACCCTAATGACAGTCACCACCCATCTAGGTGTAAGGTTTTTGTCAATACAAATTATTCAAGCACAAACACAAGATAGCTGCTGTGAATTGTTGAGGAGTTCCTTCGACTGTCTCCCGGCTCCATTATCACATCTACTCCAGACCTTTATTAAATTGTAGTGCTTTAAAATACTTTTATTTTATAAACCAGCGCTTGACCGCAATCCTGCCTGATGGTGAGCAGTGACGCAATCGTTGATGGTAAAGCGCACTAGTTTATTAAGAGCCTATTCACTCTAGCCTTGAAGACACTCAAATTGTAGTCCGACGGAAACACCGCCGCTGGCAAATTGTTCCAGTCCCTCGATGTACGCGGTATAAAGGAGGAGGCGAAACGCTTCGTCCGGATCGTAGTGGTGTTAACAACGTAAGGGTGGAAACCAGCCGTACGACGGGTCGTCCGCTGGTGGAACGGAGATGGGGGAATTAAATCATGCAATTCCATCGCACACTCCCCGAAATGCATCCTATAGAACACCGAAAGGCTGGCTACTCTACGCCTGTGCTCTAGGCTTTGGAGACCAACTCGAGTTAGATCAGGGTCACCAATCAGCCTCTTTGCACGTCTCTCCACTGAATCCAAAGTGGCCAGGTGACACTTGGCAGCACCAGCCCAAATGTGGCTGCAGTACTCCACACACGAACGGACCTGTGCTTTGTATAACATTAGAAGCTGCCCAGGTGTGAAGTACTGCCGGACCTTTGCGAAAGTTTTTTTTTTTTTTTACCTTTCTTTGAAAGTTTCCCTTGTTTTCTCTGGTCTTCCACCATCAAACCCTGATATCCTTATCATGGGACCACCTTGGGAACGTCTTCTTTCCAACAGAAAAAGAATTATCATAATCGGTTCATAAACGACGAAGTTTTTTTTTTTTTTTGTAGTGTGGCGGTCTTCCACCATCAAACCCTGATGTCCTTATCATGGGACCACCTTGGGAACGTCTTCTTTCCAACAGAAAAAGAATTATCAAAATCGGTTCATAAACGACGAAGTTTTTTTTTTTTGTAGTGTGGTACTAGTTATGACTTTGTGCCAATTTCAAGTAAAATAAAAATCTTCAAAAGTTCTTCTTTCTTTCTCTGGCTTCGCACGGTTTGTGCATTTAGCCAATGTCACGTAATGAATTATTCATAACGACAAAGTTATGTGCGAACTAACATAGAAAAAAAAAGCATATATACGGTCACAGATTACAGAATAGGTACTACGTACGATACGGTCGAATTGAGTAACCTCCTCCATTTTGAAGTCGGTTAAAAATGGAGGGGAATCGAGAAGGTTTTCAAGAATTATGATCTGCTAGGTGCATCTGAAGGACTGGTGTAGGAAAAACGTTCCCGCAGATAATATGGTGTTTTAGTATGAACAAGATTGTAAAGCAGACACAATATTCGAGAGTTCCGGAGATGACGAATGGGGAGCCAAAGCCAAACACAATTTAAGTTGTGTATCTTGCGAAAGTTGGAGACGTGATCATATTTTTAAATGTTTTAGTCGTAACAATGAAAAACTTCTCAAACCATTAACTAATGTAGCAAGCCCCTGAAAAAAAAATAACAACCAGTACGGCCAAAATTTAAACAAAAGAACAAACGAACCTTCCAAGTTCAAATGCACAAGCATAACGCGATAAAATAATCAAAATGGCACCCAGGTACACATTATTATGGGAAATAATGAAGAAATTATTGACGTGTGAAACGAATATGCGAAATAAATCCGAATGAATGGGAGCTGTCACAATAGGCGCCGCAAGGCTCGCTTTTAATTGAACTTGCGGGGCCAATATGGTAGGTGGATTTTTTATTTTTTCATTCAACCGCTGCTAGATACAGTATCGTAGGGCTGTTGCATGTCGATTGCTTTGTTTTAATTAATTTTATGACTAAAAGTAGGTTACATATCAGTTTGCCCGAAATTGATTTGATATACCGATATACGTCGTTCAGTTAATTTTCAAATAGATAAATATGGTATCTACATTCAAAATAACCTAGCCATATCTTCGTCGTAGGTAAATCTAGAACAATGATGAGACTACATACTTCAGTGAAATCTACGAAGCATATAGGTACACCCGCTCTGAGGTAAACAGAAAAATAAAATTGAAGGAAGAAGAGGTATCATCATCATCATCTCAGCCACAAGAAGTCCACTGCTGGACATAGGCCTCCCCCAAAGATTTCCAAAAAGAAAGGTTGGTCGCGGCCTGCATCCATCGCTTCCCTGCGATTTCGATATACAGACGATATATATCGTAAGTATAGACGATACACATCGGCTCGTAGAGCCGATGGCCGATGGGGCAGAAAGGCTCTTGAATGGCGACCACGCTACGTGCCGGCAAGCGCAGCGTCGGACGCCCACCGACTAGGTGGTCGGATGATCTGACCAAGAGAGGTATGTAAACATTTAATAAAAGAACACCAACTAGAATTTTCAATATTTTAGCATGAAACTTTCCAATCTCCTTTTTGTAAATGTATGAATGAACAATCAGGGCGGTAGAGAATCTATCAAGAAGTACTTAATATAAATCGTCATTTATAAACAGCAGGTCGATAGGGTATTCGAAAATACAGGTGATTAGTAATTGCTAAATAAGATGAAATTCATACCTACAGTAGGTATACAATAAGGAATATGAAATTAATATCATTGGCAAGTAAAATGCTGTGGCAGCCCTGTTAAACACCCACCACGCTTCCATAGCGCTATCACGGCTCTCAGCCCTGTCACCATTTTCCCATTTTTCCCGCACTCTTTTACAAATATCATAAACCGACTATATCCATCTATATTCATACAAAAACCAATCTTATGGCACGCAGTATGGGCAAACTGATGTAAAAAATCGTTTGGAGTTGAAATTGGAGTTACGTTGTTTATTAGCCAGTCATAGCTTAGCGATGCGGTTTTTGGAATGAAAACCTCTTTTGGGGGAATTGACAAGTGAATTTAATATCGGGTTTCAGCGATGTATTATAATAAATTCATTGAAATTTTACCGGTTCAGTTGCTGATAGTTGTGGTTGCTGTGTAAATGAGATAGGTAATAATGAAGATCATTATTTATTTGTTGTGTATTTACGAAGGGTGTCTTTTACACCCATCGTAATACATACAAGGTTCGTTTTTGGAGGCCTTTTAAATCAAACAAACGATACGATTATCGTTTGTTTGATTTAAAAGGCCTCCAAAAACGAACCTTGCCGATGCACGGTTGGTGTAGTGGTTGAGAGATCGACTGCTGCGTTGCGTGTTGCGGGTTTGATTCCCGCACGGAACAAATATTTGTATGGCCTACAGGTAATTGTTCCGGGTTTGGCTGTTTGTGTATGTGAGTTTAAATGTTGGCAAACCCACCCATACACGCACACATACGAAACAGGAGAAATTCCTAGTGTTTGGCAAAGTTTAAAAAATTAATAGCAATGGGTTTCATTTTGACAGTTCAAACAATGTTTATTGCGTTTTTTATGTTGGCAACAAACAACATATGGAGCAATGGATTAGCAATATGCTTCAAAATGATTCCAGTTGGTAGTAAGTAAGTGTATACTTAATTAGGTTGCTGGTCGAAGTGACCGTGCTTGGGAGAGACCTATGTTCAACAGTGGGCATCTTTCGGCTGAATGATGACGTCTAGGTACTTACTTACCTCCTTTCAGTAAAAGAAATTAAACGCTTACCTATAAAAGCATGGCAGTCACTCAAACTATATCTCTTTCTACACAGTTGTCCCATGGGAGAGACACTGTGAAAGGGTGACAGGCCCAGTTATCAGCCGGCCGCACTGCCCATCTTATTTATTATGCTTTGTATACCATGAGCTTTTCTGTACTTTTAAATGCGGCACATAAAACTCTCGCTTAATGGAATACATTATGGTGGAAATTTTATTACTTTTTCTTCCTGAATCCTGAAAAATCACAATTCAATAGCGCAGTGACTATTACTAGCTTCTTCAGCCCCTCTTCTAGGCTAACTTAAGCCATCTGAGAGGAAATCTAGCATTCAGAAATTCAATAATGGTCACTTTATCATGCCATGAAACTTAGCCCCTTAGTAACTCCCTTTCTTGTCCCTAGTTAATGGCAAATTTCCTATATCTTATCTATGTATATAAAGGGTATATCTGACATCGACGCACAAACGAGAACCATGGATCCAGTACATGATTCGGATCCCCCCTGGTGGAATTTTAACGTCGGCTTTTTCATGATTAAAAAAAATATATATGTAGTTTTTTTCACTTTAGAGCGTTCATAATTGCTATACTTTTATAACCCAACTAGCTTTCCGCCCGCGGCTTCGCCCGCGTGGAGTTCCGTTATATCGCGCTTTTTAGATGTCCTTCGGGAACATCAAATTTTTCCGGGATAAAAGGTAGCCTATGTTCTTTCTCAGGGTCTAAAGATTGTCTGTGCCAAATTTCATCAAACTCGGTTGAGAGGTTTAAGCGGGAAAGCGTAACAGACAGACAGAGTTACTTTCGCATTTATAATATTAGTATGGATAAGATTTTAAAGTAACAATTAAATAACTCGCTGATTACACAAAAAATCGCTATGAAAACAAAACTCGAATAACTCTTATCAGCTGATTTAATAGATTTCATATCAGGGATCAACGTTATACCTACAAACCCGCACGACGCGCGACGGCACGCTTGTAACGTTCAAAGGCCGGGCCGACACTTTTTTAAACATTGTGAATTCTGTAACCGTTCATTAACGACATAAATTACTATCATAATTTTATTAGTGGCATGTGCCTTATCGCAAAGTTTGCGTTACGATGTCAGATACACCCTGTACATATAATACTCCTTAATGAATACCGATCCACTATTACTCCTCACAATACCCTCAAACGTGACGCCTCAAAACGTACCTTAAACGGTCACAAACTTATCGTTACGTAACAGCGTACCCTTGATTATGTCCCACAAACTTGCTAATAAAATCCACAATCTGACTATGGTCCTTATTTTGTTAGTACTAAGGTTGGGTTTCAAATGGCTGGGGTTGGAAATGTAGTATATGTGTGGAGTGAAGATGTATAAGGGGAGGTTTTAAGTGGGGTGCGATAAAGTCACAGGTCGAGCTTAGCGGTTACTAGAGTTGCGCTTGACGGTACGCTTCAGAGGGATGGGGATTTAGACGTTATTGGCTTACAGGGTAGGGATGGCACAGATGAGAATTTCTAAAAAGGTTAGTTTAAGAAATACCTCTATAAGTGATTTTATTTCCTGAATTCCCAGCAAATTCTAAAATTTTCGTAAATCGTGACACAATAGTAGCTTCAAGAAAATAGCTAAAATACACACACTAACAAAGCGGCTAAATTCTTCGAATTCAAAAACTTATAAGTTTGTGTGACGTTTGTGTGTTTGTCTAGCTTTTGCTTCTCTATTGCCCCTAAAGAACATCAAACACTGTATTTGTTGGTGTTCACCATGGTATTTTCGTTCGTGCGTTTTCGCTGCAAGTAGATTCTAAAGACTGATTTACACAGTGCAATTTAATTGCCTATGGCATACAATAAAATTGATGCAACTAATGACTTACATCGTCTAAATGGTGTTTAAACAATGCAACTTACAATAAAAGTTGCATTGTTGCTTCAACTTAATTGAAGCCATAGGCAATTAAATTGTACCGTGTAAATCAGTCTTTATTCTCGTTTTCTCTATAACTTCGCGACACTTCAAAAGCATATTGTTCGATTTTCAACGTTTGGCTTAGCACAGTGACTTATTAATGAATGAAAACTGCGCCTTTAGGCTTCAACTCAGACGCTTTACGACGAATTTAGGCTTCAACTCACGTTCACGGAGAAAAGAGTATATACGTACACAAAATTGCATACTTTCTTCGACTTATCCTTGCCAATTTGTTTTAAACCTCCCACATTACGTATTTAAGTAACTTAATATTCTCTGTCCATAATATCGGAGATGATATTCACGTAGCTAGATACGTATAACCCGCGCAGATAAAGAAAAGATCTGAAAATGGCGGCGGATACTTATGCTTACTTACTTACTTACTTATTTCAATCACAAACCAAATGCTAACATAGAAAAATGACAAATTTATGTTGTAAATATTGTTATTTACAACGTAAATTTGACATTTTACTTGTTTTTGTTGAGTTTGATTGTTCAAACTCAACAAAAACAACAATATCAACAAAATAACAGAGACTTTAGCGGAACGAAATTAACGATAACTCGGAGTGCGTCGAAGTAGGTTGGAAAGCGAATCCTGAATTCCTGATCGAAGATTTTTTTTGCAGCGCTTACTTCACTGTGTGAGTATAGAGACTGAGTGAGAACGCATGCGAGCGAACGCCATGTACAGATCTTTTCTTTATCTGCGCGGGTTATATGTCTGTATTACTGTGTATTTAAAGCTAAAGACTATTTGTTAATCGCGGCTCTGCCTGTGTAAAAAACCTTTTTTAATTCTGTGGAGTTTTACGAATACAACAACCGGTTCTTTCGCTTCCGTTTTTTAAAATAATTATAAACTGGTGCTTGATCGCAATCCAGCCTGATGGTAAGCAGTGATGCAATCGTTGATAGTAAAGCGCGATAGTTTATTAAGAACCTTTTCACAGAAAAAAAGAAAAAAAAATCTGAGTGTTTAGGAAGGAAAACGGCAGTTGAGCGAGGTGATGCATTATTAAACCAAACAGCACGACCAACGATGTTGCGCCAGAAGGAGATTGATCTGGAGACCCTACACGACCAATCACCCGACTCAACAACATTTGGCGCATCGTACCCGGCACACATCGCAACACAACTGCTCAGACCCGTTCTACGTACGGCTTCACCAAACATCACTGACTCTGTTATATCTAAATTATATCAAATTTCAAAGGGTAGCTACACCAGTACACCCATTATTTATCTCATTCATCATCATTATTTTAGCCAAGAGATGTCCACTGCTGAACTTAGGCGTGCCAAGCACCGCCACTTCTACATGTTTTGTGAGTGGACACCTGCAGTCTTCACAAGGTCATCATCACCTACCAAATATATTTTAAACTAGCTGTTGCCCGTGACTCCGTCCGCGTGAGAGCGAGAGATTTGATGTTTAGACGATAAATTGTTCTACAGTAGTGTTTACTTAGGTGATCCTTATTATCACCCGGTAAATCTACAGCAGCTCACTGCTGGACATAGGCTGCTCCCTTTACGTATGCGGCTTTTCAATGACTTTCATCCAGCAGCACCATCTTACGAATGTCGTCAAGCCATCTAGCCAGAGCCCGATTTACTAAGGTAACTTCTACTTATGTGTTCCGGAATCCAATGATGTCATTCATAAATGTAGTGATATCACTAGAGGAGTTGCTTTGTTGTTGAAATACGGAGATCATCCATACTAATATTATAAATGCGAAAGTGTCTCTGTCTGTCTGTCTGTCTATCCGGCTTTCACTCCAAAACTACTGAACCGATTGTAATGAAATTTGGTACACAGATAATCTAGAGCCTGAGAAAGGACATAGGCTACATATATATCATCCAGCTATGACCAATAGGAGCAGAGCAGTAACAAAAAATGTTGCGAAAACGGGGGCAAACGCGGACGTACATATTGCTCCCATTATTTTAACAGGCGCTTATTTTATATCAACACCCGGATGGAGTCGCGGGCAACAGCTAGTTTAAAATATATTTACACAAAACATGTAGAAGTGGCGGTGCTTGGCACGCCTAAGTTCAACAGTGGACATCTCTTGGCTAAAATAATGCTGATGAATGAGGTAGGTGATGGGTGTAACTACCATTTGAAATTATATATAATTCATTTAGATATAACAGAGTCAGTGATGTCCGGTGAAGCCGTACGGAGGACGGTTCTGAGCAGTTGTTTTGCCTTGCGATGTGTGCCGGGTACGATGCGCCAAATGTTGTTGAGTCGGGAGTTTGGTCGTGGAGGGTCTCCAGATCAATCTCCTTCTGTTGCAACATCGTTGATCGTGCTGTTGGATTTAATATTGCATCACCTTGCTAAACTGCCGTTTTCCTTCCTATTCACTCAGTTTTTTTGAGTGAATATGTTCTTAACAAACTAGCGCGTTTTACCATCAACGATTGCATCACTGCTTACCATCAGGCGGGATTGCGGTCCAGCACTAGTTTATAATTATAAAAAATAAATTAGAAACAAACGTACATTCAAATCCATATTCCTACATTACTAGAAACATGGCTACTTCATGTGATACTTAAAATAAAACCATCACGTTTGCATTACGTTGTTCTGTTCACGTAACTTGACCGTCCTAGTATCTGTGGGAATTTACTTGACTATGTTAAGTTATCTGAAGTTTACATCGTCATTCTTCATAATTAAATAGGCGTAGTAAAATTTGCCTGTAATTATGGTAGAAGCTCTCGAGGTAAGTAATTATGAGATGCAATTTTGCTTACGTAGATTTTAAATATATGTACCTCATTATCATCATTTCAGCCGAAAGACGTCCACTGCTGGACCTAGGCCTCCCCCAAGCATCTCCACGACGACCTGTCTTGCGCCTCCCGCATCCAGTGGTTTCCTGCGACCTTCACCAGGTCGTCGGTCCACCTTGTCTTGGGCCTACCCACGCGACGGTGCGTCTTCCGGTGCGTGGTTGCCACTAGAGAACCCGTCGGCCCCATCGGGCATCGGTCCTACGGGAAATGTGCCCGACCTTATTTCTTCGGGCTATATCGGTTACTCTCGTTCTTCTGCGGATCTCCTCATTCCTCATTTCAATTTGATCACGCAGTAAAACCCCAAGCATAACCCTCTCCATTGCCATATGCACCTACTGCGAAAATAAGGCTAAGCTCGATAAGGTTTGACACTATCAGTAGCAATGCTTGCTGCAAGCTAAAGCAAAGTGCAAGCTAAACTTAGTATTCGGGAACACTGTTGGAGCTGCTGAACCTTGGACAATACTATCTTAGCATTGTGTAGATGCAATTTCTTAGTATTGTATAATTGCATGGCAAACGTGTGAGCACAATGTACGAATGTGCTGTAAGGCATTTATTATTAATATAAGGGTAGTATGGTCATTTTTATTAACGTGATTGTGCTCTGGCTGTTGAGAGTATGTCATGCTCACTCAAATGTCTCGCTGATGGTGGCGTGTGTGTTGGGTTATTGGGTTCCCTTCAATATGGTTGAGCTGAATGATGCTGATCCATACGTCATGTTCGTGAACGGACGCCGTCAGTGGGGACTGGTCATCTCTTAGCTGCCATGGCGTATTTTAATTTCTGAATTGTTTTTTGTGTGTTTTCTATGGACGCTCTTAGCGTACAATATGTTTCTGCATCGTTCTCACACGGTTGATTTCAACATGAATGATGTAATCAAATATTTGTAACAATAGCTTGAAAATTTAAAAGAGTGTCCATGGAGTTTCTTGCCCGTTCTTCTCCATAGGAATGCATTTCATTTTGACAGTTTAATAATATTCATTGCGTTAGTTACGTTGTTGAGAATCACGTTTTTAGAACAAACGGAGCAATGGATTAGCAAGACGCTTCAAATTGATTCCAACTGATAGCAACAGCAATTCTCGTAATTTAATCTAGTCGCAGTTTCATGTCGGCGGCTAACAAATGTCAAAAACTTCAAAATATAGACAAATATTAGAAGTCTTCTTTGACAGATTGAGACTGAGATCAGATTATGATTGTTGAAGCAGCACCGCTGCTCTAATTTTGCGTCAGCTACTTCAGCTAGGGTCTTTTATTCAACCAGCGCGGGGTAATTGCATTCATTTTAACAGTTCAACGACATTGATTGCGATATTGACGTTTTTTTTTTTTATATATTATAAACTAGCGCTTGACCGCAATCCTGCCTGATGGTAAGCAGTGACGCAATCGTTGATGGTAAAGCGTACTAGTTTATTAAGAGCCTATTCACTCTAGCGTTGAAGACACTCAAACTGTAGTCCGACGGAAACACCGCCGCTGGCAAATTGTTCCAGTCCCTCGATGTACGCGGTATAAAGGAGGAGGCGAAACGCTTCGTCCGGATCGTAGTGGTGTTAACAACGTAAGGGTGGAAACCAGCCGTACGACGGGTCGTCCGCTGGTGGAACGGAGATGGGGGAATTAAATCATGCAATTCCCTCGCACACTCCCCGAAATGCATCCTATAGAACACCGAAAGGCTGGCTACTCTACGCCTGTGCTCTAGGCTTTGGAGACCAACTCGAGTTAGATCAGGGTCACCAATCAGCCTCTTTGCACGTCTCTCCACTGAATCCAAAGTGGCCAGGTGACACATGGCAGCACCAGCCCAAATGTGGCTGCAGTACTCCACACACGAACAGACCTGACGTTATTGTGTAGACGCTCCACATTGCTGCTTAGCTGACGATAAACTGGGGTTTTTTTATAATTATAAAGTAATGCTTGACCGCAATCCCACCTGATGATAAGCAGTGATGCAATCGTTGATGGTAAAGCGCGCTAGTTTATTAAGAACCTATTCAGTAAGAAAAAAAAAGCGTGAATAGAAAGGAAGACAGCAGTTGAGCGAGTTGATGCAATGTTATACTCAACAACACGACCAACGATGCTACGCCAGAGGGAGATTGATCTGGAGACCTTCCACGACTAACCTCCCGACAAATATTTGTAATAATAGGGGAAGGTGAGGTATTACGATCCCTGGAGGTCAAATGATCCCCCACCTTAAATCAAACATAACTAGTGCCATCTATCCAAATGAGCATGAAACATGCTCCCCGCGTCCCCGCCAGTTGCCTCTCCAAGTGTTATTGCGTTGCAACCACTTGGCGTGATTTTATGAAAAAAATATTAAAAAGTGTGGCTCTGATCTAAGGTAAGCCTGTTTTTAGACTTTCATTACTTTTTACATGTTCGTATTTATTGAAATGTTGTTTTATTTGCGGGTATTAATAGCAGTTAGCTAATATTTAAGATGTTTTGATCTCCGTACGCGGCATTCGAAGGATAATGTTTTGATCGATATCTTCGAATTTGGTGTTTGGGGCGAAATGATCCCTTTCCGTGTGTTTAAAATGATCCCTGGAATCATTTTACCCCATTAGAATTTTTTGTTTTTACAGATCATACCGAGAATTTATATACCTACCTACATAAAACTAATCGTCAAAATTGGCCTGAAGAACAAATACAAAAGGCATTAAACGCTGTCAGAAATGTTATGCCGTACAAAACCGCAAGTAGACAGTTTAAGGTCTGTTTAAGTAGAGAGTTTAAATGATAATTCAAAAATCTCCACAAACACCACAGTCATCACAGCAACCTTCGTCCTTTCCAGAAAACACCTCGGCGTCAGAATCTTCTGAAAGAATATCTCCAGCCTTGGCTGTTGGTCTTCCATCCACATCTTTTGGTGTTGTTACACCTAGGAAAGTACGACCAACACCAAAGATAGTTGGAAAAAGAGCGACTGCAAAACGAATAAGAGTATTGCACCATGGAGTAGACACATCAGTATTGACCAGCACACACTACAAAAAATAATTTGACGGGGAAGCCAAAAGGAAAACAGACACATAACATAAAAAAATGGTGACCAACAAACAGTATGATAAATTGAAAGGTGTTGGGAAAGGAAAAGGAGTAGGGAAAGGAAAGAGAAGCGGAAAGGGAAAAGGCAAAAAAGAAGCAAAACGAATCAGATTCTTCAGTGATATCGAATGCCTCTTCTGTACTTCAGTAGCTTTCAAGCTACTCCAAAGACAATAAAGGCGAAGTGTGGATTGTGTCTTAAATGTCATGAAGCTTGTGCGGGATAGTGACGATGAAGGCGACTTCATTTGCGATATTTAACTTTATATTAATCAATTTCATAACGTGAAAAAAAAAATAAAGCTCTAATAAAGTCTATTTATTGACAAGAAAATAATCAGTTTTAATTAGGATTTGATTTTTCTATTGCTTCATGACATTGAAAAGAAACATTTGATAGAAATGAGTACCTACTACATATTTTTTTATTTAGAAGAGTTTATTTGTTTAGTTATTGTTTGACTAGGTATGTTGTTGGTTGTGTAGTGTACCTTTTAAAAGTTTGTTGCAATGTCTTATGTTTAGTCTTGTTGATTGAGTAGTAGATAATTACAAAAAATATCTCTAATGAAACTAAGAGTCTGCAAAAGATTTGTTTAACTTGCTTAGATACTTAAATTGTTATGAACAATACATAATTATGATTAAAATAAGCAGCTGTTTTATTTCGTCGATATTTATTAACTAATGGTATAAAATGATCCCTGGGATTATTTTACCCCTTCCCCAGGGATCATTTTATACATAGGTGTGTATAAAATGATCCTTTACGTAACTTTAGCAAAAACCTCTAATACAAAAAAATACGAATTAATTAACAAAAAATAAGTATGCAGGTACCAAGTTAAGTAAATTCACTACCTCCAACAATAGAAATATTGCGATTTTGCCTTCAACTTTAGCCACAGTTAAGTTTTTCCCTTAAGGGGATCATTATACCTCACCTTCCCCTAGCTTGAAAATTTAAAAGAGTGTCCATGGAGTTTCTTGCCCGTTCTTCTCCATTGGTACCTACTCTTTGGAATGGGCGATTATCTTCATCTTATTGACTGACCGACCTTCTGACAATTCAAAAGTGCCTGTAACTGGTTTATTTGAAATAAATGCTTTGATTTGATTTGAAACAACAACATTAGGCGCATCGTACCAGGCACACATCGCAACACAACTGCTTAGACCCATCTTCCGTACGCCTTCACCAGACATCATGAACACGACGAATCGCTTGGCGGTAAGACTTTGTCTGGTGGGTGGTAACTTCCATCGGCAGCCACTGTTAAAGAGGTTGTACCACTGTAAAAGAAGCTACAAACAAGAGATATTGGGTACACGAGTACGGTGGATATTTCGGTCAGCGTCCCATTAAATGCTCGCATATACCGACATAGCACGTGAGTCCACAGACGTGAATTACGCTCGACCATACGTCTTTTAACAGCGCAATGTAGGTTTACGCGCAAGGCGACTCATCAGCGCTGGACTGTATTTGGTCATATGTTTTCATTGATATAACTACGATATCAGCACTGACCGTTGCTAGAACATTAAATCCAGCCTAAACCTTTTCAATTTATGTGGGACCAATATACAATCTTCTTCCATACTTCTATCAATCTTCAACAATTTTCTGCACGGTCTCAAGTCACAGCCCTGCATCATCTCGTTACGTAGCAGGCCTCTCCACGGAGTAATCAGATAAGAGACGGGCGCTCAAGTTTAATTGAATTTCCTCGCAAAGTTTACGCTGCCACCCCTGGCCGGCGAGCGCCCTGATTGGAGCAGCGTCGCCCGCTCAAAGACATTGTTCCCGAGCGCACAGCTAGGGCTGTGCTGTGTATAAACGATGTACCTACATGAATGGTTGGCCTGTGTATTGTTTGGTTATGTAAAACTATGACTATGCTAAGAGCTTCTGGTTTGGTATTAGTAACAATTTATTAATATATAATTTTAATATGGATAGATATTTGATAAAATTTGGAGGATTTTTTTTCGGCGAAGTATTTGTTTGACACTCCATCAGAATGGTATTCATTTTGACAGCTTTCATTCATTGCGTTATTTTAGTTGTTAGCAGTCAGATTGCTCGAGATCGATAGGATGTTATGTAATTAAGGTGCACCAGTATTTTTTTTTGTGGGATGGGAAATCATCAAGTGACATCTCCCGCTCTGGGCGGAGCGGAAGGGCGTGTCAGACTTTTACTGACTTAAACCCACCCGTGTTTCTTCACTTGCCTGTGCGACGGCCAGGGCCACGGTTTCTTGTTTAACCAACCCGCAACCCTGACCCAAGGTGCACCAGTACCTTAATTACATAGCCCATGATCAAAGCTCTATTCGATTAAGACGACAGTCTTGTAATCGAATAGAGTCACGACAGGTCTTGTAATTCTGTTCGAATAGGGCTTTGATCAAGCGCTTTAAAGGTGATTTCGTAAGAATGGGAATAGGACAACTTTCATCTATCCAAAGAAACTTCATCTAAGAGAGTGCGTCAATATTAGAGCAATTGAAAAGAATTACTCTCTTGGCGCTATGGTGACCTAGCACACTCATCTACTAGTAATAGGATATGGCAAAAGTTAAAGTCTTGGATTAGAAATGAAATAGCTATATTAGATCCCTATATCACTTGGTAACAAGAAATGGTAATACATAATTATATAAACTTAGACACAATTATTGGTAAAATATGGTATAATGGTTATGGTAATGAGTACGTGGTGTCTCTGACGAGATATTAACGCGAACATCTCGTTACATTTTGGTAAAAGAGCAAATGTGCATATTTGCTGTGCATACTTCTATGCAATTATGCATTTTCGCTGAGTGTTCGATTAAAACTCGAACAGCAATTATAAGCAAAGCAGTAAATTATCAGTCAAAAAATTACATTCAAGTTCAAGATTTTGTTTCACATGAACATACAATTAAAAAAAATCGCATCGTTATTGTAAAATGCACGACGAACTATTTTATGAAGAAATCCATTATTTTGATATCATACAAGGTAATATATTTTCATTTAGGTCTTATGAAGACATACATTTTCCAGTTAAATTGTTTTCTGCAATAATAAAAAAAGACATGCTCCAATTAAAGTATAGGGCGTGCAAAGCATGTATTTTATTAATCATAATTATTTTAAATAAACCGTCTTTGGACACTAATCATCACGCGTAACGAAGAATGCATTGCGTAATAACAAAATTACATTTGCCATTGGTGACGAACTCTTCATTGGATTGTGAACTTTAATGTAGAAGCTATAAGAGGTGATATAGGTGTTTGGTGTTAGAAAAACAATGGCCCAAGGTTGGCAATGATGCCATCCCGAGTTGGTTCCACTTTTGCTACAACTGGGCCGACGGAAGTGGGTATTAGCGGTATTGTAACGCGTGTATAGTAAGATAATAAAAGTATTTCATATTCTCGTTGGTAATTCGAAAGGGAAATGAAATGACATTGTTTCTACAGTATTGTGACTGTCACGCGTTTGTGAGTGCGTAAAGTAGTTGCTTTGAGTTTTTAATGAAGAACGACACACATGTTTTTACCGAGCTTCTCATCAAATGATCAGGGCCAGAAACCTTAATATAAGAACACTAGCTTTCCGCCCGCGGCTTCGCCCGCGTAGAATTCGTTTATATCGCGCTTTTTAGATTTCCCTCAATCAATCAAATTTTTCGGGATAAAAAGTAGCCTATGTCCTTTCTCAGGGTCTAAAGATTGTCTGTGGCAAACTTCACCAAAATCGGTTGAGAGGTTTAAGCGGGAAAGCGTAACAGACAGACAGACAGACAGAGTTACTTTCGCATTTATAATATTAGTATGGATGTTTAAAATTAAATGAGAAAATCGAGTCTTTTAACAATGGGGCTGCCTACTTATTCTATATCTAAATTGGGCTTATAACGATTGTTTCTCCATGAATTTTAATTTGTTCGACAAACCCGTGAACATCGTGAGTGTATATTCATTCAGGTATTTAATGATGTGTTTTTTTGGTAGGATATTAGGATAGCAGGTTTGGCAGAGTAACTCACGGTTTTTTTTTTCGAACGGAACAAATAGGTATTTGTATAACTGTATAACCTACAAGTAGTTGTTCAGGTCTGGCTGTTTTTGTATTTGAGTTTAACTGTGTGTAGGTAAACGCACCCACGATACAGAAGAAATTCAAAGTGTCGGGCGAAGTTTAAAAAAAAACTCGCGGTTTTATTTCTCTTTCGGATTGAAAACTTAACGAAACGGCAAAAACTCCGGTTGGCATACGTAAGTCCGTAAATTATTCGACTAAAAATAAACTAACCAACTTAACATTTAAATGATCCGTCCCAATAGTCTAATTGCGATGTTAATTATACCGGGATCAATTAAACACGTAACATGTAATACTTAACATGTACGCGCCAATGAGTTTCATAACCCAATTATTTAAATATTGTTATACGGGAATCCAGTGAAAGCGACGCTTCACTATAGAGCCTTTTGATAGTGGCGATGTTTAAAGCTACAGTCCGCAGGGTAAATGCGTAACACACGAAATTCAAATGAAATCCATTGCTACGGATAAGTAGAGTAGTAGAGACTTAATTTTGACAGTTCAACATGATTTGCGCGTGTGTCTTAGCATGCATTTGTTTTATTATACGGACGACAGCAGGTCAAAAGTTCCCAATCAACCTTTAGCATTAAGGCTCAAAATTGAATTAGAGCTTCATCGATAAAATTTAAAATATAATAAAGATATTTGACAGATTTTAGTGCTGTTGTCGGCTTGATGTGCTGTCGTCTGTGTATGGAGGTACGTTAAATATCGAAGTAGTGCTACCTAAACTAGGGTTGTAACGGAGGCTTGTTAGCGGAGGCGGAGGCGGATGCGGAGGCGACGAGTCTCACCTCCACGGATGCGGAGATTAACGGAGGCGGAGGTGAAAGTACATATCGAAAAAAATTAAATTTATGGTTAACAAGCTGTTGCCCGCGACTCCGTCCGCGTGTTGATATAAAATAGGCGCCTGTTAAAATAATCGGAGCAATATGTACGTCTGCGTTT
This sequence comes from Sesamia nonagrioides, assembly GCA_017933935.1. NCBI lineage: Eukaryota > Metazoa > Arthropoda > Insecta > Lepidoptera > Noctuidae > Sesamia > Sesamia nonagrioides. The sequence continues at coordinate 87,509 of JADWQK010000106.1, forward strand.
GCCCCCGTTTTCGCAACATTTTTTGTTACTGCTCTGCTCCTATGGGTCATAGCGGAATGTTTTATATCATATGTCCATTCTCAGGCTCTAGACTATCTGTGTACCAAATTTCATTACAATCGGATCAGTAGTTTTGGAGTGAAAGCCGGACAGACAGACAGACAGACAGAGATACTTTCGCATTTATAATATTAGTTAGGATTAAAACAAAATTTTTATTTTAAATACGTACATTAATAGTAGTATACTTGGCAAAAAAAAAATATTACCTTCTTGTAATGAAAATTAAGGAGAAACAAATTGTGTTTGCCGCATTCCCGCCTCGCACTAGTTGATTTTTGATCCATTTCGCGCTCAAACGCGGCCGTACGGTTGTCGAGCGTCGCAGCTTGCGTGTTATTAATTTTATAAATACATAAATAAACCTCCGTTATAACTCAGCAAAAATTGTGCGGAGGCGGAGGCGGAAGCGAAGATACGATTTCTTGCGGAACTTCCGCAGTAACGGAAGCGGAGGCGAAGCTCCGTTACAACCCTAACCTAAACCGAAACCGCCAGGTATCGCAGTAAACCATATTCGGTATGTAATTATCTCTATGGTCCTATCCAAGGAATAGTTAAGTAAGGTTGTTCTGTGGTGCTATCTAAATAAATACAAAAATATAGTTTAAAAACTAAAAAAACATGCTTTTAAAAATATCAAACTAAATAGTCAAAACTAAAAAACCTATCTAAATAAACTAATCAAACTAAACAAATAATTTTTAAAAAAGCGTGATGCGCTTAATGTATAAAAATGATGACACAAAGCGCCTCACGCTTTTTTTTAAATTATTTTTAACTTTTTAGTTTGATATTTTTTTTTTTTAAATAATAATAATACGTTTATTTCACAAAAATTACATAGAGAAAAGAAAAGAAAACATATACATATCTGTGGAACTTAAATCAAGATTACTTAAATCTATGCGCAGACAATGTAAACCCTGTCTCTTACACTAGGGAAACCTGTATTATAAGAGACAGTGATTCGGCCATTATGATTAGGATTTAAGTGACAAGGGAAGCGTGCCGACATACATCAGGGGGCGAGGTCTACGAGTAATATTCATCATCATCATCCTAGCGTTAATCCCAGTCGCACCCGAAGCCTTTTCAGCTTTGGAGTCTGGGGTCCGCTTTACCAGTCCAACTGCTGATATGGCTAAACTTCGACATTTTCCGTGAAGCGACTGCCGTCTGACCTCCACAACCCGAAGGCGACATCGAAGCATTGCAGTTAGACCAATTGTTGAACTTTTGAGGGCTCCAACAACCCGTAACGACTGCCACTAGATGTTCGTATGGCAACCGGGACCAACGGCTTAACGTGCTTTCCGAGGCACGACCAGACCAGTGCAAATATTCATATTCATGCATACAAATATTTGCACTGTGCGGGGATCGAACCCGCGCCTCCTTGCGCAGCGGCCGCGTCCGCTACCGCTACGCCACGGAGGCTGTCAAGGAGGTCTACGAGTAATATTATTTCACTTAATTTGTATTTGTGTAATATTACAACAATTACAATAATTACATTTGTAGGACCAAGGCCCAGGGTAACAGAGAGATATAGTTTCTAGTTGTGTGTGTGTGTTTGTTTACGAGTGAATGCGTGTGTATGTGTGGTGTGGGGGAGGGGTGTATATGTGTGAGAGCTGTTTGTTTATTATTATTTTATTTTACGCAATGAAGGTTAATAAAGACTCAGTATTAGAGTAGTCCTGTTGTAGCAGCCAGTTAGTGACCTTAGATTTAAGTTGGTGGCGGTTTAAATCTAGTATGTTGAGAGTTTTATGGATTTTTTTGTATATGTGCAAGCTTAAGACGTAGAACTGGTGTTTGGCGAAAGAGGTATTGTGCTGAGCCCCGAAGGGGAGGTTTGTACGTTTATTTGGGTCAGATTTGGGCAACGTAGCATGCTTTCTGAGAATTGAATGAAGGACATACAATTGACGGACTGTGAGCACCTTGATGTCAGCATAGAGTTGGGTTGTTGGGTATCTATAAGGTTTTTTCATCATTACCTTCAAAACTGCTCTCTGCGCTCGTTCTGCCCTAAGGAACCTGGTTTTCCCGGCACCACCACAGGCTGCGATACAATAACCGATTACTGACTGACACAGCGCGAAGTAGACCATCTTGATAGTGTCAAGATCCGCTGATTCCCTAAGACGTTTTAAGACATGTACCAGCCGCAAAGTTCTTGTTGTGACAGTGTCAAGGTGAGAGTCTCATTTAAGCCTTTCATCAATTTGTACTCCCAAATATCTGATATTGTTTGTTCTAGTGAGGGGCGAGCAGAGACAAGGTGTTTTTTGATCAGAGCAGGTGTGCGCAGTTAGGAAAAAAGAGCTGGGTGGTTTGGAGTTATTTCTCAGTGTAAAAGGGATGAATGCAGTTTTGTCAAGGGTTAGCGTGAGCAAGTTAGACCTCAGCCATTTTATTACTTTCGACATCGCATGTTCAGCACTAGCTTTAACTGCTTCCCATGTAGGACCGTAAACAATAATTGCCGTGTCATCGGCATATGTGAAGATCTTGCTATTTGGCAGTGACATGCGACATAGATCATTTATGTAGATCTGAAACATGGTGGGGCCCAAGATGCTACCCTGAGGGACTCCGAAAGTTACTTTTTGCTCATCACTAAGGTGTGAATCTACTTTAACTCTCTGTGTACGATTTTTAAGGTAATCCTTAAATATATCAAGCGTCACTCCCCGAATACCGTGACGTTCCAACTTAGAGGTTAGAATGGGAACAGAGACTGTATCGAATGCCTTGGATAAGTCTAAGAAAATTCCCAGACATTTATTTTTCTGGTCTAGGTTCTTGGCAACACATTGTGTCAGATCTACAACGGCATCTTCGGTTGACACACCATGCCGAAAACCGTACTGATTAGCAGCAATGATGTTGTATTTGTCAAGAAAACGCGTTAGGTGCTTATTCAGTATCTTTTCAAAGATTTTGGATAGTGAAGATAGGACTGAGATGGGCCTATAGTTGTTGACGCAGTCTCTGTTTCCACTCTTGTGAATTGGATATACAATTGCTCCCTTGAGAGAATCGGGGAAAACCCCTTCCTGTACACAGCGATTTTATATTTGAGTCAGGGGTCGAAGCAATAGCTTGCGAGATATCCTTAACATTTGAGAAGGTATTCCATCCCACCCTATTGCACAGTCACTACGTAGCTGCATAATAGTGGATTCAATCTCCGACTCGTCCACTTCCAACAGAGCGAGAGAATTTGTAGGGGTTTGTGAAGTACCGTTACCAACTAGAAGGGGTTTGTCGATGAAAGTAATGGTGGAGGGGTCAAGACATGGAGGTTGGATTTTAGCAGCCAGTTTTGCACCAATGCCACTAAAAAAGTCACACACTTTATTTAAGGAGGATTTCGGGCAGTCTGATATTTTCAGAAGGTTAACAGGACTTATGGAGAGTTCTTGCGTGCCAGTGATTTTTTTAATTGTACTCCATAAAGCCTTAGGATTGTTTTTAGATTTCTCAATTTCGCTTTTTTCGTAGGCTCGTTTTAATTTTCGGAGTAAGGCATTGCAGAAATTTCTGTATCTGGAATAGGTGATTTTGAGAATTAAGTTGTCAGGAGACTTCTTAGATTTTACGTGCATCCTATCTCGGTTTTTAATACATTTAAGTAAGCCAGGGGTTATCCATGGTTTGAAAATTTTTTGTCTTTTAGAGGTTTGTATAGTGTAAGAGTGTCTACTTATAACCAATTGAATAATTTCTATTAACTTATTCATTTTAAAAGCATGTTTTTTTAGTTTTTTAAACTATATTTATTATCAACTTTTTAGTTCGATATTATTTAAAAAAAAAACGAACGAACGAACGTATGGTAAACGGTGGGACATTTTACAGTAATGAGCCGCCCAAAGAGTTAGAGACGGACAAACAAACAAACAAGCAAGCAAGCAAGCAAACAAGCAAACAAGCAAGCAAGCAAGTAAACTGTATAACATACATGAAGCTATGAAAAAGCATGTAAAAATAACAAATGAAACATCGCTTAGCTTGTGGTAACGTTCGTACCTTAGCTATTAAGAAAAGCACAAGTGTGGATAATAAATGCCTGTAGTGCATTCTGATAGCGCACTCTTACGCATATAACCACTCGGAATTTCTATGTACTAGAATTGATAGATAGTGATCATTATTATAACTAGACTAAAAATAATTACTTAGGTTAGATTCTTTTAACGGTTGCTTGCGTGCCCTGAAAGTACCACGTCTACCGCATCATCATTATTTCAGCCCGGAATCACCTACTGCTGGCTATAAGCGCCTCCTTTCTTCTGCTCTACTGCCCTGCTCTAGGTATCTCTTATCCAGCCCCCTAATCGGCGAAAACATGTTTGTCAAATGATTGCGACTAGGACGTTCGGTCCAAACGATCCCAACTAGTCGGAATTATTTGAAAAAAATATTTTCGCCGATTAGGGGGCAGATATTTCCTGCGACTTAGACGATGTCGTCAAACCAATGCATTTTAAGACGGCCGGTTTTTTTGGCCGCCATTCGCCTACCTAATCAATTTTTGAGCCTAGTCATGTGCTTCAGTATAATTGAACCAGATTGATGTGTAAAATGTATGGGAGCCTAGAAGATTTCGTTTAAATTTTATTAGAAATAAAGAACCAAAATCGGATTGTGGTCTTAATGTTCTGAATGAAACTAAATTTTTTTGAAATAAAATATATTTTTCATTCAGATCTCCAGAGCAAAACCTTTGAGTCATGGAGGTCCAGCAGACTCTTGGTGAAAAAAGCCATACGGTGTAGCAAGCAGGCCAAGCTACCTGAAACTGTTAGATATGTTAACATTTATTTTATAAGGTTGATTGGGAAATCAACCTTGAGCTAATGCTTTAGAGAATAAGTTGAAAATATAATTAGATTTCTTATCTCACAGATTGCAGTAGCTTGATGTGCTGTCGACTACCTTCGGCACAAAGTAGATACAGTGATAAGAGTATTGGTTATAACGACAGCGGAGGACCTCTTTAATACCGTCGCTATATCCGGAGGTCTCTATATCCGAAATACTAAAAAGTCATGTACGTATGTATTTATTCTTCATTTATTTTATTATGTTATACACGGGTGTTATTATGTCCACTTTTTCTTTCAGAGTAAATGTACGCCGAGGAGCCATTTTTACAAGTTTAAGAAACACTGTTCACTCACTGGAATTTACGATCTAACTGATTCAAAGTTTAACTTCGTACACGTGCTAAGCAGTTCTAACTACATACAAACAAAGCATTTGTTTGACCATTTGTAAATGTAAACAAAAGATAAGAAAGTTGAAATGATATGAATGAGTTTTTCAGTCGCAATATCCGCATGGGATTTCTAGGAATCTGTTATGAATGGTTCATAAAAACAAGTCGCTATACACGAAATTGACGCTTTATCCGAAGTCGCTACCTATTACCGATAGAATTTCTTACGGAAGTATGCTTTGAATTCCAGGGACTTAAGTTTGACGTCGCTATAACCAAAACGTCGTTACAACCGAGGTCGCTATTAATGAAATCCACTGTACCTGCCAAAAGATTCTCGTCCATTTTGGCTAGTAAACGAGAGTCTTTTGGCAGGTATCTCCTTTTAGCCGGAACTTCTTTCGAATTTATTCTCCCTTCACGCAGGTATTGACCCAGTAGCAGAACACAGAACCTACGTCATCTACATACTTATCTACTTATTAAACTAATTTAATACAGTTAAGTAACGTTAATACATGGGATTAAAAATAACTTAGCAGTAACTTTCTACATACATAAGCGGCATTAAATTGAACGTTGAAATTAGAGCGCGAATAAAAATACCTTTGTCTTAAGAAACTTTCGATTTGGTGATAATTATTTTATAATTGTTGCAATAGGCTGTAAACATATTGCAAGAGGTTTATAGTTTCGAGATAAAATCAAGGTTTTAAGCAATATTTTGAAGGCTCTAAGGCGAAACATAAAATGGAAATGTATAGAGAGAGAGAGAGAGTTAAACTTCTAAACATAAATTTAATGCCTGAAAATTAATACAATACTTACATGTTGAATTTTCAAGTCTCAGGGTTGAGCTTAGGGATGAAAATTCAACACAACCCTTTTGTTTAGATATAACATAGGTATACGCTCAACGACAGCGTTAGTGACAGCGGCTAATTTAAAGCAATATACCCCCTTATTCATAAACGTAACATACGTGTAACCATACATTTTTGACGTATACAGATGCACGTCACTTAACTTTAATTATTGTATTATTGCATATGAATAAACTCCTTGCACACTGCGGTGTTTATTTATAAACAAGGTCAAAAATGTATGGTTAAAAATAGCTTATTACTAGTTAACTTTAAGCAACTTTTATGAATTAGGGGATATAATAGACTTTTTCTTCATCTTCTTAAAAAAAAAAGAAAAAAAGACATGGCGTGTAAAAGTGATCAGTGATCCTACTTGCTTAATAAACGACTTCATTTCATTTCTTATACTGTTTAAGGCCTGAGGAAAATTTATCGGATGAGGTCCTCCATTATTGTAAGAAAGTTTAAGTAACTTTACAGCTATTCAGCACAGTCTTATGCACTTAGTGGCAGTATTGCTGAGAGTATCAGCAACAATGTCGCCGACCGCAGGAGACTGTTTGAAATTGATCTTGTTTTGACCATTTATTAGTTAGACCGTACGGAGGACGGTATCGTAATTGCGTAACACACTATTATTATAAATTGGAATCATTTTGAAGCCAATTGCTAATCCATTGCACCAAATGTTAGGAAAGTATGTCTGCTCAACAACGTAAATAACGCAATGAATGTTGTTGAACTGTCATAATGAAACCCATTGCTGCTAATAGTATGTTACGCAATTACCCTGCGGGTCTGAGCAGTTGTGTTGCGATGTGTGCCGGGTACGATGCGCCAAATGTTGTGTCGGGAGTTCGGTTGCGGAGGGTCTCGGGCCTGTAGCCAATGTAACATCGCTTCATAGCGAAGCGAAATCGAATACCAAACCAACCAATGGCGGGTACGATTGACCACGCGACGCGACAAATCACGTGGTCAATCATTCCCGCCATTGGTTGGTTTGGTATTCGATTTCGCTTCGCTACCAAGCGATGTTACATTGGCTAGGGCCGCTGATCAATCTCCCTCTAGCGCAGCATCGTTGGTCGTATTGTTGTGTTTAACATTGCATCAACTCGTTCAACTGCCGTCTTTCTTCCTATTAATTCAGTGTTTTTGAGTGAATAGGCTCTTAATAAACTAGCGCGCTTTACCATCAACGATTGCATCAGTGCTTACCATCAGGCGGGATTGCGGTCCAGCACTAGTTTATAATTATAAAAAATAAAAAATAAACTCGACTGCAACTAAGACAATATTTTGGTTTTTGGTATTTTTTTGCTAATGCTCCCTTATCGACTACTCTACACTGAGTGATAGTATTAGTAATGATGAATAATTGATGATGAAAGATTGTTCATTAGAGCTACCGAGTTTTCAGGACTGCTGTTATAAAATCTTTTTTTTTACCGGAAAGATGCATGCCTTTGTATCCCATAGAATTAAAAAGGTTTATATTATTATCAACCTTTTTTATCGTCCCACTGCTGGGCACAGGTCTCCTCTCATACACAGAAGGATTGAGCGTCAGGTTTCCTCAAGATGTTTTCCTTCACCTTGTAATCAGTCATTGGTGTCCAAGATATACTTAGAAAGTACATATAACTTAGAAAAGTTACATTGGTACTTGCCAGACCTGGAATTGAACCCGCAGTGCACTCATACTTGAGAGGCTGGTGTTTTAACCACGAAGACACCACGACTAGGCTACTAAATAGATTTATATAATTATTACAAATTAAAGCATAAATAATGATAAGGCGATATAAAACATTCAAGAAGATCGCATCTATCATTGTTAGTTCCGGCCTTCTCCTCCGGCGCTCGCGCCAACTGCCGGAATCGACGCGTGCGCACTTTCTACACGCCTATAATTAAATGCAGTAAGCACGACTTTTGTAGGTGGGAGCTTATTAGTACCTATTATTATCTATTACATAAATAATGTCTAGTATTTTCGTTCTGTAGTGAAAGTGCTTGTACAGCACAAGCCGTGGTATAAACATTTGGACCACCAGAGAAGGTCTTCTAACGGGATAAAAGAGGTTCTTCTAATGGAGGGTAAAGTCGAGTAGAAAGGGTAAGAAATGTACTTACGAATTCGGTTATTATAGTCAGAAACGGGAGATAGACAGCCTCCGTGGTGTAGCGGTAGCGAACGCGGCCGCTGTGCAAGGAAGCGGGGGTCGATCCTCGTGCAGTGCAAATATTTGTACCTATGCATGAATATGAATATTTACACTGGTCTGGTCGTGCCTCGGAAAGCACGGTTGCCATATTAACATCTAATGGCAGTCGTTACGGGTTGTGGAAGCCCTCAAAAGTCCAACAATTGGTCTAACTGCAATGCTTCGATATCGCCTTCGGGTTGTAGAGGTCAGACGGCATCGCTTTACGGAAAATATCGAAGTTTAGCCAAAATCAGCAACTAGACTGGTAAAACGGACCCCAGACTCCAAAGCTGAAAGAGCTTCGGATGCGACTGGGATTAACGCTGAGATGATGATGAGCAGTGACGGATTAAGACTACTTGATGCCCTAAGCAATCCACGCCTGTGGGCCCCCCTATCCGTATGTCAAGGTCAACTAGAATCTGTCTTTAAACCTTTACCGCCTAAAAACATTCGTTTTTTGTAAAATAAGATGATGAGATGTTTTTCTTTCTTTTTTTTTTTTGTTGGGATGGGAAATCATCAAATGACTTCTCCCGCTCTGGGCGGAGCGGAAGGGCGTGTCAGATTTTTACTGACTAAAACCCACCCGTGTTTCTTCTTTTGCCTGTGCGATGGCCACGGCCACGGTTTCTTGTTTAACCAACCCGCAACCCTGACCCAGGAGGCATCGGTATTCGTAGACCCTGTCACGATGTGCTGACATCTCTTTGAGGCGCACGTGAAACACGACGCGCCGTCGACTCGGGCCTGGTCCTTACTGGGCGGCGAGCTGCCCACTGCTCACCGCCCGCAGGCCCGCGCCTACGGTGGCTGGGAGTTCGGTGTGGTCTCCCGACCAAGGCGTCTCCTGCGGCGGCTAGTGGCGTGAGGGCGCTGGGATTCCCGCTGTCTCACGCGCTCCGCCTCCTCCTTTGCCAGCATCACTGCTTCGCAGAAGGAGGTCGCTATTTGCCTCTTTTATTTGATAAGGCGCGCCAGTCCTGAAATGAAGTCAATAACAAAAACGAATGTTTGATCAGATCACGAGACGATGATTTTTATACCCCATATTAAATGGAGTGATATACTGAGCAACTCACACTGTTCAATGCTACCTTTGAACAGTGATTCAGCATTTCGGCAGGGCACGCGCGACCTACTTCAAAAAATTTTGAAATTGTAGATTTCACGTATGGAATAACAAGACGTTTGTGTATTTGTGTGTGTTGGGAAAAGTAGTATATAAGCTGTAATATTGTAAAAATAAATCAGATTAGAATTTATTCTGGTCTCATTACCCCTCACTGTGGCCAAGACACCCTTAGCCATCTCTGATCAGTCCTGTGACCTCCACCGTATGCTCCTCTGTGTCCTCATGGCGATCCACACAATGGTGACACCCTGGCGTTTCCTCCCGCCTAATACGGAACAGGAACCTCCTGAAACAACCGTGTCCGGTGAGGACCTGCGTCAGGCGGAAGGTTACGGCGCCGTGGCGTCTCTCTAGCCACTCCTCAAAGAGGGGACTTACCGCCGCTATTGTGGCGTGCCCAGATGTAACGTACCTTAGAAGTAGAGTAGGCGCGACAACAATAAAAACCAATTGAAGCATAATTTATTTATTTATTGAAATGCGCCTTGCGGCTTTTTCGGGCATTGGATTCACGCAAGATAGTATTAACGTGTAATGTTTTTATCATATCGGACTCTATGTATAATATCGATAAACAATCGAGCCTTTCTTGTATCATCTTTGTCCTTTTTTAATAATTTTAATTTTGTAAAAGAACGCTCCGCTGAGCAATTTGAAATCATAAGCGATAAAAATATACGCAGGGATCTGTTTCCATATTAGGGAAAGCTGATTCAATTTTATCATCATGTATTATTTTATACACCTGATCGAGACCTGGGCTGTACTGCAGTCTCTCCAGCGGTGCCAAATAGACTATCGGTATATTAAGCGCTGAAGGGTTTGTACGAAAACGCCACCATGTCAATCCGAATACAGGACCAGACCTCGAAACCAATACCTCTGCAGCGTGGTGTCAGACAGGGAGATGTTATCTCCCCGAAACTGTTCACCGCTGCATTGGAGGATGTCTTCAAGGTTCTAGACTGGAAAGGACTGGGCATCAACGTCAATAGCGAGTATATGACACACCTTCGGTTTGCTGATGATATCGTAGCCATGGCTGAGACCACGGAGGACCTGAGTATAATGCTCGAAGACCTCAGTAGAGCCTTCGAGCGAGTCGGTCTTAAAATGAACATGGACAAGACCAGTCATGTCTAACGCCCATGTTGTACCGACTCCTATAAAGATTGGAGACTCTGTTCTCGAAGTTGTTGACAGTTACGTGTACCTTTATTTTATTTTTTTCCGGTGTGGAAATCCTCAATGGATGTCCGCCGCCCTGGAGTAGGCGACGGGGTCTGTCAGACTCTTACTGACTAAAACCACCCCGGTGTCTCTTCTATCACGAGCGCGCGTGGGGCCGCGGGAGTCTAAATTCTTCCACGGCCCAAAGAATCAAAGTCGCACCGCATATTCTGGTACATTCGAATTGCCGAATGCACTAGCGGGCAGCGAGTGGGCAAGCGGGTGCGGGGTTATGACTCTAGGTCGGACTCTATGTCAACTTAAAACGCGCGAATTTTCAAATTAGTCCTAGAAACTTTTTTGGTGTGGTTTTTGGTGACGTGAGAGTGAGGACGTGATTCGTGATGCCCTCAGGATGGACTTTTTTGTGCTTGTTCTGGTGCCCCCCCAGACGTGATGCCCTAGGCAATTGCTTAATTTGATTACGGGTTAATCCGTCACTGATGATGAGTCAGAAACGAGAGATGACTCCGTCAAAGTCTATGCCGTCCCAAAGAATGCCAAGAGGTATAAAGACAGTTGTGTTCATGATCTTTATTGTCTTACTTCGTACCTGAACAAACTATTAAGCATTGCATCATCACGTCAATACCTAGTACCTTTTCTCAACTACAAGTATGTTGGGGTCGGCTTTTAGTGTAACCATATGCAGCTGATGAATACCAGCTTTATACACGGAGTGACGGACTCTATGTGCTCGAATCAGGAATGAGGAGATCCGTAGAAGAACTGAAGTCGCCGACATAGCCCAGCGGATTGCTCTCTGAAGTGGCAGTGGGCGGAGCACATAGCTCGTAGAGCCGATGGGGCAGAAAGGCTCTTGAATGGCGACAAGGTACCGGCAAGCACAGCGTCGGACGCCCACCGATTAGGTGGTCGGATGATCTGACCAAAATCGCAAGGGACGCGCTGGATACAGGCCGCGTCCAACCGTTCTTTTTGGAAATCCTTGGGGGAGGCCTGTATAAGAGGAGTAAGAAAAAAGATGATGATGAACTGCCTATCTGACCTCCACAACCCAGTTATTGGGTAAAATGATAATCCTTGATAAGACTGTTGTAAGACGTTCGGGCTACCAGCAAGATCATACAAGAGCTAATAAAATATAATGACATGTTTAAAGAGAGAGGAAGTGCTTTTTTGTCATGGTCTTCGTTCATCATGGTGTCCTGGTTTTCTTCAAATTACACCATTGCTATTTGGTATAGTGATAGTATTTATTTGGTACTTCACAAAGAGGTTTATTAGGGATCAGTCATAAAATACGCATAAAAACTTGTTAAAATAATGAGTTAACAAAACTGCACCATTGTTTAGTGCACGCGCATTACAGCTACCGTATTTGGTATTCAGATTACAGGCAGCCTATAATTTAGGTTTAGCTAAGATTAACGAGTAACAACTGTTTTCTTTAGATATAGAATGGTTTTTGTATACAAAATGCTATTTAATTTTGAGTGCTTCCAGTTTTATCGTTTCAGCTAAAAGGCGTCCACTGTTAGACATAATATGTAGGTGTCCAAGCAACGTCACTTCGACCGGCCCTGTGCTTCCCGCATCCAGATCCGGATTCCTGCAGTTTTATCCAGTTTGCACACGATTTAATAGAGTTTTTAGAAAAATATGTATATCTTGCGATGCGAATCGACGTTCCCACGATCACTAGCAATGGGTTTCATTATGACAGTTCAACAACATTCATTGCGTTGTTTACGTATTTGAGCAAACACATTTTTCGAACTTATGGAGAAATGGATTAGCCTAAAAAAATATTCAAAATCTGACAATCAGTCTTATGAAGGGTACTTCCCAGTAACTGGGTTGTTGAGGTCAGTTAAGCAGTCGCTCCATCTAAAATACTGGTATTCCGCTGTATCCGGTTAGACTGGAAGCTGACCTCAACTTAGCTAGGAAAGACAGATGATGACTTCTTTATAGACGTTGTTCTGTTTGTAACAGTCATTTGTTCCGGTTCTGTACAGAATATACTTGTGCCAAGCTCGATAGAGAGTAGAGGTAAACAAACCAATTTAAGGTTATCACAACTCACGTTTTATAATTCTTCTATAATTTACATGATTATCGACTTTTACATGCTAACTATTTATTAACAATTCCTATTTCAGCATATTTCAATAGAATCACTATAATAAACTATTATTAACTTGCTATTTCGAAACACCATTAAAAAGTCGACATTAATTTTACGTGATGGCCCCACAAAAAAAGGAAATATGAATGAAATCCAGGTTTTTAACACATTTTGTGGAATTCAGCAAATGAATAAAGTTGAGGCATTTGTCAAAACAATTTTGCGTATTTTAACTACTTTTCAAATGCATTATAATACTTTCAAGTATGATCTTCGTATAATATATATGTATCAAAAATATTGCCTATTAGGAAATTAGCTTACAAGTGTATCATATTTCATTCAAATCAGTTAAGCGTTTTATGTAAATCATAAATATGTAACCATAAATAAACTGTTTACATTAATAGGAAGTAGGATTAGTACTCATATGCAAAACATCTCTCTGGAAAAGGTTGTTTACATCTTAGTTTTAGGTGTAGACAAGTCGTTGCCTAGCAACGGTTTGTTTATCTCTATTCTTTATCGAATTTGGCCCCAGTATACATTTGTTTTTATTTTATCAAAACATTGCCTTACACTAGGTGTTTCTCCTGTACCTTGGATGCGTTTACAAACATACGAACTCACAAACAGAACAAGACAAGCTAGCCATTACATAAGCCTTGGTCCTATAAAGAATCAGCTTACCTGAAAGATTTCGAAGTGTGTAAAATCAATGATGAATGATTACAAGCCGACGAGTGCATAATGCATAAACTTGTGTTGTTATTAAAACGTTACGTTATAAATATCTGGTACTCGTAACTATTACGGACTACGGAGCACCATCTGTGCGGTTACTTAACCTGTTATATTTCATGACGCGAGACGATAGTAAACGTTTGTCTTATTCCTTATTGTAGAATTTTATGGCTTGTTACTTATAGAATATTACTAAACGAAGTACCTTAGTAATAAAAAAATAGTTCTCAGTTGAGCTGCACCATCATCATCAACAACAACCTTTTTACAGTCGCACTGGTGGGCACAGGTCTCCTCTCATACAGAGAAGGACTGAGCATAATCACCACGCTTGCTCAATGCGGGTTGGCGATTTCAGACTTAAAGTCCAGGTTTCCTCAAGATGTTTTCCTTCACCTTCAGTCATTGGTGTCCAAGATATGCTTAGAAAGTACATATAACTTAGAAAAGGTACATTGGTACTTGCCTGACCTGGAATCGAACCCGCACCCTCATGCTTGAGAGTCTGGTGTTTTAACCACTAGGCCACCACGACTTGAGCTGCATGGTTAATGACAAATGCGAGCACTGACTGAACCTGTCCACTCAATTTGCGGTTCTTTCCTCAATATACCATTTGGTGTCCGAATCTACATATATGTCCTCCAAAAGATCTCAGTATGATTATATCTGGATTTCAATTCTGAGTTCATTTCGGGGATCTCAGAGAGGTCTTATCTAGGCTTTAAAATATTGTTTACATGTTTTTATAGAAACCTGCCGATAAAATCATTTATCATTTCAAATTTAGGTGGTAGGCCATAATATCGGCCGCCGGCAGAAGTTACCACCCATCAGACAAAGCTTTGCCGCCAAGCGATTCGTTGTGTTCCGGCATGATGTCTGGTGAAGCCGTACGGAGGACGGGTCTGAGCAATTGTGTTGCGATGTGTGCCGGGTACGATGCATCAAATGTTATTGTGTCGGGAGTTTAGTCGTGGAGGTTCTCCAGATCAGTCTCACTCTGGCGCAGCATCGTTGGTCGTGCTGTTGGGTTTAACAGTGGATCACCTCGCTCAACTGCCGTCTTCCTTCCTATTCACTAAGTTTTTTTTAAGTGAATAGGCTTAATTAACTAGCGCGCTTTACCATCAACGATAGCATTACTGCTTACCATCAAAAAAAAAAAAAACAAAAAAAATCATTTCATTATGAAAACTGGGGACGCATCAGCTGATTCTATTATGATGTGTAAGTATCCGCATCGGAACTTTAGTTTTTATAGCAGATCATATAAGTCTATCTTGCAGGCTTGTGGGTATCGCGCGCACTGAATATAATATATATGTTCCAGATTTACTTCCATCTTACATAATTTCTATATGACTTAACAACGGACATAGCAGCTATATAAAAAACTAATTAGTGTCTACAATATGGTCATATCGGATACCAAGATAAAATTTCAACAAGAAAAGACCCGAATAACGTTATATGCATAACAAAAGTCTTATAAAACAGCGAATTAATGAGAATATTAACTGGAATACTTTCTTGCCGGAAATAAGATTAAATTGGACTGAGTTGAAAACGTCTGATCATATTTCAATTGGTAATGTATAGTGCCAGCAGAGATAATTATCTGTAAGTACCTAACATAACAATAAATTTATGGGAAAAGATTTGAGGACTGGTCAAAATGAGGGACCCTAATTGCGTAACACACTATTTTTAGGGTTCTGTAGCCAAATGGAAAAAAACGGAACCCTTATAGATTTGTCATGATGTCTGTCTGTCCGTCTGTCCGTCCGTATGTCACAGCCATTTTTTTCCGAAACTATAAGAGCTATACTGTTGAAACTTGGTAGGTAGATGTATTCTGTGAACCGCATTAAGATTTAGATGTAAAAAAAAAAATAATAATAAATATTGGGGGCTCCCCATACTTAGAACAGAAACTCATTTTTTTTTAAACAATCCGTGTGGGGTATCTATGGATAGGTCTTCAAAAATGAAATCAAGGTTTCTAAAATATATTTTTTTAAACCGAATAGTTTGCGTGACAGACGCTTCCAGAGTGGAAAAAGTTGGCCCCCGCTCTAACTTCTAAAATAAGAAAATGAAAAATCTAAAAAAAACATATGATGTACATTACTATAAAAACTACAAATAAAAATTGTTTTGAACGAGATCTAGTAAGTAGTTTTTTATAATGCTTCGTAAATCGTAAACCGCTTATTACCGCGTAATCTTTCATACAAATAACTTAAATCCTTTAATTTCATAAATCAATGGTACGGAACCCTTTGTGCGTGAGTCCGACACGCACTTGTGTGTGCTTGTTGGCAATCCCATCTGATGGTAAGCAGTGATGCAATCGATGATGGTAAAGCGTGCTAGTTTATTAACAGCCTTGTCATTCCAGCCTTGAAGACACTTAAATTGTAGTCCAACGGAAACACCGCCGCCGGCAAATTGTTCCAGTCTCTCGATATACGCGGTATAAAAGACTAGGCGAAACGCTTCGTTCGGATCGTTGTGTTGTCAAAAAGGTAAGGGTGGAAACTCCGTACGACGGGTCGTCCGATGATGGAAAGGAGATGGGGGAATTCCCTTGCACATTCTCCAAAATGCATCCTATAGAACACCGACAGGCTGTCTACTCTTCACTACTTACTACTATCAATCGGAAGTATATTTCTGATCCCTTGCTCCATATGTTCGAAAAATGTGCCTGCTCAGCGACGTTAATAACGCAGTGAACGACGTGTAAGTCATCATCATCGTCATCATCATCACAGCGTTAATCCCAGTCGCATTCGAAGCTTTTTCAGCTTTGGAGTCTGGGGTCCGCTTTACCAGTCCAACTGCTGGTATGGCTAAACTTCGACATTTTCCGTGAAGCGACTGCCGTCTGACCTCCACAACCCGAAGGCGACATCGAAGCATTGCAGTTAGACCAATTGTTGGACTTTTGAGGGCTCCAACAACCCGTAACGACTGCCACTAGATGTTCGTATGGCAACCGGGACCAACGGCTTAACGTGCAGTGAACGACGTGTAAGTATCATGATGAAATCCATTGCTACTGATAATGTGTTACTCATATACCCAACAGGTAGCAAGTAACAAATAGGTAAATAACATAAATGCCTTCATTGTAACAAGTTCTATTGAAGGTAAACCCCCCTTATTCATAAACGCTGCTTAAAGTTAACTAGTGATTGTTTAAACATAAATTTACCCCTTAAAATCCTTAAACTCTGTGGTGTTTATTCATAAAGGATGATTAAAGTTAAGTGACGTTATAGTATCAAAAATGTATGGTTAAAGAATTGATATTCATTAGTTAACTTTACGCAGCGTTTATGAAAACGCTGCTAGTGATTAGCGATTCTTTAACCATGCTGGATTGGTCCCCCTTATTCATATTAGGGGGAAAATTTCCAAAAAAAGCAGCACCTCTATAAAGAGCAACAAGTACGTGTATTTCGTCGTTTGTTTATTCTAGAAGATTCTAATTTTGAAATGAATAGGTTAGCTACTGTACAGTATTTTTGCCTAGGCAAGCGAGTCCTATCATCAGCCATTTCTTTGCTGACCATTACATTTATCTTATAATTGGATGTAAAAATAAACAGAATGAGACGTATGACTTAAACTTTTTAATACACGCAAAAGCGCCACAATAATTCTATAATCATCATATCTGATAATAATTCATTTAAAATATGTTAATTGAGTACTTCACTTGTGCCTTAATGTATTTAAAGGTTACACTGTTAAATTGAATTAATCAGTTTTCTTTATGCATGCTTATGCCATCAGAAACGTTAATTAACAGATGTAGTACTTTACCAATTATATTGGGTTTTAACTTCTGTATGCTGTGATTTATGATAGGTATTGAACTAAGGCTCTAGGTTTCAGGATTTTGTAATAATTTTAATTATAACAGTATTTCTATTATTTATATTTATATTATAACAGTAGTCTAGGAGAATAACGGACAAGAAACTCAAAGAGTTTCTTGCCCGTTATTCTCCATAAAGATCTACTTTTTAGAATGACCAATTTTAGCTTCAATTTTCTGAGTAACTAACTGACGCTTTGATAATTCAAAAGCATATGTAAATGTTTCAATTAAAAAAAATAAATGCTTTCCCTTCAAATCTTCTCTGTTTGTGATGTGAAGCCAAGTTCTAAAAAAATGTAGGTCACTCAATTATTATTCTCTGGCGAATTGAATGGCCCATTCGTTAATCATACCGATCAATGATTAACGAATGGGCCAATCCCTTGACAAGGCAGTTAGTAGTTTCTGTCAATAATAATTAAGGTTACAGTAGCCAACTCAAGTGTAGACGTTTGTAGATAAAAAAGAAAAAAAAAATACTCGTTACTATGAACTGATGAAGTAACGAAAGATGAAGAAATAAATCGCCAAAGGTGTTGGTAAAGATTTTAGAGCAATGATAATTCAAACGATATGTCTATATACTCTCAATATCGATATTAAAACGTACATACGTCCGCTATCTGTTACAGCATACCTACATAATTATAATACTTTCGCACACCGAGAAGCTTTAGGTTCTAAGTAGGTTACAATCGTGTCACTTGTTACTGATTGAACTACATACATATTATGTAAATTGTAGTCCGAAATGTAATGACTAGATCTAAATAACGGAAGTATCTATCAAAACTATTCATTATACATTATTATTTAATACTTTAATTAGCCGTCATAGCTAACTAATATAATAACGCAAATTAACTGCCAGGTAGCGATGTAGCTACTCGTTATGAAAAACGATCTCGCTTTAGTCATCTTCACTTTTAAGTTGAGCTTACATCCATACTAATATTATAAATGCGAAAGTATCTCTGTCTGTCTGTCTGTCCGGCTTTCATGCCAAAACTACTGAACCGATTTTGATGAAATTTGGCACAGACAATCTTTAGACCCTGAGAAAGGACATAGGCTACCTTTTACCCCGGAAAAATTTGATGTTCCCGAGGGCAATCTAAAAAGCGCGATATATAACTCCCGCGTGGAGTTCGGTTACTCCACGCGGGCGAAGCCGCGGGCGGAAAGCTAGTAGTATTAATAAAAATCTGTCTTTCTTCTGTCAGATTGTTATAAGTTGTTACTGTTCATTGGTTCTGCATTTTCAATTTATACAAACCTCATGATAGAATCACCCTTGTCGCGAGTTGTTCGAAAGAGAAACCTTGGCCCCTGGCGCTCCAACAAATGAAGGAACACGAGTAGATTTTAGTGTGTTTTTAGACAGCAGTCTGACACGCCCTTCCGCTCTGACCAGAATGGGGAGGTCATTTGATGATATCCCATCCCAAAATAATCCTTAAAATCAACTTAGCCGCGGATCACGGACAATTGGGTTATATCCTAAAAATAATTTAATGTCCATGTGATAGATTTATAAAAAAATATTGAACACGTATTTTTTATTTTTTCTTTCATTCTAATACTTAGGAAGATATATTGATTTGAAATATCGCATGACGTCATGTCGTGGTATAAAATATACCACGGCGTGACGTAATTAACCCCCACTCTGTAACTTTAATACGCTACATCTCAGTAGTTTTGGTAATTTCGACAAAATTAAAAATACGGTTCTTAATTTTTGTTATTATCTGTAAGACGGAGTAATTATTTTTTTGATTTTCATACCTTGGATACATCCATATTACTGAACCATAGGTCATGCTGTCATAGACCTATACTGAACCACAATACGCTGTCCTCCAACTTCCACATCCAGTCTGCCCCAGTCACATTTTTGAGATCAAATGTCATAACTAAGTAAACTAGATACCAAAGTCCATTTAGCCAGAAGATAAATGATAAGTTAAAACGTATTCACAGCAAAACATTGCATTAAATTATTGGTTTCAAAGTGATGAATGAAAGGAGTTGTCAGACCTTGCAATTAATTAGTTGCACAAGATGAACTTGCCCGACTAGCTTGGCGATTAGAAAAATCTACATACTACTAATGGTATGTAGGTATTTATGTAACCAATACACTTTTTGACAGTGTATTAATTTGTTAGACTGGTGATTGATATCTTGACACAAATAGGGTACTTAACAAATTAATAGGGGTTCCAAAGTAAAGTTTGGAGTTTTCTAGATAATGTTATTATGTATTTGATTTTAAGATAATCAGATTTCTAAATACTTGAACGTTTTAGGCACTATTTAAATTCATATATAAGCCCCGCACGATGATATTGCGATGGAACCTTGTCACAATAACAGCGTTGTGACGTCATCTGTCACACAAAAGGACAGCTAGCAAAAGAATGTTTAATGCAAAATTAATATTAGGGTTAAGGGTTTATTTGTATTATATAATTTTATTACACTCTTTATAAAGAGTGTATGTATAAATTAATATTAGGGTTAAGGGTTACCTACTCACCCATATTCTGACAAACAAACTTTCATTATTAAAAATTTCAAGGAAATAATTTTTGTAGACGTAAGAAAAATATACTTATTCGTATATCTTTCTTACATGTATACTATTTTTTTCTAACTACATTTCTGTTAATTTGCGAGCGGGAATTGAACCAGAGTCCACTGTGTAGTAGTCATGTTTTAATTACTACCTACATCTATCAGCTTATAAATAAAACCAGGATAATATGTAAAAAAATGTATATAGTCTTCCGAATCAGAACTGCTTTCTGTGTCTGTCGTTTCCGATTCACTGTCGTCGCCGTATTTATGACAAATAACTCGTCAGTTATTCGATCTTTATTCCAATATTCCTCTTCAAGCCGTTTAACATGATTGACTTCCTTTCGTCAGTCATCTGGAGTTATTGACTGCGACGCCTCCAACGTCAGAACTTCAATGCGACTTTCCAACTGCTACACATTCTTTTCTGACACCCTCGTCTTTACCAGGTTCCAGATGTACTCAATGGGGTTGAGGCCGCAGTTGTAAGGTGGTAATCTAACGACTTCATGGCCATTGCCAGCTAATAAATTGTCAATTTTATAATTTTTCGGCGGTCTGTGCCGTTTAATTAATAAATACAGTTCAGGTTTTGTACTGTCGTTGGGAAAGTCGATGTTGTGATCTTGTAGCCACTCAACAATCAACTGTTTTTTATTGTTCATACTTGGTGGCCTATTCTCATCCCTACTGTGATAAGGGGCGTTGTCCATCACAATTTTGGAGTTGCGTGGTATGTTGGGTACTAATTTTTCTGTAAGCCACTTGGTGAAATTCTCAGCATTCATTTGATCATAGTAATCCCCCGTTTTGGTATCTGCTTTAAACATTAAAAGGGCATAGTCAACAAAACCGCTTTAACTTCTTTATCCATCGGCGGCCGGGGCTGTCGTTCCATCTCACTCCATCGGTTGCTGTTTGCCAACATTTTTCTACCGTGTAGTGTGCGTGTATCCACGTTTCGTCGAGATAAATAACGGGTCTTTTGTCTTTTATTTTTCACCAAGCGAGTAATTTTCTTTCATACGTCGTTAATATTTAGCCCTCCACGCTTGAATTTGGGGTCTTTAAATTGGGGCCAGTCTTTTTTGGTAGCATCGTTTAAATTGGTAGCCCAAATCACATTTAATTATTTTTCTTAATGTAGTTTCACTACCAGTATAATTAAGGTCTACTTTTGAAGCCGCCAAGATTTTGCGCATTGTGGGTATTTCTCTCCTCACCGTATACATTGAATCTATAATATTTCTTAAAGCTGTTAAGGAAAACCCGTCGAAATATTTCTTCTTTTGTCTTTTTCCTTTAGTAGGAGTTCTCATTTTGCTGCCACTGGCTGTTGCTGACTCATGCTCTCGTATCAATTTCGTCCCAGTATTTTTTGCAACGCCTGTGGCACATGCCACACACTCCGTGACTTTGATAGAATTTTGCAAAATATTTTTAATAACTATAAGCAGTTGCTTCGGTATTAAAATGTCCGAAGCACTTTTTAAAGCATGGTTTATACTTTCAAGAACTAACTTACAGTCCTCTTTCTCCATAACAAAATAATTGTCCACTTTAATTATAATTTCACGAGCACGACTATTAATTAATTTCTTACTCATTTTAACGAGTAACAGCTAACAAAACTAAACAACAAAACTGAAGAACAACAATAAAACAGGATAACAAAAACAAAAAGCTAACAAAAATATTCGATGTGCGTAAGTGGGTAAGCGCGGACTGAACTTGCGAACGGTACCGACGGTGCGAGTTAGACTACGTCACCAAGATGGCCGCCAATCGCAATATCATCGTGCGGGGCTAGTACATTGTTTTTTAAATGGAGATTACGTGGGAGTTTCACAGAGCTCGGTCATAGGTCTCTTCGTATGGAGCCTTTTTGCAAAAATTGTTTAACACTACTTTTGGCTAGGTTTCTAGCTCGTGGTTACAAAATTGTAACTTTAATTTTTATACTGGGCTTCCAGATACCTAACACTCCAAAACCCGAGGTAATACGAATAATACTGCTATAAAATGTCGAAAACCAGAGTCTTCAGTTTTTTTTTAATAATTGTAAACTAGTGCTTGACTGCAATCCCGCCTGATAGTAAGCAGTGATGCAATCGTTGATGGTAAAGCGCAGTAGTTTATTAAGCCTATTCACTTAAAAAACTTAGGAATAAGAAGGATGACGGCAGTTGAGCGAGGTAATGCAATGTTATGTGGACTGATGTTAGATGGACTGATACATAATGTATTTTGTGGAAACTGGAAAAGCACTTTGTGCATTGATGATGATAATGATGACAGTGACAGATGTTAGTCTTGCTAGATTTGTATTATTTAGCTTAAATCAGAGATTAATATCTTCACTAAGTCCTAGGTGGATTGGACTGGATTCAGATGGACTGATACATAATGTGGAACTTGGAAAAGCACTTTGTGCACTTATGATGATAATGATGAACAGTCTTGCTAGATTTGTATTATTTAGCTTAGATCAGAGATTAATATCTACTCTAAGTCCTAGCTGGATTGCTTATAAAACCGATAAGGCTGTCTAGAGCATACCATACCTAATTTAACGCCCCTAATTCCGCAATATCGGTTCAATCTCTATCATTACGTACGAAAGAAACATAATTTAAAAATACCAATAGCAAGTTCTACTTACCAATGGTATGTTGATGATATATGTGCGAGTTATATAAATCAGAGTTACATAAACGTAATTAGGAGTCGGTTGCTATAAGAAAAAGATAAAAACTATGCAATATGTAATGATAATCATGTTGCGAAAGTGATTACAATTAATGCGGGTGTGTGTGCAGTGTTACGGTTTTTGTTTTTTGTGGCGCTAGTAACCTACAGTATATAAATGAGGTTTCTAATGTATGCTTGATGAGTTGTTAGGTGAAGATTGTAGAGAAAATGGTAGGCATAGTCATATGCAAATGTACACAATGATTAAAAATTAAATCCAAAATAGCTGCTAGCTATATTTAAAGGTTTTACAGCTATATAAAAGCCAGTAAAATAATTGGAAGTCGCAGAGGTTTAACTATGTTTCCTAAAGGACCAATGATCAGAAATAATGGTCCGTTGATTAATATGGTAGCAATAAAAACACAGACTGACACGTACTTTTATGTAAACAAAATGCTGTGATTGGTCGTTTTTCAAATATTTATAAACTAGTGCTTTACCGCAATCCCACCTGATAGTAAGCAGTGATGCAATTGTTGATGGTAAAGCGCGCTCGGTTATTAAGAGCCTATTCACTTAATAAAACTGAGTGAACAGGAAGTAAGACCGCAGTTGAGCGAGGTCATTCAATGTTAAACCCAACAACACGATCAACGATGCTGCGCCAGAGGGAGATTGATCTGGAGACCCTTCACGACCAAACTCCCGACACAACAACATTTGGCGCATCATACCCGGCACGCATCGCAACTGCTCAGACCCGTCTTCCGTACGGTTTCACCAAACATCATGCCGTAATACTTGAAAAAGGAATACGACTTCGTACAGCTGAGTTATACGCTGACAAATTGCATCTCTATGTATAGCCGAATAAAATTCATTTTTTCTTGTAACACTTCGCACATTCCATCATACTTATAATTGCCTTAGTCAGTACCTATAAACATGTGTTAACATTTAAACAAGTCCGGTAAATTTTTAATAAGTACTTCCTACTTGCTGAAGAAACGATAATAATAAATAATTGAAAATGAATTAAAAGTGGAAGTTGAAATTCAGAGAACTATAAATGCAAAATGAATGAAATGAATATCGAAACTGTAGGCTGTCTGTACGTTTTGTTGTAAATTCATTCATCATCAACCTCTTTATCGTCCCACTGCTGGGCACAGGTCTCATACAGAGAAGGATTGAGTATAATCACCACGCTTGCTCAATGCGGGTTGGCAAATTCAGACTTAAAAGTTCAGGTTTCCTCAAGATGTTTTCCTTCACCTTGTTGACTTTTAGACACCAATGACTGATGTCATTGGTGTCTAAGATATACCAAATACCTACCGTTATTTTCAGACTGTTAAATTATATAGATATCTTGATAACACGAATAAAAAGCAACATGCATTTTTTTTATCTAAAAAAGCATATTAAGTATTTATGAACTGTTTTGCTTGCAACTGTACAGACCTCTTAATTATTGATAGTAAATATATTATGTATAAACGGCATTGAAAAATGATCTACGTTTGAATCTCTTTCAACTGTTTTTTTTTTTTACAATTTGCAGGTTAATTGCGTAACACATTATCAGTAGCAACGGGTTTCATTTTGACAGCATTCATTGCGTTATTTACGTTGTTTAGCAGATACATTTTCGAACTTAGGGAGCAATGGAATAGCAATACCTAAGCTTCAAAATGATTTCAACTGATAGTAATGGTGTGTTACGCGTTGGTGCGCTTCTGTGGTAAAAGTCCACCCTATTTCAAGTTAAACAAATATAAGCTTTGTTTTCATAGCAATTAAGTTGATTTCAGAGTGACTAAAGTCTTTGAAACCATGGCGTAAACTAAACTTTGTTGGATAAAAATTAGAGATATTTTCTCTGAACTCATATTTGCTTACATTTTAGGCCCAATATGTTGCAAATGCAGTTTAGGTTTGTCGTAAAACGAATTGGGCCGTATACCTTTATAACTGTTACTACACACACATAGACACGACATATTAGGTAAATGATGACGTCACACGAATTCCACATCTCGCAAGCAGAGCTTACCGTGCAACTTCTCAACTTCAACCTTTGGGCAAGTGCCCGTCAGACATAACACCCGTCTGGTCGGAGGAACCTCCCTTTTCTATGGAGGATGAGTGAACTTTACTGCCTGTTCCTCATGCATCCACATTCCACAGTACCAATAGAGCAGTTATTTAAACTGTCCTATATAGCGACAATATATTGTGAGAAGCTAGCTGTTGTGTGTGTATGTGCTGTATTTTTACGTACTAGCCCCGCACGATGATATTGCGATGGAACCTTGTCACAATAACAGCGTTGTGACGTCATCTGTCACACAAAAGGACAGCTAGCAAAAGAATGTTAAATGCAAAATTAATATTAGGGTTAAGGGTTTATTTGTATTTTATAATTTTATTACACTCTATAAAAAGAGTGTATGTATAAATTAATATTAGGGTTAAGGGTTTATTTGTATTTTATAATTTTATTACACTCTTTATAAAGAGTGTATGTATAATAAAATTAATATTAATTTTACATTTAACATTCTTTCGTAGGTATACCTACTCACCCATATTCTGACAAATAAACTTTCATTATTAAGAATTTCAAGGAAATAATTTTTGTAGACGTATGAAAAACATACTTATTCATATATCTTTCTTACATGTGTACTATTTTTTTCTAACTACATTTCTGTTAATTTGCGAGCGGGAATTGAACCAGAGTCCACTGTGTAGTAGTCATGTTTTAATTACTACCTACATCTATCAGCTTATAAATAAAACCAGGATAATATGTAAAAAAATGTATATAGTCTTCCGAATCATAACTGCTTTCTGTGTCTGTCGTTTCCGATTCTCTATCGTCGCCGTATTTATGACAAATAACTCGTCAGTTATTCGATATTTATTCCAATATTTATTCCTCTTCAAGCCGTTTAACATGATTGACTTCCTTTCGCCAGTCATCTGGAGTTATTGACGCCAACGACTCCAACGTCAGAGCTTCAATGCGACTTTCCAACTGCTCCACATTCTTTTCTGACACCCTTATCTTTACCAGGTTCCAGATGTACTCAATGGGGTTGAGGTCGCAGTTGTAAGATGGTAATCTAACGACTTCATAGCCATTGCCAGCTAATAAATTGCCAATTTTATAATTTTTCGGCGGTCTGTGCCGTTTAATTAATAAATACAGTTCAGGTTTAGTAGTGTCGTTGGGAAAGTCTCAACAATCAACTGTTTTTTATTGTTCATACTTGGTGGCTTATTCTCATCCCTACTGTGATAAGGGGCGTTGTCCATCACAATTTTAGAGTTGCGTGGTATGTTGGGTACTATTTTTTCTGTAAGCCACTTGGTGAAATTCTCAGCATTCATTTGATCATAGTAATCCCCCGTTTTGGTGTCTGATTTAAACATTAAAAGGGCATTGTCAACAAAACCGCTTTAACTTCCCGCGTGAACTATTATCCATCGGCGGCCGGGACTGTCGTTCCGTCTCACTCCATCGGTTGTTGTTTGCCAACATTTTTCTACCGTGTAGTGTGCATGTATCCACGTTTCGTCGAGATAAATAACGGGTCTTTTGTTATTACCAAGCGAGTCATTTTCTTTCATACGTCGTAAATATTTAGCCCTCCACGCTTGAATTTGGGGTCTTTGAATTAGGGCGTCTTTTTTGGTAGCATCGTTTAAATTAGTAGCCTAAATCACATTTAATTATTTTTCTTAATGTAGTTTCACTACCAGTATAATTAAGGTCTACTTTTGAAGCCGCCAAGATTTTGCGCATTGTGGGTATTTCTCTCCTCACCGTACACATTGAATCTATAATATTTCTTAAAGCTGTTATGGAAAACCCGTCGAAATATTTCTTCTTTTGTCTTTTTCCTTTAGTAGGAGTTCTCATTTTGCTGCCACTGGCTGTTGCTGACTCATGCTCTCGTCTCAATTTCGTCACAGTGTTTTTTGCAACGCCTGTGGCACATGCCACACACTCCGTGACTTTGATAGAATTTTGCAAAATATTTTTAATAACTGTAAGCAGTTGCTTCGGTATTAAAATGTCCGAAGCACTTCATAAAGCACGGTTTATACTTTCAAGAACTAACTTACAATCCTCTTTCTCTTTAACAAAATAATTGTCCACTTTAATTATAATTTCACGAGTACGACTATTAATTAATTTCTTACTCATTTTAACGAGTAACAGTTAACAAAACTAAACAACAAAACTCAAGAACAACAATAAAACAGGATAACAAAAACAAAAAGCTAACAAAAATATTCGATGTGCATAAGTGGGTAAGCGCGGACTGAATTTGCGAACGGTACCGACGGTGCGAGTTCGACTACGTCACCAAGATGGCCGCCAATCGCAATATCATCGTGCGGGGCTTATACGAAAATATTTGTAAGTTTTTTTTGGGTGATTGTAGATACTCAAATTTCAAAGAGGGTAATTTTACTTATTCTTAATTCAAAAGAAGCTCCTGTCATCATGAACTGTACCCAAATTATGTAATTAACTATTGCTGTCAGTTGCAATCATTTCGAAGCATACTACTAATACATTGCTCTATATGTTCGACAAATGTGTCTGCTTAACAACGTAAATAACGCAATGAATGTCGTTGAATTGTCAAAATGGTCGATTGCTAGTGTGTTACGCAATTACCCTGCGGTTTTGATCATAAATTCATGTCAGTTACAAAAATGTAATTGACATGCACTTTTGAAGATAAAAACGGTTACTAATTTTAAATCATTTTTTAGAATGAGCAACTGGTGTCAACTTCCAATGGTAGCAAAGTTCTAGTAGGTTCCAAAAGAGAAGGAGCGGCATGAAACTCTATGGACATTTTCTAATGGCGCCGATTCCGTAGTTCACAAACTAAAGGAGATGTTTCATTTTGAGCCACTACTATGTACACTATAGAGATAAAAAGGAAAAAAATAATAGAAATTCATAAAAAATACTAATAAATTAATTTGAATAAAAATACAAGTATATGTAATTAATTATTTGAAACGTTTTTAGTGAGATAACCCTTTTAAGGTAACCATTATAGAGGTTATGACGCCTGATTGGTGACTTTGACAGTTCTGTTTTCCCGTAGTGTTTGTAGTGATTGTTGATTTGAGTTGAATGTGTTTCGGAGCTTTCAGTGATTGTTTTTGTTTTGTGTGCCATATGTTTGGAATTTATGTATCGTTTTTTTCGCAGTCTTAAGGTAGAAAATATAGATACGATAGCCTTAGATACATGACACGTCAATCAAATGTCACTGTCAAAATCCTATTTCGCTTATTGCTGACCACCATGTTTATTAGTAGTCGTGTTGCACTCTTTGGCCGAAACAAACTGAATTTATGTAAAAACTAAGCCAAAATATAGGAAATGAACATAAGAAACCGTTGACTATAGTGTATACTTATATTTACATTAAGTGTACATAGTGCTGGCCCAGGCTCCATACATTTCTGAGACATCTCCTTTTAGTTCAATGTATCTTATTCTTTATATTTCATTAACAAAAGGACAGAAAATAAATATTAGTTTCTTTTTGTCAAATTAATCAACGTCGTAATTTATTGGCATATTTTTGGGTTCCATGTTTTGATGAAGGTCGCAGGAAACCGCTGGATGCGGTAGGCGCAGGTACGGTCGTCGTGGAGATCCTTGAGGGAAGCCTATGTCCAGCAGTGGACGTCTTTTGGCTGAAATGATGATGTTTTAAATCACGTCTCAACCAGTCTTTTCTTTGGAATATCATAATTTGATTTAATGGCTCATACATACTTATGGTATATGAAGTCGTGGTGGCCTAGTGGTTAAAACACCAGCCTCACAAGTATGAGTGTGCGGGTTCGATTCAGTTCAGGTAAGTACCAATGTAACTTTTCTAAAGGTATATGTACTTTCTAAGTATATCTTGGACAAAAATGACTGATTACCAGGTGAAGGAAAAAATCTTGAGAAAACTTGGACTTTCAGTCTGAAATCGCCAACCCGCATTGAGCAAGCGTGGTTATTACCCTCAATCCTTCTCTGTATGAGAGGAGATCTGTGTCCAGCAGTGGGACGCCAAAAAGGTAGATGATGATTATACTTATACAACACAGGATCGGTTTTTTGAACCATACTAACTAACGGTTAAATGGTTATTTTTTCAACTAACTGTTAATTACTTAACCATTAGCAATGATATTATCTCATTGTGATCCGACACTTTGAGGCAATTCCAGTATAGTTGAAAAAAAAATATTGACATGCTATGCTACAGATCAAAACTTGATTGTGATCGACTTACATTTAACAAGAACAACATTTTGTTCTCGACTATAGTCGCAAGTACATTCAAGTACAGTATTATCACATCTAAGGTTACGTCTTAAAGTGAACGGCTCCTTTGAAAATTTCGTAATGGGAACTTGACTTAAAATCTGCCATCGATTGTACGGACGACAGCAGGTGAAGCTACCCCAAACTGTCTAAAATTTCCAATCAACCTTGAGCCTTAACGCTTTAGAGATAAAGTTGAAAATCCAATAAAGACATCTGACAGATTGTAGTAGCTTGACGTGCTGTTGTCTGTACATAAAACTGGTTCAAATGAACCTGCTTACTTATGACGTATGGGCTACACCACAATGAATGACATTTAGCGGATGAAAAGTAATCAAAATTTTGACATTTTTAGCCGTATTGTGGGTAGGTTAGCTTTAGTCTACCTGCAAGGTGAACTGATGACCTGATAATCTTCGCGAGGATATTGTTTTAAATATACAATATCAAACATTATAAGCTAGTGCTTGACAGCGATCTGCTTGATATATTGTATTCTTACAACATGTACATATAGGTAGATATATCTGCACAACAGGAACAACTACCTTATGTCCATAAAAAATACATACACAAATACATGTACAAATAGGTAATACTAGAGATACCATTAACGTTTCATAAAAAAAAAAAAAAAAATCTAAAAGTTGGCTTCCCAAAAATATTCTTTTATATCAAAATATTATTTTTTATATTTTTACTAGCTTTCCGCCCGCGGCTTCGCCCGCGTGGAGTTCGGTTATATCGCGCTTTTTAGATTTCCCTCGGGAACATCAATTTTTTCCGGGATAAAAGTAGCCTATGTTTTTTCTCAGGGTCTAAAGAATATCTGTGCCAAATTTCATCAAAATCGGTTGAGAGGTTTAGGCGGGAAAGCGTAACAGACAGACAGACAGACAGACAGACAGAGTTACTTTCGCATTTATAATATTAGTATGGATGGATTAGTATGGATTATATGGGTACGTGATATGTTTTTATTATGCTACAATATTTAGTTGTATAATAGAAATGTTGTGTGTTTATTTTATATCTAATTGACACAGCTACGTTATTTGTCATATAAATAAAAAAAAGTTCTATCAGTCTCTGGTTACTAATTTATCGGCCTACCGACTATTATTATTTCTAGAGCTTTAGGAAGATCCAGTAGTAAATGTCTTTTGGTTGGTAAGACGAAGATGATATCATTAGAATCAGATACAGGAATTTTAAATAATATGTTTGATAATTAATTTATTTAATATTATTATAATCCTAATTTTATTGTTTGGTCGTCCTTTTGACAAATGTCAAGACTTTTAATCGTATAAGGAGTGCCGACTTTATAGATAATATGTATAGGTAGATATCTAAGGTGATTTAGGAGCTATTTTGACCTAGACTTTCATACTGGTATTTTAGGTCCATGACATTTTTACCTAACATTATTTATGGTCATGAGATGATATTTGATGTTATATGTTTTACCAGAAATAAAATAATATTATGTGTATTCAATTCTAGGGTCTGTGCTGTCTCATTTAATATTAGTATTCGCAATTGCCGACTGAATTTGAGATTTTTTTTATACTTAATTATAATTATTTTTGACCGCAATCCCGCCTGATGGTAAGCAGCGATGCAATCGTTGATGGTAAAGATGGGTAATTATCATGCAATTCCCGCGCACCCTCTCCAAAATGAACACCGACACGCTGGCTACCCTTTGTCTGTGCTCCAGGCTTTGGAGACCGTATTGAATCAAATCTGGGTCGCCAATTTGCCTCTTCGCGCCCCTCTACACCGAATCCAAAGTAAATGTGAATTCTGGAAGTCAGGAGCAGCATGTAATCATTTCTAACTGGTCCGCACCCTAATTGCGTAACATACTATGTATTAATATTAATTTGGATCATTTTGAAGCATATTTCTAAACCATTGCTCGATGTGCTTGGACATAGTTTCCGCTCAACAACCTAAGTAACGAAATGTATGTTGTTTGTTTAACCATCAAAGTTAAAGCCATTTTGATTGTTTACATTATTTTGATGACCTACATTCCTTCATCATTTCAATTCCCGCAGAATGCAGCAATGGTAAAAGTTTACAAGTGGATTGTTTTCTTCTTCTGATTCGCTTACCTACTCTATGTTGTGTTTCTCTACCAATAATATAATCAGTATAACATTGTCACTGCTGAAACACAGGCCTCCTTTCTGGGAGTTCCTCTCACAGTTCATAATTTACCACACGGTACTACTCCATGGTATGCTAAAAATAAATATCGGCTGCCGGCAGAAATTACCACCTACCAGACAAAGTCTTGCCGCCAAGCGATTCGTCATGTTCCGGCATGATGTCTGTTGAAGCCGTACGGATGACAGATCTGAGCAGTTGTGTTGCAATGTGTGCTGGGTACGATGCGGCAAATGCTGTTGTGTCGGGAGTTTGGTCGTGGAGGGTCTCCAGATCATTGGTTTTGCAGCATCGTTGGTCGTGTTGTTGGGTGTAACATTGCATCACCTCGCTCAACTGCCGTCTTCTTTCCTATTCACTCTGTTTTTTTTGAGTGAATAGGCTCTTAAATAAACTAGCGCACTTTATCATTAACGCTTGCATCACTGCTTTACCATCAGGCGGGATTGCAGCCAAGCACTAGTTTATAATATTAAAAAAACACAGATATGCAGATGTCACATGTATGTGGTGACAATTTTCTCAAATACGGATGACTATAGTCCCTAGGGCAAATTATTAGCTTGTTTTAAGACTTCATTCTGGTATAACATACTACATAGACATTCTGTAGCTGTTTTGCCGCGCTATTCGCTTCATTGCCTCACAGTAACCTTACCTTAACAATTACATAAACAAAATCGTATATATCGATTGAGCTACAGGTGAAGCTGCTACCATAAAAGAAGTATCGAATGTGGAGCAAAGCCGTGACTCCGTGGGATCAATTAATATCACTCATCTTCGATTGATGCTACATAGGTACTATTGTGTTAAAAAATATTAAGTATCTGTGTTTCGGTGATTGTAAAATATTATGCCTGCTTTTTATGTTCATCTATATTTATATTAATATAAGTATGTATAAAGCTGAAGAGTTTGTTTGTTTAAACGCGCTAATCTCAGTAACTCCTGGTCTGATTTGAAAAGTTCTTTTTGCGTTGGATAGCCCATTAATCAAGCAATTACAATAGAAGCGGTGCATAAAAAAAAAAAAAACTTATCGAAACCTACGCGGCACAGTGTTTTATAAACCCAAAAAAAGTGACATCGTCTTTTTATTCCAGATTCGTATAGATTGATTTAAAAGAAATGCTAGAGTAAAATACCGAAGTTTCTAGTACATCTAGATGATGAGATATAAATTTTTGAAAATACGTAAATTTTTATCCGGATTATTAAAAAAACAATCATAATAAATTACCAGTTCAAATTATCAGCAAGCTGATTAAATACATACATGAAGATTTTAAAGGCGCAAATTACAAAGTTATCAAAAAATATTTAGGTTCATTTAAATCGACGTTATAATTTATTTTAATATTTTCGATTTTATTTTTTAACTCGATTAATCCTGATTTTCGCTACTTAATTTTTTTTACATAAAATTGCTTTATATGTGGCCTATACACACAAAAAAAATCAAAGCCCGAATTCGTGGACTAACGAAGTTATGATTAATATTATGTTTATCCGGATCGAATCGAGGTTAGGGTTGTCAATTTTGTAAAATTATATTTCGGTTAATTTTGTTTGTTTTGTTCATGAAAACGAAAAATGTTGAATTATTGTGATTTATAAATTCCAATTTAACTAATCTCCACTTATATTGTGGAAAATGAAAAATATTTTTGTAAAAATTATTTAGATACATCAATAAGTTTTCATCAGTGTCATCAGTTTTTTTTTTAAATATAAAAATTAGTGCCCGATGCAATTACTATAGTTCTGGCGCTTGATAACTAACGTCATAGTACAACGCTTGCTCAACTTCGAATTTTTAAATGTCTCTTGTATTTTTAAATTAAACAAATACTAGTGTGTAGCTACAATTACTAGAATAACGGATTGCGAGTAAGCAATTTTGCAAGTATTATTAGATTCTATAGTATGAATCAGCCAGTACACGTTTATGTATAATCAGTAAATGTGACAATTTCTGATGAAGGGATACGTGTGGTATGGGAAGAGGTCCACCCTCGATAGGCTTTTGCTAAAACCCCATATCATTACACGTAGCCTGGAGGAACGGGGGTGAGGCATAATGGAGCCGTCACAGACCCTTGATGCCACTTTGCCTCAGCAGCACCTGACCCATGCTGCTGAGGGATGTTCTTCTGAGCTCCGATCAGAGGACTTAATGCTAGGAGGGCATGAGGGCGCCAACCCTCATGTTGGTCCACGAGTGGCAAGTGAAGTTGTGGATAGTGCCACAGCCGACATCCTTCAACCTCCGGGGGTGATCGCTCCAGTGCTAGGAGAGGCGTCTGGTGAAGGAACTTCAGGTTCAAAAATATTATCGAGGTTGGATATTTTCCAGCTCATGAAAGGGAAAAGCTATTTATCTCTTTCAGAACGAGTGAATTTGATTGTCAACACAATTGGGCCTGACTATCAAATTTCTCGTACTAAAGATGAATTAAAATCAACTCTTCCTAGTTTGTTGTCCAAATGTGAAACCAAATATAAAAAATGTAAGAACATGACAAATTTTTTGAAAAAACATGGCAAGTGGCTCAGTGAAACTTTCATTAGCGGCTACATTAGCGCTCCACCTGAACACACTGACGATGATAGTTTTAGGAAACTTAGCAAACGACAGCAAATCCGTAGTCGCCAAAGATTAGAGTCTACACTGCAATGTGAGCCTCTACAGAAAAGAATAAAAGCCTTTGTAAATACCTTGCACATTGGTGGAGAGCACTCACATCAAACATCAACGGTATTTACAAATGTGATTGAGTCGTGCTTACAATCGAATGACACTATCACGGAAATAGCTAACAAAATGTGAACAACTACAAAACCTTACACAGCAGAAGAAGCGCTAGCAATATTAATTGACAGAAACATGACTGTTGAGACATATAATTTTATTCACCTAGATTTGCAGCAGCAGGGTTTTCCGGCATACCCACCTTATTACAAAATTTTGAAAGCCAAACAAAACTGTTACCCAGAATGCGTTCACATTACAGAACGAGAAGCGGTTGTTCCTTTACAATCACTTCTGCAGCACACTTTTGACCGCATTGTGCAATTGCAAGATGAAGTTTTCTCACAATACTGCAACAAAATAGGAACCAATATTTTAGACTGTGTCTTTGAAGGGGTTTGGGGTTTTGATGGTAGTTCGGGGCAAACAAGCTTTTGAGGATCAAGGTGAAAACGAAAGCAGTATTTTTGCTACAACTTTTGTACCCTTAAGAATTTACCATCAAAGCACCCAAAATGACAAGGTATTATTGTGGACAAATATTGCAGCTCAGTCTTACAGATCTTGCCGCCCATTGCGAATAATTTATAAAAAAGAATCTAAAGAACTGATTTTATCCGAAAAAGACAGAGTTAACCAAGAAATCGACCACCTTACTCCTTTCTATTATAAATTACCGAGTGGGCAGCAAATCAACGCTACCTGCAAGTTATATTTAGCGGCAATTGACGGTAAAGTACTTAATACGATACTTGATACGCCATCGCAAATGCGTTGTCCATATTGTGCACTTACAGCAACACAATTTAATAACTTAGAAATTGTATTTTCGAAAACAGTGGACTCAGATACATTGACGCATGGTATCAATCCTCTACACGCCTGGATCCGAGTTTTGGAGTTTCTCCTCAAGCTCGGGTACAAATGTGAAGTGAAAAAATGGCGTATCAAGCAATCTTCACAAGAAGGGCTTGCAGTACAGGAAAGAAAAAAACGTATCCAAAATGCTATACGTGATAAAATTGGTGTATTGGTAGATGTCGTTCTTCCTAATTCTGGAACCACTAATGATGGCAACACAAGTCGCACAGTTTTGGCGGATGAAAACCGAAAAACTTTTGCAGATATTTTGGGATTAGAACTTTGGCTTCTTGATGGTTTATACATTATTTTAATCGTGATTTCTTGTGGAATTCCTGTAGATGCAGACAAATTTGGTGCATTCTGTAAAGACCTTGCCTACAAATATGTAAGTGTCTATGACTGGCATCCTATGACGGTTTCCATTCATAAAATTTTAATTCATGGGGCATCTATTATTGACAAAACACCACTACCGATTGGTATGCTTTCAGAGCAAGCCGCCGAATCACGGAACAAATATTGGCGATCTGATCGGGAGCACCACACACGCAAATTTGATCGTAAACAAACAATGTATGATTTGTTTCATAGAGCATTAGTGTCTTCCGATCCAATTATTGCTGCTCAAATGCAGCTCCAAAGAAGAAAACATTTAAAAAAACGTCCATTGCCTGCTGCTGCTTTGGCGTTACTTAAACTTACTCACAATGAGAAAGAATTTACTGATGATATAGACGACCACGAAATGTTGACTGTAGAGAATGATTTATTTTTGGTTTTTGATGATTTTAATATTTAAAATATCTGCAATTAAAATTTAATGATTATATTAGTTATCTGTTTGATCAAAAGTTTCATCATTTAAATTCATCAAGTGTTGTTTATTATTATTCCTTAAAATATAAATTTTAGCAACTTCGTTTGGTTAAGTAAAATCAATATTAAAATTTAATTATGTAGCTGAATCCGTTATCTATACTAATATAATAAAGCCTGAAGAGTTCGTTTGTTTGGTTTAACGCGCTCATCTTGAGATGATGTGATGGACCTTATAGGTCCGATTTGACAAATTCTTTGTGAGATAGCCCATTTATTGAGGAAGGTTATAGGCTATATATAATATCACGCTACGACTAATAGAAGCGGGGCAGTAACCAAAGATGCGGGTGAAACCGCGGGGTACAGCTAGTTAATAATAAACCCGCAAGGGAGTTGCGATCCCACGGAACTGATGACAAGGAATAAGGTTCTGATACTCTGTCAACAAAGGCAAGAGCCTTTTTCTTTCACTGACAGAATATCAGTAAAATGCTGATAGGGATATTGACCGTACTTCCGGTAAAGTCATGATAGCCATATACACACTTCCTCAGAGTAATATAATATTTATTCCCCCATCTTGCTAACTCACTATGGGTATATATTATTGAATATACGAGTGTATTTATTGATTATGTGAATTACATCCAGTTATCCAAAAACTGTATATCGTCCTATCACAGTCTTAGTACATCTTACGAGTAGCTGCCTTAGTATTTACCCAATATACTTTATTTTCACACTTCGTAATACACCTGCGTCCACCGCGGTTTGTACTTGGAGACGTGTTAATGGAGCATACAGTCCAGGTATCTTCATTATATTTTCCTTTGTTCATATGTACTGTCCAAGTTTATTATAGACATGGCTAGTCTATATTAAACTTGGACAGTACATATGAATTTAAAAAGTCACATTTGTACTTGTTCGTTATGGAACCGGCAACCTCGTGCATGAAAAGTGGGCCTGAACCGCAGGACCATCACGACACAAACAGTTCGAATCAAATACAGTATGTAAATATAATTTATTTCAGCGGAAATAATGTAAATCAACCATTTTTTTAAAGACTAACTATGGAGTTTCTTGCCGGTTCTTCTCCATAGGAAAACGATCAATTGGGAACCGTGCACTAGCTTCTGACGTATTGTAAGTGCCCATGTGGGCCTATGTGAAATAAAAAAAAATTGAATCAATTTATACCCGGTTTACATTGGTTGTAAGTGCCAACCCTAGCAATAAATTTCTAATGACTATAACTTTGTTAGTCCACGGATTCGGGCTTTGATTTTTTTTTTGTGTATAGGCCACATATAAAGCAATTTTATGTAGAAAAATTAAGTTGCGAAATTCAGGACTAATCGAGTTAAAAAATAAAATCGAAAATATTAAAAAAAATTATAACGTCGATTTAAATGAACCTAAATATTTTTTGATAACTTTGTAATTTGCGCCTTTAAAATCTTCATGTATGTATTTAATCAGCTTGCTGATAATTTGAACTAGTAATTTATTATGATTGTTTTTTTAATAATCCGGATAAAAATTTACGTATTTTCAAAAATTTATATCTCATCATCTAGATGTACTAGAAACTTCGGTATTTTACTCTAGCATTTCTTTTAAATCAATCTATACGAATCTGGAATAAAAAGACGATGTCACTTTTTTTGGGTTTATAAAACACTGTGCGCGGGTATAACCACGCGGCGCAGCTAGTCTATAAATATAAATGATCATATTTTTGTAAGTTGATTTTAGTTCTTTTACAAGCCATCACATATCGTGTATGTTTTTTAAAGTCCAAACATAATTTTGGTTAGATCATGTTCTGAAATGGTCTTTTGAAGAACAAACCACGCAGATTTACTGGACTCGTAAATTCCTTATTTCTAATTCCTAGTTCTAGTCCGTAATTCCGAGAGTGGGGAAGCGTATTCAAAAAAAAGAACTGTCAGCATTGAACTTTCAAACATTGTTAGCCAAATCATTTATTACTGCAAGTTTGTCTATCTCCGCACCAATAGACAGTTTTCGTATCTACTGAATTAATTTATCCCATGCTTATCTTGTCTTTGTTTCTCTTAACCAAGTCAAGCCTGTTATACTACCGCGAAATAGAAACTTATCGAAAAACTTTTAACATCGACAGTGCTTATTTCCGCAAATCTCTTTTGAGTTGACAATTTATTTCGCAAAAAGGAAGGAGTATTGTTTTACTGTCTTCATATATTATACAAATGTATCGTATTCGTATTACATTAGGTCATCGCCTATGTGTGTACGAGTATAACTCGTTTACTCCTACAGAGGCCTCAATTTGAGCTAATGAAAGTAAAATCTAGTTGGTACTCTCAGCCTTATTCAAACTTTAGTTACCATAGATTTATTAGAGATGGCTTTTCTTACAACTTTGATAAAATTGATAGAGATAATAGAGTGTGATAATTTTTATAAAAGAATCCAGATCGTAATTGAAACATTCCAATCAATCAATTTTTCATAGAGCTCATATGCCACGCTCATTTTCCAGTCTGTGTTGCCAGTGATGACTTATGGAACTGAAACGTGGTAGCTCACAATGGGCCTCATACGAAGGCTCAGAGTCACACAAAGGGCGATGAAAAGAGCTATGCTCGGAGTTTCTCTGCGTGATCGAATCAGAAATGAAGAGATCCGCAGAAGAACCAAAGTCACCGACATAGCTCTTCGAATCGCCAAACTTAAGTGGTAGTGGGCAGGGCACATTGCTCTTAGAACCGATTGCCGATGGGGCAGTAAGGTTCTGGAGTGGCGACCACGTACCGGAAGACGTAGTGTAGGGAGGCCACCAACAAGGTGGACCGATGACCTGGTGAAGGTCGCGGGAAGCCGATGGATGCGGGCAGCACGAGACCGGTCATTGTGGAAAGCCTTGGGGGAGGCCTTTGTCCTCTGTGGAGCGACGACATTGCGCGGTTGCGCGTCGAGTGCGTCGCGGCTCGCCGCCAGTACACGCGCTACCGGAGACGACGTCGACGGGATCCCGTCGAGGAAGCCGCGCGGTATGGGGTGTACCGCGCGGCCCAGGAGACTCTGTGGCTGGCCATCGGCGACTCTAAGTCGCGGGCCAGGGAAGAGCTGCTGGGGTCCCTGGATCGGGACCCGTGGGGGCGTCCCTACCGTTGGGTACGGGGCAAGTTGCGTCCCTGGGCGCCCCCACTGGTGCAAAGTATGCAACCCCAGCTGCTAGAGGCGGTGGTATCCACCCTCTTCCCTGAGCGGGCGGGACATGTTCCCCCGGCGATGGTCTCACCCTCAGCCACAGACTCTCCAGAAGAGGAGGGCACCGATGTCCCCGGGGTGACGCAAGCAGAGACGGGAGCGGCCGTGTCGCGGCTCCGGGCCAAGAATAAAGCGCCCGGACCCGACGGAGTTCCTGGCCGAGCTCTCGTCCTGGCCCTGAAGGAGCTAGGGCCCCAGCTGAGGGGGCTCTTCACGGCATGTTTCGGGCAGGGTCAGTTTCCCAGTGTGTGGAAGGAGGGGAAGCTGGTCCTGCTCAGAAAGGAGGGGCGCCCCGCGGACTCGCCGTCCGCGTATCGGCCCATAGTGCTGCTCGACGGGGCGGGCAAACTTTTTGAGCGTATCATCGCAGATCGCCTCGTCGGCCACTTGTGCGGAGACGGGCCGAACCTGGACGACAACCAGTTCGGTTTTCGTCGGGGGCGCTCCACCATAGACGCAATCATGCGCGTGAGAGCCCTGGCGGAGGATACGGTATCCCGGGGCGGGGTGGTGTTGGCGGTGTCTTTAGACATTTCCAACGCCTTCAACACCCTACCCTGGGGCTGTATTAGGGAGGCCCTGAAGTACCATCGGGTGCCTCCCTACCTCCGCCGCATAGTAGGGGCTTATCTGGAGGATAGATGCGTCATCTATCGGGGACGTGACGGTGCCGGTCGGCACCAAATGTCGTGCGGTGTTCCACAGGGATCGGTCTTGGGACCGCTCCTGTGGAACATCGGCTACGACTGGGTGCTGAGAGGCGAGCTCCCGTCGGGCGCCGACTTGACGTGTTATGCGGACGACACGCTTTTCACTGCCCGGGGGAGCTCGCACAGGGAGGCGACGTTGATAGCCACGGCTGCGGTGTCACAGGTGGTGACCCGCATCCGGCGCCTGGGCCTGGAGGTGGCCCTTGACAAGTCGGAGGCCATGGTTTTCCATGGCCCCCGACGTGCGCCGGCGCCGGGATCACATATCGTGGTCAGTGGTGCCCGGATAGCTGTCGAGTCCACCATGAAGTATCTGGGATTGGTGCTCGACAGCCGATGGGAATTCGGACCCCACTTCCGGCGGCTGGCGCCCAAGCTGATGGGTGCAGCAGGCGCGCTGTCAACGTTGCTTCCTAACATGGGGGGCCCGAGCGCCGCCTGTAGGCGGCTATACGTGGAAATCGTGCGGTCCATGGCCCTGTATGGGGCCCCTGTGTGGGCGATGGACCTGACGGCCGGAACACTCGCCATTCTGCGCAAGCCGCAGAGGGCGATGGCCGTCAGGGTCGTCCGCGGGCATCGCACGATTTCCTACGAGGCGGCTTGCGTCCTGGCCGGATCCCCGCCCTGGGACCTAGAGGCGAAAGTACTCGCGTCATTATACCGATGGCGCGGGGAAGAGCGGACACGGGGCTCCAGTCCGGCGCAGCGGCAGATCGAGCTGCGCCGAGAGGAGCTCCGTCAGGTCCTGGTGGCGGACTGGCGGCAGAGGCTTATGCGCCCTACCGCCGGCCTCGCTACCGTCGAGGCGATCCGGCCAGTACTCGACGACTGGCCCGGGAGAAGGCACGGCTCCCTGTCGTTCAGGGTGACGCAGGTGCTGTCGGGGCACGGCTGCTTCGGCAGGTACCTGTGTCGCCTAGGCAGGGAGCCGGACGCTCGGTGCCACCACTGCGTCCAATGCGGGGAGGACACGGCGCAGCACACGCTCTCCGAGTGTATAGCTTGGGAGGAGCAGCGCCGTGTCCTCACAAATGAAGTAGGAAGCGACCTGACGCTGCCGGCAGTAGTGCGGAGGATGGCCGGCAGCGCAGAGTCGTGGGACGCGGTGGTGTCCTTCTGCGAGGACGTGATGTCGCAGAAGGAAGCTGCGGAACGGGAGAGGGAGATCTCAACTCCCTTCCCGGGCCGCAGAAGACGCACCGGGCGCCGAAGAAGGGCGGATAACGCCCTCTTCCGCCCCCCATGAATGGGTCCAGGGGCGAGGGACATGGGGAAGTCCCCGCCCCCTATTCGATGGACCCCGCGGCGGAGGCGCGCGCAAGTGTCAGCGCGCGCCTCTGAGGCGATGCACGGGGTAGCTTAACACCCCACTACCCCGTGCCGGAGACGAGGCCCGGACAGACCGGGCCAGGACGAGAGTGTGGGGCTGCGGAAGAATTTAGACTCCCGCGGCCCCACGCGCGCTCGTGATAGAAGAGACACCGGGGTGGTTTTAGTCAGTAAAAGTCTGACAGACCCCGTCGCCCACCCTAGGGCGGCGGACATCCTATGAGGATTTCCACCCCGAAAAAAAAAAAAAAGGCCTTTGTCCTCTGTGGCTCTATAGGCTGAAGAAGAAGAAGATATGCCTTTCTGCGATACATACTTACCGACGCTCGGCCGAATCGAACCGACAGAGTCACCGGCCCTAAACTTATTAAAGAACCTAAAAGAAATTAGTGTTGGTATACAGACCATACATATACAGAGGGTTACTCTATAAAGTCGGGTGCAAATTGAAAAATGTATATGACGTTTACAGCGTTTTGTCCAAGCAAAGTAGCAAGGGATAGAAAAGAAGAGTTTTATAATTCAATTCCATCAAGTCACAAACTAATCAAAGCATTCATTTCAAGAAAATCAATTACAGGCACTTTTGTATTGTCAAAGATAATTTTAGCGGTTACAATACTACAGTTATAGTTATAATCATAGCTAAGAGCTAGATTATAACGCAATACCAGCTTTCTTAATAAATATAATATTAAAAACTAAAGTAAATTACTGTTTTCATGCAGTTTTACGGCTGTCGTAACCAACACCATGCTTAGGCCTCATAACTACTAGTTTCTCCGTCGGGGGAAGTTCGATGACATTGCCACATTTTTCCACCACCAATTAGGATTTCCCGTTAAGAGTGAACTCTAGTGGTGCTTTCTCTATACAAACGTATTCCGTAATGCTTTTAGAGCAATTTTTTTTTTTTTGGGGCACGTACAATTTCACACCGTGATTGTACGTGCCCCTATTATTTGCTTTTTCCAAAACTTAATTTATAAAAGAAATACGACACTTCAAAATCGCAAAAAATAACCTATTTTTACCGTGATGTTCAGATGACTATTAGACAAACGTGATAAGTTTTTGACAAAAAAGAAAATAATGGCAGCATAGGTATACTTTTCTTCTAAATTTTAATATAAAAATAATTGAGATCTGTCGTGTTTTGAAAAGAAAACAGCGGAATACGAAGTGTCTTTTGGTCAACGTTTTTATAGATAAAATCAGCCTGAGCTGCAACTGCCCTTTTACACTTTACCGAGAGAGGTTGGAAGCAGCGCGATGGCAATAGTTTCTTTAAATACCTATTTTCGAAATTCCTCGGCACTAGAGTCCCCTTTTAAGCACGGAACTCGGAAGTTCTAAAAGACTACTATTGAAACGCCATGCCATAAAATCAAGTGATTTGAAGCAACTTCTTATACTAAAGTTAGACTTTTCACAGTAGCATTGATGAGTGATTTGGTTAATTTTTCTATTCAATTGTGCTTTAGGGGTATGATTATTGGGCACGCCACAATAGCGGCGGTAAGTCCCCTCTTTGAGGAGTGGCTAGAGAGGCGCCATGGCGCCCTTACCTTCCGCCTGATGCAGGTCCTCACCGGACACGGTTGTTTCGGGAGGTTCCTGTTCCATATAAGGTGGGAGGAAACGCCAGGGTGTCACCATTGTGTGGATCGCCCTAAGGAGACGGTGGAGCATACGGTGGAGGTCTGCCCGGCTTGGGTAGAGCACTGCCGTGTCCTCGTAGGCAGCAATCTCTCGCGTCCAACCCTGGTCCAGGCCATGGTCCGGAGCGAGAGTGCATGGCTGGCCGTCACTTCCTTCTGCGAAGCAGTAATATTGGCAAAGGAGGAGCCGGAGCGCGTGAGGCAACGGGAATCCCAGCGCCCTCACGCCACTAGCCGCCGCAGGAGACGCCCTGGTCGGGAGAAGACACCGAACTGCAAGCCACCGTAGGCGCGGGCCTACGGGCCACCGCCCGCTCACCAGCAGTGAACAGCTCGCCGCTCAGTAAGGACCAGGCCCGAGTCAACGACGCGTCGTGTTTCACGCGCGCCTCAAAGAGATGTCAGCACATTGTGACGGGGTCCACGAAGACCGATGCCTCCTGGGCCAGGGTTGCGGGTTGGTTAAACAAGAAACCATGGCACTGGCCGTCGCACAGCTAAGTGAAGAAAACGAAGAAGAAACACGGGTGGATTTTAGTCAGTACAAGTCTGACACGCCCTTCCGCTCCGCCCAGAGCGGGAGAAGTCATTTGATGACTTCCCATTCCAACAAAAATAGGGGTAGGATTATATATAAGACCACTATTAAACTATATTTATGACACAAAACAAGCAATGACTGAAGCGTCATTGGACGACTCGTCGATCGGCGATAGCCTACCCCTACACTGTTGAAAACTGCTACGAACCGGTCGACGCGTATCGAAGGACTGGAACAATTTGCCTACAGCGGTTTTCCCATTAGATTACAAATGAAGTGTCTTCAAGGGCTCGAATAAGTAGGCTTATATAAACTGGTGCGCTTTATCATCAACAATTGCATCACTGGGCGGGGCACATAGCTCGTAGAGCCGATGGCCGATGGGGCAGAAAGGCTCTTGAATGGCGACCACGTACCGGCAAGCGCAGCGTCGGACGCCCACCGACCAGGTGGTCGGATGATCTGACCAAAATCGCAGGAAAGTGCTGGATGCAGGCCACGTCCAACCGTTCTTTTTGGATATCCTTGGGGGAGGCTTATGTCCAGCAGTGGACTTCATGTGGCTGAGATGATGATGATGATTGCATCACTGCTTACCATTAGGCGGGATCGTGGTCTAGCACTAGTTTGTAATATAAAAAAGAATAATTACACTAAAGTTTGACTTTTGACAGTTGCGCTGATGTGTGATTTGACCCGTTTTGTATTAAATTGGTCCAATATAAAGGTACTTTAGGAATAGGTCTTTAACACTACTGGAAAAACCAAACCACGATAAATAAGTGATGATTAAAGAAATTTAATACGTTAAAGTTGTACTTCTGACAATGCGTTGATGCGTTTTCTAATTGGCTGATGCAAGATGTAGATGCTTTAGGAGCAGTCTTCGTTAACGTTAGATTGATAGTTACCTATTTAATCTCTAAGATTTAACTAATAAAGACTCTCTTTAAATGACTCACTAGTTATATATTTCGAGTAAAGGCTTTCATTTTGTGTAGTTAGTAGGTAATTGTGACATAGAATGAGGAAAAAATCAATTGGTATTCCAAAAATGAATGTAGTCCTAGAAGTCATTACAAGTCCAAATAAATATGTACATTTTTAAAATACTTACCTGTTTTATTTGCAGCTGGCAGGCTATGCAACAAAAAATAAAAACAAAA
Organism: Sesamia nonagrioides; assembly: GCA_017933935.1. NCBI lineage: Eukaryota > Metazoa > Arthropoda > Insecta > Lepidoptera > Noctuidae > Sesamia > Sesamia nonagrioides. The sequence goes on from JADWQK010000106.1 coordinate 131,917, forward strand.
AACAAAAATGAGGATATAATGTATTAAAACAAACATATCATCCTCAGGTAGGTTAACTCCCATACATTTCACTTTATTACTGTGTTGGTTTATAACGAATTGCGACAGTATTGTCTCCTGTAGTATATGTTGCAACATGTGTGGTCAAGATGCAACTTTATACTGGGTAAGTAAACAGGCTTCTGCCATCACTTAGTGGTATCAACTTGATAAAACAACCTTTTTCTTCCAAACTGTTTGCGATATTATGTATGCATGCATCCGATTACATTATTTCTTCTATAATAACTGCGCCATAGACAGATTTCTTAATTATGAAATTTTTAATTGTTGTGACCAAAACGGAACTAGATATCCTTGCAAAATTGGTGATCGATTTTTTTTTTTTTATTAATTATAAACTAGCGCTTGACTGCAATCCCGCCCGATGGTAAGCAGTGAGTTACGCAATCGATGATGGTAAAGCGCACTAATTTATTAAGAGCCTATTCACTCTAGCCTTGAAGACACTCAAATTGTTGTCCGACGGAAACACCGCCGCTGGCAAATTGTTCCAGTCCCTCGATGTACGCGGTATGAAAGAGGAGGCGAAACGCTTCGTCCGAATCGTAGTGGTGTTAACGACGTAAGGGTGAAAACTGGCCGTGTGACGAGACATCCGATGGTGGAACGGAGATGGGGAACTAAATCATGCAATTCCCTCGCACACTCACCAAAATGTTCATGTTTATGGCAAGTCATTAGTGGTAGGGGGAGTCCGGGAGAGTTTACCCGCCTTCGACTAAAATGCTCATAAATCTCTGTATATTTATAAAAAACTATTTTCTACAAATTGTACCCTAAGCTGCATTATTAAGGTTTATGTTTTCTTACGAAAGTTTTGTAAATCATGAATTCTTTATGAGTAATTCACGATTTCTACTGAAGTGAGATTTGGCTAATATCTCCCTCCTGGGTGGGAGACTTGACCCCCGAGAAGGGAGACTTTACCCTGGGTAAAATAAATATAACAAATTATAATTAAATAAAGAAATTTAATCAAAAAACATGCAACATAGCAATAATATAATTTCAGTCTGCCTACAGCAAAATATCTAGGACATTTAACAGCAGCTATCTTATTAAAATGGAAAAAAATACAGGTAACTTAGATATATTTTTCGTATACATAACAGTCTGAACCTTATTATATCTATGTTATGACTAGATAACAAACTTAGAAACAGTTAAAATCAGTCTAAAGTAGGAAACCTTGTATGTGGTCAATCAAATAAAAATAATTGAAAAATTAAGAACAAAAATTAAACTCAAAACAAAACATCTTCTAAAAAAAATCATAATCCTCAGTCTTTTTTTAATTGGAACAATTAGGACAAATAAACTGTTCCATGTCGTCTTTGGCTAGTCCAACGCAAACTTCATGGACATATTTACCACAAAAAGCGCAAAGTCTCATATCCATAACTTTGTTTTCTCCACAGATGAAACAATACCAATTATCATTAACATCTGGTTCTTCATTCCATGGACTATCAGAGCTATCATCATACTTGGGTTTGTCTTCAGGGTCTGTCTCACTATCACTTGACTGTAATACTTGTCTTTTCACTGTCTTTTTCCTTGCTATACCTTTTTGTTTCTGTTTAGTTATTTTAATTTTCTTTTTTGGTACGTTTACATCTCGATTCTCATCTTGATCTTCCTTTTCTGGTGTTTTCGTTAAAATTTTAGTTTTTCCGGGTTGTCTACCACGACGGAGTTTCTTTCTGGGAGAAGCTTTGGGAAATGGACGAATCGTTTGTGGTAAAATTATTTTTGGTTTTTGTCGTGAATCAGAATCTAGCGTTGTCCTATCTAGATCTTGAGATGTAGAAGCTAACTCTGCTGATTGTCTTATTACGGAAATTGCTGGCTCAGATTCCTCCGTCAAAATTAATGGTGACCTCGTTCTATACTCTGCAGTTTCATTTATAAATACTGACGCTGATGTTGAAGGCTCTAACTGGCGTTGTAAAGTTGAAGATGTAGGCATCGCGGTCATGGTCACATCTGAAGGTAGTTCTGCAGTTACTGAGGGTAAAACAATCGAAGAAACATCTAGCTCTGGACGCTCACCAATCATTTCTCTGTCTGTTACTGCGGTACATAAAAAGTCTTCATCTGTAAAGATGTCCGGGTTATATGGATGTATCCCAGTTATTCTAAATCCACTCAAAATATTTGCTTGGCTAAAAGCCTGCGACATGATTGTGCTCACAAATCCGGGTATATTGTAGATCGTAATAGTTCTGCCTGGGTTACTTACCATCCAATTATTCATGGCTGAGTTATATCTAGACTTGAAGGATGAATAAATGGCAACGTCTAGTGGCTGCAACTTATTGCTGCAATGGGGGGGTAAAGTCAGCAAAGTTACTCCCATTAATTTTGCGTATTTCACGATTTCAATATTGACATGGCTTTCGTGGTTGTCGAGGATAAGCAGGACTCTGTTTTGAAGAGATGCGTTCGAATACTTCACAAAATGCTCCATGAATTTCAGAAAATTCTTCTGCGTCATCCATCCACTTGGATAAGAGTCACCTTGTGACCCTGGTGGTCCACTATCCACAAAGGCTTCATTATATTTAACCCGAGGGAAAACGAAAAATGGTGGAATAACATTTCCCAGAGCATTCACGGCGAAACAGACGGTCACAAGACTGCCACGTTCAGCCGAAGTAACTTGACCGACTTGACGCACATGCTTACTTGCTAAAACTTTAGGACACTCTTGCACCGTCGTACATCCTGTTTCATCACAATTATAGATGTTTTGAGCTTCAAATTGATATTTTTCTCTAACTGCCTTCAGGTTTTCGAAGAAATCAGAAACATTTTTTCTGTTGAAGCTGGTCGATCTTGATAAACTGGTTGCTTCTGGAGTTCTTAAACTCAGTTCAGGGTTTCTTTTCATAAATCCCCTGAACCAATCTTTTCCTGCGCAGTTGTTAGAAGTCCATGAGTCTGGAACCTTTTTGGAATTAATGATTGCGTATTCATACGCAAGCTTCATAGCCGCCTGTCTAGTTAAGCCATAATTCATTTTGCTGCAAGTTAGAACATATTCAACAAGTGCTTTCTCTTCTTCGATGGTAAATATCAAAGCTGTTTTAAACTGACTTCCCTGTTCACTTATTTTTGACAATTTGGTCCTGTCTCTTAAATAATTTCGTAAAGTGTTTCGATCTATTCCGTACTCCAAAGCAGTAGCTCTAATAGACTTGCCGTTATCAATGTCACTTACAGCATTTCTTATTGCTGACAGATCTAAATTGCTTCTCTTTCTAGTCGTTTCTTTTTTCTTATATTTGAAGGGCATTATGTGTATGCCTACTTATCTGAAATAAAACAAAAAATATTATTGCAACAGATGCAGAAGGAGAGATTACCCTGGGTAAAGTCTCCCTACGTCGCCATGATAATGTCTCCCACCCCACGCCAAGCTGTGCGTTATCCAATTTAAGAAAAAAACTATAATATCTAAGTAAAAACTGTTTGTCGTAAAGGTTACAAGGATAATTACCCTTTTTTTTTTTTTTTTTTTTTAAGTGGGGAAATCCTCGTGGATACCCTCCGCCTGGGAATAACGGAAGGTTATGTCGGACTCCTACCGACTAAAACCCCACTATTCCTTCGAGTACCATTTGACGAGGGCCCGGGATACACTACTGCATTCGCCGCACCCCCGTCTGGTATGAGCCCACCATCCCTAGCGGGCGCCATCACCAAGTGCACCCGATACTACGACCGCACAGACCACCACTAAGACGCACATAGGCATGTCCCCTCCTTGAGCCTTAGCGCTCGAGCGACGTCACGGCCCCAATTTCGTCATCCGCATGGTCTTTCTTATGGTGGCCGGAGATCGTTAAGCGCCCTTCGACGCCCGGCTACTCCTCTGGTGCGAGTGGAGTGAGAAGCATGTTCTCTCTCCCTCTCCGCAGCCTCCTTTGCATGCATCACCTCCTCGCAAAAAGAGGCCACAGCATCCCACGCTTCTTCGCTTCCGACCATGGACTGTACAACGACTGGAAGCGAGAGATCACCCGCACCGAGTTTCGCGACGAGAGCATAGCGCTGTTGGGCCCAAGCTGAGCATTCCTCCAGCGTATGTTGCGCCGTGTCCTCGTGGCAACTCGTACAGTGATGACATGCGGGCGTCCGCTCCCGACCTATGCGACGCAGGTATTTACCGAAACATCCATGTCCAGTAAGCACCTGCGTCAGTCGAAAACTGAGGGCACCATGCAGCCTCTCCAGCCATTCCTCCATAACAGGCCTTAATGCCACTATAGTGGCGAGGCCCCACCTGGGTTGCGCCAGTCGCTCCCTCCATTCAGCCACTAGAAACTGACGGAGTTCGGTTTTTCGCGCTTCGAATGCCCGGGGAACCGGGGGTTGACCACTCATGAGTTCCGCCTTCCGCCAACGATATAGGGATGCAAGGATTTTCGCATCAAGATCCCAGGGCGTTGATCCAGCTAGGAGAGTTGCTGCCTCGTAAGAGATCGTACGGTATCCTCTTATCACCCTGACAGCCATCGCTCTCTGTGGCCTTCGCAATATTGCAACGTTACTGGCCGTCAGGGTGTCCGCCCATACTGGCGCACCATATAGGGCCATGGACCGCACAATTCCCATATACAATCTCCGGCAGGAGGCATTGGGTCCCCCTAAATTAGGTAGAAGTCGAGCAAGGGCAGCTGCAACGCTCATTAACCTTGGGACCAACAGCTGAATGTGCGGCCCGAAGTCCCATCGGCTGTCGAGGACAAGTCCAAGATATTTCATCGTCGACTCGACACCGATGCGGACGCCTCCTCCCACTATGTGTAAATCCCGTGGTGGCTTGTTCCGAGGCCCATGGAAACAAAGAGCCTCAGATTTGTGCAAAGCCACCTCGAGACCCAAACGCCGAATCCTTCCAACAATCTGCGCAACACCCGCCGTGGCAAGCATGACTGATTGCCGATGCGTTAGCCCCCGGGCTGTCACCAGAGTGTCATCGGCGTAGCATGTGATGCTGACACCATGAGGCAGTGCACCGCGCAACACCCAGTCATGACCAATGTTCCACAGCAACGGCCCCATGACCGAACCCTGCGGAACACCACACGACGTCTCTCGTCGGTTCCATCCCTCCCGACCCGGGTAAAGGATAATTACCCTAAGGGTATGTATTCATGACATGCTGAAATCTATTAACAGTCAGCAACAGCAGTCAAATATCTAAAAATGAAAAAAAATACTTACGGGGCTCAAGAACACGTACTCACTTGTAACTCTAAAACGACACTGCCCATCGCAACAACGCCGCGTGAGCAAGGCGGGAGGCGCGTATGGGTTGTAATAAGTGTGGCAACGTCGCAATATGTAGTTAAACAGAGATTCTAGGACCAGTGGCTATTGTCTCCCCCCTGCTAAACTCTCCCGGACTCCCCCTACTTCTGAGTTGCATTCTTTATCAATTCTTGATCATCCCTCGTTGAAAATTGGGTACTATTTCCAATGCATTGTTGTTCGTCGATGTTCATCACACCTCTGCATTTATCCCAATTTTTTAGGATTGCGCAACGTAACTTTTTCTTCCATATTTCTCTATTAATCGTTATCATGGTAGTTACTCTTTGTCCACATACTTCATCCATCGTTTTTTTGGACATTCCCTACTCTTCTAGACGTACTTTATTCAATTATCTAAATAATAAACGAGTACAAATGTATAATTTACTTACTATTTACCAACTTATCGATCATTTCGCAATGCCATGACTAATGCATAATGATCGATAAAACGGCTCGATTATTACTGAACGGCTACTTTATGACCTCTACAATTTAAGTTTACATTTACTCTTCAATCTCAAATAAGATATATTTAAACTAATAATAAACTGCCTTTGATACCTCTTTACGGCTATTACGCAACACCAAATTCAAAATTCGAATTCAGAACATCAGTAAATCATCAATACCACCATCATGGCCGCCTTTATAAAAAAAAAAATCTAGATGTAAGACAATATTGCCTCATTCTACCCACACTTGTTATTTTATTCTTTTTAAAATGTAACTGGCCATTTTCAAGGACTTTGCTCGCACTTAAAACATATTTCGGTAATATATTTTCTGATTGATTTCGTAATTAGCAGCCGTAGGATGCAACGGAACGTGATTCTTAGGAAGTTAGTCACATTTGAGTGAATACGGTGCATATAATTCTGAAGGGTTTCAGAACAGAATTAGAAGAAGAATATGTATGAAACAATTGAAGTGAAGCAGAACACCTCACTCAAAATGACTTACTCCATGCATATTCAGGGCTCGTCATCTTATTCGATGAAACATTCTTTGTTTCATTAATTGCTACTGTTCGTCATTGCATGTTTCCGATTTCGAACCATTAAGTTCAGGGTTTCGCACGAAAGTTTTCTTTTCCGTAAGACAGTGGCTTTGATGTAGATTAATTTAGAAAGTTATATTGCGACAGATTAGTTAGAAAACAATAAACACTTTAATTTTAATGTCTCTTAGGTTTCTACAATATTATTTTGTTTCACAAACTAATTATTTTTTAGAAGGAAGCTCTTCAAAATAACCTCTATAAATGTTACATTAATTATACACACAATAAAGTGATGTAACTAAAACGGGTAAATGGAGTAATGATGTACATTAAGAGTCAAGGCTGTTGCGGTCGTTAATAATTATTTCAGAGCTAAGAAAGGAGAATGTGTACAATCTCTCTAATAGGTGTAGGTACAAATGAACCCAATAAGGTTACGAGGAGATCAACAATGGTCCTGATTCCCAAACTAAATTAAATTTAAGTTTAGTACGTCTTCTTTCTAATTAATTAAGAAAAGGATAGAAGAAAAAATGGTAGTTTAGACCTGTCAAATTAGTCCGCTCCTGACGTAAATTGACGTGTTTTTGGTCGCCATGTTTATAATCGCGTCTAAACTATCTATGGAGTATCTTAAGTTGCCAATTTAATTGTTAATCACTAAATGGACGTTTATTACTCTTATGCACAAAAATAACTAAACGGATTTTGATGAAATTTGGCACACACACATAACCAAGATTAACCCATAGAATACTACGATTTTCTTCCAGCAGACCTGAGAAAAGAGAAGTAAAACATAAATGTAGTACATGTAATACATCTCTACGAATATCGTCACGCAAAACTTACGCAGATGAAACAGAGGCGTGGCGATGCTAGAAATATTAATACGTACTTTAATATTAATGACCTCTGAGTTTGTTTCGGCGTTTCTTCTCAGAGCTAGTACTAGGAAACGCCGTGGTCATCAAACCATTAAGAATACATTCGATCCAGCCGTCCCTTGCTGTCCTCTCTAGCGACGCCCTAAGCCGAGGTTCGTACCCCACAGGTGGTGCCCTTAGTGCGTAGTCGCCCAATTTCAATTTAGTTTTAAGTGCCCCTGGCTGGAGGCTTTAATTTTAATTAAGGCATCCACAGGAAAGTCCGGTTAAGTAGTTACGCCCTCTAATGGCCACCTACGAGATGCCATATCAAAAAAAAAGAGGCTATTAGAGTCCATATTAATACAGTAATTATTATAATTTACATAAGGAATAGGTAGGTATTTTATATTGCATTAATCAAAACGGTTTCATTTTTCAGATTGGGGTGGTCACAATATTAAAATTAAAAATTGTCAACTTTAAACATAGGCAATAAGCATGATGAATATAATATTTTCTAGCTTCTGGAAAAGTCCTCTGGGTGCGAGAAATTCAGGACCGGTTAGTGTGACAACGCTTGTGGGAGGCCTATGTCCTTGTCCAGCAATGGAGGTATTACGGTTCAATTTTGATGACGATGATGATGATGATTGTGAAAGTAAAAATCAATAGAATAATCAATTGAAACTGTTACTCAATGTAACATTAGATCATAAGGTGATTATCGGATGATTAATACTTAATACTTTTTACAAAATGCTCTCTACCATACGTAACTTATTACGGTTGTTAACTACTTCTGCAGACCCTGTCATTATTGACAGAACTAGGATTCATGAATTAAAAAATAAAATCGATTCAAGTCGATTTTAATTGAACAACTCATCGAACGTGAATTATATCGATTTGGTAATCGGTTAAACAAAACGTTATAAAACGTAATTCTTTAGTGGATTCATTCTCAAGTTTTTAACCCCGTTTTAACCAAAATAAGACTACATGTAATAAAATAGTCTTCTCGTCATCCCAGCGTTACTCCCAGTCGCATCGGAAGCCTTTTTTCAGCTTTGGAGTCTGGGGTCCGCTTTACCAGTCCAACTGCTGACATGGCTAAACTTCGACATTTTCCGTGAAGCGACTGCTGTCTGACCTCCACAACCCGAAGGCGACATCGAAGCATTGCAGTGAGACCAATTGTTGAACTTTTGAGGGATCCAACTACCCGTAACGACTGCCAATAGATTTTGGTATGACCGGGATCAACGGCTTAACGTGCTTTCAGAGGCACGACCAGACCAGTGCAAATATTCATATTCATGCATACAAATACTTGCACTGTGCGGGGATCGAACCTGCGCCACCTTGCGCAGCGGTCGCGTCGCTACCGCTACGCCACGGAGGCTGTCATGTAATAAAATAGTATTTCGTCAAATAAAGTAAGCTGTATTATAAAATTCCTTAAAGATGTGAAAGCAAAAATTGTATTTTTATTATTTCAAATAGTTACACATATGTACGTATCTGCGCAAGAAATCGAATGTGTTTCAAGATTACACAACTGTCACAGTACCAAAATATATTTCATATTTACTGCATTTTCACGAGAAAGTACAACCTTGATTCGTCATAATAAAACCTAATGATAGATAGAGAGGTGGTAGCCCATAACATCGGCTGCCGGCAGAAGTTACCACCCACCAGACAAAGTCTTGTCGCCAAGAGATTCGTCGTGTTCCAGCATGATGTCTGGTGAAGCCGTACGGAGGACGGGTCTGAGCAGTTGTGTTGCGATGTGTGCCGGAAACGATGCGCCAAATGTTTTTGTGTCGGGAGTTTGCCGTGCGAGTCGTGGCGGGTCTCCAGATCAATCTCCCTCTGGCGCAGCAACATTGGCCGTGTTGTTGGGTTTAACATTGGATCACCTCGCTCAACTGATGCCTTCCTGCCTATCCACTCAGTTTTTGCTGAGTGAATAGGCTCTTATTAAACTAACGCGCTTTACCATCATCGATTGCATCAGGGCTTACCATCAAGAGGGATTGCGGTCAAGCACTATTTTTTTTTATAAGTTATAAACTTATTTTTCTCCTTATTTTTATAAATTAGCCACTAGTTTATATGTAATTATATAAAAGAAACTATTGTGGGTTTGCCTGTTCTGCTATCAACTTGTACCTACATGAGGGCTCCAACAACCCGTAACGACTGCCACTAGATGTTCGTATGGCAACCGGGACCAACGGCTTAACGTGCTTTCCGAGGCACGACCAGACCAGTGCAAATATTCATATGTTGCATATAAATATTTACACTGTGCGGGGATCGAACACGCGCCTCCTTGCGCAGCGGCCGCGTTCGCTACCACTATGCCACGGAGGCTGTCAAGGTAACCTACTATGGTACCTATTGCAAAGTGCAGTTTCATTCCCTTTCTCGTCCATAGGATCTAAGCTTTAGAATGCCCAAATAGCTTCGTTTTTGATATCGATCTCTTGAAAATTCAATAGTGTCAGAACAGTTCAGACTTCGGGGAATGCGTTACTTACAGCTGTCAATACGACGACCCTAGTTATCACTACTATAATAATTTAAAAAGAGTTTTCATATAGATACCGTTTATATTTTGTCAGTTAGGACATACAATACATTAATAACCATCATATGTTTATTTTTTTGTAAAATATACACCTATGTAACGTTTTTTGCTTTATATGAAACCGAAAATATAGTTTGTTCAGAATAAGCAACTGAATAGATTCCAATAATATTTAAACTCGCTAACCACACTACAACAATTTCTAAATGTATTTGGGAAAAAATATAACATATAGGTATTTTTTACCAAATACATTTAGAAATTGTTGTAGTGTGGTTACCGAGTGCACAACACAGTTTACGACAGATCATTGGAACTAGGCGCGTGCGCACAGCGGGACAGGGCTTCCCGCTCCTCTGTGCAGGGGTACAATACATTCTAAGTAAAATAAATTTTTTTTAAGTAAATTATACTACATTTTCTTTTATCAGTTACGGCTGAGTTTACGATCCAAGTACATAATAAAACATATCTACACTTTACTGTTACGACAGTCCAAAGTCTGCAAGTGTGATGGAAAATGTTATCACTAGTTAATTATAAATAAACAAACAGAAATTATTATCAACTAGCTGTCCCCTGCGGTTTCAACCGCGTAAGCTTCGAACCGAAAGAGCTCAGTTAATATAAAATAAGCGCCTGTTAAAATAATGGGAGCAATATGTACGTGGGCGTTTGCTCCCGTTTTCGCAACTTTTTTTGTTCCTGCCCTGCTCCTATTAGTCATAGCGGGATATTTTTATCAAATTTCATTACAATCGGTAGTTTTGGAGTGAAAGCCGGACAGACAGACAGACATACTTTCGCATTTATAATTATGGATAAACACGTGACGCTAGAAGAGACGCGAGAGCCGCGCCGCTAGAAGCGCGGGCGGGCGAGTGGTGCGTTGACCGTATATTTGGGGGATAAGCAGGTAATATAATGTAGTGCGAGATCTGGGAGTTATCATGGATTCTAAGCTAACATTTGTACCAAATATTGAGAACATAATCAGTCGATCCCAACGAATGCTTGGATTTGTGATTCGTAATGGGAAGGTATTTCAACGTCTACATACTAAATTAGTTCTCTACAATAGCCCCCATAGTGATATGGAGACCCCACTACGCATCCCACTCGCTGCGAATAGAAAGAATCCAAAAAAGGTTTATCCGATACCTAGGGTACTCTAAAGGAAGCCAATTCAAATATCTCCCCTACCTTGACAAGTTGGGCTGCTACAAAATGAGTACCCTGGAAGCTCGAAGGGAAGTCTTGGATTTGAGATTCGCATATAAACTGCTTAATAACGCCATTGACTGCCCACAATTGGTATGTAGGTTCAACTTTAGAATACCACGTAGACCACCTCGAATACCCATAACACCCTTAATTCCACTTCTTCGCCATACAGTGTCTGGTGCTACTGGTGCCTGTACCTCGCATGTGCAAACTGTTAAACGAACGCAGCGACCTGGTTGACGTCTACGCTGACTCAATATCCACATTTGTCAGGTTATTAGTGTGTTAGTTCTATTGAGAATCCAGTCTGGTTAGAATATAAGCAAATACATTAGTAAAATTACAAAGAGCTCTTAGCATGTGGTGTTTGCCTGTAATTGGTTGTGCAGTTAGATTTAAGTCAATAATTTGTATGTATTTGTAGTGTGTGAAATATCTGTAGCAGCTGTTGGCGAACCTTAATTAATTAAATAAATAAATACCAAGGTAATAGTTTTGTGACGGGTGTTTCGGCAGTTACCTGTGTCGTATCGGTCGGGAGCCGACACCGGCGTGCCATCACTGCGGTGGCGGGGCAGAGGACACGGCGCGGCACACCCTAGAGGAGTGTCCAGCGTGGGACGAGCAGCGCCGTGCGCTCACCGCAGCGATCGGCGGAATCGACCTCTCGCTGCCGGCCGTGGTCAGAGCCATGATCGACAGCGAGGAGTCGTGGGACGCGGTCGTCTCCTTCTGTGTGGAGATAATCTCAGCGAAGGAGACGGCCGAACGGGAGAGGGAGGCACTGACCACTCTCCCGTCCCGCCGACGGCGCGCTGGACGGAGGAGGAGGGAAGGTGAGGTCGATCCGCTTCCTCCATAACGAGAGACCGACGGGCCGAGGACCGGGGGAGTCCGACGCCCGTCGCTAGGGCCGGAGTAGGCGTGTAGTGGCTGTTCCTACACGCCTACCTGATGGAAGGAGGGGGGGAAGAGTGACCCGCCGATCTCGCGCGCGGCGGGTCAAGGCCTGCCGGGGATGCGGCGTTATGGCAAACCAGAACCCGCACCCCTGGCCATAGGCAAGAAGAGGAACGCTCCAGTGGTTTTAGCCGGTGAGAGCCCGGCACACCCTCCGTCGACCCCCAGACGGAGGACGGTCTGGTAGAGATTTCCACTGGATGAACAAAAAAAAAAACACATGTTTTGGATTTCGCATATACAAAAAATAACGTTGTAAGTACCTATATGCTCTAATTGTCCGAATACGTGTACATATTTTCTCTAAGTCTCCGAGTGAAACCACGGACAATAGTAAGTGACAAAATAATTTGATTCAATTTTCAAGCAATGTCACCTACAAAATAAAACAACGTGAGCATTACATGTATGTTGTGCGGGACAAGATGGCCGCGCATAGCGTGTACCTAGTGGACTGTAGATTTTAGGTGCGGTGCTGGGGAGCCTGCTAGGAGTTGGGAATGAGACTCGTTGCTTGTTGTTTTGCACACGGTTTATTATAATCACAAGACAGATAGTATTACTTATTACTAATTGATATTTGACATCCTCTGTGGCGTAGCGGTAGCGAACACGGCCGTTGCGCAAGGAGGCGCGGGTTCGATCCCCGCACAGTGCAAATATTTGTATGCATGAATATGAATATTTGCACTGGTCTGGTCGGCCTCGGAAAGCACGTTAAGCCGTTGGTCCCGGTTGCCATAGGAACATCTAGTGGCAGTCGTTACTGGTTGTTGGAGCCCTCAAAAGTCTAACAATTGGTCTAGCTGCAATGCTTCGATATCGCCTTCGGGTTGTGGAGGTCAGACGGCAGTCGCTTCACGAAAAATATCGAAGTTTAGCCAAAATCAGCAGTTAGACTGGTTATGCGGACCTCAGACTCCAAAGCTGAAAAGCTACGGATGCGACTGGGATTAACGCTAAGATGATGATGATGATGACTTACAGCACTAATTGAATGGACGCGTGCGTTTCGGTGGAAGGTTCGCAGTAAGAGAGAAAAATCATGCAATGTCAAAACAGAACGAGACGGCAACACAAGTCAAAGACAACATTTTAATACTTTTTAATTTTATATCGGTCCTGGTAAGACGATCCTTTTATGTTGTTCTCAACAATGTAATTCAAAAATATGATTGTATCAGAATACAATGTTGGGACGTAATTTACCAATAGGTGTAATTTTTCGCAATCTCCCACAAAATGTAAGATTAACGCAAGATGTGAGCACAGAGTATTTTGTTACTGTATAAGATCTTAATAACTAACCAATCTTAATCTTACAGTATAATAACTAATTTAACGTTTTGATATTACAAATGTGACTCGTTTTGAATTTTGGTAACGAAAATGGTAATTAATTATTTGTAAATGGGAACTGGCTTTGTTTCTATGAATTGTTAGCTGGTATTGATGTAAACTATGCATGTACTTTACTCAGTCATGGTCATGAGAAAACCAATTCTACAGTTAGAAAACTTAACAACTATAGCTGAGAGTAATAATAGGTATATACATTACACAAACACGTGCTTTAACTGAGACATTTTCTCGTCTCTATCTTACACTAGCGGCCGCGTGCGACTTCGTTTGCATCTTTTTATGTGCTCCGCTCCTATTGATCGCAGCGTAATGTTATATAGCCCAAAGTCTTCCTGGATTAATGGGCTATCCAACGCAAAAATAATTTTTCACATCGGGCCCGTAGTTCCTGAGATTAGCGTGTTCAAACATACAAACAAATTCTTCAGCTTTATTATCTTTATATATATAATTCTGCTGTACGTGTGTATGTCTTTGAACTCCTCTTAAACGGCTTGACCGATTTTAATGATTTTTTCTGTATGCGTTTGAGTGGCGACCTGGATGGTTTAGATTCACAAATCAGCCCGGCAGATGGCGCTGATCGCTGGAACAAGCATGTGATCTCGGAAACGGCCCTAACGATTTAGCTGAAATTTAATATGTGGGGCTTTTCGGGGACGAGAAATCGATCTAGCTCAGTCTTATGTCTGGGGAAGCGCATGTTTTCGAGTTTTCTCTTTCGCAATATTTCACGCATAATATGGGCGCTAATTTCGCGCGGCTTGACATAGCGGCTGTGGCGTAGTCGAAAGTGGTATGGTCTACTCGCCGTGGTTGGTGTTCCTCGGTTCAAACCCGGCCAATCACAAGTTTTTTTTTTGTTTTTAGACAAGTTTATAGTTTTTTTTTTAATTTTTGTAGTTACTTAAAAAGAAAATTGTACATAAGAATTAAAAGGGGAAAAAATAAAAAATATATTATTTAACTAAAATTGTACTCATGAACTAAAAGAGAAAAAAAAATAGAAATAAATAAATATTTAAGATTTTTTATTTAACTTAAAGAGACTGAAACAAGAGCTCTAGGGGTAGAGAGAGAGATGATATCTTTGTTACAAATTTAGATGACAATGCTTTCCATGTGTATATTCCTAAATCTGCTGTACGTGTGTACCTACGTCACTGAATTCCACCTAAAAGGCTGCTCCGATTTGAATGAAGTCTATGTATATAAATGAAAGTCGTGTTAGTTACTCTATTCATAACTCAAGAACCGCTTAACCAGTATGGCTCAAAATTGGTAGGGAGGTAGATAAGAACTGGGAGAAGGACATATCACATAGGATACTTTTTATCCCGTTCCCGTTGTTCCCGTCGTTCCCGTGTGACGTGACATAAGACATGGTATAACAAAATGCAACTGACATGGAATAACAAAACAACTCAGTCAAAATATAAGTTAGCGGTTCATTTGTTAAAAATGGTACAAACACACTGCTGCACTACTCATCTTATTAATAAAAAGTCTTACGGTTTAATGTTGATGCATTCATCTAAAGGAAGGAATATAAATACTCTCTGCCGGTTTTATTTTTTTAATAAAAGCCCCAAAGCAAACTTCAACTTCAAAATTTCTAATAGTACATTGCTGTAAGGCGTTTATTTATTGGGTTAGTCTTTTTTATTGGCTTGAATGTGCTCTGGCTGTTGAGAGTATGTCATGCTCACTCAAATGTCTCGCTGATGGTGGCGTGTGTGTTGGGTCATTAGGTTCCCTTCAATATGGTTGAGCTGTATGATGCTGATCCATACGTCATGTTCGTGAACGGACGCCGTCGGAGGGGATTGGTCATCTCTTAGCTGCCACGGCATATTTTAATTTCTGAATTGATTTTTGTGTGTTTCCCATAATGGACGCTCTCAGCATACAATATATTTCTGCATCGTTCTCACACGGTTGATTTCAACATGAATGATGTAATCAAATATTTGTAACAATAGCCTGAAAATTTAAAAGAGTGTCCATGGACTTTCTTGCCCGTTCTTTTCAATAGGTACCTACTCTTTGGAATGGGCGACTAGCTTCATCTTATTGACTGACCGACCTTCTGACAATTCAAAAGTGCCTGTAACTGGTTTATTTGAAATAAATATTTCAAATAAACCAGTTACAGGCACTTTTGAAATGGCACAAATCAAATCAAAGCATTTGCTTTGATTTGATTTGTGCCATTTACCATTTCACTACATACTATAAAACAAAGTTACTTTCTCTTTCCCTATGTACCTTTGTATGATTAAATCTTTAAAACTGCGAAACAGATTTTGATGAGGTTTCTTTTAATAGATAGAGTAATTAAAAAGAAACGTATATATGTATTATTATACATGTTATTACATCCATTAAATTGTGGAGAAACACTATCCCTCGCCCACATTTGGGAGTGACGAGAGGAGGCATAGCTCCGTTGCCGCGAAAAATCGCAATATAGCGGACAGAGCTCCAGCGGGATCTTATGGCGACATGGAAAGTGTGATTGTTGTAATCCAGCACTGAGCACGCCACAATAGCGGTGGTAAGTCCTCTCTTTGAGGAGTAGCTAGAGAGGCGTAACGGCGTCCTCACCTTGCGACTGACGTTGGTCCTCACCGGACACGGCTGTTTCGGGAGGTTCCTGTTCCGTATAAGGCGGGAGGAAACGCCAGGCTGACCACTGTGTGCATCGCCCTGAGGACACGGTGGAGCATACGGTAGAGGTCTGCCCGGCTTGGGTGACGAAGGAAGAAGAGACCGAGCAGGGTGGGTATAGTCCGGAGCAAGAGTGCATCGCAAGCTTTCACCTCCTTCTGTGAAGCAGTGATGCTGGCAAAGGAGGAGGCCATTGGCCAAGGGAGCGGAAATCCCACTACCTTCACGCCTCAAACCGCTGCAGGAAGCGCCCCGGTCGGGAGACAACATCGGACTCCCGACCACCGTAGGCGCGGGCTTGCGGGCGGCGAGCGATAGGCAACTAGCCTCCTGGTAAGAACCAGGCCCGGGTTGACGGCGCGTTGTGTTTCACACACGCCTCAAAGAGATGTCAGCACACCTTGACGGGGTCCACGAGGACTGGTCCACAGGGTTGCGGGTTGGTTAAAAATGAAACCATGGCACTGGCCGTTGCACAGGCAAGTGAAGGAACACGGGTGGGTTTTAGTCAATAAAAGTCTGACACGCCTTTCCGCTCCGCCCAGAGTGGAAGAGGTCATTTGATAATTTCCCATCCAAAACAAAAAAAAAAAAGAATTGAAGAAGAGCAAGAAATTGCGCTTGAAGAGCGCAGCCTTAGTGTGGCTCGACTTCGTGCTTCTCAGTCACCAGAGCAAAGGGAGGCAGCCCGTGAAACGGCGCAGTTGGCAATGCGAAATCGTCGAGCAAACTTCAGAGATCAAGCGCTAGATAATTTACGAAGCACAATAAGAAATTCATCAAATATTGATTTGAATCGGGCAGCGTTTCAATACGCATATAATATAGCGCAATGGCGTTCGCATTGGGCCAATGGATGTTGTTTGCGAGTATTGTAGCACATTAAAGATTTCCAGAGAACCGCCAGGATTGTGCTCCCAAATAAAGAATCATTGAATAATAATATTTATTTATTTAAAATTATCCTAATTTAAAAAGCAGTCATGTCGCCTTAAAGGCAATATCCTTTAAGGCGGAACGAAGTTCGCCGGGTCAGCTAGTATTAGTATGGATTTGGAATTTGACAGATGTGCGAGCAGGAACAACACTTACAGCCAGTTTCTTCATCAAAAGTAATAGCTAAAGTAACGTCATAAAGTAAAAGTAACGGTTAAATCGTTTCTTCACAATTTTAACTGATGGTTTAACTGTAACTTTTGCCTTTAACTTTTACTGCTCATTGAGCGGCAGTAAAAGCTAAAGTCACTGTAATTTTGACAAAGTTGTAGTTTAAATAGGTGTTTAGTATTAAAATGTTATGATGAACTTCATCCAGTGAAAGTTTAAGTTCATCAGACGATGAAGTTATCGTTAGTTATTTAACGCGTAGATGTAAAAAGTTTAATATTCTCAAAGATCATTTTTTATGGGACGAAGTTGATTTTCTGTTCCAATACAGAATTTCAAAGGAAACAGTTACATACCTCAGCCTATTATTACAAGATAAATTGACGCCAACCACTGCAAAGTAAGTTTATTTTTCAGTTTGCATTTAACACAATTACCAATAGGTACTTATAGAATCAACTATATTCTTACCAACCTATTTTAGGAACGAACCAACCTATTTTTGGTACAAAAGTCGTAAAGTCGTCATTTTAATAAAATAAATGCATTTTTTTTCAAAAGTTATTGTTTTATTTACATAATAACACATTATTGTACAATAATCAAGTGAAATACCAGACATTTGTATACATATTTTGCATCTGCAAGCTGAACAAAAACACTGCTCAGGTAGTCAACCTTTATAAAGAATATAATGGCAATTCATTTTTGGCATTACTTGACAGTGGATATTACGTGTTGTCATAAGCAAAAAAGGGTCCCCACGATTTTTTGGGGTAATTACGATGTTTGTCTTGTGGTAACCCTATTGACTTTTAGTTTAGCTGTTACTTTGATGAAGAAACACATTTGCTGTAATATCAGTAATAGTCAAGTAAAAGTTAATATTTTTACTGATACTTTTAGTTGTTGATGAAGAAACTGGCTGTTAGCCAAAGTACAGACGACAGAACATCAAGCTACTACAATCTGTCAAATTTCTTTACTACATTTTCAACTTTATCTCTAAAGCACTAAGGTTAAAGGTTGATTGGAAATATAACATTTTTCGGGTAGCTTGACCTGCTGTCGTCCGTACATACGTTTAAAGTAATGTTTGTTGATATCGGTAAGACTGAGTTGTTTGTGTAGGTAGATTAGCAGGCGGTACAGAGTGCTTTATGAACAGTTATCGAAAGGTTTTAGAAATGTCGATCGATCAGCAGTCGGATGGGTCGATGTCATTTAAAACATGGCAGGAGAAGGCGTATCGTAATGAAAAATGTTTAAAATTAGTTTGCGGCAATGAATGTCAAAAATACAGAGAAATTAGAGATATTTTTCGCAGGTTGAGATCGAGATAAGACAGTTAACTCTCTTAAAATTACGAGAATTGCTGATAGATGGCTCAAAAGGGCTTATGTCATAAATGGGTAGAACGAGGCTGAGTCTTGATCATAAGGTAGATTAATTGGAATTTTACCATATAACTAAAAACAACATAATCAGCCTATTATATTCCCACACCTGGGAGTCCTGGGACACAGGCCCCCTCTCGGTGAGAGGGAGTGGGCCGTAATCTACCACGCGGGCCCAGTGCGGGTTGGTAGATGTCATTTGTCTTCGAAGTTTTGCTTCTAGGACATGCCCGTTTCCTCACCATGTTTTCCTTCACCGTTTTGAGAGCAGTGGTGATGAAATACATTACATAAAGTAAAGCGCCTGAAGGTGAAGGAAAACATCTTGAGGAAACCTGGACTTTATAAGTTTGAAATCGCCAACCCGCATTGAGCAAGCGTGTTGATTACGCTCAATCCTTCTCTAGGTATATGAGAGAAGACCTGTGC
Source organism: Sesamia nonagrioides (assembly GCA_017933935.1). Classification (NCBI taxonomy): domain Eukaryota; kingdom Metazoa; phylum Arthropoda; class Insecta; order Lepidoptera; family Noctuidae; genus Sesamia; species Sesamia nonagrioides. Next base: position 150,919 of record JADWQK010000106.1, read on the forward strand.
GCAGCAGTGGGATGATAAAAGGTTGATGATGATGATGAAGCGCCTGATGGGGTTCGAACCTATGACCTATAACTTGTAAGTCGCGTCTGATACCACTAGGCTACCGCTGCTTATTTAATTAATTACAGATTTTTGTACCCATATTTTAGTCGATTCATAAGCGTTGCTAAAGTTACATAAAATGCAATAAAGATGCATATTTAAAATGCAAATTACCTGCTTAGTGTAAATCTGAAACTTTTATGAGTTCAATGTAACTGTGCCATAGAAGCAATGTTTACATATTTTTGGGGACGTAGAAAGTAGAAAAATATGGCAAATTTAAAAAAGTGACCAGCTAATTTGTTGTTATTGGTTATTTTTATCCTAACGTATCTGCAAACCAACGGGTTACTTGCATACATCGACATATTATGTGGACATGCCTTAGAGATGAGAATTGTGGCACTCCGAAAGAAAGAGAGGAAACTAAGTTTCGTCTATCTTTATCTCTCTATCATCTATGAGGAAACAAATAGTGCTAGACCGAAAGTATAGGCTATCTCTCTCACTCTTTTCAAACCAAAAAATTACTGCAGAATAACGCGTAGGTACGGCATGTCCATTAGTATTAGTCTATAGTTGCGTAACATATCATTTTGACAGTTCAATAACCTTCATTGAGTTATTAACGTTGTTGAGCACATACGTTTTTCAAACGGACCAAGCCTGGTATTAGAAATATCCTTCAAAATGAAAAGGATTTATTTATGGTTAGTGAGTTACGCAATTAGGATGCTGAGACAGTGCAGGTGCCTTGTCAATTTGCCATACCTGAGCGGAAATGTCATGTACGGACGACAGTAGGTCAAACTACCCGAAATTGCCAAATATACCCTATCAACCTTACTATGCCTTAATGCTTTAGACATAAAGTTGAAAATCTAATAAAGAAATCTGACAGATTGTAGTAGCTTGATGTGCAGGCTGTCGTCCGTACCTGCCCACTTTCAGGAACAGCTACGCTGTTCGGTCTCAGAATTGTACGATACAATTAATGTAGTCTATGCACATTAGTAGTAACACTTGCACTACGAAAATCACCTTTATTGCTACGACATAAAGGTCCATTCAATTGAAGCTGTGCTACTACTAAACTAGAGAGTATCTCTAAAGGCCTATACATAACGCTAACATGAAGCTTTATTGAAATTAATTAAGTTAGACCGTATTCTAGAATAAAAGGAAGGTGGCGGCCAAATATGGAATGGCGGCCGCTTACCGAAAGACGTAGCGACAGAGACCATTTCAAGTCTCACAGGTTGTGAATTTGAACCCAGACGGACACCTTATTTTGTTTATTTAATTTCTTCACCACTATTCTCAAAACCTTGTCCCGTGTGGTATCGGGCATAGAATAGTACCATCCCATATCCTCCCGTGGATGCGACTATGTGCTATATGCGACGGTCGTAAGAGGCGACTAAGGGAACTCACCAGGGAAGCGGGCAGCACCGCTTCTCCTGTGGGATAACAAAATTACTGCGATCCCCAACCCGCCTGCCAAGCGTGGGGATTATGGCAATGCCTCCCAATGGTTGAAAGCCTTAAGCGAGGCCTTTGTCCAGTAGTGGATCATATAGGCTCTATAGACTGAGAAGTAGAAGAATGAGATTCTCAAAACGGTGAAGGAAATCGGCTTGTTCTAGAACCAAAAACTCAAAAACTCGAAGATATTTGCAATCGACCCTGAATGGTTCTGGTATGGTTACAATGTGGCCCATCCATTTGTTACAGAGAGGAGGTCTGTGCCCCAGAAGTGAAAACTGATTCATCATCATCATCATCATTTCACCCGAAAGACGTCCACTGCTAGATATAGGCCTCCCCCAAGGATCTCCACGACGACCGGTCCTGCGCCTCCCGCATCGAGCGGTTTCCCGCGACCTTAACCAGGTCTTCGGCGTCGGTCCACCTGGTCGCGGGAAACTGATTATTTCGAGTACACATCGTCAACGTCTTTACTTTCTTGTCCCGTACTTATCCTATTTCCTATGACCTTGGTGTAGTAAGAGACTTACTTTCATTTCATGTTTGTTTTATGCTTATGCATATTTCACATTCAACTTTTTTCGCATTAAACTTTTGTTCAACCTGTATTTATTAATTACTTATGTCGAGGGGATAACTTCGATTATAACATTTTCAATGCTTTTGATTACAGTTTTTACATAGTAAACAGTTATAATGCAATTTTTAATTCTTGCGAATTCTAATCGTGCAAGCTAAAAAGCAGTAAACGAATTAAAAATTAGGTGAATGGTTTCGCTATGTCTGTGTTTACTTTCAAACTAAACTTATTCTGATTATCGAAAGACATTTCCCGCTCTATGTAACAATAAGGAAGCCGGAGAACTATTTATTATCTTGAAAGTGGAGAGCTTAGCAGCATTCTTATGTATGTCCACCATTAATTGTTCTTCAAACATGGTATAGTCGTAATCAATCAATCCAAAGCTCTGTCCTTTGCTTGACGCATCTTATCAGATTGTTCGTATTCCAAATCTTCGCTTGCCAATTTACGTTGGTCACCTACATAATTCAGGGGCATAAAGTATCTATATTTTCCATTGGTTTGGGACCACTATCCAAGAACTAAAGTCGTGGTGGCCTAGTGGTTAAAACACCACTCTCTGAAGTATGAGTGCGCGGGTTCGATTCCAGGTCAGGCAAGTACCAATGTAACTTTTCCAAAGTTATATATACTTTCTAAGTATATCTTGGACACCAATGACTGAAGGTGAAGGTAAAACATCTTGAGGAAACCTGGACTTTTAAATCTGAAATCGCCAACCCGCATTGAGCAAGCGTGGTGATTACGCTCAACCCTTCTCTGTATGAGAGGAGACCTGTGCCCAGCAGTGGGACGATAAAAAGGTTGATGATGATGATGATGATCCAAGACCTTGTCTGATCCAATTTGGTTTGGTTTGACTAATGTTTCTTCGTGTCCTATATCCCTTCTAAGTGTTTAGAAGGTCGTGAATGATTTCATGGGGAGCTTGGTAGCATTCTTACGTCCACCATTAATTGGTCTTTGAAGATGTGTACTTAGTCTTAATAAATCAATAGGTACAAAACTCTATTCTATCTTGGTTCTTTGTTTGACACATCTTACCAGATTGTTCGAATTTCAAATCCTTTATAACTCCCCTTGCCAACTTACGTTGGTCATCTATATACATATAACTCGGGAGCTTATAGTATATTTGCCTTTGGATCGGGATTACTATTCAAGAACTTATCTGGTCCAATTTGGTTTGTTTTGACTATTGGTCCTTCGTGTCCTATCGCACTACGTCCCTTCTAAATGTTTTGCAAAGATTACAAAATCTGGAATTTTTAGGTTTTTCATTACACCACGTATCGTACTGTATATTACTTAATCGATCAGCCTAGACTTTTACTTGTGTTGGGATTGGTCATCCAGTATAACCAGATAAGTGCTTCCAGTATAACTGTTTACCTGACCTCCAAAGTTAAGTTATTGGGTAACACGATACTCCATAGTACAACTGGTTATCAGACTTTTTGGGGTTCTGTCACCTGTAACGACTGTCAAAGGTCTACAAATGACAGCCGGGACTAATGGTTTAACAAGGTTTTGAATTCTTGATATGTACTTAATGGATGTTCACCCATCCAAAAACCGATCGAGGCAAGCTTAGCTTAACCTTTAATCGGCCCATGCGGCTATTTTTTTCCTACTAATATGTATGTTAGTATCAAAAGAATTTGCAGAAGAATTTAACAATAATATAAGTAACTGTTGAAATAACTGGCGAAACTCAAGCTTCACAGTACAGTTAAATTAATTCTAATATTACTGTAAATACCAAAGATGTTATTAATGGCTGCCTGTCAGATGAAATGACCGGTCCTATTATGCACTTGTAAGGCACACTATTGGATATCCTTGGACATACTACTTTTATCGGCTATATTGATATTTTCAGGTTTCATAATACCCCACTTGAAGGCTGTTCATGCTTATCATGTCAGTCAAACGAAGTGGAACATCACAGCTCGTTTTTTTTTTGTATAATATGCAAATCTTAATGTTAAAATCTTTCTTTTATTACTTCAAACCAGTTTTGGTCATATAGTTCAATGTTAAATAAAAGATTTAGCAGCAAATAACCGACTTATTAGAACCGATTGTCTATGATCTCGATTATAATTTTAACAGAATATCCGACTGCTCTAGTTTGGAACTTTGAATGTAAGATTATAAGTGCAAGTTACAATTAATACATGTCATTATCGGGCCCAAGCGTTCAGCCTTCTTCGGCCGTATCTGAGCCGTTCCAAAAGTGGGAGGGACGCTATATAACAAGATGGTAACATGGTCGCAACACACAACCAGTCTTCGGCGAACGAACGAAGACACACGGCAACATGAAGTTATTGGTGAGTTGATACAAAATAGTGCAGTGCAAGTGTTTGTGCCAAAAGTGAAAAAAAAAGACATTTTAGAATTCCAGTTTTAAAAATAGAATATTTATTTATTACGTGCAGTTTTTTGAGTACCTATTCTTTTTTTACCGCGGTATTTTGTTTTTGAATTTGCGGTATAATGATAAGAAATGGTAATCGACTAATGCGGAACGCGTCAATGATTTTTTTTACATGAACGAATATTTTCTCACAGATTTAGTACAGATTTTTTATAAACTTAACTTTTTATGTGGATTTAATCGAAAACTTTCAGTTAAATCGCAAATGTTATAATTTTTTTTCCAGAAATAGGCATGAAAGTTATAATGACTTGCTTGGGTTCTCACAACTTTGTAACAATAGCTTAGCGGTTACAGCAGAAAACCTGTAATTGTCGGTTAGAAAATCTCGTAAAACAATAATGGTTTTTAATTTATAGGTATTACAACGTTTTCTTTAAATAAACTATCATTAAATGAAGAAAGCTTGTACATTTCATCAAAGCTCATTCATATTTTCTCACAGAATAATTCAGTATAAAAACTAATAGTATTACTTATTCAAGACAAGATTTTTTAATTTATTAATGAAATACATGGATTTTTTTTGTTGTTACATATTATTAATCGTCAAATTTCTAACTGAGCCTAAATCTATCTAAAATACAAAGAGAAAGAATTACAAATAAAAATAAAACAATGCAATTCACTAACCAAATACTAGCTTGTTTTTTAAGAAGGAATAGTTAATCCCACGACTATGGATAAGTACTACAAACTAAAAAGAAATCTTGACACTGTAAATAAAATAATGATCCTACGACTTGAACTTAGCAAGAAATCTTAAAACCATTATAACCGCAACTAATAACGAACAAGAACATAATATAATACCACTCTATTATACTATACATTATTGTCAATTTTAATAAAACACTTTTCTTCCTCAAAGAACCGGCTCTGCTATAATTTTCATTTCACTTTCCTTGTAAAACTAGAAAGTATCGAAAATAGTACGCTCCGAGATACGGTCTTTAGATACAAATTACTAACTTACATGCATAATCATCATATCTTCAGTGCGGCACTTAGGACCAGTTACGGTTTTAACTTGGAATGGTATATAAATGTGCACTTTGGTCAGGAGTATATGTAGAAAAAAATCGCGGTGGCCTAGTGGTTACAACACCAGCTTCTTAGGTATAAGTGCGCGGGTTCGATTCCAGGTCAGGCAAGTACCAATGTAACTTTTCTAAAGTTATATGTACTTTCTAAGTATATCTTGGACACCAATGATTGAAGGTGAAGGAAAACATTGTGAGGAAACCTGGACTTTATAAGTCTGAAATCGCCAACGCGTATTGAGCAACTGTGGTGATTACGCTCAATCCTTATCTGTATGAGAGGAGACCTGTGCCCAGCAGTGGGACGATAAAAGGTTGATGATGATGGTATTGGTATAAATGGTATTTGTTCAGTACTTGAAACATCCCTAGTCAACACATAATCAGCCTAAAGTGCTTCCATTGCTATGACACCAAACTCCTCTCTTTGAGAGAGAGTCATCATTGCCGTCATGGCCTGATATATATCTAGTAAAGTATCTGAATGCTTTTAGCACTTATTCTAGGAACATAATAAATTGTCTTGGCTAGTCAGTACTTCCTTTATTTTGTAAAGCTCAGTGTATGAGCTTGAAGCTCTTCAGTGAAGCTAAACTTCAAACATACACTCCCAGAAATGTTTTAAAGATAGTGTCAAGACTTTAGAGACGCGCGTCACCATATCTACTACAACTTTTAGTCGATTACCAATTTCTTAATCCGTATTTGTATCGTTGCAGCTCTAGCGCAGACATGCAAATTGTAGTAATATTATAAATTACTAAATAATTTCAGCTTGTTAACTGTTTTGAAAGTAGAAAATTGACATTGTAGTTTTACAACGACAATTTTCTACTTTCAAAATAGTTACAGCAACAACAAAACAGCAGTCCATGTAGGATATGAGTGCAGTATAAGAAAACTATTTTAAGGTTGCATAGGTATAGACGACCGCACATCAAGCTACTACAATCTGTCAGATTTTTTATTGGATTTTCAACTTTATCAATAAAATTTTAAGGCTGAAGGGTGAGGGAAATATGTGACAGTTTCGGGTAGCTTGACCTGCTGGTGACCGTACAGCTGGTAGATTCTCTCTAAAATCTCTCCGTGAAAAGTTAGGTGCAGTGAGTCCAGAGTGAGCTGTCAATAGGGTCAATGTTTAGAATTACTTGGAGTGCCAGCTCGCTCCATGCTTATTTCTCCTAAGTTTTTACGGTGAGATGAATACAGAACCTTACTTCTCTTTCTTCAGCCTATAGAGGCCCGCTACTGGACAAAGGCCTCCCCCAAGGCTTTCCATAATGACCAGTCTGGTGTTATCCGCATCCATCCAGAATCTTACTGCTGTAGTTAAAATATTTACTATCAGAATGATCTACGACAGTATACAGTAAATCAATGTTTCTTTGTGTTCTGAAATTAGAGATATTTCATTTAGCCAGAGAAATATTGAAGATCATTATTCCAAAGATGTTGTAAAAAACATTTCTCTTGTTTGAAGAAAATTGCAGTCGATAAATCAATAGTATAGTATTCAATAAAATTGGATTGGTAATAAAGAAAGCTCTGCGCACGATAATGATAAATCGAATAAAGATCAAAAGTCAACATCAATTTACGTTAATATTGTTATGATTTTTAATAAAATTAATTTTGCACTCGTAAAATTAGTAAAATGCCATTTATTAATGACACTCAATACATGACAAAACATAATTCAAATAGATAAATTCCTTTCAAGGGATTATTTATTTCATTAGTCACGAAATTATAATTCCATACTCTATCAAAGTCTGTTTTGTATGCAGATCGAATATTATGCTTAAGTTAAACAACTTGGGATATTAATCCATACTAATATTATAAATGCGAAAGTAACTCTGTCTGTCTGTTACGCTTTCCCGCTTAAACCTCTCAACCGATTTTGATGAAATTTGGCACAGCCAATCTTTAGACCCTGAGAAAGAACATAGGCTACCTTTTATCCCGGAAAAATTTGATGTTCCCGAGAGAAATCTAAAAAGCACGATTTATATCGTGCTTTTTAGATTTTTTTTCGTGATCATTAGTTTCAATAAGACAGAATCCAACACTTTTTTGTCTCTAAGTATTTAACACTAGCTTTCTGTCCGCGGCTTCGCGCGGAGTTCAGATAACTGAACTCCACGCGGGCGAAACTAATGATCACATATTAAAAGCTCTGAATGCTTTTCGAACTAAACAATGATAAAAAGTAAATGATGTAGGTATCAATAAAGACTAAAATATTTATTTCGCAGTCCATTATTCCTAGAAGCCATGAAAGCACTTGACAGAAGAGAGTTTGTTACATACCATAATTAGTCATTGCATATTTAACTCCACCAAGCCAAGCCCACAACCAGTTGCACCACGAAACCCATCAGCCATCCTTCCGCATTGAATATCTCTTCAGGTCGTCGTTGCTGTATTGTGCACTAGAGCTGAAATTAATGCAATGGAATGCATCGATGACAATGTAATGCATAACACAGATAATCGGCTAGTACTGACGCAAAAGTCACGCATCATGTGGAACGTATTATGATTATGACACATGCGGATGCATCCGATTCATAATCGCTCAGCTTAATTTAGAACTTAACTACAATCGAGTAAATTTAATGGCATAACGCAATATTTGTGAATTCATTCGAGTAAATAATTGTTATATCATCGAAATTTTTTAGTACCGTGCAGATATTAATTTTGATCAATGACTCTTAAGATTTGAATTTGATTATATTGCTGTTGGTTTTTTTTAACTAGTGAAAATTCATTATAGTGAAGATAAAAAATTATGTGATTTTAAAAGTTGTAAAAATCTCGTCAGTAACTAAAGATTTATTCAAACAACAAGAGTAAAGTCGAGACATGTGAATAATTTAGACTTAATATTCCGCGCCTAAATCGTTCTAAATCGTCGAATAGTTTTATGTTTTGAAGAAATCTTTAGTTTCTAGTAAGATTTCGATTATCTACTTTCAAATAGGCCAGCGAAATTTTACTATCGTGTTTTGTTTACATAGCCGTATATAATTTGTATGGATGACCGTACGCCGCAGCTGTTTTTGCTATTTCGCGGCAAATCTCACGCGAACATGAATTCTGATCACACAAACAGGTTTAGCGAGAGCATTGACACTGGATATCCGATCCGTATGAGCCACGGATACGGTACTAGTGATACTCGCTACGATTTCGCTTGGAAAGTTAAGTTTGTAGGAAGCAATTGGAGCGAAAGTGTGAGTTAATTATTTATTTACTTGAGGCTGTAACAAGTTTATTTAACTCTTGTGCATAAACTCAGCTGGAGTAATGAGTAGTTGTTTATATAAATTTTCAGTATAATTATAGAAAGAAATTATTTTGCTCTCAGTTAAACAAGATAATGTCAGCTTACCCAAAGGAACCTAAAGAAGAAGACTATAGAAGTTATTTGTTTCCATATCGACTACACAACAAAAAGAAAAAAAAAATACCATCAAATTCAATTTTCATTTTAGTCTTGTCAATGGACTACAATCAAATCCCAATATCGCACCAAATACAAAAACTCAGGCAACTTATTCTTGCTATGAAAAGTATAACTCATGGTAATACCCAGGTCACTTGCAAATCCTCCATACAACTTTCACTGGAGGTGTGTTGTAATTAATATAGAACGGTGCATAACAAGAACGTATTTGCCTTGATGATACATTGTTGCTGTAATGGCGGATTAACTGGGTTAAATGCTCACTAAACCATCATAATGTTGAGTAAACTAATTACTAGTTGTTAGGCTGACGACTTGTTTAGAAATGTCGATTGGGCATAGAATATCTATATGAAGAAAATGAAAGAAATGAGACTGCATTCTGAAAAAGAATAAGTGGAAGATGGGGACTTGATTCTTGTTTAGGAGACAAAGTATGAGACACAAGAATTCATTAAATCAAAGAAGATCTGAAGAAAACGAAAGAAGGTTTATAGAAAAGCATAACACAAGGCAACTCAGTAAAAAATAAAAGCGAAAGTTTTTAATTTCAAGTAAAAATGCAACATCATATCAGTAATATCTGAATAATGTGGACCTCGTTATTAGCAATAGATAAATTCACTGATACGCAAAGAAACTGCAGCCTAATCTGTAAATAGAGGAAATTTAGCAACTGCAGCATTCAACGTAAGCGCTCCGTAATCTTCCGCTGCGCCAGTAATTCACTTGTATGACAAGTGGCGCCGCCTACCTGCTTTCGATCATTCATAACAACATAATCGTTTCCTACTCTCAACGTTATAGCAATTTAAACAGGCATTTCTACTACGTAATATTAAAATAGCCAACTAATAATAAATTCAAGACTCACTCGCGTTTGTTTCATAATATGCTATTATACTTATATTAGGTATGGTAATTGTTTTGTTTAGAATGCACCTAAATGGGTTCACTTATGTAAATAGTGATGAAGTCATAAAATGTGTTGCTGTGTGTGTAGCTTCATTTCTTAGACCTCGTTATGTTTACAGTGACAACTGAACAATCCTTAGCATAATCAACGAATTCTTTATATTTATTGATTACGGTCAGTTCGATAGCCTCTTATTACGACTTAATATTTTATAGAACGTTAGTGCCTTAATATCTGGGTCAGAATGCGTGAAACGAAAACATTCTAAACCAGTTTTATTTCGAAGGTCGGTTGTTATTGTTTTTATCGCTGCTGTATCAGCTATCTCCTCTGATCTTTTCATATCTCGATATACAGCAAAAGGTAAAAAATTATCAATGAACTTTACAATCAACTAATACAAATTACTGATATTTTCATTGAAGAAAATGAAATCGAATCTCACTGCTCTAATAATAAAAAAAAAGTTATGAAATTAAAGTCAGAGATATACAGATAGTGCCAGCCAAACAAAACACAATCGACCTACAGTTCCACTGATCATATCTCCTAATTGTTCAGCATTGCACAACTTGCTACAGTTTCTTACTGTTACGAAGGCAACACTTTATCTCTAGCCCGTTAATAATTATGAATAATAATTATAAAATTGTAGAAAGTTTATCTTAAATGTTTATACAAGTAATTAAAACGCCCATATAATCGTTTGGAAACTAAACTGGGCTCTGACTGAAATGCGCAATAAGAATAATTGGTTGTCTGCAGTAATTGGTTAGTTAATTGTCGTCTGAATCATTTAGAAATTGTATTTAGTCTTAAAATGGTTTCTTAAACTGCCAAAATTTTTGTAAATTTCATTATTTCCGAATTGCATAAACCAAAACTGCTCATTATTGCTTCGGTAACATCATTATAATGCAAAATTCATCGCATACGTTCCTAATTAACACGATTTATTAGGCGTAATAAATCAGTTCATGCCTAATTGATGCGAAGACAGATAGCCGAGGAAGTGAAACAAACTACTAAACTTTTTATTAACTTAGTTTAACAATGCTGTTGGGAATCATGAATCGAGATTATATCGAGAGAAAGTGTGAATTTTGTATTCTGCTTCGACATGCGTTTAACTGGTTCGATGCAACTTTTACTTTGTTGCGTATTCGAGGGTTGCAGCTTAGGATTTTAATCCACTTATATAATTGTCATTTATTATTTAAGGAAGTTTCACGTTACTCTTTATCATTACGTATCCGACTTGGGTCTACTTTTAGCTGTATGTAAATTCAATTGCATAATCCCTTTTGGCACACAAACGTCGAACACAATTTCAATAATCTAGTGTGATTTTAATTTAACAATGACTAAACTCTCCTTTCCTTCTCTCCAGGTTGTATTGGTCGTATCGCTGGCCGTGGTGGCTTTTGCCAGTGAGGAGAAAGGCGCACCGAAACAGGCGGCAGCATCCGAAGACAAGAAACAAGAGAAGAGAGGCATCTATGATATCGGACATTACGGAGGCGGCGGTGGTGGTGGCGGCGATGAAGGTGGCTATGGAGGACACAGTTTCGGTGGCGGAGAGAGCATAAGCTTTGGCCACGGGGGTGGTGAAAGCTTTGGCCATGGAGGTGGTCAGAGCTTCGGTAGCGGCGACAGCTACGGACACGGCGGCGGAGACTTTGGGGGTTCAAGCGGCGGATGGAAACCCATCGCCTCAGAAGATCATGGCCACCAGCACCAACACCACGAACACGTTAAGACCATCGAAGTTATCAAGAAGGTCCCTGTCCCATACACCGTTGAGAAACACGTTCCTTACACCGTAGAGAAGAAAGTACCTTATGAAGTCAAGGTCCATGTTCCCCAGCCCTACACCGTTGAAAAGAAGGTCCCCGTCACCGTTAAGGAGTACGTCAAATACCCCGTCTACGTTCCTGAACCATACACCGTAGAGAAGAAAGTACCTTATGAAGTTAAGGTGCCCGTTGACAAACCTTACGAAGTGAAAGTCAAAGTACCCACACCTTACACCGTTGAAAAGAAGGTGCCTTATGAAGTCAAGGTTCCCGTGCCCCAACCCTACACCGTTGAGAAGAAGTACCCTGTCCCTGTAAAATACGAAGTCAAAGTACCCCAGCCGTACGAAGTTATCAAGAAGGTGCCTTATGAAGTGAAAGTTCCCGTCGACAAACCCTACAATGTCTACGTACCCAAACCTTACCCAGTCACAGTTGAGAAGCCTTACCCCGTGACTGTTCACAAGCCTGTGCCCTACGAAGTGAAGGTTCCCGTTGACAAGCCCTACAAGGTGGAAGTTGAGAAGCCGTACCCAGTGCACATCAAGGTCCCAGTGCCCAAGCCTTATGACGTATACAAGAAGGTCCCCTACACGGTTGAGAAGAAGGTTCCTTATGAAGTGAAAGTTCCCATCGACAAGCCTTACCCCGTCTACAAAGACGTGCACTTCCCATTGGTGAAAGAGGTGCCTTACCCTGTAAAGGTCCATGTTCCTTTCTACATCAAGAAGGAGGAGGAGCACCACGAGCCACAACAGCACCACGGTTGGCATTGAGTAACATTAGGCTAGGTCTCACCTTGTACCTTGTAGATTAAGTTCAGAAATGTGATCAATTAGTATTTTTAGTGTATATATATTTTTGCTAAATTTTATGAATGTTGTTGCTGTTCGCTCACAGTTTTGATCTGATGATGCGACGGAATGATTTCCTGAACGAACTTACGATTTTTGCTCTAACTTAAACAGTCGAGTCACATCGATTTCTTTATTGTTACCATTTTGAACGACAACTGATTAAAACACACTTTAAAAAAGAAAAATATATACAGTAGTTTTGCAGTTGACAATTATTAGGATGACCGCATAGCATTATTTGATGCGCGGTTCAGATGTAGATAATTACTTGTTATTACTTTTTTAGCTTTTATATGCTTTGTTATAATGTAACTTGACAAAGTACACGTACTTTGAGTTGAGGCTGATTTAATAAAAACGTGTGGAATGTTTATGTTTCTTTTACTTTATCAGTTTAATGAAATTTCCAAAAATAACCCCATTAATTATTTTTTCAATATCATTTGGACCTAAGGTTATATTGTTAGAATCACGACTTTTGGCAAGAACATAGCACAAGCATAAGTCATATAATAAAGGCAGTCGGGGAAATGACCGACAGAAGTGAACACTTAAATCTTTTTTTTTTTTTTTTTTTTATTAATTATAAACTAGTGCTTGACTGCAATCCCGCCTGATGGTAAGCAGTGATGCAATCGTTGATGGTAAAACGCACTAGCTTATTAAGCCTATTCACTCAAAAAAACTGAGTGAATAGGAAGGAAGACGGCAGTTGAGCGAGGTGATGCAATGTTTAACCCAACAACACGACCAACGATGCTGCGCCAGAGGATGATCTGGAGACCCTCCACGACCAAACTCCCGACACAACAACATTAGGCACATCGTACCCGGTATACATCGCAACACAACTGCTCAGACCCGTCCTCCGTACGGCTTCACCAGACATCATGCCGGAACACGACGAATCGCTTGGCGGCAAGACTTTGTCTGGTGGGTGGTAACTTATGCCGGCGGCTGATGTTATTGCCTACCACCGAGAGAACTCACCTTATGTTAAAAATAAAGAACAAAGATGTTATAGCAGTGACGCAATCTATATCATATATCTTACTATAGCGATCACGGTGTTGGGTCGGTCACACTCACGTGAATTTAATGCTTTTCCCCATCCAACAAAAGTGCTTAGCGTCGCTAAAGCAGTAACAAACTGTTAGTAGTAATGGGTTTCATTTTGACAGTTTAACAAAATTCATTGCGTTGTTTACATTGTTGAGTAGACACTTTTTTCAAACATGTGTAGCAATGGATCAGCAATATGCTTCAAAATGATGCCAACTGATAGTAATAGTGTGTTACACCTAGCAATGAAATCCTACATCTATGGTTACACCATTAGGGTGCAGCCCCCTAATCGGCGAACACATTTTTGTCAAATGATTGCGACTAGTTGGGATCGTTTGGACCGAACGGACCAATGGCCGGGCCGAACGATCCCAACTGATGCTTTTGTCATTTGACAAAAATGTGTTTGCCCATTAGGGGGCTGTTTTCACTTCAATAATTCAAATGACGAACTCGGAACGTGTATACAGTTATGTTTGAAACAGGAATCGCCTGATTTGATACTTATCATAGAATTGAAATAGAAAATATATAACACTACATACTCTCAGATTTCACTCTTACGACACGAAATGAAAAACAATAACGTCATTAGGAAACTACATTCTAATTTACAACTCACTATTAGATCTTGAAACGATATAATAAATGAAATTAGAACTATAACAATACAAATTGTACCTACTAATACTATTGTTTCTCATTTTATATCCAAATACAATACAATACAGAAAATTAAATAAAAGTGGTCTACGAAACAATTTCATTGATTTCGAAATATAAGCAATGATATGTGATTGTGAACTGAATATACTAGAAATTGACAAAGGTCAATAATTGAGAGTGATTTCATCATCATATTGGATAGAAATATTTGTTATTCTAGTTACAGCTACAGAGAAACATTCCAAAGTGGTTTAAGCCCAAGAGTTACATAAAATCATCACCAGATTGATTGTTTTATCAATCCCTGTGAAACGGTGTTCCAACATTTATAAAAAATACCTCAGATTATAATTCAGACACAGTGGATTTTCGGAAAGACCCAAAGTCTGTAGCTTTCCAAAATATTCTAAGATTAGATTGCGTAAATTACAACTTGCAGTTTACAGCTAATTCTAAACCTGATATTTTGATTACAACATATACCCACGTATACTATCCAGCTAAGCTTTCACGTTTAACAAGAAACTCCGAGGCTGCAATAGTTTACTGCAGAGACTAGCTTAGGCATAGTTTCATCACTGACGAGGTTAGAAATGTAATTGAGAATTTATTAATTATGTTGTATTCAGTTACAATCACTTAAGTACATATCTTTGGGGTGACTAAATCTTGCGACAAAGGTATGTCAACATTCAGATAGCTCAAAATGTTTCGATTGGCGTTATACCAAGAGCTTAAATGGTATTATTTATTACCCTGATTAGCAGAGACCTAACTGAAGTGGTCGTGAGGAATCAATTTGCAATGATGAAATTGATATAACTCAAGCCAAAGAGGATGACCTAAACGTCATAAATAGTCATGGTTAAATTGACGCACCTGATCAACTCAAATGACCTAGCAGCAGTTTCGTTGATGGCACAAATGCAGAATTTACTTATAATACATATAACTACAAAATATAAAGTACCCCAACACATTTGGTACTGTATAAAGCCAAGCAGAGATTTCCATAAAACCAGTAATTTTATATTTATTTTATTCGCAATAAAAACCGTTTACCGTGTATTATATTGTGAAGTACTCTTATGGTAATTGGTGCATTACAAGATCTGATATGGATTTCTGCATCGATGCATCGATGGACGTAACTTTAGATTCAGTGAAGTTGAGTGAAGATTACTGAAACAATTAGGTTAATGGATGCAGATTAGTGTTGCCGCTAGATTGATTGAATGCTTCGATTAATGTGTAGGTTCTAGGCTTTCTGTTTGGTCAGTCAGTAGTCGCGCTGGAAAAGTTGCGTCATTGACTTTGGATTGTTCATTAAAATTTAAATTCATTCTAGTAGTTTAGCTGTCAACTTGTGAGGTATTCCACGCTTTGTGCTTTGGGTAGCAGACTTCATTCAAGGGAATTCAGTGATCTTTTATTTATGAATAATCTTGTGTTAAAATTTACCAAATTTTATGCCAAAGTGAACAAATTGCTGTTTAAGATTTCTTGAAGTGTATAAAACTTAATGTTTCTTCATCATCCAGCAGTATCTTCAAAGTTAGAACTATTTCCTTATACATCTAAAACTATTACATCTTTATTTAAGTCTACGTTACCTACATAGTCCGAAGCCTTGCAACCAGTCCGTTTCCTTTCACGCATAGCTCTGCCATATACGACTTAGCTAAATCTTTAATAATGTTATAAATCGGAAAATGAGTTTGTTTGTTTGTTCCGCTTTCACGCCGTAACTACTGAACCGATTGCTTTGAAATTTGGCAGACGTAAAGTTAGAAGTCCGGATTAAGTAATAGAGTACTTTTATCCGGAAAAAAAATATATTCCCGTAATACGTGGGCGAGCGGAAAGCTAGTAAAGTATAAGTATTCAGCATTGAGCAGTTCTAAAGTCTTCAAAACGTAGTGTATTTTAAAATGTACAGTTTTAAATTTCGCTGATACTGGCGTCGATTCCATTGTGCCTACATAAACTAAATGAAATTTACGTGCAGTTTATCTATTTCTTTTATTTCATTAAGAAAAGGACAGATGATGACTGTTAGTTTTAGTCCTTCAAATTAAGATACTCCATCGACTGTTTAGATGTAATAAAACATAGTCACATGTCAAAGATACGTAAATTTACGCCAGACGCTGACTAATTTGACAAGATTGAAGTAACATTTATTTTTTGTCCTTTTCTTATTAAATTAGAAAGAAAAATAAATGCAGTGAAATTGAATTTAGTTCGTGCACAAGGGAATCAGAGTCACTGGCGCTGATTTTCTTGTTCACAAACTAAACTAATTTTAAGTTAAGTGCATCTTTTTCTTTTCATTTCGTTAAGAAAGGGATAGAAGATAACCTTTTTTGTTTAATCCTGTCAAATTAAGATACTCCATAGACAGTTTAGACGCTATTATAAACATGGCGACTGGGAGATTTGGCGGGAAAGTCAAGCTGAGTGTCACACCCATTTTTCATTGGACTTTTTAAATTATTTATAGTGTTGTTTACTAAATAAAAGTAAGTGATTTATGTAGAAAAAGTGCATTCAGTAAATCCATACTAATATTGTAAATGCGAAAGTAACTCTGGCTGTCTGTCTGTTACGCTTTCCCGCTTAAACTTCTCAACCGATTTTGATGAAATTTGGCACAGGCTATCTTTAGACCCTGAGAAAGGACATAGGCTACCTTTCATTTTTCATTTTATTTAATATTCCCGAGGGAAATCTAAAAAGCGCGATATAACCGAACTCCACGCGGGTGAAGTCGCGGGCGGAAAGCTAGTAATTCATAAAGAACAGTATATCGCAGCATAGTGGTCACATCATGACAGCCTCAAATCTCTTGGCTAAATGCACAAACCGTGCGATGCCATAAAAGAAAGAAAGAACATGGCGACTAAAAATACGCCAGTTTACGTCAGAAGCGCACTAATTTGACAGGTCTAAACTGACATTTTATCTTCTGTCCTTTTTTTAATGAAATAGAAAGAAGAAGATGCACTGAACTTAAATTTAAATTAGTTGGGAACTAGGGAATCGGGACCATGGTCTCGAGAATGTATGTAGATGCAGTTTGCGTGCTTATAAGTTATAATGTTTCTTTCGATACGGTTTCGGATACGGATATTAACAATGTCTGAATTTACAGACTTAGAACTCAGCGTAAAGTATCCGATGATTTGCTTGACCGGTTAGGTATAAGGCCTGTTTTGAAGAGAGTTTTGTACCTAATTCGATAACTCTTACATAGTGAGATTTTACGGAATGTCCTCAAATTACTGCACTTTACCTGCAGGGTCCTGTTACTTGTCATTTTATTCTTTAATCACACACTTAAAAAAAGAGGTGTCTTTCGTATTGGCGAATTCAAACTTCTGTTTAGAGTTAATAGACCTAGTATCATCAGTAAAATTCAGGTAATCGGTTAAATTGTAATCTATACAGCTTAAGCGTGTTAGCGTTCGTGTTCTCTCATTCTGGGATTAACCCTTTTTTTTGTTGGGATGGGTAATCATCAAATGACGCTCTAGGCGGAGCGGAAGGGCGTGTCAGACTTTTACTGACTAAAACCCACCCGTGCTTCTTCACTTGCCTGTGCGACTGTTTCTTTTTTAACCAACCTGCAACCCTGACCCAGGAGGCATCGGTCTTCGTGGACCCCGTCACTGGGATTACCCCTTGAGATGCCCAGTTCACTTTTTGTCTTTTATGAAGTTTTAGGTCAAGAATGTGGCTGTTGCACCAACCAAATGGACGACATTGGACTCCATCGCTGTGTAAGCAATGTTGAACTTAAAAACATACTCCATAACATTGACTAATGCAAGCGAACGAATTGCGACAATCTTGCTCAATTCATTTATTGTAGAGTAAAAGGTTGTAATGACTATAATGGCGGCTCGGTTTATTAAATTTTAATATGTGATTGTGAAATTGCTTTTACTGGTGATTGTTTTTGCGTTAACGGTGGCAATAAATGGAGACATATTAATAAAGCAAATGATACCGCATAGATAAATTACGTTGCTCTTATGAAGAATACAGCAGCAGTGGCGTTTAATGATTTTACGACGAGGTATGATCTTGTTTCGTAAATTTCTGGGCTCGATATTCAGTAGTCTCTTTGCAGAAAAGTCGCTAATACACAATCAGCAGTGATGAAGCCGATGTGATGATAAAAAAATTGTGTCTGCTATGACATTTAATTTTAGTAGTACTCGATTAGAAATCAATGAAATATATAAAAATATATTCAAATCTATATACATATAATATGTATATGTGCATGGTAGCTGTTGAAAATATTCAATGTTGTAATAAGATTTATTGAGCACCGCGAATTATTACTTTCAATTATAATATATTCGACGTATCATCTTTATTATTTTAATTTATTTAGTTTTTAAGTGACTGTTAGCAGCTATTCACGTTTATAGCCATATATATTATATGGCTATAAACGTATAGCCGGCCATATAGCCTATATTTGCACTCTGATGTGCTGAGACCATATATTTTTGTAGTTTTAATAACCCAGAGCTGTCAGTTTCTAAGATATTTTTTATTTTACTACACTGATGGAACACGGTAGTTTAGTGCTACTTATAGACTAGACTTGACCAACGCACGGAGTATAATTATATATGTATATTTTTTAACTTCATCATTATTTTAAGACTCAAGACAAGAGTTGCATACTATCTAACCATGTTGTTCTGCATTGCAAAACTTAGCATAATAAATATATTTATTACTTGCTTGCATTATCGGTAAGTTATTATACATTATTATGACTAGAAAGCTGATGCTGATTAGATAACAGAATAGTATGTTCCTATTAGTGTGTTCCTCTTTCATGAATACTTTTAAGAATCTTACAGTATGAGTATAGTATATTCTATCAATTGAATGAAGTGATGAGTCAGTTAAAATGCATTTTGTATCTACATAAGTAACCGATTATTTTATGTGGAAACATAGATAAATGATTCTAATTGCGAAACATCTTCATTTATATCCTTTCCGCCCGCGGGTTCGCCAGCGTGGAGTTCGGTTATATCGCGTTTCCAACAGAACTCTTCAAAAGTCCGGAATCAAAACTATCCTATGTAATTTCTTAAGGTCAACTCTATCTTACCAAATTTACCAAATTCCAATAAAATCAGTTCAGTAGTTTAGACGTGAAAGCGTAACAGACAGACAGACAGACAGAGTTACTTTCGCATTTATAATATTAGTAGGGAAGTAGGGATGTTTATGGTGTACATAGGTAAACATGTTTTATTTAAGTTTTTTAAAGAGTTTGTCTAGAAATAGTTAAGACTGGGTAGTTGATAATGTCATTCAAAGTTGTCTAAAAGTTGTTTACCTACAATAATAATTGTGTCCATGTACAAATATTTCTTTAAGCGATCATTTGAATTGTAATAAATAAATACATATCTTGTGTGTCTAAATACCCGAGGTAGAACAAAGTACTGAGACTTGGGATATACTAGAATACAATAAAGCACAAAAGATAGAAGGCCAAAATAGGTACGCAAGTAGTTGGGAAACAACTTAATTATGTAGTAGAAAAAGAAGAATTATACTTATTAATAACTCATGAAATCAGATAAGGTATAGACAAGAAATTTCGAGATTTGTCTTCACAATGCAACAGTTTCATCAGACGATGAATCTTAAATTCTGACAATCTATCGAGGTCGCATATCGACTGGACGCCAATGAACACTTGATCGATTTGTGCTTAGGAAACAATATTACACATTGTACGGTGACTTGCAATACAGTTTAAAGTTCACGCTTACTATCTTAATAGCTGCGGTTTCAAAGCACGAAGGATGAAGGCAGTTTGTTGATGACATTTGAAACTTCTCCTGTCTCATGAACATGAACTATCTCATCGAGTTCAGACTGATAATTCTCTTAACTTTAAGCACGATCTTTCACACTATCAGTAGTAATGGGTTCCATTTTGACAGTTAAATAATATTCAGTGCGTTATTAAAGTTGTTGAGCAGACACATTTTTATAAGATATGTAGCAATGGATTAACAAAATGCAAGCAATTAGGGTGCTGATCTCAGTCTCAATCTGTCAAAAATAACTCTACCTACCCTACATTGACAAGTTTTCGATATTGATCGTCTCTGAGAAGAATTACAACTAGATTTTGATCATTTTTAATTACGACAATAGGCATTCAGGTCTCGACAGTTTTTTTAAATTATTGCTATCACCGTACCGATTAAGCAGAATAACGCAAGCAATAAAACGATTCTCAAGTTGTTGTAAAAAATGACGTACGCAATGACTAGTACGCAAGGAGCATCTGAAGACTGGACAGCATGCGATGGATGATAATAAAGACAATGTATTCTGTATATTTGCAGGTCCTCCTAGAAGAGTTCAGTAAGGAGCCTGTGGAACATCAACGAGGTCAACCCCAGTGAGAAGAAAAGGGCAATTTGGATCGATGCGGAAGACAGGGCGGGGCACATAACCTCTGCTATGTTCAGAAATGAACTGTGCGAGACTGAGTTGACTAATATGTCGATATAACTACTTTTTTATTATTTTGTGCTATAAATTAATGCTTGATCACGATCCCGCATGATTGTATAGATAGGTCTCTCCAATTTCAAGCCATGTTGCTCTATTCTTGGCAAAAACCCATCCAGTTGTTACCAGCAAATCTGCAAAGAACGTTTTGATCCATTTAGCCAGAAGACATCCTGCCTTAGGATTGCTTATTCACAATATCTATTTAACAACACGCCTACCCAAAAAGTTATCTATTTTATACCATCTAGGCCAAATATGGCCGGCCCACTACCATTTCAGTTTCCTATTCTGTGAACTGTATCGAGAGCTTTGGTTCTCTGCCGGATCATCACATCCTGGATTCTATCCCTTAAAGAGACTCCCTATGTGTCGTTCACATATATAATATAAACAGCTACAGCGTTTACAAATACATATTTGGATTCACGTTGGTTGGCGTTGAATTATTATTAAAGAAAGCCAGTTCATATAGAATTCTCACGAATTCCAATAACATTACAAGTCATCATTGGAGCATAGCGTAAACATTATAAGATTTCTTTTGTTAAAGCTAAAACAAAGCTGCAAAAACCAACCATTTATTTTTCTCTGTACATAACAACAATCAATTAAATATAAATTTTAATAATGAGTATTTCTTTGGGTTTCTATATCTTAAAGGAGAATCAATTAGACGTAAAGAAGTAACCAAATGTAAAAATAAATTATGCGGAATAACGCCCTGCGTAATTTACGCCGTTGAAAATGAATCACTGAAAACGTTGCATTCGGTAAATGGGTTGGAGAGCTCAGAAAATTTTGCTACATCCGGCTGGACTGCTTAGGCCGCTCATGTTGCCGATGATTATGATGCACTTCTGCCCCCTAATCGGCGAACACATTTTTGTCAAATGATTGCGACTAGTTGAGATCAGTTGGGATCGTTCGGCCCGCCCATTGGTCCGTTCCGTTCAAATGATCCCAACTAGTCGCAATCATTTGACAAAAATGTGTTCGCCGATTAGGGGGCTGGTCTTACTATAGACAATGATTTGATTTTTTACAGAATACAAAATGTAGTGAAAGCACGAGTGGGCATACAACATATGATAATTTTAAAATTTATGTGCAAATTAATGACACGTTTGAAAAAATATGAGTTTTATTACGAACTCTCTATTATTCGTATCAAAAATAATTGAGTATGTATTTAAAAGGAGAAAACGGTAATTGTAGACCAATTAAATGCTGTTTTGATATACAAAATGTTTGTTTCTATTTGTTATGTAACTGGGTTGTATCCTAAAAAATAATTTAATGTCCATCAGATAGATTTATAAAAAATATTGAACACGTATTTTTTATTTTTTCTTTCATTCAAATACTTAGGAAGATATATTGATTTGAAATGTCACATGACGTAATTAGCCCCCACTCCGTAACTTTAATACGCTATAAATCAGTAGTTTTTTGGTAATATCGACAAAATAAAAAATACGGGTCTTAATTTTTTTTATTCTCTATAAGACGAACTAATTATTTTTTTGATTTTCATACCTTGGATACATCCCTACTCTAACATTTCATGTTGAAGCGCGGTATTGAAGCCTTGCAACCGAGTGGGATATTATACAGCCTTTATGGTTAATATAGTAGGATATACCTACCTAATCAACAGTGATAGCTCAGTGGTAACGGCCCTGACTAACGTCAACATGGTTCGAACCCAGGTAAGTAGATTACTTTGTGTAATTTATTTCATCACCACTGCTTTGAAAACGGCGAAGGAAAACATCGCGAGGAAACCGGCCTAGAATAAAAAAATAAATAAATATGTACGGACAAATCATACAGATTGAGCTAGCCCCAAAGTAAGTTCGAGACTTGTGTTAGGGGATACTAACTCACCGATACTATATTTATAATAGATACATATACAATATGTAAAGAAATTTTTTTTTTTTTTTTTTTTTTTTTGACAGCTTCTGTCATAAAGTCAACAGTCAGCTCCGTAATTATATTTTAAATTAATATGTAAACTGGAGTATTAACGCTAATAAATAACGTCAAGTTAAACCTTAACGTACGAGTGACCAGTGACAGTGTTATCCCTGAGAAATATATAAAATTGACCAAAAGAACAGTTAAAGTGACGAACGGCAAACATTGCTAATAAATTCAAATTTTGTGTACTGTTGTGTATCAGTGCGGTGATATTTAACAAGTTTTTGAACTTAGACATCAATACAGCGTAAATTAAAAGACTAAAAACAGTGACTATAAGAAAAATCAACATAAAACTAAAAACTAACGTATTTTTTTATTCAAAAATTTGATAACTTGCAAAAGTGACATCTACCCTACTTGTTTTAATTATTTGCGTGAGTACCATAGACAAATATAGACTACTTACTGATCAAAATTAAATGAACTTATCTACTAGTAGTGCCATCTATTATTAACAAGAGAAATTATTTCGAAGCTACCGAAAGTATTCACCAATTTTGCATATGATCACAAATGCAAAGTTGGCAGTGAGAATTAAGCATTGGCATCACGGTCGATTGTTTGCTGGTTCGAATCCGCCTAGCCACGTCCTTCACTTTTTGTAATCCTTAGTAATTGTTGACATTTAATATGTCGGACTACGAAATTGACAACATTACTCGACGAAGACAAAAACGTGGGCATAGTCTGGATTTCAATTGTAGTGAGTTTGACATGGATGTATCGTACCAAAGTGAACCGAGCAATGGATGTACTGAGGTACAAAATGAGCTAACGGCGAAGTTAAATAAATTGACCACAGAACTACAAATTGCTAACAACGAAATAGAAAACTTAAACATTGAGAACGAAAGTTTAAAAAAAGAACTAAATGTTTATAAAAATAAAATAAAGCTGTTCAAAACTGTGGGTGCGACAGAAGCGTATAACTCAAATAATATGACGCCCCTAAAGTTTTATTCACCGCAATACCGTAGAAGAATTAATTGCTCTAACCTAAAAGTAGGTCTCCCTAGGACATGTTCGCGTGTGATGAATGACCCGACGGATGCTGCAAATCATCAAACTCCCAAAACCAGCCGACCATCAACAACAGGCTTAAGTCGTAATTATGATTACTGGGAAAAACTACAATCGAATGAAAGGTCTCAAACTTGTAATTCAATAGATATGGCCACAATTGTAGATGGTACAGAAAACTCATTAGCACACAAAAATACCTCTTCTTTAAATAGATGCTTAGAAAAGTTAACTCCATTATCACGCGAAAATACAGCCCTAGTTAAAAAGAAGAAAATCGTAATTATAGCAGACCAACAAGGACGTAACCTTCGTCAAAATCTGCAGAAACTAGTTGGTGACGAGTATAAAGTGTACTGCTTCTGGAAAGCCAATGCTAAACTAAGTGAAGTTTTACATACAGATAAAGGAGCTATATGTAATTTAAGTAAAGATGACTTTGTAATCATACTTGGCGGTACAAATGACGTTAACCCAAATGAATTTCAATTCTCTCTAAAAAACTTTTTGGATAGAATGCAAAATATTAATGTGATTGTTTCAGAAGTACCCTATAACCGGCAACTAAATGAAAAAAAGTTAAATTATGAGTTGAATTTCATTTGTTCTCAGTATAGACACGCTACATACCTTAATATGAATTATTCTGTTCACTTGCCCAGATATGATTCGCGTCCGCTGCATATGTCACAACTTCTTCTTAAGGAGATACTTCGTATAACTTATAAAACTAATTATGACACGTACATCAGTAGGAGAAAAGTATCACAGCGTTTGCTGAGTGCTCAAATATATATTGACAAGTCTACTCAAACAGATGCACAGTGTAACAGTAGTGTAGCAATCGAACCAAGTTCCGAAAATATATTGAGTAGTAATGTAGTATCAGAATTAGGCCTCCCAACTAGATCTAACGACTTTTTCGTGTTTAAAGAAATAAATATTTTACATCAGAATATAAATGGTCTTAACAACAAATCTGACTTATTATTATTATCGTTAGACCTACTAGAAAAGGAGGGAAAATCTGTGGATATTCTTTGTGTTACTGAGCATAATATGATGCGTACTGACACTCAATTTATTGATATACCCAACTTCACAATAGGATCATGTTTTTCTCGTAAATGCCGTCGAGGCGGTGCATGTATTCTTATCCGTAATATTTATAAATACAAACAAATAATCGGATTAAGTAGTTTTTGCGTTGAGGGCATAATTGAAGTGTCAGGAATAGAGCTGGTAGATCAAAAGTTATTTGTGTTCTGTATATATAGGCCACCTAGAGTAATACAGGAAGACATTAACATATTTTTTATGAAATTCACATCGTTGCTCACTAGGTATTGTCTTTGTAAATGCAAAGTTGTACTGTGTGGTGACTTTAATATTAACATTATGACTAAAACGAAACTATCAAAGGACTTCTTAAACATATTATGTAGCCATAATTTAAAATATGCATTTAATGAACCCACACGTATAATTAGCGGTACATGCCTTGACAACTTTATATACAATATTTCAAAATGCAAATCCAAAATTCTTGAGTTAGCATTATCCGACCATACAGCACAAATACTAACATGCCCAGTTAAGGCTAGTGTTGCTCACAGGTACTGGTATATTAAAAAACGGGATCTTCAGGAAGAAAATATTAAAAAGTTTCAAGATTGCATAAACTCATTAAATTTCACGGAATGTTTTATGAGTAACGATCCCGATGAATCATTTACCTACTTCTATGACACATTTTATTTGTTCTACCGTTTATGCTTTCCTATAATTAAATTTAGAATAAGTATACAAAAGAGACAAAAATGGATCTCAAATGGTGTTAGGTTATGTTGCCGACGCAAAAGACGTCTGTTATGGCAATATCGGAAAAATCGTACAGCGAAAAATAGGGATAATTTTAATGCATTATCCGCAAGACTCAAACGCATAATTAGGCTTACAAAAAAAGCTCAAAATGAGCATTACATACGGACTGCTAGCAATACGTCTAAAGCCACTTGGACCCTAATAAATAATGCAAAACACGCTGTTCCTAAGGAGGAAATACATAGTATTAAAATCAGCGATGCAATCTCTGTTAAAGATCCGTTGTTGATTGCCAAAGCTTTTAATAACTTTTTTATTGATCAGGTTAAAAATAATAACAAAGGCAACAATTTAGCTATGCCAGCGCATGTGTCCAATTCAATATTTATGAATCCTACCACGCCTACAGAAATATGCTCAATAATAACAAATTTGAAAAATACCAAGAGTACTGGATATGATGATATATCTACAATAATACTAAAACGAGTCTCTACAAAAATAGGTAATATTTTAAGTCACGTTATTAATTTATGTATCAGCGGTGGCATATTTCCTGACAAACTCAAATTGACAATAATCAAACCACTATTTAAAAAAGGTGATCCATGTTGCATGGCTTGTTATCGACCTATCGCTTTGATACCCACAATTTCGAAAATCTTCGAAAAGGTCATACACGATAGGATCTACCAATTTTTAGAAAAACACAATCTTTTTTCTAAAGAACAAGTTGGTTTTAGGCAAGGCAAAGGTATAAACATGGCCATTTATAACTTCTTAAAAGTCGTTATAGACAGTGTAGATAAGAAGGTTCCCGTTTGTGCACTTTACATGGATCTCACAAAAGCATTCGACTGTGTAGATCATGAATTATTGTTAAAAAAATTAAACGCTAATGGCATAAGAGGTAAGGCCTTAGATCTCATTAGATCTTATCTTACAAGAAGAAAACAGTGTACCCAAATAACGCGCTTATGTCCTAAACTTAAAATAGAGACACATTTTAGGTCAGATTATAGGGAAATTAATCTTGGTATACCACAAGGAAGTGTAATAGGGCCCCTTTTATTTAATGTATACATTAACGACCTTCCGAAAATAACAAAACATCCGACTATTATGTTCGCGGATGATAGCACAGTTATATTTACAGGTAAAAATAAGACGCTTATTGAATCTGACATTTTTGACACCCTTAATAATATTATACAATGGCTGACATTAAATAATCTAAAAATTAATTTATGTAAAACTCACCTAATGACATTTAAAAATCGAACTCCCCTAATGACGAATATCAATATCAACTATAATGACGAAACTATTACTGAGGTAGATACAACAAAATTTTTAGGACTTAATTTAGATGGTAGCTTAAATTGGAAAGTGCACGCAGAGATCCTCTGTACAAAATTGAGTACTCAATCGTATGCATTGTATATGCTCACAAAAAAACTTAGCGAGGTCGCAGTTCTGACAGCATATTATGGGAACGTTGAGAGTATTTTAAGATACGGAATCATATTTTGGGGAAACTGTACCGAAAAAGAGCAAATATTCAAAGCACAAAAAAAGTGCATAAGGGCAATGTGCAAGCTCGATCAAATGGATAGTTGTAGGCCATTCTTCAAAAAACTAAATGTATTAACAGTACCGTGTCTGTACATGTATGAGTTGGCGGTGTTTGTCAGATGTAATTTAGCGATGTACGAAAATTATAACAGTAAACGTCACAATTTAAAAGTTAACTGTCCTCAACACAAAAGTGCTTTGATGAATAACAGTGTACTGTGTATGGCGCCACGTGTTTATAATCACCTACCAAAACCATTATTAGAAAGCCTAAGCTGTAATATATTTAAACACAAAGTAAAAAAATTTCTCATAGAAAAAGCCTATTACAGTGTAAATGAATTTATAAATGACATGCAATATAATAATGAGAGATGACATTACTGTATTTGGTACTTACTTATTGACTTGACTTGTTTTAATTATTAATTATTATCTGACATCTTTATAAATTCGTAATTGACCAGTCCATAATAAATTTTTGACATTTATTAATTTTATGACCTTTTTATATCTTTTTTATTTTTTGTTTTGAATGAATTTATACTTAAGTGATTATTAGTTGTGTATATTCAATTGTAAGTAGAGACAAACGCCAAGTAAAATTGCATGCCTTCAGGCGGATTATGGAGATGCCAAACTATTTTACCTATCGATGTGAATTATATCAATTACCCATTATCGCAATAAATGAGTTTGAGTTTGAGTTTGAGTTTGAGAAAACCCTGTCCGATCCGTGAAGGTATTGTTAGGTATCGATAACTGATTCTAATAATGCCTACAAAGCCGGGCTAAACTTAAAAAAAAATCCCCCTAAAAAAATAAATATTATTTCGAAATAGCGAGGTAACTTAATGCATGTGCGGTAGACAACACGTTAGGCATACATCCGCGGGTGACGGGGGGCAGGGCACGCGGGACGTGGTCGCATCGCTATTCGCTCCGTCACAAATGGTGTTGTCACTTTTTAAAAATTACCAAATTTTGGGGAAGTTGGAATTAATTCGCGGGAAAAAAAGATAATTTCAAAATTCACTAGTATTGTTACTATGATGATTATGTAAAATTTGATATGTGATTTGGTCATGTGTTTACCTAACCTTTATTATCCTTACGGGTCAGACAGGGTTTTCTTAAAATATTGTATAGATAAACATCCAAGATCTGGTTGTTGAATGTTTATCTATACAATATGTAAAGAAAACCCTGTCCGATCCGTGAAGGTATTGTTAGGTATCGTTAACTGATTCTAATAATGCCTACAAAGCCGGGAGAAACTTAAAAAAAAATCCCCCAAAAAAAAAAATATTATTTCGAAAAAGCGAGGTAACTTAATGCATGTGCGGTAGGCAACCCGATAGCCCCGCTTCACCCGCGCATGTATGCGCGGGTGAAGGGGGGCGGGGCATGCGGCACGTGGTCGCATCGCTATTCGCTCCGTCACAAATGGTGTTGTCAGTTTTTTAAAAATTACCGAATGTCGGGGAAATTGGAATTAATACCCGGGAAAAAAAATTTATTTCAAAATTCATTATTATTGTTACTGTGATGATTATGTAAATTTTTTTATTATATTTGGTCAAGTGTTTACCTAACCTTTATTATCCTTATGGGTCGGACAGGGTTTTCTTTACTTATTGTATATGTAAAACATGTCATGATGGAAAACGATATTTTCCTGATTGGCCTGGGCCAATCAGGAAAATATCGTTTTCCATCATGACCTGGCCGGGGATCGAACCCGGGGTCTCCACGTCGCAGGCAGGCGTGTTGACCGCTGCGCCACGGAGGACGATATAATGAAGAAATCGATGACATGTGTCATCCACCATCCCGCACTGAGCCCACGTAATGGATTCTGGCTACTCCCCCTCAAATAAAGGAGGCCTGTGTAGGTACCACTACCGGGAATGTCTGTACCGGTAGTTATCCCGATACCAGTATGCCTAGTATGAATTTTCATTACGTGACTCGATCGTCGATATCGAGCGCGTTTAGCGCTTTCATTGGTTGAGAGTTCATACAACCTTGAAGCGGGCCAATCAATGAGTCAAACGCGCTCGATATCGACCATCGAGTCTTGTAATGAAAACTCATACTAGTAGGCCTAGTATGAGTAGCGGACCCCAGGCTCCACAGCTGAAAAAAGCTTCGGATGTGACTGGGATTAACGCTGAGATGATGATGATGATGATAATGGAGTGGTTCGGCAGTATTAATCAGGATTGAGCCGGAATAAACAAATTATCCCTCACCAGGAGACAGTTGCCACGCAATCATCGATGCGACGATGTGTTAGTGACACTCTAAGCACTAAAGCGATCTTTTCGCTGAATTTACTAATTTCGTAATAAAACTAGACAGCTTGCCACATGTTGCAACGACATACTTAATATATATATATTTTGAACGTAAGTTTCTTTACATTCCAAGGTAAGCCTCGTAATCAACTTTCCAATTGTTTTTTGACAAACTTTAATGTAAGATCACTATATTGTCGAAATAGAGCATAGTAGTTGATTACGCCGAAATAGACTCATGTTAGTTCAACATTGTTGTCGAAGAAGCACGACATTAAGTGGCATCATTTAATACTTAGTTGTTGTTTGTGGTAGGCCTTAACATCGGTTGTCGAAGTAGCACGAGCGCGACATTAAGTCGCATCATTTAATAGTTGTTGTTTGTGGTAGGCCTTAACATCGGTTGTCGAAGTAGCACGAGCGCGACATTAAGTCGCATCATTTAATAGTTGTTGTTTGTGGTAGGCCTTAACATCGGTTGTCGTAGAAGCACGACATTAAGTCGCATCATTTAATACTTAGTTGTTGATTGTGGTAGGCCTTAACATCGGTTGTCGTAGAAGCACGACATTAAGTCGCATCATTTAATAGCCATTCGGAGGACGGGTTTGAGCAAGTGTGTTGCGATATGTGCCGGGTACGATGCGCCAAATGTTGTAGTGTCGGGAGTTTTGTCGTGGAGGATCTCCAGATCAATCTCCCTCTGGCGCAGCATCGTTGGTCGTGTTGTTGGGTTTAACATTGCTTCACCTCGCTCAACTGCCATCTTCCTTCCTAGTCACTTAGTTTTTTTTGAGTGATTTAAACTAGCGCGCTTTACCATCAATATTTGCATCATTCCTTACCATCAGGAAGGATTGCGGTCAAGCACTAGTATGTCGAAGAAACGCTTTGTAGTAGAGAGGAGTATAGTAGTGCAGTAGACTTATGTTACTTCAATTCCTATTTTCGAAATAAGATTGAAAGACTTGTCGGAGTTTCAAATTGTTAAAATAAAATGTTGTCGTATTACGTTTAACACCGAGCAGCGGTTGCCTAGTGGTATCGGCCGCGACTTACAAGTTGTAGGTCGCAGGTTCGAATCTCATCAGGCGCTTTACTTTGTGTAAATTATTTCATCACCACTGCTCTCTAAATGAAGGAAAACATCAGGAGGAAACCGGTATGTCCTAGAGCCAAAAACCTCGAAGACATGTGACATCTACCAATCCGCATTGCGCTAGAGTGGTACATTACGGCCCACTCCTTCCCATCGAGAGGAGGCCTGAGTCCTAAGAGTGGGACAATTATGGCTGATTATTTATTACGTTTGTCGAAATTCAGTCAGTCGTTCCGTGGGTGGTGAAGCTTGTGGAACCAGCAATTTAAAAGCTACCATAAAAATGGTCAATTTTTAAATCTGTAGGTAGTAAATGTTGTTCTTATTTCTCAATATTAAAGCGGAGTGTCGAAATTGTTTCAAGTTCACCGTGTGGTGAACGCACACGTGTATGTTATCTTTACGCACTACTTATGTGTAGGTAATTAAACCATTTGTAACTGTGGTAGTGGAAAAATACCTTAAAATGTAGCTGATCTGAGAGGTACGACTGTGAAAGGATCTAAACCAGCCCCCTAATCGGCGAACGCATTTTTGTTAAATGATTGCGACTAGTTGGGATCAGTTGGGATCGTTTGAACCGCCCATTGATCCGTTCGGTCCAAACGATCCCAACTAGTCGCAATCATTTGTTTGGAATCAGTTGGGATCGTTTGAACCGCCCATTGATCCGTTCGGTCCAAACGATCCCAACTAGTCGCAATCATTTGTTTGGAATCAGTTGGGATCGTTTGAACCGCCCATTGATCCGTTCGGTCCAAACGATCCCAACTAGTCGCAATCATTTGTTTGGAATCAGTTGGGATCGTTTGAACCGCCCATTGATCCGTTCGGTCCAAACGATCCCAACTAGTCGCAATCATTTGTTTGGAATCAGTTGGGATCGTTTGAACCGCCCATTGATCCGTTCGGTCCAAGCGATCCCAACTAGTCGCAATCATTTGTTTGGAATCAGTTGGGATCGTTTGAACCGCCCATTGATCCGTTCGGTCCAAACGATCCCAACTAGTCGCAATCATTTGTTTGGAATCAGTTGGGATCGTTTGAACCGCCCATTGATCCGTTCGGTCCAAACGATCCCAACTAGTCGCAATCATTTGTTTGGAATCAGTTGGGATCGTTTGAACCGCCCATTGATCCGTTCGGTCCAAACGATCCCAACTAGTCGCAATCATTTGTTTGGAATCAGTTGGGATCGTTTGAACCGCCCATTGATCCGTTCGGTCCAAACGATCCCAACTAGTCGCAATCATTTGTTTGGAATCAGTTGGGATCGTTTGAACCGCCCATTGATCCGTTCGGTCCAAGCGATCCCAACTAGTCGCAATCATTTGTTTGGAATCAGTTGGGATCGTTTGAACCGCCCATTGATCCGTTCGGTCCAAACGATCCCAACTAGTCGCAATCATTTGTTTGGAATCAGTTGGGATCGTTTGAACCGCCCATTGATCCGTTCGGTCCAAACGATCCCAACTAGTCGCAATCATTTGTTTGGAATCAGTTGGGATCGTTTGAACCGCCCATTGATCCGTTCGGTCCAAACGATCCCAACTAGTCGCAATCATTTGACAAAAATGTGTTCGCCGATTAGGGGGCAGGTTAGGGAGTAAAGGTACAATAACGATAAATATCCTGGATTATTAGTCTCTTTATTGACTTGTGATGACAAGGTCTGCGTAGTGGTTGAGCGATCGATTGCTGCGCTCCGCGTAGCGGGTTTGATTCCCGCACGGATCAAATATAGCTGTGTTGTTATGATGATGATGATAAACTAGTGCTTGACTGCAATCACGCCTGATGGTAAGCAGAATCAAGCAATCGTTGATGGTAAAGCGCACTAGTTTATTAAGCCTATTCACAAAAAAAAAAAACTTAAGAATAGGAAGAATTACGGCAGTTGAGTGAGGTAATCCAATGTTAAACCCAACAACATGACCAACGATGCAGCGCCAGAGGGAAATTGATCTGGAGACTCTCCGCGACCAAACTCCTGACACAAAAGCATTAGGCGCATCGTATCCGGCACACATCGCAACACAACTGCTCAGTGCCGTCCTCCGTACGGCTTCATCAGACATCATGCCGAAACACAACGAATCGCTTGGCGCCAAGATTTTGTCTGGTGGTTG
The DNA here is from genome assembly GCA_017933935.1 of Sesamia nonagrioides. Classification (NCBI taxonomy): domain Eukaryota; kingdom Metazoa; phylum Arthropoda; class Insecta; order Lepidoptera; family Noctuidae; genus Sesamia; species Sesamia nonagrioides. The sequence goes on from JADWQK010000106.1 coordinate 183,802, forward strand.
AAGTTGAAATCACAGCACATCTACTCATAATGCAGGGTAACGCTTTTTTTAATTCTTTTACCATAGGCTAACAAGCTATCAATAAGAAACAATCAGTAGTGTATATGAGACTACTGACCGACATTTAAGTCAATTTTCATCTTAAAGAGAGCGTAGCTCTGTTCTAAATATGAAACAAAAGAAAATTACTGTTCACGTAAAGAACACACAAATCCATACTAATATTATAAATGCGAAAGTAAGTCTGTCTGTCTGTCTGTATGTCTGTCTGTCTGTCTGTTACGCTTTCCCGCTTAAACCTCTCAACCGATATTGATGAAACTTGGCACAGACAATCTTTAGACCCAGAGAAAGAACATAGGCTACCTTTTATCCCGGAAAAATTTGATGTTCCCGAGGGAAATCTAAAAAGCGCGATATAACCGAACTCCACGCGGGCGAAGCCGCGGGCGGAAAGCTAGTTACTCTATAAAATGGAATTTGCTTGTGACTGTACAAATTTATTTTTTGTTTTCGTCGACGTGTTCTTAATTCGACATTTGTAGGTATTAACCTCTGAATTTCACCACGTAGGTACATTAACAAATTATTGTACATTATTATTAAATTGTTTGAATTATTATATTAAATTGTCGTCCTCCGTGGGGCAGCGGTCATCACGCCTGCAACGTGGAGGCCCCGGGTTCGATACCCGTGTGTCATGATGGAAAACAATCTTTTCCTGATTGGCCTGGGTCTCGGATGTTTATCTATATATGTATATATTATAAATATAGTATCGTTGAGTTAGTATCCCATAACAAAAGTCTCGAACTTACTTTGGGGCTAGCTCAATCTGTGTGATTTGTCCGTATGTATTTATTATAGTGAATAATTTCATCACCGCTGCTCTCAAAACTTTAGGAAGACAATATGAGGAATCCAATGTGGCTCATTTCATATCACAGACACGACGCCTGTATCCCAGCATAGGGAATACTATATCGGATGATTATATGTAAATAAGCCTGCAATGAAGACTCAGTTCCAAACGTATAGAACGATGGATGTCTGTTACTTTTTCACTCAAAAACTAGTATACAATTTTGGATGTAATTTGAAACACAGATGGTTTTTAACCAGGATTATCATAGAGTAAAATTTTTATATGTAGAAACAGCAAGCAAAGTGATAGCGCGGGATTGTGCTACGGGGTACTAAAAACTTCATGGGAACGAAGTCGCAGGCAGCAGAGCTAGTGCTATATGTATAAAATTAACGCAATATTTGTGTCACACAGACACACACACCCAAAAACACACACACACACCCCGACACACAACTCACACATACGCACGCACACACACGCAAACACTGACACGCGCGCACACACCCCCACACACGCCCCCACACACCCTCTCACACATACACACACACACACACACACACCCCCACACAGCCTCCCACACACTCATATAGGCACATATACTAGCATGCTGATTATACAAAAAAAAAAATGTTTTACAGGAAATTTGCTTAACGGAGGAGGCCACAATCACCAACTCATGTAAAATAATTTGGATCTCTAATTTGATTTGATTTGAAAAGGCTCCTATCTCAGCATGATTCTTCGATATTTAAAAAAAGCTGTGATATTCGAAACATAGCCAATATAGCCATAATAAAAAGCCTTATAGGTGTCATACTGTCAGGTGGGTACCTACATAGTGTCCGCAATGAACTGGTTATAGCCTTGTAATGAACAGACCGTGTAAGGCATGTCCAAATATTTAACAGTAGATTAACAAATCTTCACACTGCATAGTAAACATCGCGGGTATAATCCACTTCCACGTATTACGCTAACATTGTGCAAGTTTAACAAATCGTTGGTAGCAGTGTGTGATTAAGTTTGTTGGCTGTCAAGCTCATAATCGAGTCAGCTGATTAATTGTATAATTTACTGGCACCTTCCGTTTGTTTGCTCGTTACTTACTTGAAATAGATAGTTCTTATTCTTCTTATGGCCGCTATCATAATGTTAACTTTTTATAATATTTACTTTTTTTTACTTAAGTACAAGTCTAACCTTGTATCTTTGTATAGTTTATTCCCACTTAATATTAGTCCTTACATTTATTTAGTTTAAGTTACCACTTATGTTCGCGAATGTTGGTTCACCTGTTATTGGCAACTGTATAAGCCCTTTACTCATAACTACTCTATTTGTTAATTTATATACAGAAGCTGTTATTTATTATTTATTTTCTTAATCTCCACGTGTACAATACATTGGGATAAATGCTATGCCCCGCAAAACCGTTTTCACGGTTTGTCTGTGGGAACGGAACAAACAGTGCATCAGCAATAATTAATTATTACTAGCAAAAAAGTTACATCAACAATATCAGGTCTTACAGAATTGCTTACAGACTACTGAGTAAGAACATTTTAAGTGACCTGGCAAATTTTCTTTTTGTTTTCCGACCTCTTATGGCAGCAGACAATTGATTGAGCCAGTATGGTACTCTTTTGTCCAGCCTTCGTTCGTTGGTTTACCTTTATTAATAAACTAGCTGCGCCTCGCGGTTTTACCCGCGTAGGTTTCGATGATAATATGCTCCGCTTCTATTGGTCGCAACGTGATGTTATATAGCCTAAAGCCTTCCTGGATTAATGGGCTAGCCAACGCAATAAGAATTTTTCAAATCGGACCACTAGTTCCTGAGATTAGCGCGTTCAAACAAACAAACAAAGATACATCCAAACTCTTCATAGTATAGATAAATAAATTAATGTTCCCAGTCCTAGAATATAGGCCTTCTCTCGATGAGAGGGAGTGGGGCGTAATCTACCACGCGGGCCCATTCGGGTTGGTAGATGTTACATGTGTTCGCAGTTTTGCCTCTAGGATATGCCGGTTTGTTCACGATGTGTTCCTTCACTGTTCATCGAAAGAAGGCCTGTGTCCCAACAGTGGGAACAATATAGGATGCTTATGTATTCTTTTTGTACATCTGACAGATTGTAGTAGCTTCATGTGCTGTCGTCTGTACAGTGAACTTTAGCAAGCTTATCTTTCTGCCTGATGTTAGTTAGGTATTTGACAGAATATGCGTTCTCTAAAAATCTTATCGTAATAACTTAGGTGGAGTGAGTTTCAAGTGATCTGTTATTTAAACTGATGTTGAGGTGAAGTGATTTAAACCGATGCTAAGAATTGGCACTATTGACAGCTCACTTTAAGTTGACCTCAATTTTCACGGTTAGGTTTTTGTAGAATACAATCGTACAATCGACAGCACATCAAGCTACTACAATCTGTCAGTTTTCTTTATTCGATTTTCAACTTTATCTCTAAAACATTAAGGCTCCTGAGCCTTAATAGTTTAGAGACAAAGTTGAAATCACTAAATATTTCCTCATATATTCCCAATCAGCCCTGGCTGATTGGGAATATTTGAGAGTTCAGGGTAGCTTGATCTGATGTCGTCCGTACATAATGTTCCAGGAAAAGGAAAATTATACGACCTCCAGTTCGATCGATAACTCTGACCGTCTATAACACTGTATTTTATTTGTTGGGACATGCTCATGGTCTGTGAAACTCTTAGTGACTAAAATCCACCCCGGTGTTCTATACCTACCACACCTACGTCCGGAATAGCGGGGACGAACGTTACTTCCTCAATCTCCAACTGATGCCGTACTACGCGCGTGGAGCATTTCGTGCTGCCACCTCGGGTCCAGCTTGGGTAGAGCACCGCCGTGTTCTCATGGCGGCGATCGGCGACGATCGGCAGCGATCTCTCGCGTCCGACCCTGGTCCATACCATGGTCCGGAGTGAGAGTGCATGGCAGGCCATCACTTCTTTCTGCGAAGCAGTTATGCTGGCAAACCAGGAGGCGGAGAGCGTAAGGGAGCGGGAATCCCAGCGCCCTCACGGCTCTAGCCGCTGCTGGAGACACCTAGTCAGGAGACAACATCGCACTCCTGGCCACCGTAAGCGCGGGCCGGACCAGGCCCGCGTCGACGGCGCGTTGTGTTTCACGCGCGTCTCAAAGAGATGTCAGTACATCGTGACGGGGTCCATGAGGACCGATGCCTCCTGGGTCAGGGTTGCGGGTTGGTTAAAAAAAGAAACCGTGGCTCTGGCGCACAGGCAAGTGAAGAAACACGGGTGGGTTTTAGTCAGTAAAAGTCTGACACGCCCTTCCGCTCCGCCTAAAGCGGGAGAGGTCATCTGATGATTTCCCAACCGAATTAAAAAAAACGGTCCTGCTGTGTGGGCTGGAGATGTTGTGTTGTGTTAACCTCATATGTTAACCCTTCTATCGTGGGCAAAAGGAGAGGCCTTTGGTGGGAACGCCATAGTTACAGGGTGATTATGCCTGGAAACAGTCTATATTACTTTTCAGGTAATTATATTTACTTTTAGACAGGATGTGAAAGGTGGAGGACATATCTTCATAGTGGACTAAGGACTGAGGAAAGCTAAGTTGACTGATTGAATTACATACATATAAGAACATTCAGGCACGTTATTATTTATAATCACACAATCACTTCACCCTATGTAACATACACGCTTTAGCACACACACATAACACACACACACACACACACCTATCCATGGTGGATATACTACTCAGTCAAAACCATGGTCAAAACCCATTAAAATGCAACCTCTCCTTGTCATTAATACATAATGCACGTGTTAAATTACACTTCTTTTGGTAGATCAATACGCGTTCCTTCTCTTGAAAGCAACTAAATGAACTGTTTGGCCAAACACTGTCTCTTAAGACCCAGATCCCCAAGTTTAAGAGGCAGGGTTTATAATTTTTGGTTATATAGATTTAGTTAAATAATTTGTATGTATGATCACCTTATGTCTAATCTGTATAATTACTTTTTCGTAAATAAATATTATTATTATTATTTACTAGCTGTGCCCCGTGGTTTCACCCGCGTAAGCTTCGAACTGAAATAGCTCAGTTGACATTAAATAAGCGCCTGTTAAAATAATGACAGCAATATGTACTACATCTGCGTTTGCTCCCGTTTTCGCAACATTTTTTGTTTCTGCTGTGCTCCTATTGGTCATAGCGGGATGTTTTAAAGCCTATGTCCTTTCTCAGGCTCTAGACTATCTGTGTACCAAATTTCATTACAATCGGTTCAGTAGTTTTGGCGTGAAAGCCGGACAGACAGACAGACAGAGATACTTTCGCATTTATAATATTAGTATGGATTATTATAGGTTTTGCACTATGCAATTCAATCTTTCGAAGACTACAACTCGTTTACATTGCTACCCATATGCGGAACCTGCTTTAGATTAATAGAGATTACACGCATGTCATACAAATAGAGTTACATACATATTACGTAACTACATTACTTTTAAGTTTTGTTTAGAAATCTAAATAAAACAAAAGACACACGTTTCATTTGAAATTAAGGTTAGCCAAGATGAGTGCGACGTTACCACCAACCTTCACGTTCTGTAATACGGTTTATTTTTGCGTGAAATATTTTTCAACCTTTAAATTTCGCTGGGTATTGGAGACTAAACCTCAGCTTTTAGATGTTAAAGTTAGATTTTGCTTGCAACGGTTGCTTGGACGAATTGTAATGAGATCACACGTGAAAAAAAAGTTTAATCGCTGGAAAAAGACAAATTGATAGGAAAGGAAGTAAAAGTAGGTAACATGTATGTAATATATTAAATGTTCTCCATTTTTTATGTAATGGTTAAGTAGCTAAGTGTCTACTTAGTAATTCTAAGATCTTCGTACTGGTCTTGCGTGACAGAACTTTTAATGATTTGGTCTAGAAAAGAGGTAAACATTTTGCTGAATAATAAATATCTGTGCCTACTCTAAATTCTTATAGGCAGGTACTTAGAATATTTTGGTTGTACAGTTACATAAGACTGTTTTCACCGATAAGTTAGTGATAATTCTGTAAAGATTACTTAATACATAAAATGGACCGCTTTCTGCAAAAATGATCCAACCCACAAACTCGACATTTTCGATATTTGTGTAGTGTCTTTGGTATGTCAAAATATACCTTATTTGGAGTCAATACGTCACAAAATATCGAAAATGTCGAGTTTGTGGGTTGGATCATTTTTGCAGAAAGCGGTCCAAATTGCTATAAGCGAAAGATTACTACTGGTAAGTAGTTAGATGCGTGCGAATTTTATTAAAATAGGTTTAGTCGTTTTGGGTCCTTTTGGCTGGAACAAAAAGTCACACATACGAAAATTATTATATTGTTAAACATACATATAAGTATAGTATTTACTTTCATAACATGCATTTCATAAGAAGCTGTTATTTTGACATTACCAACTTTAATTTTATTTATTACAAATAAACCTCGAACCCCGGTTTTACCTCTTTAAAGGATTATTTTTTATCTTTATTTTAATGTACTTTTGACACAGTTCACGTCAGTCCCATCATTTTTAGCCTCATGGGACATAGACTGGGAAAGCAAATTATTAGGTATACCTAAGTCTAACCTATTTATATCTAATTCTCTAATAATTCTATTTCTCTCAGACTCGTTCCTATTTTAAAATATCCGTCCTTGGTGCTCACTTTTAGTTAAGAATGGAACTCTTGCGCAGAACTTTTTATTAAGTAGAAAATCTAAGAGAATGTACTACTTTGATAGCCAGCATCAGATTTCGCAAATCGGCATAGGGGCAGAGCTCTGAGAAAATTCCACATTTTTCAAAGTAAGGGATGAAAATAGGAATTTCCTTTGAGCAAACTGACCCTTGTTCTTACAGTAACACCTGTAATTCACTGGCTCACCACTATACTCGTATCGCAAGCAGCACGCATCTAACCTTGACCAGTGTCGGTGACAGACTGCTAGATTGACTAGGTACTACACTTCGACCACGAGTGAACATGACACAATGTTAGTATGTACCTTTTAGGAGATACAAACACTTTCAATATAATGATACATATCTAATGGATTGATGCCTCGGAACGCACGTTAAGCCGTTGGTCCCGGTTGCCATACGAACATCTACTGGCAGTCGGTTTGCTGGAGCCCTCAAAAGTTCAACAATTGGTCTAATTGCAATGCTTCGATATCGCCTAAGGGTTGTGGAGGTCAGACGGCAGTCGCTTCACAGAAAATATCGAAGTTTAGACCAAAATCAGCAGTTAGACTGGTAAAGCGGACCCCAGACTCCAAAGCTGAAAAACCTTCGAAGGCGACTGTGATTACCGCCGAGATGAAGATGATGATCTAATCATCTAATGGTTTGATGTTTGTCAGCCAGTAGTGATCATTTTACGTAGCTATTAGTATGTACGTCGTCACCAAAAAATATGAATTCTAGAGATATCTACAGCTTTTTACAATTCCATGTATTTTAGCAAACCTATAGCAGCTTAATTGCTACCTTTATTAACTAAAAACTACCTTATTGTAACTAGAATAAAGATCACTGTGCCTGTCACGGATTTGTCAGTGGCATCTAAAAAACCTTTTTAGATTGCAACCTTATTTGAACAAGAATGAAGAACAAAGTGATGAAAAATAATATATAGTTAATAAAATATTTATAAAAAAGGCGAGTAAATATTTATTCAGAAATAATTATGTAATATATTCATTCAAAACATATCATCATCATTTACCTTTTTATCGTCCCACTGCTGGGCACAAGTCTCCTCCCATGCAGAGAAGGGTTGAGCCGTGAGCGTAATTACCACGCTTGCTCAATGCGGGTTGGCGATTTCAGACATAAAGTCCAGGTTTCCTCAAGATGTTTTCCTTCACCTTTTAATCAGTCATTGGTGTCTAAGATATACTTAAAAAGTACATATAACTTAGAAAAGTTACATTGCTACGTGCCTGACCTGGAATCGAACCCGCACACAATACTTATAATAAACACATAATTTTCATTCATAACTGTGTTATGACGATAGCATCATAACACAGTTTTGAATGACAGTTAGTATGTACTATTAATTGAAACAAGGTAGGTATATAATAATTTTACTTAACAGCACAACCTATTTTTAACCGACTTCCAAAAGGAGGAGGTTACTCAATTCGACCGTAGGTATACAACGTGTAACATAAAGGGTATATACATAACAAAGGCATGGCATCTTTACATGATATCAAACGATATTCGAATGATATTCGATAAACGATAGAAGAAGAAGAAATATTATTAGTAATAATGACCATCTTTCAGACATGCTTATGTAAACAATTACTTTTGTTTCTTGGGACCGTACTTATACAATAAGATAAATGACGCTTTGCATATATACCAGTTAAATAGACTAGATTGTAAGGATAAAATATTTAAATACATTAGTAAACATACGTATGAGGAAACAGAAGGATTTCTGAAAATATTAAAATAAAGTATCTTTTAACACTCACCCTCTCACACTCTTTCACGCACTCTCACAACTAGGTACTCACCGAGAGGTTAACACTCCACACAACTTTTGTTTGTTTTAAGTTTAATTTTTCTATCTCTGTGTAATGATATGTCTTTTATTGTGAATATGTCTAATTAAGCTATGTAAAAAAGACTTTATTTCAATTTCATTAATTACATGGCTAATATTTACATAATTTAAAAAGTTAAAAAAAATAAAATAAAAATATAATTATGTACAAGTATATAAAGGAGGAAAGCTAGTATTTTAATATATCACCTTAAGGAAGAGCGCTGATGTCTGAGACACAGATATTTCTTTATCTAGTTCAGACACAGATGCCTTCAATCAAAATTAAGAAAATTTGAATGTGGCCTATACAACGTGTAACATAAAGGGTATATACATAACAAAGGCATGGCATCTTTACATGATATCAAACGATATTGGAAGGGTTTTTTAATCTTATCTCTTTATGTTAGGAAGTTATGAGGAAAAACACCGCCTGTGATAGGCTACTATCATACTAGTCGTACAGAGATATTGAAGACATTTATCGGATTTTGGCAAGTAACGTGACGGGTAACGAGTAGTTATTAACGTATGTAGTGTGCTGCCACGTTTGTTATGATTTGATTTTAAGACGCTGTGAATAGCCAACTTTTAGGTATTTGAGAGGGTGAAGCAGACGAATTGGGACACGACTAGTCCCACCCACTGCGGGGCGCGGGGGGCTCCGCGCGAGTACATCGATGCGTGAGGCGTCGTGCATCGAGAAATACGCACGTTCTGTATCTATACCAACCATTCTCTATTCCATCTACATTTAGAAGCGTAATTTCACAACCCAACCGCGAAGCATGGTTGGCTCTGTTCGTCACAGTCCCGGTTCGCATTAGACATCCGTGGCGAGCACCAGGTTCGAATCCCACATCCGTTTACTTTACCTTGCGATTTTCGAAAATGTATATTTTTTACATATTTTCATTTTTTATTATTACTTTTGTTTTCTTTTTTATTTTTATAATGCGCTTTGTCCGTTCTGCTTAAATTTTTTGTGTAATGTCCTTTTTTCATGAAACTGTTAGATATATGTATAACATTTCTAGAAATTACTATTTATAAACAGCTAGAGTAACTGTTAAAAAAAAATGCATTTACGGATATTTAAAAAAATAAAAGATTTTTTCTTCAAAACTGCAACTCTTATCGAAGTCGGGTTTGTACGAGTGCTTAGAATGATGACACAACACAAAAAGATTGAAATAGATGGAGGCACTTGGAGGAGGCCTATACTGAAAGGGGCCATGAATAATGCAACAAAATGAAATCTAAATTTACTGTTTTGAACTATTATCAAATTAACTGTTATTTTTATTGTTTTTCTTTTGTTAAATTATATTATGAACTAAGAAATTCATGGTTAAATAAAGGCTTATTATTATTATTTATTTCTAGAAATTTGTAGAAAGAAAATTATAACGAATTGATTTTAAATATTAGTTTGCATTATAATTGTTACAAAAAGAATATATTTAAAAAGATGGAACAATTACTACAAAAATACAGAAAATCGGCTAAATTAATAATAATTAAAAAAAAAAACAATTGCAAATAAGAAATCCAACAAAAAGCATACAACGTAAAGCTGGGGTTTGAACCCGAACACATACAGGTGAAGAAAAATTTACCGCGAAAAAGTAAAAAGAAACAATAATTACAGAAAAAAATCAAATAAAATATCGGCAAAAATATAACAGTAAATTAAAAAGCATTTATTTCAATTAAAATCTACAAAGAGCATATAATGTAAACCTGGGGTTTGAACCCGGCCAAAAACTAAATATGATTATTCATCAACAAACAGACACGTAAATATAATTATTTTCTGTGCGGGGTACAGCAAAAACTGACATAGTTCCGTCAAGCAGCTCGCCTCAGCGGTCACTGTCGCTAAGCATAGAAGTGAAAGAGAAGGCAATGGACGCCGCGATGGAGCGACGTTTCGTTCACGTTATTTATCATTAAATACATTATTTATTTTAGAATATCTTAGTTAAATCGATAAACAAAAACAATGGTTTCATTTACTATTATATTTTACATCGCTCTTCTCAATTTTATCAAGATTTGATGATTAATAAAACAGTTACAACTGTTATAAATTCAATTTTAGGGGTTACTTTAGGATTTTTTTCTATCGAGAAAATTAATTCAAAACGTGTTTTGAAAACAATGGTTTCCTGCTACATATAATCAAGATTAACATATAAATTTTTGCTTGCTCTAAAATGTATAAATTTGGCTAAAAAACTGTTTTTTGAAGCCTATTTTTACTGAGCACAGCGCCTTAACGCTGAGATGATAATGATGAGAAACCTAACTGTGATCGAAATGTTGTTCTTTTTTCAAAACTAAGTTAAGTTTTCTATTAAAAACTTTACAATAATTGGAATGAAGATTGAAGTACAAAATCTGGTTTGAAAATAAGGTTTGCTATAAGAAGGATAGGGCCCAAGACGTCGCGTGCATATGTCACTATTCGTTATAAAATCCTGGAAAGCGTTTACTGTTTGTACATGTTCGCTTGCAAATAAGACGTACCGGTAAATCTAAATCCTCCAAAATATTAATAAGACATGTAATTACCATTGTATCCAGGAAACTCGGTTCATCTTTAATATTTACTTTTGCCTCTGAAGCGTCGTCGTCGATGTCTGTACTGTCGGATTCATCGAATTGCGTAGTAGGAGATTCTTTTTCGTTGTCGATTGTGGTTTCTGGTTCTCCCGTAAGACGTCTGTACTTCTTGATTACGTCCTTGAGATGCTCTAAGTTCACGTAAGCATACTGAAACTGAAGCAACATATACATTCATCGCCTACACAACTCAGAATTAATCAGTATCAATATAAAATGCTTTTATAGGAGTGTTAAATAAGTTAAATTTAATAAAAATTAAGAATTTTCATTAGTAATAAAAAATAGTAGTTTTATTTTAAGAGACATAGAATCGGAATAACGTAATAACAAATATTATATAAGAAATAGAAATGTACTCATTACAAGCGGAACACTTGGGCTCAGCTTTCTAATTTCAACATGGAGAATGATAATAATAGATAGTCCTCTAGGCCGAATATACATCAGTCGACGACGAACCTTCATCGGAAACCAGCCTTTTGTGTAGGAAATCTGCACAAAGGTCTGCGCAGATTTAGGTACGCTCTTTTTTTTTTTAAGACAGTCCAATAGGACGGCAATCCGACACGACCAAAGGTAACAGCCTAACGTTAAGCCTTCTGATGGACGACCGAGTATTAGACGAAATAATTACCACCGAGTATTTTCTCGGTGGTAGGCAACAACATCCGCCGCCGGCATAACTTACCACCCACCAGACAAAGTCTTGCCGCCAAGCGATTCGTCGTGTTCTGGCATGAAGTCTGGTGAAGCCGTACGGAGGACGGGTCTGAGCAGTTGTGTTGTGATGTGTACCGGGTACGATGTGCCTAATGTTGTTGTGTCGGGAGTTTGGTCGTGGAGGGTCTCCAGATCATCCTCTGGCGCAGCATCGTTGGTCGTGTTGTTGGGTTAAACATTGCATCACCTCGCTCAACTGCCGTCTTCCTTCCTATTCATTCAGTTTTTTTTTGAGTGAATAGGCTTAATAAGCTAGTGCGTTTTACCATCAACGATTGCATCACTGCTTACCATCAGGCGGGATTGCAGTCAAGCACTAGTTTATCCATACTAATATTATAAATGCGAAAGTAACTCTGTCTGTCTGTCTGTCGGTCTGTCTGTCTGTCTGTCTGTCTGTCTGTCTGTTACGCTTTCCCGCTTAAACCTCTCAACCGATTTTGATGAAATTTGGCACAGACAATCTTTAGACCCTGAGAAAGAACATAGGCTATCTTTTATCCCGGAAAAAATTGATGTTCCCGAGGGAAATCTAAAAAGCGCGATATAACCGAACTCCACGCGGGCGAAGCCGCGGGCGGAAAGCTAGTAGTTAATAAAAAAAAAACATAGAATCGAAATATATCTTTCTTAAAATCTATCAAGTCTTATTTAGATAGTTGCTCAATCTAACGTTAATCAACACTACAATAACTATTTCAACCCTTATCTACCATATTTAATCAGACAGATTATCCAGGGGTTGAAACGTCAAACGAGGTATTTAAAAGCGGAAAGGGGATGTTAAAAATAAAAGGTTTACAACCTCCTTAGCTTCACCTGGTCGAAAACAAGATTGAGTTATTTCTGAACGATTATTTGGATTAGTAATTTGGTGAATGATTGCTTATTTTGTAATTTTCAACCCTTTTTAGGGGGAAGATCAATTGAGGGATATCAGCTGCTGAAGTTCTCACATTTAGTTAGAGTTGAAAAAGGAAATTTGTTTGTAGATTTGTTTGATAATGTAACTGAGGTCTTTAAGATACGGTTTGAGGAATAGGAACTTTTTAACCTTATCCTGCCCATTTAAACTGCGAACCGTTTGACTTATGGGCTAGTCCAGTGTTTCCCATTAGGTGGGTCGCACCCTGTACCGGGTCCCCAATAATCGCCTGGTCGCAGCATGACAGAGGCAATGCTGCGACATTAAATAAGTAATAGGTCGATTTTATTTCTTCAATAACGAGACAATGATGATTGCTAGAAGGGCGGATTATTGGTATTGTATAAAAAGGCCCACGCGATATGGTCGGAAGGACTGCACTTATGCGCATGCGTTGTAGCTCGCTTTTGTTTCAGTCGCACTTTGCAGCCCTTCCTACATCCGCGCGTGTATTTTTGTATTGTAATATTAGCAATATTTGGGTTTTATTTTACCTAATACCGATTTTAGTAGGGTCCAAAAACTTAAGTGGGTAACGAAGGAGGAGTATGAAATTTACCGGGTCAAAGTAGAACAAAGTATGGGAAACGCTGGTCTAGTCCTTTTACTAAAGGATATCCCTTTAGTAAAAGGACTAGACCAGCGTTTCCCAAACTTTAGAACCAGTGACGTCTGTCGAACGACCGATACTCTTTGTCACGAGTCTTTGAGCTGCAAGAAACCGCTGGATGCGGGAGGCGCAGGACCGGTCATCGTGGAGAACCTTGGGGGAGGCCTATGTCCAGCAGTGGACGTCTTTCGGCTGAAATGATGATGATGATGATGTTTATTATTATTATATTATAGCCATCAAATATCCTTGTAGATGATAGCAAAACTTAAACATAACAACAACACACACACAACAACACAATAACATAGGTAAATAAAGACCTATCTTCTGTGTTGGACTGGATGCTGAAGTCAGAGAACTGGGTATGGTTGCGCCTTTGGAGAAGTCGATGTTCAGCAATAGGAATTTATAGGCTAACTAGCTGCGCCCCGCGAATTCAAATCCGTTTAGTAGTTTATGCTTGAAACCGGAACACACAAATTCACTTTCACATTAATAATATTAAAAACCCGCCACACATTTCCCACCCACTGCAACTCCTGAAAGCCAGAATCAACAGTGAAGACCGCCAGAAAAACGCCGAGCAATGAAGCTGGACGAGTCCCGGAGAAACGATTCAACTGTCTTGGGTCCCGCAACGAAATTAATCAGAAAAGAATAGTAGAGGAGTAAGAAAAATGATATTTTTTCCACTTCCCTCCATAACAAGCAGGAGACAACAGAACTAGTCCAATCGGCGCAAAGGGACATTATTGCAACTGGGAGAAGGCCAGATTGCCAAGCACCACGGAATAAAATTAGATTAAGTTAATGGGTCCTCACATTAATAATATTAGTAAGCATAGTAAGGCTTAGTAGGACTAGTATGATTGTGTATGTATTTATGTAGCTATACAGGCTGAAAACCACTTTAGAAACGCCCGGCTTATTTGCCAATAACATACAAAAATGTTTACTAAACATCTAATTGCGGCTTATCACCCAAATGCTTACCCGCGATAATTGCGCGATTATCGTCAAATCATCGCGATTGCAAGTTATGTAACGAGCGCGTTCTGACGTGCAGTGGCACCTACGGCCGCATAAAGAACTAATGTTGATGTTGTTGATAACCAACACCTGTTGGGGTTCACTTGGGTTTAGAAATGGTTAGAAGTGGCAAAGTGGCTTTATCATCATTTTCCGTTTGAATATTTAGAGAGGTGGTTAATTATTTACCCACTCAAACTGTAATGGCTGAAGGGTTTTAGATTGAATGTATTTTGGACTAGCGGCCGCCAGCGACTTCATTCGGGTGGAGTTAGTTATGCTCCACTCCTATTGGTAGCAGCGTGATGTTATATAGCCTAAAGCCTTCCTGGATTAATGGGCTATCCAACGCGAAAAGAAAAAACTTTTTTATCCATTCAAATCGGACCAGTAGTTCCTGAGATTAGCGCGTTCAAACAAACAAACAAACTCTTCAGCTTTATATATTTGTATAGATTAGTGTTAAGAGCAGCAGTTTCCCATAGATTTTTGACAGGTTCCTTTCTACTTTCTGTCATTGTGGGAAATATTTGTTTATTCGTCTTTACAAATAGGGCCATAACTAGAAAATACAATGACGAAAATATAAGCACTCTTATGTACCTAAATTTGGTGCGCTATTGGCGCCAATTCTCTTGTCCACAATCTAATTTTAAGTTAAGTGCATCTTTTTCTTTCTATATCACAAAGAAAAGGATAGAAGATAACCTTTTATTATAATCCTGTCAAATTAAGATTCTCCATAGACAGTTTAGACGCGACTATAAAAATGGCGACCAAAAATACGTCTCTTTACGTCAGGAGCGGACTAATTTGACAGGTCTAAACTGACATGTTATATTCTGTCCTTTTCTTAACGATTTAGAAAGAAAAAGATGTCATCGTAGTCAGCTTGAAATGTTCCCACTGTTGGGACACCGGCCTCCTATTGGTAAGAGGATGTACGGAACTTTAATTTAGTTTGTGAATAAGGGAATATAAAAATGCAGTGTCTATGGTCTCTAAACCACATATCACTCCAATACATCATTTTTCCATTTAGTCTACAAGAATGCTAGCTAAACCCACTTGACGTTAAGATCGGTAGTAAAATATAGTACTCTCTACTTTTAATTTAAGGGAAGGTAATTTATATGTATAGGTAATTAACAGAGCGCCCAAAAACGCTTATGTTTTGAAAACAAAAATTAATTTGATAAATCGTTTTTCTACGACCATTTGGTAATTTGCTTAATACACAACCATAAGTCATATCTCAATAGTACTTAATCCTGCCAAGTCGTGTTACAATGACCATTTCCATACGGGGAAACCGTACTACAATGAAACTTTTTTTTTATGGCTATGGCATCAAAAAATCAACATATGATTAAGCCAAAAAGCGCGCGTATTTGCGTCACGACTAAACATTGCATGTTATTAGGCTGTATGGATGAATTGCCTTTGCCTAACTATCAGTCATATTACAAAAGCTATCATTGCTTGATAATGGCATAAATAACTATTGTGGTTATTTAGTTATTTATACTTTTCTCACAAAGGTACGGTCGAGAGCAGGGCAAGCAAGCGGGGCAAGTTGAAAATCTAATAAATAAATTTGACAGATTGTAAGTAACTTGATGTGCTGTCATCTGTACAAAGGTGACTATGACTTAGACATTCTCTACCAGTCAATCAAGGGTGGTGAAGAGATTAAATGGCAGGTGCTTTGGTTGAATAGAAAACAATAATTAAAAAGAAAATCTGTTAAATCTAGTTTAAAAATAAACATGTACATAAACAGGTTATATACATATGCATTCTTATTATTACATATTTATATACATTGCATGTTTATATACATTGCACCCATCGATCCCGTACACTAACACTATACTATTCCCTTTCTAATTCTATAACAATCATGAATGTTTCACATGACCACATTTCTGTATATCCAACAGAATTAGACGAAATTGTATCGAGATCTTATCAAACCCCAGAGCTCTCAAAGAATTCCCGACTCATATTATTTCATTACTCTGTCCCTATTAGCTCAACTCATAAACAGTGCATAAAAACTTTCAATTACGCTGTAAATCATTTGTAAATTAGTTTCGATGTGTTTTTGGCGTGTTGTTTTTAAGGTATTCGTAATTTGGTAAACGAGAAATTGGGTACAAGCGCCTGGTGAAATTATTGATGCAATATTTTTGTTGCCTTTCGTTGCTTTAAATAATCACACAGGCGGTGGTGCGGATTTGTTTTCTTTTCTTTCAAGCAGAGTTTGTTATGCCAATTAGCGTGTGTTATTATAATTATTAACTAAGAGCAAATAATTATGAAACTTTCAAGTGCTACCACATGAGTTAAAAATGAAACTTCATGTTCTCTGTTTATCAAAATAAACTCCTGTATACATAAGCTTCGCTGTGGTAGTGTGATTAACGATGTTTTAACCATAATTTCTTGGCGTTTAAACGTCACTTAACTTTATCATTTATTTATAAACCCCAAAGTGTTTACTATAACTACTTACTATTACTAAACACGTTTATAGGTGTACACACACAAAATACCTGCCCACTATCACACCAGAACAAGGTACAGGCCATATAAAAAAAGTATAAAAATGTCACCCTTTTACTTTTAATTAGCGATCAATAAACGTCCTAACTGGTCACATTTTTACTTCATTCACGCTTGAATTGTCCAGTTAAAGACGTCGATAAAATCTGTTTGGTTCATCGTCAGTAGGTATTTTAGGAATGTCTCGGTCCCATAACTTTGTGATGGCCGATTTAGTATTTTTTAGCTACTGTTTTGATTATTATCACCTGATTTTGTCAGTGGGAATAACTTGAGGACTGATTTGAATGCTGTGGACAGTTTTGGGTTTTTAAAGTTTAAGGTGAAGTTAGTTAAGTTTCAATGTTTGCGGTAGATGTTAATTAGAGGTTTAGCTTTGTACGAGACTGAACGTAAATGTTCACTTAGTAGGTAGATATTTGAATTGAATAAAAAATCGTCGTCCTAAATCTTTTAGTTTCTTTATTGCTAGACCACTTTATAGGGGACTCATTATCACCTGCCTAGCCTCTTCCCAACTAAGTTGAGGTCGGCTTTTAGTCTAGTCGGTTACAGTTAGGTAAATACCAGTATTTTACATGGAGTGACTAAAAGTACCTACTTTATGGTTATCTCATGGTTACCTTATGGTATATTTTTACTCCCTCCTCAATGATTAATACAAGACATTATGAGATTAGTAACTATAAGGTTGGACAAAGGGATGTGTTGATTAAAAGCACCTTTCTGAACAATGAGATTTTGGCCACTTTTAACCTTTTCCATGTGGTTTACGAACACAAACGTACAAAGCCCTCTAAAATATTTGACAAAATATATTGATTTTACTGTGCTATGATGGGAATATTGAAAATACTGGCCAGTATCAATAAATCCATCGTTAGGTACCTACTCTAACTCTCAAGAGGCCACAAAAAAACACCTCTCGAAGCCTTTTGTTTTTTTAATCAATTTTGTATTTTTTGCAAATTAAATGGGGTGTAAATCTTTGTGGTCTTATAACTGATCGTCGGTGCCTTTAAATTTAAACGTGTTGATATGGAATAGATAACGTTTGGCGACATCGTTTTTTTTTCTGGGACACTGCCGCGGCCGTTGTGCCCGGCCGGCCCTTTGCTTCACCGGACGACACATTTTTTTTCGAGTTGGAAATGTTAGATGGTAGTAATCTCTTAGATTAAGAGAGAATTCTGAAATTTGTCAGTTTTTCTATTAAATTGGCTCAGTTGTCCTTTATCTTTAGCCGATAAATTATTTTTTTGTAGAGATCAAATTTTATTTTCTATTTTTATTATCTATCATGGATTCACAGTTCTCGAAAAAGTAAAAGTCTTTAAAGTAGCATTATATGTTATGCAATGGTTGTATGTGAAACTTATTGCAGATAATATTTTGCAAGGCGTTGGTTGTTATCACAAGCGTTTGGTATTTTTCTAAATGGTTATTTTTTTGAGCGTCCATATTAGTTTATATTATCACTTTAGAAAAGAACCTACGCATGTTAACTTAACAACACAGTAAATTATATGCTGGACTTTAATGGTGCCTACAGTGAATCGAAAGTTAATCATCCAATTCAAAGTATGCTCACTATAAACGAAACACAATAAACCGTCTAATCGACCAATTCTATAAAGAACACACTAAGTAGCTAACAGAGTCATCAAAATTTACATACTAAAAGATCGATGGTTATCTCTACTGTTACCGACTATATCCCGCTGTGCAGTTCTAGTTAGCAACTACCCTGGTGGCTAGGGAACGACCAGTACAACTTGACATTTCGTAGTGGCGCTGCACGTCAAGGCGAACGTCAACGAAACGCCAAAAACCGTACATTTTTAAATTAGTTCCGAAATGCACCACATGTCAAGTTTTATTTTTTTTATTTTATGGCAGATACTTGCCGTTTTATAGTTTGGGTCAGACAATAAAAAATATATTAGTACGGTGATCATCGGTGATGTTGCTGATTGCTTTGGTGTTTGAGTGCCGAAGGTTATTTAGATACGTTATCTAGATTGGCTGATGGTGGTGGGTGGCAATTGAACCCCAGATGAAGAAAGGCAGGGCATGGCTGTTGGTGTTGTGGCAAGCGACTGCGACAGGTAAATAGTCAAATAGCGTAAGTACAGATTCGTTACGGGTTTGTTGGAGCCCTCAAAAGGCCAACACAGCACAGTGCAAGTATTTGTATGCATGAATATGAATATTTGCACTGGTCTGGTCGTGCCTCGGAAAACACGTTAAGCCGTTGGTCCCGGTTGCCATACGAACACTTAGTGGCAGTCGTTACGGGTTGTTGGAGCCCTCAAAAGTCCAACAATTGGTCTAGCTGCAATGCTTCGATATCGCCCTCGGGTTGTGGAGGTCAGACAGCAGTGGCTTCACGGAAAATATTGAAGTTTAGCCAAAATCAGCAGTTAGACTGGTAAAGCGGACCCCAGACTTCAAAGCAGGATAGCTTCGGATGCGACTCACATACCGACCCAAGCATAATTATGAAAATGAAACAGGTACGGACGACAGCTGCAGGTCAAGCTACCCGAAACTGTCAGATATTCCCAATCAACCTTCAGCCTTAATGCTTTAGTAATAAGTTGAAAATCGAATAAAGAAATCTAACAGATTATACATAGTAGCTTGATGTGCTGTCGTCTGTAAGTACCTATAAATATTAATTTAAAAGACACATCTCAGCGTCTTTAGGTACTCGCTTTTAGTCTGAGAGCCTGCATATAAAATATTGATAAGATTGGCACCAAAGAAACTTGTAAGACTTTTTTTGATGATCGGAAACAGGCAAAAAATTTTGTTAATGATGAGGAACAGAAATGAAAGGAAAAATTGTATCTGTGTATAGTCCACAAATTAAACTATTTTTTTTTAAACCTTGCCCCCACTAGGAATATCTCCTGTATCGTGGGTGCGTTTACAAACACCTAAACTCACATACACAAACAGCCAGACCCGGAACAATTACTTGTGGGTCATACAAATATTTGTTCCGTGCGGGAATCGAACCCGCGACACGCAGCGCAGCAGTCAATAGCTTAACCACTGCGCTAACCGTGCTGTCAATTTAAAGTTTAGTGCATTTTTTTCTTTCTGTTTCTATTTCACTATGAATAGGACAGAAGATAAAATATAATAGAGCAGCTGCCAAGTTAAGATATCCTATAAGTAGTGTTAATTGAAAATCAACATGTTTTATTATCTGTATTCTGCCAACATTTTGTAGACGTCAATCAGACTGCCAGGATAAAAGGGCTAGTACTAAGGTCAACAAAACGTCACCTGTCAAGCGTGACACCTGTGAAAAAATATACTGCAACTCGGGGTCGGGGTTGACTTGACATCATGGTCGCTCGGGGAGAGCACTGTTTCATTATACATTAATTATTAAATCACTAGAATAATAAGGGAAATCATTCATTAATGTAAGAATAGTCACAATAAACGTCAAGTCAAGCAAGTTATCAAGAAGTTTTCATTAAATCACCGGTTAGACCAACACGCCACCATTTTCATACAACAAGTAGACAGTTTAGACGTGATTAAAAACATGGCTACAAAAATATGTAAATAGTACGTCATGTGGAAAACTACTATGTATTTATTTAACTCTTTTCTTGCAAATTAATAATAACTATTCTTATGTCCAAATATTATAAAATATCAGTATTTCAACCGCAAATAAAACGTCAAATTAAATATAGATTATCAACTGTTTGGAATACTAACAAAAACAGAACTCACCCTCTCACCAGGGGGCGCTACTGCTAAGATAACGACCAAATAATTTAGTTACACGCTCATCTTAACGTCTCAATTTAGTGGGACTTTTGTTTTTCTTAGATTTATGACACTTCTAAATTATGTCGAACGGTAAAACAGTGAACAGGAATGAGAAAAAAGTAATGTTCGTTTTTTGGTTTTACGGGTCATAAAATGCATCCAAGGTTAATGGGAGTCTGTTCTATGGCTCGGATCGAGTTGATAAAGCTGAAATATCGGAAGGAATACTTGATGTTTCAAAATGACACCGATAGTAAATATATCATTTTTTTTTTATTTTAGGACTGAATGGTGTTGGATTAAATTTTATATCGATACTTGGCTGTATATTAAGCGAGTGTTTGCCTGTCTAATTACGTGGTTTAACGTTAGGTGGCGACACAGCTGTTTTTTCTATGACTACTTCTGTCACAGCGGTCGGCTTACTTACTGTATGTGTGATTTACTAAATAAATAATATTATTCAGTTAAAGAGAATTCTTGTTTGTAATCCTAATCCCAATACAATATCGCTATTTCAGAGTAAGGCCCATTTTTTTTTTCACAACCTCCACCTTCATAAAAAGGTTTGCGAGAAAGCCAATGAGTTCCATTTCTAATAGGTGAACAAATAAGTTTCCGCCGTTTAATTAACAAAAGATGTCCTCACTAAGAGATTTCGTTGAAATTGTCAAATGTAAAATTTGATATCGTAAGTTCGGACATCTGGTAAAAAGTAAAAACTTACACGTATTCCAGAAGGAAACTCAAGCATTGATATCTGTTTAAACATTACTTAAAACTAGTTTCAACCAATCAAATGGCTTGAAACGAGATTTAAGTAATGCTTGAGTTTTGAGTGACGTTCTGTAATACGGACCTTAGAGTATTAGTAACTCTGTATCAGTATCACATATTTCTTTATGTGCAAAAATGTCAAGTTTTGTGCCGAATAAGCGTCATTTGCGCGAACTTTTTATTTACTTCTTTAATTTGAAGAAATCTGCAGCTTAGGCCCCCCGATTGATTGTGAAGCTTATGGTGAAGCTGTTTTAAGCGAGAAAAGTTGTCGTGAGTGGTTTCAAAAGTTTAGAATTTGTGACTGATGTGGAAGACAAAGAACGTAATGGAAGACAGAAATCGTACGACGACACGGAATTGGAAGCATTATTGGAGGAACATAAAGGGAATGAGGAAAAACGCACCCATTACTACTCATGACAAAATTATTCTTTTACATGATAATGCTCGTCCGCATGTTCAAAAAACCGGCCAAGTGCGCATCGGATTTACGTCCCTTGTCCGATGAAGGCCAGCCCGCGTCGCAGCTGAGCCAGTAATATCATAATGTCCCATCAATGACCTCTGAGTTTGTTTCGGCGTTTCTTCTCAGAGCTAGTACTAGGAAACGTCATGGTCATCAAACCATTAAGAACACATTCGATCCAGCCGTCCCTTGCTGTCCTCTCTAGCGACGCCCTAAGCCGAGGTTCGTACCCCACAGGGGGTGCCCTTAGTGCGTAGTCGCCTAATTTTAATTTAGTTTTAAGTGCCCCTGGCTGGAGGCTTTAATTTTAATTAAGGCATCCACAGGAAAGTCCGATTAAGTAGTTACGGTCTCCTAGTAGCCACCTACGAGATGCCATATCAAAAAAAAAAAATAAAATAATCGGATTTACGTACAAAGGGTTCCGTACCATTGATTTATGAAATTAAAGGATTTAAGTTATTTGTATGAAAGATTACGCGGTAATAAGCGGTTTACGATTTACGACGTATTAAAAAAACTGCTTACTAGATCTCGTACAAAATGTTTCGTTAGTAGTTTTTATAGTAATGTACATCATATACATTTTCTTATTTGAGAAGTTAGGGGGGACTAACTTTTTTCCACTTTGGAAGCGTCTGTCACACAAACTATTTGGTTTAGAAAAAAATATTTTAGTAACCGTGATATCATTTTTGAAGACCTATCCATAGATACACCATACGAATGTGTTTGATGAAAAAATATTGAGTTTCAGTTCTAAGTATGGGGAGCCCCCAATATTTATTATTATTTTATTTTTGCATCAAAATCTTAATGCGGTTCACAAAATACATCTACCTACCAAGTTTCAACAGTATAGCTCTTATAGTTTCGGAAAAATTGGCTGTGACATACGGGCGGACAGACAGACATGACGAATCTATAAGTGTTCCGTTTTTTGTCATTTGGCTACGGAACCTTAAAAACGGCGAAAACTTATTTCTACACCTAATGTTATTTAATTTATAACTGGATATAAGCAGGTTGTTATTCTACAAAATAATAAGCTAGTTTACACAAATAAAAGTAACAGCTACATATGCCCGAACTTCTCTATTGTAACCGTGACCCCAAATATTTACAATAAGGGTGTCCACAAACCACATTATCATTGAACTCCCAATTACGTGATTATTTATGTGTGACAACCCTGTTCACTTTCAACACTTTAAATGCGACTGGTCTTTTTGATCCCTCAACTTTGATTCCCAGTTTCCAGTTGCCATTTTTTTGGGAACATTTGTAAGAGAGATAGGAGTCTTCTTGTAGTGGATGTTGTTATTCTGTGTTAACAGATGTGGTGACAAGTAGATGCACTGTTTTCTATTGTTGTTAATGTGTTTATCTGTTTACGAGTTTCGCAAATGTGCGGATAATGAGCTGATGGTGTGTTAGATGACCGTGATTTATGTTACAGTTGTGGTGGAACATGTGGTTGTTCAATGGCATATTTTTACTATAAATATAAATTATTTATTGTACAGCAAGTAGGTTCAGAGTTTCACAGCAGATTTGGAAGGTAAGAATGGTTTAAAACATTACCTACGGCTAGCTATTATATTATTTACAAATTCGGCTGTATCTTGGCGCCCGAATTGATAATAAAATCGAAGTTAGTGACGTCCGATTAAATTAACTATGTAATATTTTTTTTTGTTTTCTTTTTCAGGTGGCTGGTGGGAATGTTCGGACGATAGCAGGTCAAGCTACCTGAAACTGTCAAATATTTACACTTTACTTTGAGCTTTAATGCTTTACCTTTAAAGTTAAAATTCTAATAAAGAAATTTAACAGATTGAAATAGCTTGATGTGCTGTCATTTGTATAAGTGATAAGCGAGCATGAAAAGCCATGTCATAAGAAACTGGCAAATCTATCACTTTAACCCTGGTGCACATGCCTTATAAAGTCTTTTGCTTTGACATTTTGACGAACGTCTTTATTAAGCATTCAGAATGAAAAGTTTCCATGAAAACATGCCAAAATACAAGGTAGGTAGGTACTATATGTAATTTTTTTATACTTTCCCAGATAAGCATTGAACTATCGAGTAGCGATTAAAATAACAATAAAAGTTAAAGTCACCCTAATCGAACAAAAGAACTAAACATTGTTCCCAAAAAACTGCATTTCCCATCTGCCTACACAAAAATTCTTCCGCTCAACCAAACCCTGAGTGACAACGTCGTTCATACATAGAAACTCAACAGATTAGGGTTGAAATCCGCCACGCGACCAAATTAACTCAGTGTAATCCCTATCATGGATAGTTACCGTTATCTACGAACGCATTCGCTAACGAATCAAAGTTTTTTAATTGTTTAATTCGGATTAGATAATGTCCCAGTCTCGTCCCTTGGGTGGTCGAAACGACCCGCGCGATGGCGGAGGGTTGCACCCCATTGCGCCGATGACAGGTTGAAGGGATGTTTTAGGGTCATCGCTATCGAGTTTAGATTTAATGTTGATGCAATAATAATATTTGTATAGTTCTTTTATGAGTGGTAGATTGATTTTGAGGATTTGTGTTAGGAGTATGGATTATTTCGTTGGTTCTCACGGCTATTTTCGCTGGCAAAAGTCAAGAGAAAGTAAATTTACTGAAATTCAATTAGTTTTTTAGGGTTCCGTACCTCAAAAGGAAAAAACGGAACCCTTATAGGATCACTCTGTTGTCCGTCTGTCTGTCTGTCTGTCTGTCTGTCTGTCTGTCAAGACCCTTTATCTCAAGAACGCGTGGACGTATCAAGCTGAAATTCACATGAAATACTCGAGTCTATTGTCCCTTTAAGCTGTGAAAATATCAAACTTCTAAGCCAAGCCAATCAAAAGATACAGCCGATATGTCGATATTTTCAACAAATTTTCGACACTCGCAAAGGAATCAAAACCTACAGGATACTTCCCGTAAACTCAGAATCTTGAAATTTGGCATGAAGGATTGTCATATAATGCAAATATAGGAAAAATTGCGAAAATCACATTTTTTTAGTTATATAATATAATAAACATATTTTAATAAAATGGAACTTACTACCTTATTTCTCACGAACGAATAAAGTTATCAAATTGAAATTTATACCAAATACCTAGGTCTATTGTCCCTTTAAGCTGTGAAAATATCAAACTTCTAAGCCAAGCTAATCAAAAGATACAGCCGATATGTCGATATTTTCAACAAATTTTCGACACTCGCAAAGGAATCAAAACCTACAGGATACTTCCCGTAAACTCAGAATCTTGAAATTTGGCATGAAGGATTGTCATATAATGCAAATATAGGAAAAATTGCGAAAATCTCATTTTTTTAGTTATATAATATAATAAACATATTTTAATAAAATGGAACTTACTACCTTATTTCTCACGAACGAATAAAGTTATCAAATTGAAATTTATACCAAACACCTACGTCTATTGTCCCTTTAAGCTGTGAAAATATCAAACTTCTAAGCCAAGCCAATCAAAAGATACAGCCGATATGTCGATATTTTCAACAAATTTTCGACACTCGCAAAGGAATCAAAACCTACAGGATACTTTCCGTAAACTCAGAATCTTGAAATTTGGCATGAAGGATTGTCATATAATGCAAATATAGGAAAAATTGCGAAAATCACATTTTTTTAGTTATATAATATAATAAACATATTTTAATAAAATGAAACTTACTACCTTATTTCTCACGAACTAATAAAGGTATCAAATTGAAATTTATACCAAATACCTAGGTCTATAAATTGTCCCTTTAAGCAGTGAAAAAATCAAACTTCTACGTTAAAGCGATCAAAAGATACAGCAGTTTATACCGACACCTTAGACGAATTTCCGTCACACGCTAGGGAATCAAAACCTACAAGCAAAGACATTAAAATTATATTTACAATAGATAGGACATCACGAACAAAATCGTAAGCCAATACTTTTATCGACTTGGTTAAAAGGCGCTCAGTCTAGTCTGCGCGTCAGGACGTAATTTGTGTCCACCAAGAATAAACATTTTCTAAAGAAATGTGCCATGTTGCGCTTTGTGTTACTGTACATCTCGTTATAGTAAAACGACTGGACCTAACTTCGGAATGTTTTTCTATGAATTATTTATATTTCGTCTGCAATTCAAATTTAAAAAAATAACCGACTTCCAAAAACCACTACAAAGTGAAAAATAACTAATTTCGGAAGTCGGTGTCTTTGGTTTTATATATTCCTTTTTTGACACCGACTTCCGAAATTAGTTATTTTTCACTTTGTAATGGTTTTTGGAAGTCGGTTATTTTTTTGTAAAAAAAAGTTTTTATTTTACACTTTTTAGTTGTTAAAAATACTATGTATTCAGTTGCATCCGTCAGACTGGAAGCTGGCGCCAATATAGTTGGGAAACGACGTAATTTTGTTTACTTTAATTTTTACCCGTAAGTATTTCCTCAACTGCCTATGGTCTTCATCATCAAATTTACTGCAGACAATTATTTTAACCCAATGGGTGCAAAGGTCTCATCAATATAAATGAATGAAGTCCAACCACAAAGTAGCTACTGTAAACCGTTGAGGAGTTCCCGGAACTGGCCTTTGTCTTCATCATCAGAGCTCTTATGACAGTTACAACTCATCTAGGTGTAAAGTTCTTATCAATACAAATTAATCGAGCCCAAACACAAGGTAGCTGCTGTGAATTGTTGAGGAGTTCCTTCGACTGTCTCCCGGCTCCATCATCAGATCTACTCCAGACCTTTATTAAATTGTAGTGCTATAAAATACTTAATGAAATGCTAAGAAATGCACTTGTCCCCCTACAATTTTTTAAAGTTCCCCTTGTTTTCTCTGGTCTTCCACCATAAAACCCTGATATCCTTATCATGGGACCACCTTGGGAACGTCTTCTTTCCAACAGAAAAAGAATTATCAAAATCGGTTCATAAACGACGAAGTTATGCGCGAACAAACATAAAAAAAAAAGGCATATATACAGTCGAATTGAGTAACCTCCTCCTTTTTGAAGTCGGTTAAAAAAAATCTTAAATAGTTCTAGAAAATTTTCGATTATTGTAATAAGCGCCCTCTATTGTTGAGTAGTTTTACTATTTTCTTGTAGAGATGTAGTAATGTTGTTTATCGATTTAGTTATCGATAATACTTATTAAGATGAATACATTTTGTTGTATTTTATTGACATTTAAAATATAGCTAAATAAACTTAAAATATTACTATATTTCAAGTTTATTTATTATTAACTCTATTTAAACATAATCATATCATATTAATAAACAAAATCGAATAAACAATTACTATTCATTTATCTAGGTTTTTGTTATTTTTGGTTTCCGAATAAAAATAATGTTGTAGGGAAAAAGTGGATACGATTTGTCCAGATAGACCGTAGAGAAGAAAATTGGCTTCCGTCTCATTCGTCGAAATTATGCTCAATGCATTTTAAAAGAGAAGTTATCTACTTTGGAAAGACTTGTCGATCAAATTAAAAAAAAAGAATCGGTACCTTGTATTAGAAATGAAATAGTAAGTTATTAATTTCAGTACTTTTCTACTTAACCGTAAAATTGGAATAAAATTTACGGTTAAGTGGATAAGTACATAGATTACATAACTTATTTATAATGAAATATATTCATAAAATATGTAGGTACGTATATGTAGTACAATGATTGCGAGCTACTTTGTGATTTTGAGGATTCCGTACCTAAAAGGTAAAACGAACCCTATTCATGAGACTTCTCTGTTCGTCTGTCCGTCTGTCACCAGGCTGTATCTCATAAACCGTAATAGCGAGACAGTTGTAATTTCCAGAGATTGTGTTAGTATTTATGTTGCCGCTATAACAACAAGTACTAAGAATAAAAATAATAAAATATTTAAGGGGGCTCCAATACAATAAAACGTGAATTTTTACCGTTTTTTGCTCCATATTAATAACGGAAACAGATAGACGCTTAAAATGTTCACAGAATATTTGGTTATATATTCAAATTACAAATAAATAATTAAAATAAAATAAATACTGAAGGCGGGCTCCCATACAATAACCGTGATTTTTTTGCCGTTTTTAAAGATAATGGCGTACGTATCTGGTAAAGGTCTTGCTCCAGCAGACTACCATTTTTGTCGTGATTTGGACAATTATCTACGTGACAAGAAGTTTTCTTCCCAGGAGGCAGTTCTGCTTTCACACAGTTTGTGCAGTCTAGATCCTCAGAGTTCTATCACAAAGGCATAAACGACCTTCCTATATATTGATTATAAATGAATTATTTAAAAATTAAAAAATAAGCAATTATTTAGATTTTCAGTACTAATCGGCAATTTTAAACTTTAACGCCTATTATATTAAAAGAATTATATAAATAAGAAACTTGTAAACTTAAAATTACCCATAATTATTCTGCTTCCTAATTTTTTGTTTCAAGCTATCATAATGCGACAAAACATCGTCGTAGTAACTTCTTTGAATATTATCGATAACTTTATATCGAAATGATACAAACCCTACCACAGTTTTTTGCATTGCCATTTAAAAATATTTGCAAACAAACGTGTAAAAAGAATAATTTTGCTAAAAACGAAATGCAAACGAAAATTGCAAAACAAAATGCGCTTTATGGCCTAAAAGGTCTGTTACACTCAAAAATCGCAATAAACTGAGCGATAAAATAATTCGTAAGCATAAAACATCTAAAATGCCAATAGACGGTGTCACGGTAAATGAATAGTAGCGAATAAAATTCTAAAACAGTTTTTGTTTATACAAGACAAGTTTCACTTAATTTGTTTACTTTTCAATATTTATTTACCCGATTTGAACTATACTAGGGTATTAAATCGGATGTGGCAACATAGACCACACTGGCCATCTACCGAGCAATAGCTGAATATATTTCATCAAACACTTCTTAAATCTAATTGCCTCTAAACTGTGAAAAATTCTAAATCAATGCTAGTATTATAAATGCGAAATTAACTCTGTCTGTTTGTTACGCTTTCCCGCCTAAACCTCTCAACCGATTTTGATGAAGTTTGGCACAGACAATCTTTAGACCCTGAGAAAGAACATAGGCTACCTTTTATCCCGGAAAAATTTGATGTTCCCGAGGGGAATTTAAACAGCGCGATATAACCGAACTCCACGCGGGCGAAGCCGCTGGCGGAAAGCTAGTACGTCATAAATTGTAAACCGCTACGTTTGTACGGCGGAACCCTCGGTGTGCGAGTCCGACTCGCATTTGGCCGGTTTTTTTTTCAATGCATCATGTTACAAAAGTGAATTGGTCTGCTTCCACATGTAAATTATACAATTTTGATGACCAGGTGAAATACCGTCATTTTATGAATACTAAATTTAATTATGGTCAGAATGAATGTATGTAAATGCGCTACTCAAAAGAGTTATCGCTCAGCATATTGCAATGATCCTGTACAACACAGCTCCAGCGGTGGTTTTCAGTGACAGAGGGCGTTGACGCGATGACCTCAACCGTTACACTAGGTGTATATTTATTGTGTATGTATATAATCAATCTATAATGTTCGTACTCCTGGGACTCTCTCGTTGGTAGGAATAGGCCGTAATCTACCACGCGGGCCCAGTGCTGGTTGGTAGAAGTACCTAACATGTTTTCTAAGTTTTGCCTTTAGAACATGCCGGTTTCCTCACAATGTTTTCCTTCACCGTTTTGAGAGCTGTTGTGCTGGAATAATATACATAGGGTAAAGCGCCTGACGGGGTTCTAATCTACGATCTATAACTTGTAAGTCGCTGCTGATACCACTAGGCCACCGCTCCTCTCTCTCGGTAGGTATACGATGATAAATAACATCATCATTATCAGCCTCTACTCGTCCACTGCTCGGCATAGGCCTCTTCCATGGCACGCCAATAAGCTGAATCTGCCAACCGCAGGACTGATAAATAACACAATCATACTAATATTATAAATGGGAAAGTGAGTTTGTTTGTTTGTGCCGCTTTCATGCCGTAACTACTAAACCGATTGCTTTGAAATTTAGCAGACGTAAAGTTAGAAGTCCGGATTAAACAATAGGGTATTTATTCCGAAAAAATGATATTTCCGAGGGAACTCGCCACACTGTTCCCAACCCACTGCAACTCCTGAAAGCCAGAATCAACAGTGGAGACCGCCAGAAAAACGCCGAGCAATGAAGCTCGACGAGTCCCGGAGAAACGTTTCAACTGTCTTGGGTCCCGCAACAAAATTAATCAGAAAAGAATAGCGGAGGAGTAAGAAAAAAGATATTTTTTTCACTTCCCTCCATAATAAGCAGGAGACAGAACAGAACTAGGCCAATCGGCACAAAGGGACATTATTGCAACTGGGAGAAGCCCAGATTGCCAAGCACCACGGAATAACATTTGATCAAGCTAATGGGTCCTAAGTAGGTATTTGCTGTTACAATTGATTCCAATAATAGGTATGGCAAAAGCGCCTGAACGCACGGAAATTAGTTCTAGTTTCAACAAGGTCCGTATAATAAACAACTCCAGATGTAACTTGTACACTATCCAACATAATATTGCGTTCATTCTGCCAAAGAATACACTCCCACAAGATGTGATGTGCGGACTGTTCAAATTCACAGTTCGATGTAGAACACTGACACAAAGGCGAAGGAACAAGTTTAAAAGAATACAGTTTACTTTTAAAGTTGCCATGACCTGTGAGAAATTGGGCAACGCAGTGGTCAACCTCCAGCATATTTCCGAGGGAAATCTAAAAGCGTGATATAAACGAAATCCGTGCTGGCGAAGCCGCGGGCGGAAAGCTAGTAAGAAATAAAATAAACACACAATGGCCCCGATTGCCTTGTCCACAAACTTACTAAATTTAAGTTCAAGAAATTTTAGTTTAGACCCGTTAAATTAGTTCGCTCTTGACGTAAATTGACGTGTTTTTGGTTGTACTGTTTATAATAGCGTCTAAGCTGTCTATGGAGTATCTTAATTTGACAGGATGAAACTAAATGTTGTCTTCTTTTCTATTCTTAATGAAACAGAAAGAGAAAGATACATTTAACTTAAAATTAGTTTAGTTAGTGAACAAGAGATCGGGCCCAATACCTACTTCTAAATTGAAGTAGTTGTAGCCGGAAGACCGGTCATATATATTTTTTTAATTTTTATTTTATAGTTAGCTAAAACGGTACTAAACCAATTACATTAACTAACATAGAGACAAACAAATACATTGATTAACTTAAAAACTACCACTAAAACTAACATGGAATAGTGGACTCTCTCGCATACTTTCTTTCACAGAAGACCAAACATACACGCATAAGTTTCTTCCATTCATCCGCAAACACATCACATTCAGGGTTGGCCATCAGAAGGGCATTCAGCACTTATAAGGTACGACAGACCGGGGATTCAGCTCTGGCTACCGTTTTTGCGGGGAGTTGGGCAAAAAGATTGTGCCTGCGGCTTTGACGATGGCCGACATATTTGTCAGGCAGTCTATACGTCCCCGTAATGTCTCACAAGCTACGGTAAGCTGGTCAAAGCCTCTTCTCACTTCCAAAGAGTTAAATCCCAACATCCCTAAGAGATAGTTGGTGGGGTACATAAAGGGAAAAAAATGGTATAACCTCTGGAAGAGGTATCTAAGGAAAATTTTCTGTACCTTTTCCAGCATTAGTGTTTGGGTTGCGTTATAGGGGTGCCAGATACAGGCACTAGATTCGAGTTTGCTTCGAGGTCATATTAGCCGCAGTACTGATGCCCGCGCGTTAGGGTTGACATGTTCTAGATTTGAGACCGCGTATCAGCTAACGTGACGTAGGACGCCCTCGGTCTAGGTGGCGTGACAATCTTTGGTGGATAATGAGAGTGGATGAGTTGACGTGCAACTGGAGAGGCATATATTTTTTCATCATCATCATCATCAGCCCCTTCTCGTCCACTGTTGGACATAGGCCGGTCCCCTCCTTGGTACGCCAACAAGCTCTATCCTGAGCAGTTCTCCGCCAGCCACCTTTGTGATATCGTCGCTCCATCTCGCCCAAGGACGTCCTACGCTACGTTTGCCGAGACGCGGTCTCCACTCGAGGACTCGTTTACCCCAACAGTTGTGGGTACTGCGGCATATGTGACCAGCCCATTGCCACTTCGGCTTGCTAATCCTCTCAGCTATGTAGGTGACTAGGGTCCTCTGTCGTGATCACCTCATTTCTGATGCGGTCCTTCAGAGAGACGCCCATCATAGCCCGCTCCATAGCTCGCTGAGCGGTTTTAAACTTATGGACTATTCTGACCGTTAGTGTCCACGTCTCGGCTCCGTAATTCATGACGGGTAGGACGCACTGGTTGAAGATTTTAGTCTTCAAACCTATACATATATATTTCTTAAAATAC
The DNA here is from genome assembly GCA_017933935.1 of Sesamia nonagrioides. Taxonomy (NCBI): domain Eukaryota; kingdom Metazoa; phylum Arthropoda; class Insecta; order Lepidoptera; family Noctuidae; genus Sesamia; species Sesamia nonagrioides. The sequence continues at coordinate 216,246 of JADWQK010000106.1, forward strand.
CTTATTTCCACCGTCACCCAAGTCTCAGATGGCCAAACATCTGCCTGTTTGCAACATGGACATAATCATTGCATTTTAAAATCATAATAGCACCTCTTTATATTGGGATTTCACAATAATTCAAAGCTTGGGGATCATTTGCAATGACAGTCATTACCTTCAAAATGTACCGAAGTTTCGACAACATTGTAAGCAAAGTTGAGGATGAGTGTTTCAGTTAATACTACTGTTGGAAGCTAATTTTACACAATATAATAAAATATTAATGTTTATTACTTGAATGTTTATTGTATTGTGTAAAATTACCGAAATGTTTTATTGAATAATTGTGTTATTTCGCGTCTTTATAACAATAAGAGTACGGGAGTCCGGATCTTAAATGCATTGTTAAACAAAAACATTTTAAGTAAAATATTCTCTTTCAAATTTCAGCGACTAGTTTTTAAGTTTATTCATCATCATCATCAACAACCTTTTTATCGTCCCACTGCTGGGCACAGGTCTCCTTTCATACAGAGAAGGATTTAGCGTAATCACCACGCTTGCTCAATGCGGGTTGGCGGTTTCACCTGCAGTCATTGGTGTCCAAGATATACTTCCATATAACTTTAGAAAAGTTACATTGGTACTTGCCTGACCTGGAATCGAACCCGCGCACTCATACTTGAGACGCTGGTATTTTAACCACCAGGCCACCACGACTTTTAAGGTAATTATTGGACGAAAACTGTTATTCAGAGCATTGAAAAAAAATCGATCCACGCTTTTTTCGCGAGATCGATCTGAAGGTGAGGTTAATGGATAGCAATCGCTACTACTTATATTTACAGTAAAAATACTCAGTAACAACCAATATCATATATCATAGTTAGAAAAAAAATATGATAGGAAAAAATATAAGATACTAGAAAAGGAAAAAAAAGAAAGGAAGAAGGAAGGAGGGGTTCGTGGCTACATAAATTAATATTAGCCATAAGGGTTGCTCGATCAGGATCCACTCCGCGCCTCGGCATTGCATCCAAGCTTATTACTCGGTGGTAGGCCATAACATCGGCTGCCGGCAGAAGTTACCACCCACCAGTCTTGCCGCCAAGCGATTCACCGCGTTCCAGCATGATGTCTGGTGAAACCGTATGGAGGACGGGTCTGTGCAGTTGTGTTGCGATGTGTGCCGGGTACGATGCGCCAAATGTTGTTTGTCATGCCGTGCAGTTTGGTCGTGGAGGGTTTCCAGATCAATCTTCCTCTGGCGCAGCATCGTTGGTAGTTTTGTTTGGTTTAACATTGCATCACCTCGCTCAACTGCCGTCTTCCTTCCTATTCACTCAGTTTGTTGAGCAGTGGACCTAGCTGAAGAATAAAAAAGTTATCAACCAATATAAGTTGTTTTTATTTTTAATTGTGTTTAATATACTTTAGTTTTACGATCTTCCTGTACAAGTCACAATAAATATCTTTACTTTCTTTCTTTTTTTCTTTCTTCAACCAACACTTTTGCCTCATCGAAATCGTCAAGAAACCGCTCTATTAAAAAGTACCAAACTTTCAAATACCGAATCTAACTATGAATGGCCAGTATCATCCCGAAAATTCTTCATCCATCTAAACACTTCCCATCTAAACCACGACAATACAACAAACAATAGTTCTTCGTCCCAACATGCCATGACATTATCGTCAAATCAAAATATCAATTCAAAAGCATTCCATATCGCGAGCCACAGTATTGCACAGACTCTAACAGCTCAAAATACCCGAAACTCAAATTTTCCCAAATAACCTTGCACCTTAAAACTTAAACGATAAAGTTGAAAATCAATTTAAATAAGTGACAGATTGAAGTAGCTTGATGTGCTGACGTCTGTACATCATTAAAATTATTGGTGACTCGGTTTTTTTTATCGAATTCGCTCGGTTTTTATCAGTTTTTGATCGAAATTAATCTTTGAATAGATGTGCTGGCTCCTGTTCTCATTCCTGTCCATCTTGGGAACTGGTAATGAATGATTACGTTATTACTAAGCCGCTCTGTCATTATTTTACTGTCTTCGTTTTGGCCATTTCGTATCTTCAGATTTGTTCAAGGTGTCTTACATGTGTGATTATAGGTGGGTCGAGTTTGTTTTTTGTGTATTTATTGGCTGGATATCAATGTGCTTGCTGCTTTTGATTAGGCCTTCTGGATGGCGCTACTTTACTGAAGGGTTCTTGCATCCAGAATGATTCTTTTTAATGAGTTATTTAGCCAAAAATATAGTATTATTACCTGAGATACTGTTAATATGCATGGAATATTGTGAAATTTTTGGATGGGTGTAGGATTTTCTATGGCTGTATGTAAAAGATCGCTCTTAGCGATAAAACCGCCTGTGTCACCCTTTGTACATTTTTATATTTACATAAGTTCTGAAATTTATATGGTTTACATAATAATGAGTATTCTATGCTTGACTTTAAAAGTTTCAATCGTAACTGATTAACTTAAAAATAACCCCAACATATTAATATGAATTATGTTATTAAGTAAGGTAGCGCGGTCAGCATAGTTGTTAAGCTATTGGCTGCTGCGCTGCGTGTCGCGAGTTCGATTCCCAAACGGAACAAATATTTGTACAAGTAGTTTTTCCGGGTCTGTGTGTGGGAGTTATATATTTGAAAACGCACTCACAGGAGAACCACACCACCATACAGGAGAAATACGTAGTGTGAGCCAAAGTCCATAAAAAAATACTTATATGTACCGATAACTTGTATGTGCAATGAAAATTGTAAATATGTATATATGTTGATAATCTATACTAATATATAAAGCTGAAGAGTTTGTTTGTTTGAACGCGCTGATCTCAGGAACTACTGGTCCGATTTGAAAAATTCTTTTTGCGTTGAATAGCCCCTTAATCTAGGAAGGCATTAGGCTATATAACATCACGCTGCGACCAATAGGAGCGGAGCATAACTAACTTCACGCGAACGAAGTCGCTGGCGGCCGCTAGTAAATAAATAAATATTCATTGGCTTTCCCTTGTTCAGAACAACAACATAATAAGCCTATGATGTTCCCACTCCTGGGACACAGGCCTCGACTCAGTGACAGGGAGTAGGTCTTAATCAAGGGTTCCCATCTAGTACAACAGACTCTCAGTTCTTATCAAAAGATGGCAGCATAGGTTAATTATTATATAGGGCATTAGGTGTACTCAATTAATCCTGTCATAACATATTTTTTTTAGGTTAAGATAAGATGTCTTCTAACCATTATATTGCTGTTATCTTCTTTTAGAATGCGTATTTCTCGATGCACGACGCATGGATGTATATATGACAATGTAGACAAGACATATATGGCGGTAGTGGCCGGCCGGTCAAGGGCTCCCTGGTGGCCATCTAGTGATCTCTTTAAGAAACTTTTTTTGCTCGACCATCTGCCCGAATTCAGCTGGACTCATTTTGTTGTTCCCCTTAAGGTATCTGTATGGAGTATTCTGTAATCTGTGGTCGTAATCAACCTACCCAGGCCCAGTGCGGGTTCAATAATTAAACTAAATTTAATTTCAGTGCATCTTTTCCTATGTATTTCATTAAAAAAAGACAGGATAAATACTAATTTAGTCCTGTCAAATTAGTTAGCGCCGGAAGTTAATTGATTGTATTTTTAGTAACTATATTGTTAATCACGTCTAAAATGTTTTTTTAATCATTATAAACTAGTGCTTGACTGCAATCTCGCCTGATGGTAAGCAGTAACGCAATCGTTGATGGTAAAGGGCGCTATTTAATTAGGCCTATTCACTTAAAAAAAACTTAGTAAATAGGAAGGAAGACGGCAGTTGAGCGAGGTGATGCAATGTTTAACCCAACAACACGACCAACGATGCTGCGCCAGAGGATGATCTGGAGACCCTCCACGACCAAACTCCCAACACAATAACATTTGGTGCATCGTACCCGGCACACATCGCAACACAACTGCTCAGACCCGTCCTCCGTACGGCTTCACCAGACATCATGCCGGACCACGACGAATCGCTTGGCGGCAAGACTTTGTCTGGTGGGTGGTAACTTCTGCCGGCAGCCGATATTATGGCCATATTTTTAATCACGTCTAAAATGTCTATAAACTATCTTAATTTGACAAAACTAAACTAAAGTTTATCTTTGGGTTTTTTTTTCTAAAGAAATCTATACTAATATATAAAGCCGAAGAGTTTGTTTGTTTGTTTGAATGCGCTAATCTCAGGAACTACTGGTACGATTAGAAAAAATCTTCTTGCGTTCGTTAGCCCATTAATCCAGGAAGGCTTTAGGCTATATAACATTACGCGGTGACCAATAGGAGCGGAGAATATAAAAAAAACACATCGAAACCTACGCGGGTGAAACCGCGTAGTAGCAAATTTGGAATAAATCTAAATGTAGTTTTGTTTGAGAACATATGAATCAGCGCCAACATAAAATTAACAATTTTTATTTCTGAAACTAGGTTTATGATGGTTTTCTTATAGCATTAGATTATAACTATTACCAGTTGTCACTGAAAACTACCGCTGGGGTGTGTCTCAAATAGGATTTAGCATTATGCTGAGCAATGGTTGTTTTGCGTGGATGTGACGCACGATTTCCTCCAACTTGCAGCATAGGAGAAGAGTAGCCAGCCTGTCGGTGTTCTATAGGATGCATTTGGAGAGTGTGTGAAGGAACTGCATGATTTAATTCCCCCATCTCCGTTCCACCACCGGTCGACCCGTCGTACGGCGATTTTCCACCCTTACGTTGTTGACACCACAACGATCCGAACGAAGCGTTTTGCCTCGTCTTTTATACCGCGTACATCGAGGGACTGGAATAATTTGCCAGCGGCGGTGTTTCCGTCGGACTACAATTTGAGTGTCTTCAAGGCTAGAGTGAATTGGCTCTTAATAAACTAGTGCGCTTTACCATCAACGATTGCGTCACTGCTTACCATCAGGCAGGATTGCGGTCAAGCGCTAGTTTATAATATATATATAAAAAAAAATGAATCAGCGCCATCATAAAATTAACAATTTTTATTTCTGAAACTAGGTTTATGATAGTTTTCTTATAGCATTAGATTATAACTATTACCAGTTGTCACTGAAAACTACCGCTGGGGTGTGTCTCAAATAGGATTTAGCATTATGCTGAGCAATGGTTGTTTTGCGTGGATGTGACGCACGATTTCCTCCAACTTGCAGCACAGGCGAAGAGTAGCCAGCCTGTCGGTGTTCTATAGGATGCGTTTGGAGAGTGTGTGAGGGAATCGCATGATTTAATTCCCCCATCTCCGATCCACCATCTGACGATCCGTCGTACTGCGATTTTCCACCCTTACTTTGTTGACACCACAACCATCCGAACGAAGCGTTTTGCCTCGTATTTTATACCGCGTACATCGAGGGACTGGAGCAATTTGCCAGCGGCGGTGTTTCTGTCGGAATACAATTTAAGTGTCTTCAAGGCTAGAATGAATAGGCTCTTAAGAGGGCGTATAAAGCTAGAAAAAAATCGGATTTCACCCGCGCGCTTCACACGCCCCGCACTCGTCCAACGCATCGAAAACGTTACCCGCGCCATGTTTTGATTTACGAGTACACAGTAAACGCAAAAAGGTCAGATAAAAATTGGCAAAGTGCGAGTCGGATTATCCGTCTGTACTTTGAACTAAACAACAAACAAAATATTTTTTTAAATTATATCGAAAAGGTATGTAATGTAATCATACTGTTAATTTTATTTTTTTGGTAAGACTTGGCTAAGCGCAACTCAAAGCATTCATTAAAATAGTATTTTTGCTAGTCTTCTATAGTTATGATTAAAATTATAGATGACATTAAAAAATATTCAAGATGGAGGGTATAGATTTTAGAAAATATGTAATAGGGATGTATCCAAGGTATGAAAATCAAAAAAATATGTAGTCCCTCTTGTAGATAATAAAGAAAATTAAGACCCTTATTTTTTATTTTGTCGATATTACCAAAAACTACTGAGATATAGCGTATTAAAGTTACGGAGTGGGGGCTAATTACGTGGTAAAAAATTTACCACGGCATGATGACATGCGATTTCAAATCAATATATCTTCCTAAGTATTAGAATGAAAGAAAAAATAAAAAATACGTGTTCAATATTTTATATAAATGACATGAAATTATTTTATAGGATACAAGATACAACCCAATGGCCGAGGTTTTTAGGGTGCTGATTACGAACATAACATACAATTTGAAATCCGAAATAGCGGATATAAATTTTTAATAAAATATGTCATGGTTTTATTCAAAAAGTCATGGCGTAAGAAGTCGCAGACAGCAGTTAGTGACAAATAAAGCGAAAGGGAAGTAATGGTATAATTAAGCGTTTTACTATTTAGTTGTTATTTTGAACAATTAATTTTGACAGCCTCCGTGGCGTAGCGGTAGCGGACACGGCCGCTGCGCAAGGTCGCGCGGGTTCGATCCCGCACAGTGCAAGTATTTGTATGCATGAATATGAATATTTGCACTGGTCTGGTCATGCCTCGGAAAGCACGTTAAGCCGTTAGTCCCGGTTGCCATACGAACATCTAGTGGCAGTCGTTACGGGTTATTGGAGCCCTCAAAAGTCCAACAATTCGTCTAACTGCAAATGCTGCATGCTAACGACAATGATGTCGCCTTCGGGTTGTGGAGGTCAGACGGCAGTTGCTTCACGGAAAATGTCGAAGTTTAGCCATATCACCAGTTGGACTGGTAAAGTGGACCCCAGACTCCAAAGCTGAAAAAGGCTTCGGATGCGACTGGGATTAACGCTGGGATGATAATGATGATGACTATTTAGTTGTTATTAATTTGTTTCTGTTTTTTTTTTTGTTTTTACTATAAATCCTGTTATTTGCTTGATGGATGAGGTGAAGAATGTGTATGTACCTACTTCAAACATAAAAAAATCACTATGGAAATTTAGTAGTAGACTGTGGTGCATAAATAAAACGAAAAGTTAATAATCATTTATTTTTATACTGTAAAATATTTTTTTTTATAAATTAAGTATAAACCAGCGCTTGACCGCAATCCTGCCTGATGGTAAGCAGTGGTGCGATCGTTGATGGTAAAGCGCGCTAGTTACTTTCAATATTTATTACACGTTCGTTATTTTTTACTTTTTTATGATTTATTGTTATTTATTGATCTATATACACATACGTGTTCTTTTGCTGCTCTACCTTTATTTTGTGCACGACTACAGATACAACATTATTTGATTTTTACTTCTAAAAATAAAACTTCTACGAACTGTCTTCCGATTATAGCTGCTGCTCCAGATAGTGCCGCATAATTAATATTGTAAGACCGCTTAGACCAGCAACCATCAGCAATTACATCGATTACCGCTATGCCATCTTTTACCCTGCCTTCTTCCACTGCAGCCGCGGCTATGATAGTTTCGTTAGCCGTTTTCCCCATTCTTCAGAAATTTGATTATGATGTTTATTAAACATTCATTGCTGTACACAGTCCTTGAAATTGTTCCAAACCAATGCCAGCGTTTGTGATACCAGAAACTGCTGCTGTATTAATATCTAAGTTGAAGGTTTTGTGTTTATAATAAAAGTAAGTAGCTTTATATATATTACAAAAAAGTTTCAATTTAGAATATAAACCAACTTTTGTTTCGCCAGTGATTTTAACGTTGGATAGGTAACAGCCAAATTAAGGAGCATGATTTGAAATAATTTTAAGTCTTTCAAAGAAATGCACTTTGTTTATTACGAGTCGTTCACTAACGTCATATATATTTTCCGCTGTTTTTTCATTACTTTTCTTTTTCTTCGTACCTAACTTTGCCCGATTATACACTCGTGGTTCAATATGTCTGAAATCAAACGAAAATTGTCATAATTATGTATGGATTAGGTTTTACAGTTTATCATTGTGTGTGACTTTTACTGTGGAATCAAATGTTTGTTATATCATAATGGTACTAAAATCATAAAAAAACTAGGTATGAACTAAGCTTTCCACAGATCTAGATGTACTGGGTGTTATGTATAATGTAACTATGACTGATGTAAGTCTTTACTTAGTTTGCTTGGGTAACATTCTTTTCCATAAGGTGCTTTTGAGAAATGGCATATTTACAGATAACTTACCAACTATATTTATAATATTTTACCAATAACAAAAAATATTAAAATAGCATAATTACGTACCATTTTAGTTCAAAAGTTCAACACAATTCGGATCAAGTTCGTTCAAAGGCGTAAAGGTAGATCTGTTAAAAAATGAAATGAAAACAAACCTTATAAAGATCGTATTTTGAAGAACTAACATGTAAAACTGGTATGTATTCACCTTTTATATGATAACTACAGTTTCCGACTTATTATAAGCCTGTTTTGATAAGGAATAAGTGTAAAAATCTATTTTTATATTCCGCTAAGATTTTCGTAACAAGTAGCCAGATGATACATGCCTTGAACTTTATAACTTTTAAGATAAAGCACATTCCCAATTTAAAAAACTATCGAGTTATAATAATCTCACTTTCATAGGTAAAAACCTATGAAAGTGAGATTATTATAACTCGATAGTTTTTTAAATTGGGAATTTTAATGGAAATGTTTCAGAAATGTATGGAGCCTGGGTCAGCACATTGTACACTTAATGCTAGGTATAGTTACGCTATAGTTAACTGTTTTTAATGTTAATTTCCTATATTTTGGCTTAGTTTTTATACAGATTCAATTTAACTCGGTCAAGGAGTGCAACACTACTACTAATAAATATGGTGGTCAGCAATAAGCGAAATAAGATTTCGACAGTGACATTTGATTGACGTGTCGTGTATCTAAGGCTATCGTATTTATATTATCTACCATATGACTGCGAAAAAAACAAAATATGAATTCCGAACATACGGCCCATTAAATAAACACAATAAACTCAAATCAACACTCGACACGAACACAACGGGAAAATAGAACTGTCAAAGTCGCCTGCAATCAAACGTCATAAAAAAAGTGTCATGGCTACCTTAATATAGGGGTTATCTCACTAAAAACGTTTCAAATAATTAATTTCATATACTTGTAAGTATTTTTATTCAAATTAATTTAGTAGTATTTTTATGAGAATCTTCTACTTTTTTCCTTTTTATCTATATAGCGTACTATGGCTCCGTTTATGTCTATTCGTTGTATTTATACATCAAAAATAATTCGAATTCATACAAATACTTAGTATAAAATATATTGTTTTGTAGTTGAGCACATATAAACCAAACAAACCGCAAAGTAAACTCCCCTCAACAAGCGAATGGTCAGGGTATCGATTTATTTTGCATATACTATTTGACCACCATTACTCCAGTGCGTATTAAAACCTACACATACATTATAAATTAAAATTAATAAACAAACTTTTGACAATTAGCCATGAGTTGACGTTTTAATTCCTTATTTTCTCTTTTAGAGCGGTTTTTTGATTTTTTTTGTTTGCCATAATTTCGTCAAAGTATTTTCACGGGTACGGAGCACAGAAGCACAGTCCTCTCGTCTCAACGGAGCGATCGCAACTGATCAATGAAACAAAACATGCTTGTAACGCATGTACCAGGCGAAACAGAACGAGAGTGTTCTGCGCGGAATAAGAACGTAGTAAGCGGCAAACCAGTTTTTTTATAATTACTCGTAAAATATACAATATTTTATGAAATCCCTAATACAGTCCCTCGGTAATATAATTGTATATTGTGCATTAAAATATTGACTCAATAATAGGCATAATTTTGAAAATAAATTGAATTTAGTTGAAAACTAGATGCAACTTTGTGATTTTTTTCTATCGAGAAAATATTATTATTTCATGTTTTCACTCAGACCAGTCTCTCTCAAATATAATGTAATATCTATATTTGAAAAACCAAATAATTTGTAGCTTATTATGGACTGTAAAAATCAAATCTAAAATCAACAATTTACCTTTATACCCCCTCTTAATAAACTAGCGCGCTTTATCACCAACGATTGCTTACCATTAGGCAGGATTGCTGTCAAGCACTAGTTAATTATTTAAAAAAAAAAAACTTGTTATTTTGTTTGTGTCCTATTTTATCGGACATGCTTTCGCAAATAGGCAAACGTATTATCCATACTAATATTATAAATGCGAAAGAAAACTGTCTGTGTGTCTGTACGCTTTCCCGTTTAAGACGCTGTGAATAGCAAACTTTTAGGTATTTGAGGGGGTGAAGCAGACGAAGTGGGACACGACTAGCCCCGCCCACTGCGGGGCGCGGGGCGCTCCGCGCGAGTACATCGATGCGTGAGGTGAGGCGTCGTGCATCGAGAAATACGCACGTTCTATTAAATCTATACCAACCATTCTCTATTCCATCTACATTTAGAACCGTAATTTCACAACCCAACCCCGAGGTACGGTTGGCTCTGTTCGTCACAGTCCCGCTTCGCATGAGACGAGCAGCAGGTTCGAATCCCACATCCGTTCACTTTACCTTGCGATTTTCGAAAATGTATATTTTATACATATTTTCATTTTTTATTATTACTTTTGTTTTCTTTTTTATTTTTATAATGCGCTTTGTCCGTTCTGCTTAAATTTTTTGTGTTATGTCCTTTTTTCATGAAACTGTTAGAAATATATCATTTCTAGAAATTACTATTTATAAACAGCTGTTTAGAGTAACTGTTAAAAAAAATGCATTTTCGGATATTTAAAAAAATAAAAGATTTTTTCTTCAAAACTGCAACTCTTATCGAAGTCGGGTTTGTACGAGTGCTTAGAATAACACAACACAAAAAGATTGAAATACAACCATGAATAATGCAACAAAATGAAATCTAAATTTACTGTTTTGAACTATTATCAAATCAACTGTTATTTTTATTGTTTTTCTTTTCTATTCCATCTACATTTAGAAGGATAATTTCACAACCCGACCCCGAGGTACGGTTGGCTCTGTTCGTCACAGTCCCGGTTCGCATTAGACGAGCACCGGGATCGAATCCGACTTTACCTTGCGATTTTCGAAAATGTGTACTTTATACATATTTTCATTTTTTATTATTTTTTTTGTTTTCTTTTTTATTTTTATAATGCGCTTTGTCCGTTCTGCTTAAATTTTTTGTGTTATGTCCTTTTTTCATGAAACTGTTAGAAATATATCATTTCTAGAAATTGCTATTTATAAACAGCTGTTTAGAGTAACTGTTAAAAAAATGCATTTTCGGATATTTAAAAAAATAAAAGATTTCTTCTTCAAAACTGCAACTCTTATCGAAGTCGGGTTTGTACGAGTGCTTAGAATAACACAACACAAAAAGATTGAAATAGAATAATGCAACAAAATGAAATCTAAATTTACTGTTTTGAACTATTATCAAATCAACTGTTATTTTTATTGTTTTTCTTTTCTATTCCATCTACATTTAGAAGGATAATTTCACAACCCGACCCCGAGGTACGGTTGGCTCTGTTCGTCACAGTCCCGGTTCGCATTAGACGAGCACCGGGATCGAATCCGACTTTACCTTGCGATTTTCGAAAATGTGTACTTTATACATATTTTCATTTTTTATTATTTTTTTTGTTTTCTTTTTTATTTTTATAATGCGCTTTGTCCGTTCTGCTTAAATTTTTTGTGTTATGTCCTTTTTTCATGAAACTGTTAGAAATATATCATTTCTAGAAATTGCTATTTATAAACAGCTGTTTAGAGTAACTGTTAAAAAAAATGCATTTTCGGATATTTAAAAAAATAAAAGATTTCTTCTTCAAAACTGCAACTCTTATCGAAATCGGGTTTGTACGAGTGAAATAGATGGAGGCACTTGGAGGAGGCCTATACTGTTTTGAACTATTATCAAATTAACTGTTATTTTTATTGTTTTTCTTTTTTTTAATTATATTATGAACTAAGAAATTCATGGTTAAATAAAGGCTTATTATTATTATTTATTATTAATTTCTAGAAATTTGTAGAAAGAAAATTATAACGAATTGATTTTAAATATTAGTTTGCATTATAATTGTTACAAAAAGAATATATTTAAAAAGATGGAACAATTACCTACTACAAAAAATACAGAAAATCGGATAAATTAATAATAATTAAAAAAAAAAAAACAATTGCAAATAAGAAATCCAACAAAAAGCATACAACGTAAGGCTGGGGTTTGAACCCGAACACATACAGGTGAAGAAAAATGTGCCGCGAAAAAGTAAAAAGAATAATTACAGAAAAAAATCAAATAAAATATCGGCAAAAATACAACAGTAAATTAAAAAGCATTTATTTCAATTAAAATCTACAAAAAGCATATAATGTAAACCTGGGGTTTGAACCCGGGCAAAAACGAAATATGATTATTCATCAACAAACAGACACGTAAATATAATTATTTTCTGTGCGGGGTAAAGCAAAAAGTGACATAGGTCCGACAAGCACCACGCCTCAGCGGTCACTGTCGCTAAGCATAGAAGTGAAAGAGAAGGCAATGGACGCCGCGATGGAGCGACGTTTCGTTCACGTTATTTATCATTAAATACATTATTTATTTTAGAATATCTTAGTTAAATCGATAAACAAAAACAATGGTTTCATTTACTATTATATTTTACATCGCTCTTCTCAATTTTATCAAGATTTGATGATTAATAATACAGTTACAACTGTTATAAATTCAATTTTAGGGGTTACTTTAGGATTTTTTTCTATCGAGAAAATTAATTCAAAACGTGTTTTGAAAACAATGGTTTCCTGCTACATATAATCAAGATTAACATATAAATTTTTGGCTGCTCTGAAATGTATACATTTGGCTAAAAAATTGTTTTAAGAAGCCTATTTTTACTGAACACAGCGCCTTAAACCTCTGGACCGATTCTGATGAAATTTGGCACAGACAATCTTTAGACCCTGAGAAAGGCTACCTTTTATTGAAAAAAAAAAAATTATATTCCCGAGGGCAATCTAAAAAGCGCGTTATAACCGAATTCGACGCGGGCGAAGCCGCGGACGGAAAGCTAGTCTGTTATAACTTCTTACTCTACCAATAAGTAAGTAATAAGATTCTACTTCTTGGTCCCCACACATGGTTTCAATGATATTCAACATGCAGCCGCTATAAAGCCTTATAATTTACCAAGTAACCCAACCCACTATTTACCGCGGTACCTAAATAAGAACAGGGCAGGACACTACTTCCACACAATTAGCACGAAATGGCAGTGTCGGTAAACGGTTGATCAAAGGGATCGTAATGTGGCACCCGCAGGGTTAGTGCCTTGATTAATGAGGAAACTATGGGTGTAAGGAGACAATGATGGGTATGGTTTGGGAGATTTTTGGTGGTGGGTTGTAGATCATGGAGTGGGCTTTACTCATAATCTTTTAGAGAAGCGATAGCAGACTTTGGTTAATCATGTACTGCAGGTAGTTGAGTAATCCGTGTGCAGTTTCTGGCCTGCCATCGGACGCGTCCCCAGGTGGCGGATAGGGGAACGGCCCCCAGATTATGGGGGTTACCGGTTTACCGGCGCGGACCAAAACCAGACGCGGGGACCGCTTCTGCGGTCACACGTGCGGCGGGTTAGCCACCACTCCAGGTGACTGACGTGACCCGAACTCCGGGTCACCGTCGGACAACCCAGGCCCCCTCATTGAGCCATTTTTCAGGAGCTGGGGGCCCCGTTAGCATTCGTGCAAACGAATGGGGAAAAACCGTTGGTTGCTGCGTCTTCTCGCACAAAAAGACGTACCCAGCCCGGCCCCTCCCTATGGAGGGACCGCTGTGGGCCGGCGGCGCCGGCGGGGGATTGGTAGCGCAGGCTCTGCTATTTCCCATGACCCCGTCACTAAGGCGATGTCGATGTGCCGCTTTGGTGTTAGTGGGTAGGTACACACGTTTAAAAAAAAAAGGTAGTTGTGTAACACATTATCATTAGCAATGGATTTCATTTTGACAGTTCAACAACATCCATTGCGTTATTTACGTTGTTGAGCAGACATATTTTCAAACGGAGAGAGCAGTAAGCTTGAAAATGATTCCAACTGATAGCAATAGTGTGTTATGCAATTAGGGTGCAGCAGCGTACAGCAGTCATTGCGTTATCTACTTTTTGAGCAGATACAATTTCGAACATAGGAAGTAATGGAATAGCAATAAGCTTTAAAATGATTCCAGCTGATAGTAATGAAGTGTTACGCAATTAGAGTGCAGGTCCCGATTCCCTTTTACTATGCTTCTTTTCCACGGCCAGGGCCACGGATGGATGTTTAACCAACCCGCAACCCTGACCTAGGAGGCATCGGTCTTCGTGGACCCCGTCATGATGTGTGCCCTTTAGACCTGGGGCTTTTATTTAGGTAATTAGTTTTTAGTTTTTTTTTTATTTGCTTTGCTGGTGTTTTGGCCTGGCTAGCTGGCATATGGTAAATAATTTTTTGGTAAGTTGTTTTAAAGTTTTTGTATTTTCTTGTGTCCATTACTATACATAACATTGTATAAATAATGTGTTTTTTTTTTAATGAACAGACAGCTGTGCTGCTGGGGAGTTTGTTCCGCCATTTTTTCTTCCCAGCGAAAGCACTAGGAAGTGTCGATGGGTGTGCTTTTTGGGGGACTGTCTTATGAAATATTGACATTCAAAAGTGCTGATTCTCAGCCTAATTTGATTAAATGACTTTTGATTTTGATTTTGCATTAAAGAAAGAGCTTTTTGATACTCTCGTAAAATATTCTTTCCATACTATGGCTGATAAAACAGTGCACAATGAGCCGCTAGCGGCAACCACGTCCGCACGTGGATGGAACCAATCCCTAATGAATGACAAACGAAAACAAGACGATGCCAAAATGACTGATGTCAGGCCTAGGGGAAAGCAAGTCAGGCCCATCGCATGTCAAAGGAGATGTTTCAGAAATGTATGGAGCCTGGGCCAGCACATTGTATACTTAATGCTAGGTATAATTACGCTATAGTTAACAGTTTTTAATGTTCATTTCCTATATTTTGGCTTAGTTTTTATACAGATTCAATTTAACTCGGCTAAGGAATGCAACACAACTACCTACAAATACATATGGTGGTCAGCAGTAAGCGAAATAAGATTTTGACAGTGACATTTGATTGACGTGTCATGTATCTACGGCTATCGTATCTAGATTATCTACCATATGACTGCGAAAAAAACAAAATATGAATTCCGAACATACGGCCCATTAAATAAACACAATCAACTCAAATCAACACTCGACACGAACACAACGGGAAAATAGAACTGTCAAAGTCGCCAATCAAACGTCATAACCACTGTCATGGCTACCTTAATAAAGGGTTATCTCACTAAAAAACGTTTCAAATAATTAATTATATATACTTGTATTTCTATTCAAATTAATTAAGTAGTATTTTTTATGAAAATCTTTTATTTTTTTCCTTTTTATCTATATAGCGCACATAGTAGTGGCCCAAAATAAAACATCTCCTTTGTTGAGTAGATAATCTGTGTTGCGCTATTAGTCGCATGCGTTTTTTTGGAAATTATACCGTACATTTTGCTAGTGTCTACTGCGTGATTTATTTAAGGTTGGTGTTTTAACCACTAGGCCACAACGACTGATTACAAGGTGAAGGAAAACATCTTGAGGAAACCTGGACTTTTAGTCTGAAATCGCCAACCCGCATTGAGCAAGCGTGGTGATTAAGCTCAATCCTTCTCTGTATGAGAGGAGACCCGTGCCCAACAGAGTATAACCCAAACACCAAAATATATGGATCAAAGGGACAGATATCGTATATGGATAGGCATTTATGAACCGTCAGACGCTACGGCTCCAATAGGTCTTTTCCTGGAAAGAAACCCACAAGAAACTCCAAGTTTACTTTGTTAAATAATGAATTTTACTTTGTACTTGATAAGCATTCTTCTTCTTGAGCCTATGGAGGTCCACTGCTGGACAAAGGCCCCCAATTTATTACACAGGTTTTCTATAAGCCCAATGCTTGGCAGGCGGGTTGGGGTTGAGCAGTAATTTGATATTCCACAGGAGGATATGGGATGGTACTATTTTATGCCAGTACCACACGGGTCGGTATCTTAATTTACAAAATTAATATTTCTAAGGCGCCGTTAGCTTCATATTGCTTTCCTCCGAAAGATTTGATATTATTCACTTTGATGAATTATTTGAGGAACATACGGCAACGTTTATCCCAACAGTTTCCTACTTGTATCCGACATAAAATTCTTGAAGACCACACAGGCGATAATCGAATGTCTCAATACTCATTAGAGTTGCCACTTCCTGGAGCCAATAAATGAAGGAATTACTGGTTTACGTCAGCCACTTCAAACGTCGAATTTGCGTGATATACGAAAATAATCCTTAACCAAAGTATCGATGATGTAGTTTCAATTGTAATTTGAAAAGTTTCACGAACTTTTCTTGAGCTTTTACCATTCTAAAATTGACTTTTTTGAATCAGAATTAAAGTTGATTATTGAGTGTTCTGCGATAATGTTTGGATTTTTAATTTCATAATAGCCTTAGCACTGCATGATTGGATCATTGGTTCTATGTTAGGTGATTGAACTTGGTACTTTAACTGAAGCTGTGTAAAGTAAGCTTTGAAAGTAGCCGACTCAGTCCATTTCCACTTATTCGTAAAGTATCAATGCAGACATCGATATAGGTTCGGATTATAGATGAAAATAATTGAGACATTACATAAGAGCAAGATTGGAGATTTACTATGATCTTCTAAAAAACTGTTATAATATCAAGTGCTTCTTAGAAATGAAATGAAATCATTTATTAAGCAAGTAGGATCACTGATCACTTTTACGTCAATTTTTTTTTTTAACTAGATGAAGCTGGCATTTCCTAGCTGACTACCTCTGAGAAGAAATAGCCAAAACAAACTCAGGGATTATCGTCTTTTTTCAAGTCCAAACATTAAAAATGAAAATGTTTATAATAATTTACGTTATAATTACGTAGACTTCTGATTGTAAGTGTTTAAAGGTACACATGATGTAGTCAAAACAATAAAAAACACAAAAGAAAACCCTAATAGTATACATAAACAAGTAATTTCTTTCGACACGTATCTCCAAAACAATCTATGTGTCATTGTTGAGGACTGGTTACTCAGTTATGATACACCTTCACAGAAAGCTACGCTGATCAAAATCGACTTCAATAAGGGACTTTTTACTTGATACCCCGAGATGAGAGTTCATACATTTTTCATATCGTGTTTGTCACAAAACATTGACTGCCAATATACATCTTCCATACCTCAATGAATTCTAAATCTTATGGAATTGTCATAAGGTCCTCTACATCTGCGAATGTATGTTGGTGAGTCGGTCCGATCAACTGTCCCTCCTTTCAATCGATTCCAAACCTTATGTAATTGTCATAAGTTCTTCTACATATGTGAATGTGTGTTTGTTCGTGTGTTCGATCACAATTAAAGCGCAGAAACGTTCATCATTAGTGCACACGGTAATATTCCACGGGTCTTGTACGGACTGGTGCCGATCTTTACTAACGTATACCCGTGTCCGTCAGTATGCGATATTATGATTGGTATTTTGATGAGACTTGCAGTGTTTTATTGTGTTATGACTTCTTTATATTCTTCTTCATTTGCCATTTGTAATGAGGGTTTCTTTTGGGATGCTTTACAAAGTTTTATTTTCAGCACTTTATTTTAAATCAATTTTCCTCGTTCGTATTTTGTTTTTCTTTAGTCACTAGATACTATGGCTTTTATAACAGTAGATTCCTTGATTAAAGACCATGGAAAGGGAAGGAAAGAAACTACTTTAAAATTATCGACTATTGTTATTGACGATTATTATTGACGTCCTCCACGGCGCAGCGGTCAACATGCCTGCGACGTGGAGGGCCCGGGTTCGATCCTCGGATAGGTCATGATGGAAAAGGATCTTTTCCTGATTGGCCTGGGTCTGGGATGTTTATCTATATATGTATCTATTATAATTATAGTATCGTTGAGTTAGTATCCTATAACACACGTGTTGAACTTACTTTGGGGCTAGCTCAATCTGTGTAATTTTTCCGTATATATTTATATTTATTATCTTAGGGTCTCATAATAGATTAGGACTTTTAAACAACTTTAAACAAAATCAGCAGGGTAATTGCGTAACAGAGTAGCAATGGGTTTCATTTTGACAGTTCAACAACATTCATTGCGTTATGTACGCTATTGAGAACAAATGTATTTGAACAAATGGAGCAATGGATTAGGAATATGCTTCGAAATGATTCCAACTGATAGCAATAGTTTGTTATGCAATTAAGGTGCCGTTTGGAGCTTGTTTTAATGTTGAAACAGTCTGGTGGTATATTAATCTTCTGTTTCCAATTATTCAGATTTAGCTTGCAATTTTTCTTTTAAGTAACATTTGTTTCGACCATAAAGATCTTTTTACGCACATAAAACATACACGTGGATTAGTTATTGCTGAGATTTAGTTATATTGCATCAGTAGACATTCCTGGAGTTTCCTCGCTTCGTATTTCGACTTCTTCTTTCGCCTTGTTTCCTTTTCGAGCAGTAAATAAATGTTGTCAAACAATACGTACATTTTCAAAATATCCTTCATTTTCCGAGTACTGTTGGGCGCTGTTTTTGCCTAGAACTCAGGTCATTCCCACACTCTCTTCGTCATATTTGCGTCTTTGAGGCTAAACTGGAGACAATCGATGGTGACTTTTTCTAAGACAGCCAAGTAAGTAAAAGTGTGGAGTTGAGGTGAGAGTGGTACCAAGGGTGTGAAGTATTGAAGTGATTCGAAATGAATGTGAGTTAGGACAAGTCAAGAGTTAAGAATTATTACATAGACTTCATAATATCAAAGCTGATAAGACTCTTTTTGGACAGATTCTTTTTTTTAATAATTATAAACTAGTGCTTGACTCCAATCCCGCCTGATGGTAAGCAGTGATGCAATCGTTGAGTGTAAAGCGCACTAGCTTATTAAGCCTATTCACTTAAAAAACTTAGGAATAGGAAGGATGACGGCAGTTGAGCGAGGTGATGCAATGTTAAACCCAAGACCAACACGAACAAAAGATGCTGCGCTAGAGGGAGATTGATCTGAAGACTCTCCACGACCAAACTCCCGAGACAACAACATTTGGCGCATCGTACCCGCCACACATCGCAACACAACTGCTCAGACCCGTCCTCCGTACGGCTTCACCAGACATCATGCCGGAACACGACGAATCGCTTAGCAGCAAGACTTTGTCTGGTGGGTGGTAACTTCCGCCGGCAGCCGATGTTATGGCCTACCACTGAGAAAGATATGTTGAAAGTTGAAACGTTAATAATAATAATAGCGTTATTAATTCCTTACACAGATAGATTTTCACATATTATTATGTATAACGTCAGTGGAGTTAGTACTTATTTAATTATATCCTAGTTTGTTAGTATTTCTTCTAAGGACCGCTATGGCGGTGAAGGCCTCCTCCATAGCTCTCCATTTGTCTCTTTCTCTTGCCAGTCTATTCCAAGTAACTCCAGCTGTGGCTACTATGTCATCACTTCAACGTCTGACTGGCCTGCGCTTTCGCCTTTTTTTGTGTATAGGGTACCAATTCGTGATAATTTTGGACCATTTGTTACCTGGTGATCTTTGGACATGTCCAGCCCATTTCCATTTTTGGCTCATTATAGTCTTTGCTTTGTCTGGTACCTTGGTGATCTTTCTGATATCATGGATTCTGACTTTGTCGCTGAGCTTTAGACCCAAAAGACTTCGTTCCATGCCATTTTTGCACACTTTAAATTTGTGAGTCTGTTTTAGTGTTCTAGCCGATAGCGGCCATGTTTGAGAAGCGTATGTGAGACAAGGTATCAAGCATGTCTGCATAGCTTTGGTTTTCGGTGTTACCGGGAGACTACTCTTGAATATCTCTAATAGCTGATAAGATTCTTTTTGGACAGATGTGTTGATAGTTGACACGTTACGGGTCCCCAAATAACAAACTTCTATAACCACTTCTTTTCCTTCCAGAAACTGATCAACCAGCATGCTTGATTGTATGATCTGGCAGGTCTATTAACTATAATGTCAATCAAGTGAGATATGTTGTTCCATCGTAAGTGAATCAGTTCAACCCTTTACCATCTTCGTTAGCGGTCTAAACATTTCGCGCGATAAAAGCTAATTTTTTTTCATTCTAGTTAAACACTAAAGATACAACAGTATCTCGTAACCTTAGTACCTCTCTTTCCGCGCGTCGGTCATTCCACCGAGTCCATCGCCAATCATATCTCGATATTTATGAGACCGAATTCGCAAGAAGCGAAAAAATCTCGACGACAATACAACCGATCTTTTTACGGCTTCTTCCCGTCTCGAATTTTTCTGGCAAAACTGATTGTTTACCGGAAAAAATTACGCCTGTTAGTCGAAACGTAGGGTATAAATAAAAGATGCGGCCGAAGAATTTTGATTCGGTACTTTTTGTTTGGTGGATACCGATTGTGGAGCTAAACGGTAAAAAATGAGCCGTGTACGATTGAGAATGGAACGTGGTGTCAAGTGTGGATACAGATTTATACATGCTGTATCTGACATCGTAACGCAAACTTCGCGAAAAGGCTAGAGCCCCATGCCACTAATAAATTATGATAGTCATTTATGTCATTAATGAACGGTTACAGAATTCACAGTGATTAAAAAAAGTGTCGGCTCGGCCTTCGAACGTTGCAAGCGTGCCGCCGTGCGGGTTTGTAGGTGTGACGTTGATCCCTGATGTGAACTCTATTAAATCAGCTGATAAGATAGTCTTTCAAGTTTTGTTTTCATTGCGCTTTTTTGTGTAATTAGCGAAGTAATTAATTTTTAATTTAAAATCTTATTGGGTTATAAAAGTATAGCAGTTATGAACGGTCTAAAGTGAAAAAACTACATATATATATTTTTAATCATGAAAAAGCCGACGAACAATTCCACCACTGGAGGGTTCAGAATCATGTACTGGATCCATGGTACTCGTTTGTGCGTCAATGTCAGATACACCCTTTATAAGTCGGTTCACAGGCCGCGGGATTGAGGTTCGATCGATTAGGTTAAGCCACGCTTGCTGTTGTTGGCTTGTGGATTGGTTTTTACATACAAAGACCTCTTCGTGTCCCGCGGACGCCAGGCTCCAACGCGAAGGCCTCGAATGTAACCGGGACTGAACGCTGAGATGATGATGATGATCAAAGATAATCAATACGCAGAAGCTATTGTCACCGAAATAAGGCTGAAGTTACATACCTCTAATATTTTATATGAATATGTGGAACGGAAACTTTTAAACAGCAGAAGAGCTGATGTTACAAGAGTAGAAGGAATTCATATTGACTTTCCGTTTTGAATTGAGTGAAGAACAGATCATTTTGTTAGCTTGTTATTACTTAAACACATAGCTATTGGAAGGTGGGACCAGATTTCAGAGAAACTCTGGCATCATCCTTACGGCACGTGTTGAATACTATGCACAACCCGTGAATCGAACCCAGAACATCTAAACCAAAGAGATCTTTTGTTTTCTTTTAAAATTCCAATTTCCGAAGCTATATAACGTATCAATATGTTTTTAGGTTAAGGTTTAATAAAACATTGTAGCTCCATCATCCACAAACGTGAATCAGTTCCACCCTTTACTATCTATAAAAATATTACGTAACGCAAATTGTTTCGTTAACGTTTGAAGTAAACAACATCGTAAACACGAATACGATTTCGACGCAACAATTGTAACCTTCAAAATATTTTAATTCCCATGCCAAATCCGCACTACGTAAACGGGCCTGTCGAATGGTAACATATGATATTTAAAGTGCTTTAATAAGCGATAAATTCGTTTATAGTATACCTGTATAAATGAATTATAACTATTATACAGGGTGTATCTGACATCGTAACGCAAACTTCGCGAAAAGGCTAGACCGCATGCCACTAATAAAATTATGATAGTCATTTATGTCGTTAATGGACGGTTACAGAATACACAATAGTTTAAAAAAAGTGTCGGTTTGCTTTTGAACGTTGCAAGCGTGCCGCCGTGCGGGTTTGTAGGTATGACGTTGATCCCTGATGTGAACTCTATTAAATTAGCTGATAAGATAGTTTTTCAGGTTTTGTTTTCATTGCGCTTTTTATGTAATTAGCGAATTATTTAATTTTTACTTTAAAATATTATTGGGTTATAAAAGTATAGCAATTATGAACGGTCTGAAGTGAAAAAAAACTACATATATATTTTTTTTAATCATGAAAAACCGATGAAAAATTCCACCACTGGGGGGCTCAGAATCATGTACTGGATCCATGGTACTCGTTTGTGCGTCGATGTCAGATACACCCTTTAATGTTATAGGGCAGAATTAATAGCTAAGGACAATGATACAAAAATGAAATAGTATTTTTTGCCGGGAGACAAATTCAAGGCATCTCAATTAATCAATGAAAAGTCATTTATTCAAATTAGGCTGAGAATCAGCACTTTTTGAACGTCAATATTACATAAGTCAGTCCCCCAAAACGTCTACCCTTCGCCACTTAAGGGTGTGACAGCTTACATATTCATGCATTGTAAATAAAGACAAGAAGATGAAGTCATATAACGTGTCAGCAAGCTAATTCTGAAGAAGGAACACAAACATTGTCTTAAGTTGATTAGAGTGACCAGCTATCCTTAAATAGACTTATTATTAAGAATGAGACTTATATTTAAGAATGACTGCCGCCTGACCTCTACAACCCGAAGGCGGTATCGAAGCATATTGCAGTTAGACTTTGAACTTTGGAGGGCTGCCATTAGATATTCGTATGGCAACCGCGACCAACGGCTCAACGTGCTTTCCGAGGCACGACCAGACCAGTGCAAATATTCATATTCATGCATACAAATATTTGCACTGCGCGGGGATCGAACCCGTGCCTCCTTGCGCAGCGGTCGCGATCATGCAGCTTAAAACTGCCGCTTGAAATGTCAAAATTAAAGTCATTGATTATTCTGCAGGTCTAGGAGATTTTTAAGATTTTTAATATGCCTCTGAACAAAAGTTGGATTTGATTTGTGCTTTAAATGCATTGTAAGGCAAGCTACCTGCTAGTCTAGCAAAGCTCTGCTTTGCTAGACTAGCAGGTAGCTTGTTGTAAGGTCATCATCATCATCTCAGTGTTAATCCTAGTCGCACCCGAAGCTTTTTCACCTTTAGAGTCTGAGGTCCGCTTTACCGGTATAACTACTGATTTTGGCTGACCTCCACAACCCGAAGGCGATATCGAAGCATATTGCAGTTAGACCAATTATTGGACTTTGGAGGGCTCCAACAACCCGTAACGGCTGCCATTAGATATTCGTATGGCAACCGCGACCAACGGCTCAACGTGCTTTCCGAGGCACGACCAGACCAGTGCAAATATTCATATTCATGCATACAAATATATGCACTGCGCGGGGATCGAACCCGTGCCTCCTTGCGCAGCGATCGCGATCATGCAGCTTAAAACCGCCGCTTGAAATGTCAAAATTAAAGTCATTGATTATTCTGCAGGTCTGGGAGATTTTTAAATAGAAACTTTTTTGGGAATCATAACTTTAATACTGTGGGAGCATAAAGCTTTTGAGACCTAACACAATGATTACAAAGAGGTCTTAATACTTTTATATAACTACTGAAACTTCAAAAAAGAAAGTATTATTTTGTCTTTGCTAAATCATCATCATCATCTTAGCGTTAATTCCAGTCGCATCCGAAGCCTTTTCAGCTTTGGAGTCTGGGGCCCGCTTTACTAGTCCAACTGCTGATATGGCTAAACTTCGAACATTTTCCGTGAGGCGACTGCCATCTGACCTCCACAATCCGAAGGCGACAACGAAGCATCGCAGTTATACCAATTGTTGGACTTTTTGAGGGCTCCAACTACCCGTAACGACTGCCATTAGATGTTCGTATGGCAACCGGGACCAACGGCTTAACGTGCTTTCCGAGGCACGACCAGACCAGTGCAAATATTCATATTCATGTATACAAATACTTGCACTGTGCGGGGATCAAACCCGCGCCACCTTGCGCAGCGGCCGCGTCCGCTACCGCTACGCCACGGATGCTGTCGCACTTTCCGATCCATACTAATATTATAAATGCGAAAGTATCTCTGTCTGCTGTCTTTGTCTTTGCTAAATGATCTCTCCAAAAAGGTAAGTTTGTGATTCCAAAACCAAAACATTTGCATATGCTCGAAATTTGTGTATTTATGTTAGCAAACATTTGTGTCAGGTGTGGTCGCGTGTCGGACGTTCAATGTTCTCACACATGGTGCTCTCTCTAAACTTCTCGGTTGGAGCAATTATCTACATGTAATGTGGCTACAACTTCAGGGTTTTGGAAATGTGTTTTAAAATTTGATTCAATGACCAGACTTAGTTAAGTACTGATTCACCATTCTGATACTATTGTAATAGCAGACTAGGTCCCCTGTGCGACTGTAATTGTTTAGCCACGGGCTCCTCATTTATAAAATAATAGCTGCGCGCCGCGGTTTCACCCGCGTTTCGATATTTTTTGTTATATTCTCCGCTCCTACTGGTCGCAGCATGATGTTATATAGCCTTAAGCCTTTCTGGATTAATGGGCTTTCCAACGCAAAAATAATTTTTCAAATCGGACCAGTAGTTCCTGAGATTAGCGCGTTCTAACAAACAAACAAATTCTTCAGCTTTATATATTAGTATAGATAATATTAAAGTATGTGATTTTAAATTTTAATTATAATCCCGCTGCAAATATGGTTACAACAAAATGCAGTCCGGTTCTAATTTGAGACGGTACAAAGTTGCGGTTTGGTCCAGTGACGCGGCGCGCGACTGCCACACATGGCCACACGGTAGCAAATGCTTTCTCATTCTTTGCAAAAATTGTGTATGCACGTAGAGTACATTGTAAAGGCTCCCCTTTTTTATTTCTAAACCTTTCTTGTTGTTGGCAACTGAGAACATTGCAATTTTGAATTATGATAAAAAAAAATCCAATGAGGGAAAAAACCATCTCTCGCAGTTAAAATGCTGTAGCTATATAGGATTTGCACCTGATTCGGATTTTTAGATCAATGCTCATTAATCTCTATACTAAGATACTTTATCGTTGATCATTATCTTTAATCGTTTGGAAATCACCAAATGAAGGCATTTGATGATTTCGCATCCGCAAAGACGGAGCGGAAGGGCGTGTGAGACTTTTACTGACTTAAATCCACCCTTGTTCCTTGCCTGTGCACCTGGGAGCACGGTAGCTCTTTCGATCAACCCTTGGAATTGGCAGATCATTGATAACCTAATGTTACAATCAAAATACGTTTAAACGTAGGGAGAAGTTATGTTTTAGTCGACATCTTCTTCTTCAGTCTATAGAGGTCCACTGCTGGCAAAGGCCTCCCTCAAGGCTTTCCACGATTACCGGTTTTGTGCTGCCAGCATCCATTGGCTTCCCGCGACCTTCACCAGGTCATCGGTCCACTTGTTGGGGGCCTCCCTACGCTGCGTCTTCCAGTACGTGGCCGCCACTCTAGAACCTTACTGCCCCATCGGCCATCGGTTCTACGAGCAATGTGCCCCGTGCACTGCCACTTCATTTAAGCGACTCGAAGAGCCATGTCGGTGACTTTGGTTCTTCTGTAGTTCTCCTCATTTCTGTTTCTACTAGAAATTTCTATGCTGCATAGTAACTTGGCGACCATAAACACAATTCTGGCTCCTCTGTATATGGAAATTATCTACTTATTGAAGACTGTAGGCGCCTGACTCGTAGCCAAATTTGATCAGGGTCGACCCAATTTAGATTGCTATCGACACGCTAAGAAATCTTCGCATTTCAATAGTATTATCTATGCCCAAAAAATACCATCTGCTCTATCTTGTAATCCCAAAGTGTGAACAGATTAATAATAGCATCTATTATTTTAATTTTAGAACACCAACGTTCGACATAAAAATACAGAAGTCGACCAATCGCATGTGCGTAATGGGCGCGCGCCAGTCGCGTGCGCTCGCGTCAGCCGCAGGCGTCAAGTGTTGCCAACTCAAAAATTATCAACTAATCATACGGGTGGTCAACCGGACCGATGTTTTTTTTTTACCGTAATTTAATTGCTTCTTTAGAATAATTTAGCCTTAAACGCTTGTTTCAGCTCCCTCCGAGATATTTCCTGAGTTCTAATAATGTGAATGGTAATTTCGTTAACATTTTTTTGGGTGCTCTTTCTTTAATAAATGCAGGTGCCAGTGATCACGTCACGAAGTCACCAAACCGCTGGCTAATAATGCATCGGGACAGGCAACCACAGATAGGTAATCTTCCATATAACACCTCACATATACGGTAGTTAGAACATTGAAATCTGCGGAAGATTCAGTTAAAGTATTCATTTTGAGGAGGAAATATTTCTCTAATCTATACTATTCTCATAATTATTTATAATACTATATATACTATACTCTGGTATTCATTCTAATAAATTAGTTATGAATTTTTTAGAAATATTACTAATGATATTTAATAAAACAGCTATATTATTTAATTATATTATGATACCGTAAAGTGGGGCTAATTGGAACTGATTGGACTTTTTTCTTAATATCTATGTTTACGTAAAATAAAGCTACTAAATTAGTACGTTCGAATTTTTTTTTGGAACTTTTATAAATTTGTCTTAATTATCTGTTTTTAATTTTAGTATACGGCTCCTGTTATTAGATCCTGAAATACATTTTTTTTTAATGTTCTGAAGAGATAGAAAAGAGCAAATTGAAGATCTGAAAAGCGCAGGAAATACACTATTTCGTAGACTATTTTACTTCATACATATCTCTCTAGATTCTTAGAATTTAGAAGTTTTACTACTTCAAAAGACACCAAAATTTCTGTTTAAAAATAAACTTCACAACGTTTGCCACCGATATTCTTCAAATTTTTTCTGAGAAATTGACGTTGAATGGTAGATGTCTTGCTAGGTGGTGTAATATACTTTCTAGTACCTACCAAGAGATAAAAACATATCGTTGATCAATACTTTCATTTCGCCAGTTCCAAATAACCCCATGAGTTCCAAATAACCCCATTTTACGGTGTATAAAATAATTATATTATAGAATACAGTTGTTGACATTGTTATACTTTCAATTATATTTAAGAATTACGAATCGTCCCTTGATAAATTAATTAAAAATGCTTTATTAAGTTTTAAAAAGTTTTCACTATATGCGATTTATTTGTGTTAGAAGATATTAAGCCATAATATATGATGGCTCAGAAAATGGCAGTAGATGTTTGACGTAAAAGTCGATGGTTGTTTATAAAAAAACTTGTAATAGCTTTATGAGGGTAGTTCCTGAATTACTGTTACTATGTAAACTAAATCAACTATGTCATGTCAGTCATTAATTATTGTTTATAATGCCTATGTTGTTGTACAACGTATTATGTCGGAATACTTTCCTAGCTATAGTTATTCATCGTCATCATTTCAGCGTTAATGCCAGTCACATCCGAAACATTTCAGCTTTGGAGTCTGGGGTCTGCTTTACCAGTCTAACTATAGCTATAGTTTTTATGTTCCTATAATTCTGAGTTCTCTTGGACCTTTGATCAAGAGATAGAAGTTATTGTTTTTAAAGGTAACTGTTGCTGCTTTCTGGAAGGGTCACTGCATTCTCCTATCAACCCCAGGGTCTCAAAGCAGGGAAAACAAACATGCAAAGCACTAACCTGGATCCAACAGGACAGGAAAGAGGAATCACCAACGACGGGGCAGGCGCCGGCCGGTCAGCTATCTTCTTTATGTGGACTTGATGCTGCTTGTTCACTGCCTACACTCGTCAAGCACAGACACACCACCAATATGGAAACTGAGGGTTTATTTGGCCAGTGAAGCCCTTAGAAAATCAGATATTCGGAATTATTTAGAATACACGCGGCGTCGTATGAGCTGAGTCCGCCATACTTGTTTTATTTTGTTCTTTTTCTTGGCACTCTGAGAGAGGCGCCACCAGCACGAGTTAAGAGAAGCCCGCGCTTATTTAAATCGTCGTTGACGCAACAAGGATGGGAAATGGAAATGCCTGGATAGATTATTAGGATAGTTAATGCTCACACAGTAACAATAAATTATGGCAATGTAAAACACGTATTGATGAAATACGTTAATACTGTTTCCAAGGAGTTTCTTGTCCAATTCTTCTCCCACATAACCTAGTTTTAATAACGAATGACTAGTCTTCTGATTAATTCCTGACAAGCCTAAAATGAAGTAAATGTCTAGCCTTTTGTGGACATTGGTGTGGGTTATATGTTTGTTTACTGTGTATTATACCTTAGCCGACTATTAATATTGTAACATATAACTGTTTTTGTCCCAAATAAATAAAATAAAATTGTCTATCTGTGCTTTAGTTCATAAAACCCTTTCCCTATAAAGCATATTCATAAAAACCTTCATAAACTAAATAAATAACTAACTAGTTACTATTTTCGTCGAATATACTATAGTCGTCCTCCGTGGCGCAGCGGTCAACATGCCTGCCTGCGACGTGGAGGCCCCAGGTTCCATCCCCGGCCAGGTTATGATGGAAAAGGATGTTTATCTATATATTTATCTATTATAAAATATAGTATCGTTGAGTTAGTATCCTATAACACAAGTCTCGAACTTACTTTGGGGCTACCTCAATCTGTGTGATTTGTCCGTATATATTTATTCATTCTGATATACACTGAATTAACCTAACAAATTCATTGATATCAACGAGACACTCCCCTCTGCGTCAACATAATAATAAAGACAACTAATATAATCGTTTACAAAATAAAAATCGATTTAATGACATATGTAAGTAAACAGGGAGCATGTATGCGCGTTAAACAAATCACCTCTCGTTCAATCGAATAATGATGAGATGCCGATATCTCGAATAATCGATTATGTCAAATTTTAATGCGATTTTGTTTAAAATTATGATGCCTGCAGGTTACTGATGGCGCACAGTGTATAATATCGATGTAATATCAATGTGGTTGATGGTAGATTATTGCTACGTTAGTGGGAAATTGTCTGTTTGTTTTGTTTTTTTACAAGAGTGTTATTACTTTATTTAAGTACTATTCGGTTCGGTTATATCGCGCTTTTTAGATTTCCCTCGGGAATTTCAAATTTTTCCGGGATAAAAGGTAGCCTATGTTCTTTCTCAGGGTCTAAAGATTGTCTGTGGCAAATTTCATCAAAATCGGTTGAGAGGTTTAAGCGGGAAAGCGTAACAGACACACAGACAGACAGACAGATCGACAGACAGACAGACCGACAGACAGACAGACCGACAGACAGACAGACAGACAGACCGACAGGCAGACAGACCGACAAACAGAGTTACTTTCGCATTTATAATATTAGTATGGATAACTACGAAAGAGGTTGTCGGTCCTCAAACTTCATTACTGTTTTTGAATTTAGAATCTTACTTAGATACTATCCAAATCAGATCTACAAACAGATTTAATATGTATATTGTTTCTTGGTTTTTAGTTTCGGACAATACATATGTTTGGAAAAAAAAATCAAATTGGTATTTCAATTAGATGTGTGGTTTTTTTTTAATAATTATGAACTAGTGTTTGACTGCAATCCCGCCTGATGGTAAGCAGTGATACAATCGTTGATGGTAAAGCGCACTAGTTTATTAAGCCTATTATTCACTTAAAAAACTAAGGAATAGGAAGGATGACGGCAGTTGAGCGAGGTGATGCAATGTTAAACCCAAGACCAACACGACCAAACGAAGCTGTGTGAAATGAATCCCAAAGTAATTTCTTCGTAGCGGTCCGGATCGTTCACTTGAATTCAGTTCATATAGGCTCGCTAATCTTTTTATCTGTTCTGTGGGCTCGTTCCTTCTTCTATGGGACTTAAATATAGGTACCCAAATGTGAGCGTACAAGAGGTAAACTTTTGTGCCCCGCCCTTC
The DNA here is from genome assembly GCA_017933935.1 of Sesamia nonagrioides. Lineage (NCBI taxonomy): Eukaryota > Metazoa > Arthropoda > Insecta > Lepidoptera > Noctuidae > Sesamia > Sesamia nonagrioides. The sequence continues at coordinate 246,328 of JADWQK010000106.1, forward strand.
GGGGGTCACAGGCGCAAAGTTCTGGTATATTAGATGAAGTATTCATAAACCAGCTCCATCCAGAAAACTCCAAAAATCTTCTGACGTAATCTAATGGCCTTATAAGAAGGCTCAAAGTCACTCAAGGGCAATGGAGAGGGCTATGCTTGGGGTTTCACTGCGCGATCGCATCAGGAATGAGGAGATCTGCAGAAGAACGATATACCGACATAGCCCGAAGAATTGCAACACTAAAGTGGCAGTGGGCTGAACACATGGGCAATGTGTCCAGCCCACTGCCAGTTTACTCTCGGTTGGTTACTCTCGTTCTTCTGCGGATCTCCGATCGAAAATTAAGTGGCAGTGGGCGGGGCACATTGCTCGTAGGACCGATGCCCGATAGGGCCGACGGGTTCTCGAGTGGCGTCCACGCATCGGAAGACGTAGCGTGGGTAGGCCCCCGACAAGGTGGACCGACGACCTAGTGAAGGTCGCGGGAAACCGCTGGATGCGGGAGGCGCAGGACCGGTCGCCGTGGAGAACCTTGGGGGAGGCCTATGTCCAGCAGTGGATGTCTTTCGGCTGAAATGATGATGATGATGATGATGATGAATCTAATATATTTTTTATCCGCAGTTCATATCATCAAATCAATAACAGCGCCAAGTATCCTTTTCCAAACACGGACTCTTTCCCAACCACACACAGTAGGTCCAAACATAACTTATCTGTACATTATTTGATGTCGTACGTTCTTCTTAAAATATTTGCTCGTGTGACGTAACCGGTTGCTAGCAGGTTTTTGCTTAGATCTGACCGTAAATATCGGGCACATTTTGTGGTCACGATCGTGGCATGATTGATTGATTCTGTTTCGTGTTGGGCTGTTTGCACTTTTGTTCGGCGTTTGAGGATGTGCGATTAGATTAGGTGTTATACAACAGTGACTGTTGATTTATCGTGGTTTATTACATTTTGACAGCCTCTGTGGCGTAGCGGTAGCGGGTTCGATCCCCGCGCAGTGCAAATATTTGTATGCATGAATATGAATATTTGCACTGGTCTGGTCGTGCCTCGGAAAGCACGTTAAGCGGTTGGTCCCGGTTGCCATACGAACATCTATTGGCAGTCGGTACGGGTTGTTGGAGCCCTCAAAAGTCCAATAATTGGTCTAACTGCAATACTTCGGTATCGCCTTCGAGTTGTGGAGGTCAGACGGCAGTCGTTTCACGGAAAATATCGAAGTTTAGCCAAAACCAACAGTTGGACTGGTAAAAAGCGGACCCCAGACTCCAAAGCTGAAAAAGCTTCGGATGCGACTAGAATTAACGCTGAGATGATGATGTTTACATTTTTACTTGCCAAAGTAAGAACATCAAGCTTACACTCTGTAAGATTTCTATACTACATTTTCAACTTTATCTATAAAGCATTAAGGCAGGAGGTTGATTGGGAATATTTGACAGTTTCGGGTAGCTTGATGTGCAGTCGTCCGTTTAAAGCAAAAATTATAACCAAAAATAAATATTATACAAAAAATAAAAAAGTCTTTGATGCATATTTTTTTTTTATATATTGCAAACATAAACCATAAAATAAACTTTAATTTCAAATATAATTGTTTTACCAAAATGTTTACAGAATTTTGGAAAATAAGGTACAAAATAAATATTCCTAGGGATTGTTGCTGTGTCTATCTACGGAAAAGTTTTTTATTATGGAGGTGCTGTTCTTTTACAAAGTAGGACGTATTTTTTTGCTAAAAAAACTTACTGAAACTGTTCTAAACAATCCGTTCCCTTCGTGTTGATATTTAACTGTTTCTGTGCTTATGGCATTTGATGATCGATCATTTATGCAATCGATACACAGTCTCGAACAAAATTCTTATCAAAAATGGCGACAAGTATTATGTAGTCGTAGTCAAAATAAATATACATTAATTTAAAATCAGCCTTAAGTGCAGTGTATAAAGTCAAAGCAGTGTACATGTTGCCATTAATTTTTACGACCGAGTCTGGTACATCAAATCTCAAACCACACGACATAAAAGTCAGAATTATAAAGTAAGTACTAAATGAAAGAAGCACCCAAGTGCTGTGTTGTGCGCTTGTTCAGTTCAACCACCTTTTTACGCTGATTGTGAATCTAGTGTATAAGGGTTCGATGCATTTAATCGATTAAATAATCGAATCGAATAATCGGTTTAAAAAGATTTTTGTAGCTTACAAGTGACTATTTATCCATGTTTAGCTAACACCCCTTGACATTGGTACCGCCCTCTTTCTCACGCATCACAAACACAGACAGGCGGACGCAGTACGTGTGAAACTTGACGGATTTTCTAGTTCATATCACTTGGTATTATCTGGCACTCAAATGTGCAATATGTATGACATGTAGTTTTTGTTTCGCTAAGGAGTGAATGTTGTTTGAAGTAAGAGTAGGTACCTATCTAACTGTTGCAGTGATTTAAAATTTTACGCCCGAAAAAGCTAGGCTTTAGTAAAGAGGGAGATTCTCAATTTGGATGTTCATATTTTTTTATGTATTTTGCTAATCCATCAAACTGTTTGATTTAGCTTCAATTTTTTCACTTAGTTTAGATTGATGATTTAATATCTTCCTGTTTACACACCTAAAAAGTAGTGTCAAATGAATTTGTACATATATATGTATATAAGCCTTTATTGCTGAAATAACATTAAATACTTAACCTAATTTACAAACTAACACTTCGATAATCCTGTTAAGTGATCAGCGTGTCCTGTGACACATAGGCCTCTTTCAGCTTTTTCCACTCGTCTCTGTCTTTGGCTTTTCTTGACCAGATAGCTTCTCCGACTTTTTTTATATCGTCCATCCATTTTTTTGCCTGCCTGCCTCTTTTCCTTTTACCATCACGTGGTTGCCACTCCGTTACGATTTTGGTCCACTTTATTCTGCTATCTCTTGTCATATGTCCTGCCTATTTCCATTTTAACTGTCTTACTTTCTTAACTATGTCTTCCACCTTTGTTATGGATATATATATATATCATATATCTTCTGATCTGATGTAATCTCTTTTTGTAACGCCTATCATGCTTCTTTCCAGTACAGTTCGTTTCAGTAAAGAAGGAGATTCTCAAATTGGATGTTTATATTTGTTTATTTATTTTGCTAATCCTTCAAACTGTTTGATTTAGCTTCAATTTTTTCACTTAGTTTAGATTGATGATTTAATATCTTCCTGTTTACATACTTAGAAAGTAGTGTCAAATGAATTTGTACATATAATACAACTAAAAAGTGAAAATAAAAAGTTTCCGCGTTTTAACATAGTATTAATTTCAAGGCAGCGGTTTCACAGACACAATAATAATAATTAATAACAAACAACTGTTATTAATTCATTTAATTGTGTATATTTAAGATACGTTTTAATTAGTCTAGTCCCGGGAGCATTTTCTTCGTTTTAGTGTTTAACACAATTAAACTTAGTATGTGATTTGATAACAATACCATAAAGTTTGTGTTGAATTGTTGATACCATCACGGGGCTGTGTCAGAGAAAGGGCTACATGAAAGCTATTAATTTTGTTAGAAAAGTTTAGTTCACTTAATCTAAAAAACAAAAGTAGGGTCGGTCATGCTCACGTGAACATGTTCAACTCGCTAAAGAAGTTTTTAGTTAAAAAATTGTGTATTTTTTTAAACATGACTACAATAATTTATAATAATCGTTATATTATTAAATGTGATAACCTAATCGCCACTCTGTATAAGTGTATTTTATTCTTAGCTTGTACCCATATATTGTAATTAATTAATTAATATAAATTTGTTTCATCATCATCATTTAAACCAGAAGACTTCCACTGCTGTACATAGGCCTCCCCCAAGGATCTCCACGACGACCGGTCCTTGCTCCCGGTTCTCCCGCATCCAGCGATTTCCCGCTACCTTCACCAGGTTATCGGTCAATCTTATCGGGGGCCTACCCGCGCTGCTATTTCCGATGCGTGGTCGTCACTCGGACATCCGTCGGCCCCATCGGGCATCGGTCCTACGGGCAATGTGTCCAGCCCTGTTTTCTAAAACATAATCGCCTAATTACGAATCATCAGCAAAAATAACATATCTAATCCTAACCCCATTCCCAATGCACTGATTACAATCACAGACCCTTCACTAAACTCCCCAGTGAATTGTATCGACATAACTGACGCTCACCCTTACGAGCTCTTCACAATAAGGATTACACAAGTTAAGAGATTAGTTGGGACTGTGGTGATGAAATTCATTAACAATATCTACAAAGTGGCGATTTTTCTAAAATCAATAGATTGAATGAACATATGACATCTACCAACCCGTTCTGGATCTGCGTTATGGACAATTCCTTCTCACATCATCATCATCTCAGTATCAATGCCAGAAACATCCGAAACTTTTTCATCTTTAGAGCCTGGGGTCCGCTTTACCAGTCTAACTGCTGAATTTAGCTAAACTTCGACATTTTCCGTGAAGGCACTGCCGTCTGAACTCCACAACCCGAAGGTGATATCGAAGCATTGCAGTTAGACCAATTGTTGGACTTTTGAGGGCTTCAACAACCCGTAACGACTGCCATTAGAAGTTCGTATGGCAACCGGGACCAATGGCTTAACGTGGTGTCCGAGGCACAACCAGACCAGTGCAAATATTCGTATTCATGCAAACAAATATTTGCACTCGAAACCCGCGCCTCCTTGCGCAGCGGGCGCGTTCGCTACCGCTACACAACGGAGGCTGTCGACAATTCCTTCTCACATATATCATCTTCATACATATATGCTATTATGTTTTCACTGCAGCCATAATCCGCCACGCAAGCCCAGTGAGGGTGGATGAAATATGATGTCAGATACATATGTATTTACAATTTTATAATTCTTAGAACATAAATACAACTAATTCAGCTGATTCAATACTATCAATAACTGCTTAAAAGGTGAAAGAAAACATCTTGAGGAAACTTGGACTTGAAGTCTGAAATCGCAAACCCACATTAAGCGAGCTTTGTGATTACGCTCAATCCTTCTTTGTATGAGAGGAGACCTGTGCCCAGCAGTGGGACGTTACGTTTTTAATTTCAGTAGACTAAATTTAACTTGGAAGATGGCTGCCGTAAAGCAAATTTTGTACGAAGATTGCCAAGATCTTGGAATAATAATGATGTAGGAGGGGTAGGGCAAATTGATTGAGTTGTCACCGAGGAAATTTTGCCTATTCCTTGGTTGTCACCAATTTCGCTGTCACTAAATGTGACGTATGTATGTTGTTCTCAATTTTCCTGTACCATCTTCTTGCCATGTATAAAGGACAGGTTTTTATGCAAAATGCAATATAAATCGAAAAGAAGTGAGCGAATATATGACTCTCGATTCGAATGGACACCTGCTACTACGGGAAACTTTGAAACTAACCTCTCCTTGACTACCTAATTAAGAACGTGCATTCTAAACTGTCACAATACACGTGTGTTGTAACAGTACAAGGTACGTACGTACGGACTATGTAGTTCTCGAAGGTAAAACCTTGAATAAAACTTCATTATGCTTTTCAAGGCATGAAACATGAACGATATAGGAAAGTTACTAAATCACAACTAAATTGACAGCAATACAGTTGCTTAATTAAAAACTTAGATGTATCTGCCGTTGAACCACTTCAAGCTCCTCAATAAAACATTTACTTTATAATATTTACCAAAGCTTAAACGATTATAAAATAAGAGGACCACACACACCAGCGCTGTCTTTATAAGCCACTCGTACGTTACCAATATCAGTGATGTTAATAGTGTCACAATTAATGTAAATCGTTGCCATGTGTCGCTCGCGCAGGTGTTACACGTGCGCTCAGCGGGTGCGCGCGCGCAAGCTTTGGGCGCTTTCGGGCTCAATTGGGTATTCCAGTCCTATTAAAAATGAGTATTAAATTAATCTGATTTTTGAATATAGCATAGAATGTACCTTCGAACTTTTTTTTTAAACTAGGTACTTGTTCTTAGGTTGTTGCTGTGGATTGTATTTTTTCGACGTGTTAAGAAAGACACAATTAAAATAAAGAAACATTACATGGGTTTTATTGTGGTGATTTAAGCCCCGAATGATAGTACCTAACAGTATTTATGTGATTATTCATTTCAGAACATCGATCATTTATACACTAGATTCGCAATCAGCGTAAAAAAATGGTTGAACTGAACAAGCTCACAACGCAGCACTTGGGTGCTTCTTTCATTTAGTACTTACTTTATAATTCTGACTTTAATGCATGCGTGTGAGGTTGAATTTGGTTTGATGTCAGGCTCGATCGTAAAAAATAATGGCTTTTTGTAGTGCTTTGTGATAAGAACTTTATATACTGCACTTAAGGCTGATTTTAAATTAATGTGTATTTATTTTGACTACTTTAGACTGCTTAATACTTGTCACCATTTTTGATAAGAGTTTTTGTTCGAGACTGTATATCTAGAGTATAAGTGATCGATGTTTCAGAATAGTAAAATAATGCGTTTTAAAGTTGAATATGTCGCAAACGGATACCTAATAAAAATACATCGTCTTAGCAACCTCTCAATGTTTATAAAGGATCTATCTAATGATTTCCAACAATATGAGATAAGTTACGCAAGAAAAAATATCATCCCCATTTTACAGCATTTTTTTTTTTCTTTTAGGTCTTTTAAACCAAAAAAAAAATATTTAGCACTTTCTAACGAGGACGGGCGGACATACGAATATGGCGAAGGTTTTGTGGCGGTACCTACAAACGCCACAAATCAACAACGCATCATACTGACGTCACACGAATTCTACATCTCGCAAGCAGAGTTTACCGAGCAACTAGCATATATACAACTTCCCACTTTCAAGCATAGGGCTTGTGCCCGCCAGACATAACACCCGTCTGGTCGGAGGATCTTCCCTTTTCTATGTAGGGTGAGTGAACTTTACTCCCTGTTCCTCATGCCTCCACAGTTTGTTACGTCTCGATATGTGAACCACTGAAGCCTAAAAATACGTTATATAACTACTGGTAAAACCAGTACCCAAGAAAACTATGTACCTACTACAAACAGATTTAGCTTTCAGGTGATAACAAAATCTCTTTCTCCCATACAAAAAGATCTTCCACACTCTACTTACTCACTTGCAAAGTTCCGTTCATTAAGAAATCAGTGCAGGCGCGTGGTAATAAAACAGCAAATATCTTCAAAAATTTCGTCGAGTAGCCGCGTAATTGTGCCTTCAGCCGTTCCCCAATAATATAATTTGACGTAATACTGACTCGTAAATTCTTGTCAGGTTGCTTTTAAACTCGTTTCGTGCTCCGAGTAGTACTTTTGGTACGAACGACAACAGGTTGAGATACCCGAAACTGTCAAATATTGTGAGCTAAAATGCTTTACCGATAGAGTTGAAAATCTAATAAACAAATTTGATAGATTGTAGTAGCTTGATGCGCTGTCTGTACCTACAAGGAAGCATGTTGTCTTAAGTTTTAGTACTCACTAGTAGGTAAGTGCTGTGTGGTACTGGGCATAGAATAGTACCATCCCATATCCCCCTGTGGGTATCGTAAGAGGCGACTAATGGAACTCTCACCAGGGAAGCGGGCAGGAGCGCTTCTCCTGTGGAATATTAAATTACTGCGATCCCCAACCCACCTGCCAAGCATGGGGATTATCGTATATATTGAAATGTATAGAAAGCCTTGGGGAGGCCTCTGTCCAGCAGTGGACCCCTATAGGCTGAGAAGAACAAGAAGAAGAAGAAGTACGTAAGTGTGGAGAGACGAAAACAAGCGACTTAGTTCCTATTTAGTAAATGGAGAAGCGTAGTTTTTATAAAGAGCATTTCTAGATTTTTTCTAGGAAACTATTTAATGCTATGATGAGATGGCATTTTTCGACTGATTGATTAATCACAGAGTGATTAGACTAATCTAAAACTCAAGGACCGTAATACAGAACCTTACTCAAGATTTAGTCATTACTTAAAACTAGTTTCAACCAATCAAAAAGCTTGAGTTTTAGTGAGGTTCTGTAATACGGACCTAAGACTCATGTTTGAGGATCAAGTCTAACACTAAATTCCAAGACTCAAAATTAATGTAGTTTTCATGTGAGACTTCAAATACCTTTGGTTAGTAGTGGAATATCAGTCTATGAGCGAACAAGATTATTGAAGACAACACGCCAATACAATTCCAGTAATAATAATGTATCAATGTAGACAATATAGGTACAATATAGGTACAATATAATAATATTCAATTTCTCAAATGACCATTTAGTTTTCATCGATGCATAATAATGCAGTTAATATTAATCGAATTGAACATTCAAAATAATATCTACTAATTCTATCGGCACCTGCTCCCAATTACTCGGTACTACTGCTAACTTTAATTATATTTTATTACTTCTTTACAAAAGTTTCGAAATATCAAACACATACATCATTTATATTTCTCTAGCTTGAGGCTAAAACTGGGGGTGTTTCTCACTGAAAACATTACATTGTTAAATCTTTTAATCCCCAGAAGAAGAAAATTAGGGGATTATTCCGTAATAATTAGACAGACTTTTTCCGTAAAAAGCAATGTAACCGCTGGTAGCTGGACTCAGTTCCCGTCACTGATGGTTTATTATTTTTATAGATTTCAAGTGATCAAAGGACCATTTTTTCACTATACTGAAAATATGGTCCTTTGGGTACAAGAAAGCTGCCAGTCACTGCTGTAATTCTGATATTATATTCCGGTGATTTAATTAATTAATTTATTTATTATGGCACTCCAACGATTAATTCACATAAACATAAATATAAATTAGTCTTAAATATAAAATACTTCAGTGAATCTATCAATTATAGGTGTGCACAGCACTTACACATGTAGGTAGTTAGCCCAAGTTTGACAAGTAATTTAAGCGTTAATACCAATAATAAATAAAATCAAATAGATTATTCAAGAAGTATGTTTAAATGACAAATTTTAAAAATACAATCAAATGCACAAGATAAATTAAGATTAAAATAAATTAAGATCAAAATAAATTAAGATTAAAATAAATTAAAATATCTACATTGATTAAAAGGTTGAAACAAGCGGAGAACTAACATATGTGACGGAATTGAGACAAAAGTCAACTATCGGCAATCTGTAAATTGTTGCAAAACATGCTTGCGAAATTGAACCAGGGTGTTAGAAAAGATGTCGATGGTGTCGGTGCAAGAGTGGATTTCATTATAGGTCCTCATCAAACGGTGCAATGGTGCTGAACGCCCTAGGTTGGTACGAATTATTGTTGGTGTTGGTGTAAACACATCTAATTTACGGTCGGGCCTGGGTTGGCTACCACGGGGTACAAACATATTTATGCCTTCCAAAAGTCTTGGAACATGTATCAGACCATTTATTATTTTGAAAAGCAAAATTAGGTCCGTCATTTTTCTGCGGTATTCAAGAGATATCAGGTTGAAGTGACTTAATCTTTCAGGGTAAGGGGATGTGTTTAGGCAGGTGATAGATTTATATCGCAGGTACCTAGTGAAACCTTTTTGGATGCGCTCGATTCGATCGATATGAATCCTAGAAATATCCCTAATTCAATCCATAATAAAAATAATCCTATTAATAGATAATTTTGTTACTTTTGCCAATAATATTTTGTTCTACATGCATCCTGACACTGACATGCAAAAGATTTTTGCGCGAATGTTTAGAAATCTACTACTACTAGCGAGTGGTATCCGCATTCAAAAATTATGAAGGAAACTAATTTTAAATTATATGTTTAGTTTTTCTATATTTGCCATAGACATGCTAAGAAGAAGACCGACCAACTGACTGACAAATTTCAAAAAACGTTATAAAATTTTAATTTCGTAGATTAAGTCATTCAAAAGGCAGTTCATATTGTTCATTATCAAACATTTTACGCAACATATACCTTGAAGACTTGAAAACAAGTAATATTTCTTTCATGAATAAAGAAAACTAAGTAGGTACCTACACGCGTTAATCGCCCGCTTAACTGTGTAGATATGGAAAAAACTTAAAATGTAATAAAAATTGCTATTTCTATAAACCTAATTAAACGCGACGGGGATGTGTGGAACAGAAAGTACATTGAGGTAATTTATCATCCCGCAGGTAGCATTAATCTTAACTAATGAGGGTAGGGTTGCCTCACCTCAATTGTGAAGAGAATGGTGAACAAATACGCGCTGGATATTTTGACATTTTAGAATTAACTTTGTATGCATGTACGTCTGTTTTGCAAGACAAACCACAAGATTACCAGATCAAACGTCGGGAGATTATTTTAGTAGGTAATTCTGTACCTATTAACACAATGAATGTTTTATTTAAAATATAAGGATTTTCGAATGGGCTGCCGCAGTACAGAACGCAGAACACCTCAATTTGGAAAGCAACAATCGTAAACTATAGGTGAATTAAGCTTGAAGTATATTGGTATTTAATTAATTTCGTGGCCTAGTGGAGTCGTGGTGGCCTAGTGGCTAAAACACCAGCCTCTCAAGTATGAGTGCGTGGGTTCGATTCCAGGTCAGGCAAGTACCAATGTAACTTTTCTAAAATTGTATGTACTTTCTAAGTAGATCTTGGACACCAATGACTGAAGGTGAAGGAAAACATTTTGAGGAAACCTGGACTTTAAGTCTGAAATCGCCAACCCGCATTGAGCAAGCGTGGTGATTACGCTCAATCCTTCTCTGTATGAGAGGAGACCTGTGCCCAGCAGTGGGACGATAAAAAGGTTGATGATGATGATGATGGTAATTAAATAGACCCTCTGAATATCTAGGTTTATAGCTAGACCTTCAGATGGTCCCTTTCGGTTCGATTGTTCAAAGCAAGTCCCTTTAACTGGCACCCTGCCAACCCTAAAAGAATGAGGCGCGTGGCAATCGCATGCGCCGCGCACCCAGTGTTATTACACAGTCTGTTATTTTGTACACGACTGTCCTGTTGAGTGCACGTATTTGCATATGGGGGCTGGCTTCTACTTTACTGTAATTTAGCCACGATTTTTACATTAGCCTTTTTAAGAAAAAATATTCGATCAATTAGGTAATAAGGGACGAGGCAAGTGGATAATGTAATATTATACTATTAAAGCTTCCAGGAGTGAAGATGGTGCACCATGGGTAGTCTCAGGCTCAGTGAACTTTGCTTATTGGATCACCGTATAGCACCATACTGCAGCCTATAATGTTCCCACTGAAGAGACACAGGCTTCCTCTCAGTAAGAGGGAATGGGCCATAATCACCACGCAAACCTAGTGCTTGTTGGTTGATGTTACATGTATTCTTATTCTACGACATACCGGTTTCCTCACGAGATTTCCTTTTGCAGTCGTTACGGGTTGTCGGAGACCTAAAAAGTCCAAAAATTGGTATAACTGCAATATGCTTCGATATCGCCTTCAGGTTATGGAGGTCAGACGGCAGTCGCTTCACGGAAAATATCGAAGTTTAGCCAAAATCAGCAATTAGACTGGTAAAAGCGGACCCCAGACTCCAAAGCTGAAAAAGCTTCGGATGCGACTGGGATTAACGCTGAGATGATGATGATGATTTTCCTTTATAACCCGCGCAAATAAAGAAAAGATCTATAAATGGCGGCCGCTCGCATGCGTTCTTACTCACTCTCTATCGCTGTCTATACTCACCCAGTAAAGTAAGCGCTGCAAAAAAAAATCATCGATCAGGAATTCAGGATTTGCTTTCCAAACTACTGAAGCTACTTTGACGCACTCCGAGTTATCGTTAATTTCGTTCCGCTAAAGTTTCTGTTATTTTGTTGTTTTTGTTGATATTGTTGTTTTTGTTGAGTTTGAACAAATAAGATCAACAAAACCAAACAAGTAAAATGTCAAATTTACGTTGTAAATAACAATATTTACAACGTAAATTTGACATTTTACTATCTTAGCTTTTGATTTGTGATTGAACAATGGCATGTTTTGTCAACCGTACCATAAGTATCCGCCGCCATTTTCAGATCTTTTCTTTATCTGCGCGGGTTCTACCATGTTAATCGCAGTGGTGATGAAAGTGTTACAGAACCACTACTGCTCATCATCGTGTACTCTAATCAGAGCGACGGTAAAGAAGTTTGACCATTTCAAAACGGACATCAATACAAACATTTATTGTATTGAACTTTGTATTGAACTATGTGGTGATTGCATATCTGTAAAAACTTATGATTGGTACTCTAATTGGATTGGTAATTTAAGTTTCGATTCCCGAAAGAATTGAGGGTGGGTCCTCAATTCATTCGGGAGTTCAAACCTAAGTTATGCAAATAAAGGTTGTAAGGTCTTATTGTATTAGATAAATAGATTAGCCCCTTTCTGTTTCTTATTATATTATAATTATTAATTGATATTGTTTGTTTTCGTCGTGTTCCGGCATGATGTCTGTTGAAGCCGTACGGAGGACGGGTCTGACCAGTTGTGTTGCGATGTGTGCCGGGTACGATGCGTCAAATGTTGTTGTGTTGGGAGTTGGGTCGTGGAGGGTCTCCAGATCAATCTCCCTCTGGCGCAGCATCGTTGGTCGTGTTGTTGGGTTTAACATTGCACCACCTCGCTCAACTGCCGTCTTCCTTCCTATCCACTAAGGTTTTTAAGTAATGGGCTTAATAAACTAGCGCGCTTTACTATCAACGATTGCATCACTGCTTACCACCAGGCGGGATTGCAGTCAAGCGCTAGATTTTAATTATTAAAAAATAAAAACTGTACATAGTATTGAATAAAGTCATGTGTTTTTTTTTTTAAATGAACAGGCAGCTGTGCTACTGGGGATTTTCTTCCGCCACTTCTTCCCAGCGAAAGCGCTAGGAAGTATCGATGGTTGGACGTTTTGGGGGACTGTCTTATATAATATTGACGTTCAAAAAGTGCTGATTCTCAGCCTAATTTTAATAAATGACTTTTGATTTGATTTGTTTTGCTGTCACAAGACCAACACCATCTTCCTTCATTCATACTTTTTACTTATTCGTTCACACTTGACAGAACATTACGTAATGTTGGTGCCCAATCGTCACAAGCGCACCTTGACCAACCTAACCCCAAACATCTGCTCCTCACAATTTTAATTGGCTTTTTAAATCTAACCAATCATATACCAATAAAACAAATATGCTAAAGTCTCGACAGATACCAAATACCAAAGTTATAAGCTTGCAACCGCTAAAAACTTCAAATTAAAATGTCTTGAAGGCTAATTTGACAGGTGACCGTTGACAGATGATCGTGAGAGGTTTTTGCTTAGAGGCTGCGGAATTGATCGTGGATTCTTAATAAGGGCGCATGATTTGGAATACAAAAAATCTATAAAATTTGACATTTTCTTGTTATCGTTATGATTAAAGGGTTTACGAAGCCTTGTTAGTCTGATAGATTGGAGTAAACTTCATTTTTAATTCATTAATGGGACTACTGTCGGCTGGCTACATAATCTAGGGTACTCGGTCCTGCTCTAGAGACAAGAAAATATCTCCTCTTTTAACCCTTACGCTTTCTAAAGTTTCAAACTGTATAATAGAGGAAACAAACGTCCTCTTTGTTAGGCATTTATAGCATTCGTTTACTTATTAAATTATCTTCTAAACAACCAACCATAGGTAATTTTTTTAATTTTTTTAAAATAATTCCTTTCATCATCAACCTTTTTATCGTCCCACTGCTGGACACAGGTCTCCTCTCATACAGAGAAGGATTGAGCGTAATCACCACGCTTGCTCAATGCGGGTTGGCGATTTCAGACTTAAAGTCCAGGTTTCCTCGAGATGTTTTCTTTCACCTTCAGTCATAGGTGTCCAAGATATACCTACTTAGAAATTACATATAACTTTTAGAAAAGTTACATTGGTACTTGTCTGATCTGAAATCGAACCCGCGCACTCATACTTGAGAAGCTGGTGTTTTAACCACTAGGCCACCAATATTTAATAATAATAATAATTCCTTTATATTAATGTATTACAAAACAGCATCATACATAAATACCGCTACTACCCACTTACAGATCCAGAATCCAAAAAAAGGTCTATAGAAAAATAACTGTCACTCCAAAAAAAAAAAACCGAATGTGGTCCTTTCGCCCCCAAGCATTTCCAAAAAACAGTGCAACACTATCAAATGTCTGTAATTTATAATCAATTAGTAGGACTGGTATAAAGGTGCACACTGTGCAGTTGAGCGATCTTTTTATCGTAGCACGTGGACAGTGGAAAAAACTGATGTCGGCTAGAAAAAATAACGGTAGAAGAGTAATGGCGGCGTAATGAACGTGTTCTGGTAAATTGTGGAGGCCCTATTCATAATTAAATGGTGTCTTTTTTAATTATTAGGAATTTATTAAGTAAATGGCTCATGCAGTGGGAGTATTTAATTTATTTATTACCTTATTGGTTTTTAAGTGTTATAGATTTTATGTAGGTAGGTAAAACTATAATAGGTTTCGCCCTCGTGTTTACTGATTGGCAACATCGAAATATGTAGTTATAAAATTAAGTTTCATTTCATATTTTGTTTCAAATTTTGGTCCTTGTACCCGTAGAAACAAATTGTCAAAGTTTTTTTTTTTTTGATATTGTATGGAAATAATCTTACTAGACACAATGCAAATTTTACACGTAGTACCTACCTGCCACTGACTACATTACTTAACATAAACAATAACCAATGAAACAGATATACGCAAAGAGTATAAAAAAGTAAACATTAATCAATCAAAATACTCACTGCAATAGAAGCACAAACTACAAAGTTAATTAACCACCTTTTTCTACTCGACCGTAACGTATGTAAATAAAAACAAGTTCAGATGCCATCCCTACGTCACAGGTTATCTATTTAGACACGCCTTTTTATACAACGCACCGCGAGAAATATGACTATCTTTTTTTAACGTATGTACTCCAGAGAGTCGGTCTCTTTCTCGCGACCTAGTGAGAATGGAAATGAATAAGGTCGTAACTGCATAGTTAGTTTTGTGATTATGTACTTTATGGTGATATGAATCCTATTTGCGAAATAAATTTGTATTGTTATTTTACAACTAGCTGTTGCCCGCGACTCCGTCCACGTGTTGATATAAAATAAGCGCCTGTTAAAATAATGGAAACAATATGTAGGTACTTACGTTCGCATTTGCCCCCGTTTTCGCAACATTTTTTGTTACTGCTCTGCTTCTATTGGTCATAGCGGGATGTTATATAGCCCATGTCCTTTCTCAGGCTCTAGACTATCTGCTTACCGAATTTCATTACAATCGGTTCAGTAGTTTTGGCGTGAAAGCCGGGCAGACAGACAGACAGAGATACTTTCGCATTTATAATATTAGTATGGATTAAGAGAATTTAATTGGTGTACCAATGAATATAGGCTGGTAAAATTGTTATAAGTCTTGTTAGAGTTTTCAGGAAAATCGTATTTCAAAATATAATTAACCAGGAAAACGGTATCTACAATTCCAGTATTCAAAAGGTTGTAATGGTGAAGGTTGTAGAGGTGATCCTATTGTTACTGACTGGGTCAAATCGAAACACAGGCTATAACTTTGACTCAAGATCGAGTCGCTAGAAGTATAGCTACCTATATACCTATAAAACTCTATTTTTAGACCATATGTCGTCGTGGTGGCCTAGTGGTTAAAACACCAACCTGTCAAGTATGAGTGTGCGGGTTCGATTCCAGATCAGACAAGTATCAATGTAACTTTTCTAAGTTATACCTATGTACTTTCTAAGTAGGTATATCTCGATCACCAATGACTGATTACAAGTTGAAGGAAAATACCTTGAGGTAACCTGGACTTTCAAGTCTGAAATCGCCAACCCATATTGAGCAAGCGTGGGCAACCTGTGCCCATCAGTGGGACGTTAAAAAGGTTGATGATGAAGATCATATTTCAAAACATTTAGGGCGGGTTGTTTCACGTTCACTTAACGCATGCGTAAAAGTTAAAAATGGTGCTAACCATCGTCAAGTCAAAAAATGAGTTGTTTCACAATACGTAAACGTTAACGCACGCAAAAAAGATACGATTACGATAACTGACGGGTTGTTTCACGTTCACTTAACGCATGCGTAAAAGTTAAAAATGGTGCTAACCATCGTCAAGTCAAAAAATGAGTTGTTTCACAATACGTAAACGTCAACGCACGCAAAAAAATACGATTACTTTAACCGATGCTCTGAGCACTGGTTAACGTAACTTAGGTCAAGTTGTGTTTAGTGCGCCGTGGTGTCAATCAGTGAAAACAACATAAACTCCCTTTTGTATTCGCGAGTTTGGTCTCTAATTGACGATAGTAGGTAGTTCATCTGATGATGATACAAGTACCGTAAAAAGAAAAAGAAAGGTGTTTAGCAGCCCAAGTTCTGTTTTTATTTTTATATTACTGTTGTTGTCTGTTTCTTTACAGAACAACACATCTTTATATTTTTCAAGCGAAGATTGAAAGCGACCTTTCTCATTTTTTGTGAAGTTAGTGAAATGAAATGAAATCGTTTATTAAGCAAGTAGGATCACTGATCACTTTTACACGTCATGTTTTATTTTTTTTCCGTTCTCTAAAAAAAAATATGTTTACATTATAGAATATACGTGTTTTGTTAGATTGCAATGTTTAACATATACCTACTTATTAAGGCCTTAAACATAGTAACTATGTTTAAGTGTATGTAGTAGTACGAGTGAGTGTAGTAATTTACTTACTTTGGTGTGTATGGTGGGGGTTATATAAATAATAAATAAATATATACGGACAAATCACACAGATTGAGCTAGTCCCAAAGTAAGATTGAGACTTGTGTTATGGGATACTAACTCAACGATACTATATTTATAATAGATACATATATAGATAAACATCCAAGGCCCAGGCCAATCAGGAAATGATCGTTTTCCATCATGACCTGGCCGGGGTTCGAACCGGGGGCCTCCACGTCGCTAGCAGGCATGTTGACCGCTGCGCCACGGAGGACGACAATGTTTATGTTTGGTTACTATGTATTATACCTTAGCCGGCTATTAATATTGTAACATATAGGTAATTGTTTTTTGTCCCAAATATATAAAATAAAAATAAAATGTATCCATTTTTCGTCAAAGTATAGCTTTTCTATAGGTACACAGTTTTCTAGTATAAACGGACTTAATTTATAAAATGGCACGAAGTTATTTCCCACAACAATAAACAATAATACCAAGAAAGTTAGATAAACTACAGCACATGACAGTCGCCTAGATAAAATTTGCTGGGGCGATGTATGTGGCCGGGTACATCATCGTTGCAACGCAATGTATTCGTGCGCAGACGATGTAGCATCGGGGCGCTGTCGGTAAAGTGACGCGCTTCAAAGGACTTGTCGCGACAGTATTCGCTGGAGTAGTCACACCTACGTCACTTCAGTGTCGTCCAGACTTTGAAGTAGGACTGACGTTCTTTTTGCATATTTTTTTACATTGTTTTTGTTTTATTTGTTGTGTAAACATGTAATAAATAATAATTTATTGACATATAATGCAAAGCCACTGCTTCCTCCATCGTCTCGGCCGCACAACTAAACAACGAATATTCGCCGTAGGCCGATTTCTGAATCTTCGCCCGCCAATGAGAAGAACATCGTGTATGTCTGACAAAGACAACAGATATTTTGCGCGCCAACGCGACACGAATCTTCGCCTGCTAATGTAGCCCCGGCATTTAACGAACGTTAAACATCATCAAAGTTACGTTAACGGACGTAACTTTTTGACGTACGTATGTTACGATAACCAACCGTTTGAAACAACCCGCCCTTACTGTCGTCAATAGTATGAATCTATACTACCTAATATTTGTTTGAACGTGCTAATCTCAGGAACTACTGGTCCGATTTGACAAACTCTGTTTGTGTTGGATAGCCCATAAATCCATAAAGGCTTTAGGCTATATAACATCACGCTGCGACCAATAGGAGCGAAGCATATAAAATACTTAAAATATATCGAAATATGGTATTATTATGTTATGATTGATTGATTGATGGTATGAATAAGTTGTAGCATATAAAAGACATCTGCATTTAAAATAGAGACGTAAAGAAATAACTCATTTAGCGTCATAATTTGTAAGTTTAAACGTTAATATGCCAATGCAAAAAGAAAGTTGTTAAAATGGCATTTTCTTGTTATTTCAGCATAATTGCTACTTGAAGACGGAAGGCAGATGCGTGTGACTACGTTTCAAATTTTACGTTTTCTGTTGGTTAGACTACAGTTGATAGAAAGTTAGAGACAAATAATTTAAAGCATTTCGTTGGTATATACTTAATCATCATCATCAACTTTTTTATCGTCCCACTGCTGGATACAGGTCTCCTCTCATAAAGAGCAGGATTACGCGTAATCACCACGCTTGTTCAATGCGGGTTGGCGATTTCAGACTTAAAGTCCAGGTCAAAATGTTTTCCTTCGCCTTCCATATATCTAATAGTTGCTGTTAATTTAGTAACAGCTGATATTACAGGGAGAGCAATGCATGGAATTAAAAATTATTAGTTTTAATTTGTTTGTCAAGATTGAGGTCGTTTTTTTAAAGGGCTCTTCTATTAATGAAAAAATAAGGATCATGGGAAACAACGACTCCTAGGACTAATTGTTAAAAATACTTTTCTCATTAATTAAAATACACTAAAATACTATGATCAATTACACTCCATTTGTTTCGTTTACGTTTATAAAGCTGATCATATACGCACGCTGGTCGGAAACAATGAATGGAGAAATAACTTTCATTTTTTTTTTTTTGTCAACGTTAAATTCTCAAGTCCATACTTTTGGTAGCACCCAAGCGCAATGTCCAGTAATTCCCCTATAATTTGAAGGTGGCCACAACAACGCAGATTGTTTTCGAGATAGAGCGACGCACTCCGACAAACACTTTGGTGCACTAATTACTTACACCTGGAAAAGCATCTTTATAATATTTTATTTTTATTATAGGTTACATTTTTTGGTGGTTTTCTTACATGCATATGTCGTAATTTGTCGCGTATCTGTCTGTGCATATGTCTTATTAAAGGCTTGGAAACCACAGGGTTTCGTTTTATGACACTATGTGAATCAACTTGAGCTGATTGCCAAAATAAAACATAATATTCAGGTTACTCAATTATTCTGCTAATGGACAGCACCTAGGGAGAGTGATGGCCTTGGCAGGAAGGATGGTATAACTCGCGCAGTTAAAGAAAAGATCTGAAAATGGCGGCGGCTACTTATGGTACGGTTTACAAAACAAGTTTGGTTCTATGGGTCGTTACGCCTTTTTCAAGAAACGTAACATAACCAGTTACTTGGTCGAATAAAAAGAAATATTTTTGTAGCTAGTTATTTTCATTCGACTACTGTGATTGTTTACATAATTATACCTCCACCAACTATACAGTTACTCACGAAACGAAACTAAATTAAATCACTTTCTTGAGTACACACTCAAGAAAGTGATTTAATTTAGTTTCGTTTCGTGAGTAACTGTATAGTTGGTGGAGGTATAATTATGTAAACGAATTACGAACGAATTATGTGTACGAGGTATAAGTGTGTAATTATGTATGTTATACAGTTAATTATTTTTTTTAGCTAATGTTCTATTATATAATTGTAATATAGTTTGTCAAATATTATATAATTATATTACTAATATTAAATTATTCTTTTAGCCAATAATAGTAAAAATAATATTACTAAGTAAGGAGCAAGGGTACATAAAATACTGGATTTTAAAATTTGTCTTTATTAATTATAAAAATACCTGATAAAATATCTGAGAAAAAGGTTTTATAAACCGCTTGGCCCAGCAATATCTGGATCATCTGAACCCATTATTGGTTCAATCCCCTCCATCAATTCGTTATAATCATCCATGGACTGGTCACTTTCACAGTCTTGGTCGTCACATTCGTCACTTTCATCTTCGGTGTCGCTATTCATGCCCACATTGATAATGAAATCCTCTAGTTCACTCTCCCTGCCTACATCGCGATTCCAGTATGCATCTTCGACTTTCTTTATGTGATTTATTTGTTTCTTCCATTCGTCTTGTGTAATTGAAGCTATGGCCTCTTTTGTCAAGTCCTCAATTTTATTTTCGTGTTGCTCCACATTTTTATCTGCGACCCGTTGTTTTATTAAATTCCAAACATGTTCTATGGGGTTCAGGTCGCAGTTGTAAGGAGGGAGTCTGAGAACTTCATAGCCATGCTCACGTAGAAGTTCGTCTACCACATACTTTTTTTCGGGGCGATGGTGTTTTAGATGCACGAGCAGCTCTGCTTTAGTCCAGTCTTCTTCGAATGACACACCGTGCTCGTGCATCCATTTCTTTATATCCGCTTTGCGGGTTGCACTCGTTGGCGCTTTATCC
The DNA here is from genome assembly GCA_017933935.1 of Sesamia nonagrioides. Lineage (NCBI taxonomy): Eukaryota > Metazoa > Arthropoda > Insecta > Lepidoptera > Noctuidae > Sesamia > Sesamia nonagrioides. Next base: position 266,801 of record JADWQK010000106.1, read on the forward strand.
AACTGCATGCTGTGGTAAGATGCATTATCCATGACGAGAATGGAGTTTTGAGGCAGATTTGGTATAAGTTTTTCGTTCAAATATTTTGTAAAGTTATTACCATCCATCTCGTCATGGTAGTCGCTTTTTTTTGATTTTGCTTTGAATAATAATCCTGCACCCTCCACAAACCCATCCTCTGAGCCGGCATGAACCATCACCCACCTTTGTCCAGGACTATCATTTTTTCGAATGCCTTCGTTGGTGGATGACTGCCAGCACTTGCTGACAGTATAATGAGCATGGATCCACGACTCATCCATGTATACAACTTTCTTTTTTCCGCACCCATGGCATCATTTTGTCGGAGGCGGCGTAAATATTTCACTCGCCAGGCTTTTATATTATCGCGCTCTATGAGCACCATTCGGTTCTGGCGACATTTTTTAAATCGAAATCCGAGCTTTTCTTTTAAAATCTTTCTTAACGTCGTTTTGGAGCCTGTATAGTTTAAATCAGCTTTTGCTGATGCCATAATCTTGTTCAGCGTAGGTACCTCCTTTCGAACGTCATATATTGAGGCCACAATATTTCTAATGGCACATATACTGAAGTTATCCATGGGGACACGCGTATTGTTTTTGCCTTTTCTACCCTTACTCGGCGTACGGATTTTAGTGTTGGTTTGTTTTGCAAGTTTACCTGAAATAATAGTAAAATATTATAATAGAATAGTAATATGATGGCTTTATTTTAATTAGGGTTTTTATGAACTGAAACATGCTAAAATATGCTGGACGCTCTTTTATAGCGTGAAGTCATTAAAATATACCTTTCTCTGCACGTGGGTACTATAGAGTCCAGAGATTATTAGGTTAGAAGAATAAATTACTATGATAATGCACCTTGGGTACTGAGTCGCCCAGGCTATCAATATGATGAAAGGTCGATTTTTGTTTGCGTTATCCTAAGTTTATTTAAGTTTTGATGACAATAAGCATGCTATCCGAGTTTCTTGGATACTTTTAGTATCAGTTTAATAGTATGTTTTAATATGGAAGTTAATTTCAAAGAACTTAACACTTTATAGAAGTTAACTTAACTTTGTTACTAATAACAGCGAAGCAAAAACAAAAAATGTCACATCTGGGTGATATAGATGGTAAATTTAACTGAAAAAACATATTATAGACAGAACAGAGCTAAGCACAAACTGATAGTTTATTGGTAATTACCTTCTCTCTTAATTTTCGATATAGTAGACATCGATAAATTAGTCGCCATCGCTGCGCGTGCAGCGCTGTACTTGAGCGGATGGTAGCGCTCCAAGTTCTTCTCTTCTTCAAAGTATTTTATCACGTTGTAAACAATTTCACGCGCATCACTGTGTAGAATCTTTCCACGTTTTCGTGAAGCCATTGTTCAATCACAAACCAAATGATAAAATAATAAAATGTTAACGTTAGTACTAAAAACTTAACAAAAATAAATAACAATCAAACGTAACGCAAACAAATAACAATTAAACTCAACAAAAACAATAATATCAACAAAATAACAGAGACTTTAGCGGAACGAAAGTAACCATAACTCGGAGTGCGTCAAAGTAGCTTGGAAAGCGAATCCTGACTGATTGTTATTTTTTTGCAGCTCTTACTTCACTGTGTGAGTATAGACAGCGATAGAGAGTGAGCGAGAACGCATGCGCGCGGACGCCATTTACAGATCTTTTCTTTAAGTGCCCAAGTTATAGCATCTTGATGAGAATTACCGAGAACCGAGAGGTATATCGTAATAGGGTATTTGACTAAAAAAAACTAATTAGTCCGTCAGGCAGATTTCCAAAAAATACCAGACACGTATTTTTTTTCTTTTTTCATATAAACAAAAAATGAAGACGACACAGCGCGTTACAAACTCGTGTGACGTCACTCCACGTTGCACTTTTTAGCGAGCAGTGACGTCACCAGCCACCACTCCTGATCTTTGATGCCTTGTATATTTGTAATTTTTTATTGATTTGATAAAACAAAATATACGTATCCAATATTTTTCTATAATCTGAATGACGGACTAAATAGAATCAATTTGTTTTTACCCAGGAAACATCCCTATTCTGGAGAGGCCTATATGTGCATCAATGGACTGCTATAAAGCGATAATGAATGTTCAAGAGCGGCATGTGCTAAATAGGAATTAGTAGGATCGATAAATCTGCTGGAAAAAGCAATGTGTGGTGCGATCAGGTGGTGGACAGGATAATTATCTCAATTAAGAAAATCTTTTCATGTCTTAATGAACACGTAAAGTCTGAAAGCCGGCTATAAGACAGTATATCACCAATTAACACCAGCCTTTCAAGCATGAGGGTGCGGGTTCGATTCCAGGTCAGGCAAGTATCAATGTAAATTACTAAGTTTTATGTACTTTCTAAGTATATCTTGGACACCAATGACTAATTACAAGGTGAAGGAAAACATCTTGAGGAAACCTGGACTTTAAGTCTGAAATCGCCAACCCGCATTGAGCAAGCGTAGTGATTATGCTCAGTCCTTCTCTGTATGACAGGAGACTTGTGCCCAGCAGTGGGACTATAAAAAGGTTGTTGATGATGATGAAGATGAAGAAAAAATTACTGATAATAGGGATGTATCCATGATATGGAAATCAAAACAATAATTAGTCCGTCTTAAAGATAATAAAAAAAAATTAAGACCCGTATTTTTTACTTTGTGGAAATGAACAAAAACTACTGAGATAAAACGTATTAAAGTTACGGAGTGGGGGCTAATTACGTCACGCCGTGATGTATTTTGTACCACGGCGTGACGTCATGTGACATTTCAAATCAATATATCTTCCCAAGTATTTGAATGAACGAAAAAATAAAAAATACGTGTCCAATATTTTTTATAAATCTATCTGATGGACATTAAATTATTTTTTAGGATACAACCTATTTGACAGGGAAGCATGAAATGCGTCAAATATTATTAAACTGTTCAAAAATTAGATAAAGCCGTAATATGGTCTTCATTCTATACGCCACTTTACCTATTCATGGTCATCGAACTAAATGGACTAGTTAATACATTACGACGCTTATTACAGTTCTATTTACTGAGCAATAAGCGGCGGGTAAGCGAAACAGACAGACCGACACAGACGCGTATCGGGGCGTGTTTAAATACCGTATCGTATGTCGCTATGTCCTGTACGAGGCGTCTAAGTTATGAGCGGTAACGGTTGCAGGACGAAACCTAGAGAAGCTTGGCTTCTTAATATGTTATAACGTTAGGATTTTCTGAATTTAGTGACTAGATCTGGATGGGGCATTTTACGAACAAACTAGACTCGTGAAATTTATATTTCTACTAACTTTCCACCCGCGGCTTCGCCGGCGTGGAGTTCGGTTATGTCGCGCTTTTTAGATTTCCCTCGGGAACATCAATTTTTTTCGGGATAAAAGGTAGCCTATGTTCTTTCTCAGGGTCTTAAGATTGTCTGTGCCAAATTTCATCAAAATCGGTTGAGAGGTTTAAGCGGGAAAGCGTAACAGACAGACAGAAAGACAGACAGACAGACAGTTATTTTCGCATTTATAAAATTAGTATGGATTATTACAAAGAGATGTAATTAATCCGTTATGTCCTAGCGAAGTAAAACATTATTTGAGTAATTGTTTTATGACTGTGCTGACTCAAAGATTGGGTATTGACTAATTTACATTAGTAGGAGACTGAATTAACTTGAGTCTAATCTTTAGTATCTCAACGTGTTGAAGTAGTTTAACCTAAGTGAAAAGGTAAATAAACTAACTTAGGTACTTAAATTCGTACATTAAACCTGTTAATTATAAGTATGTAGGTAACAGGAAATAAACGACAACTTTAAGTATGTTTTTCGGATAAAATTTAAAATCGTTTTAATTAAACCCTTTTCGTTAATCATTCTTTATCATACTAATAAATCAGAAAGTGAGTTTGTTTGTTTGTTCCACTTTCACGCCGTAACTACTGAATCGATTGCTTTGAAATTTTGCAGACGTATAGTTAGAAGTCCGAATTAAATAATAGGGTACTTTTTATCCCGGAAAAATTTGATGTTCCCGAGGGAAATCTAAAAAACGCGATATAAATCGCGGCGCGCGTGAATGCGGGCGAAGCCGCGGCCAGAAAGCTAGTAGTAAAATAAAGGAAGAATTCTATGTATCGTGTATCACCTCTATCTTAGACCAAATATCAAGCCAGACAGACGGACGTGTCGCATGACGGGCGGTTACAGCTCTGCGCTCGATAAATACTACTAATGTGACATTGTACAATGTAATGGGCTTACATATACTCTAAAAGGGGGATATTATTATACAATATGTAAAGAAAACCCTGTCCGATCCGTGAAGGTATTGTTAAGTATCGATAACTGATTCTACTAGTGCCTACAAAGCTAAACTTATAAAAATCGCCCTAAAAATAAATATTATCTCGCAAAACGAGGTAACTTAATACATGTGCGGTAGGCAATACATCATCATCATCATCTCAGCGTTTATCCCGGTTGCATCCGCGGCTTTCACGGAGCCCGGGGTCAGCGGTAGGCAATACATATGCGGGCGAAAGGGGCAGGGTACGCGGGACGCGGTCGCATTGCTCATAATAATACCGACAAAAATGGTGATGACACTTTTTTAAAAAATACCAAATTTTGGGGAAGTTGGAATTAATTCGCGGACAAAAAATTATTTCAAAATTCATTAGGTAGAATTGGTTACTATGATGACTATGTAAAATTTCATATTTTATTTGGTCATGTGTTTACCTAACCTTTATTATCCTTATGGGACGGGGTTTTCTTCACATATTGTACTTATAGAAAGAAATCAACGACAAATCAAAGACAGCCTCCGTGGCTTAGCTGTAGCGAACGCGGCCGTTGCGCAAGGAAGAGCGGGTTCGATCCCCGCACAGTGCAAATATTTGTATACGGTATAATATGAATATTTGCACTGGTCTGGTAGTGCCTTGGAAAGCACGTTAAGCCGTTGGTCCCGGTTGCACACAACATCTAGTGGCAGTCGTTACGGGTTGTTGGAGCCCTCAAAATTCCAACACTTGGTCTAACTGCAATGCTTCGTTATCGCCGTGGAGGTTCGTATGGTCACCGGGACCAAAGGCTTCACGTGCTTTCCGGGGCACGATCAGACCACTGCAAATATTCATTATTCATCCATATAAATATTTACACTACGCGGGGATCAAACCCGCGCCTCCTTACGTAGCGGCTTCGTTCGCTACTGCTATGCCACAGAGGCTGTCAAAGCACTAAAAACTGAATAATCTTAAATATTAGAAAACCATAATTACTTGGTTCTTGGGTTCGGGTACGGTACCTTTTTCAGAATGCAAGTCAAATCAAATCAAAAATTATTTATTCAAATTAGGCCGAGAAGCAGCACTTAGAACGTCAATATTTCATTAGGCAGTCCTTTAAAACTTTTTCATTAGTTAATTAATCATTAGTTTAGTTTTTAATTTTTAGCTAAATTACTGCAGTCAGGATTATCCATACTAATATTATAAATGCGAAAGTAACTCTATCTGTCTGTCTGTCGGTCTGCCTGTCTGTCTGTCTGTCTGTTACGCTTTCCAGCTTAAACATCTCAACCGATTTTGATGAAATTTGGCACAGACAATCTTTAGACCCTGAGAAAGAACATAAGCTACCTTTTATCCCGGAATTTGATATTCCCGAGGGAAATCTAAAAAGCGCGATATAACCGTACTCCACGCGGGCGAAGCCGCGGGCGGAAAGCTAGTTTATTTATATTTGCCAATTAATTTTTCGTCATTTTAATCAAGCTTGTCCATCTTCTTCAAGAGTCATTCCTAATATCGATATTTTATGTTTCACCCATATTTTCTCACGACTGGGCAAAAACCTCCGCCAAAATCTCCCAGGAACTCCTTTTCTATTGCTTAAATTTTAAAATAAACTATGAATGGAACTATACACCTAGATATATTTTCATCGCCTTTACAATACCTGGGTGTAAACCCATTATTACGCTAACCAAATCTCCAACAAAGCATTTTTAAGAATGGTGATAAAATGAGACCATTTAGTTTATCTATACAAAGTCCACTTATTTATTTTAATAAACAAACAATATTTATTTTTTAATAAACAACCCATATTAACAGTTTTTATCACACATAAAAGTTATCAGTAGGCAATAGTTACCAGTTAGAATATGTAGGTAGTCTCTGTATTTTGTCCAAACGCAGGTAAATAAAGCCATTTAAAATGAGAAGTCAACAAAAATATTAAAAGTAGCATCGGGGTTATAACAAGGACTTCTCACTGAGCTTAACGTTTTCTTTACTCGCTACCTATACATCTACTTATCTATATGCGACGTTATCTATTTAACAGTCTTTAGCTCTCCGCCCCGAGAATATCAGGCACATTCACTAACCGTCCCAAAGCATCAACCAAAAGGGTTTTATTTTAATAGAGCTAGGATTCACAATTGCTTGCACCGTCTTATTAATCCGTTACAGACGTCGTCCGATATACAAAGAGCTGTGAAATGTTTACAGTTCCGTCTCAAAAGTCTGTTTCCATTTTGGTCCTTCGGGGCGGGGAGGATCAAGAAAAACTGGTCCTTCTAGTAGGTATGAGGGAAGTGTGAAGAAGCTAAGAGGTGTATCCCCTCCGGTTCGGTCGCGGTAGGCGGGGCCACGGACACGGTCCGTCCGTTACAACCGCTCCACGCATCGCGTCGAGCTTACGCGTGAAGCACAACCGAACGCACGCTTTTTGAATTCGGAACTGTCGCTATTCAAGTGTTTTTTCCAAGTGATTTGAATTTGGAATAATTTGTTTTTTTTTTCTGTGTGTACTTGTAGTAATTTAAGTTTAAGTAGGAACTTTTTAATAACAACTTTATAGGAGTGTAATTTTAGGCTGAATAATGGACTTGCTGTTGTTTTAATTAGAAGAATTAAAACTGTTTGTTTTAGAGTGAGAAGGTAAGTTTTGTGAGCTTTTTAGCCTGTTTTTTGAATTGATATGATCTTATATCTGGAATAACACAGTTTTGTGATAAGTTAATATTGAAAATAATTGCAATAAGAAAACAATGACAAAACTTTTAAATTTGGTGATAATTTATCAGCTTGTCCCTGCACCCCTAATTTTTTATTCGTTTTAATTAATACAATGAATTATGCAAAGAACGCTATTATAAATTAACTCAAAATTTAATATAAATACACATGAAAAAGAACTATTCAAAATAAATAAACATAAGGCTTAATTTGGGACCAATGAGATTTTTATTCGTTATCTTTTGGACATCTCAATTATTGTCAAGAAAAGACATCAACGCGCGCGCCTGATGTTCGTTTTTAGATAAGATAATAGAAATAATTAAATATAAGATAATAAAATTACTTTTCCATTTTTCTTTACAACAAAAGTTTTTTATTAGAAAGAATGATTTTTTATATATGGTTTTAAATGTATTCCCGTTTTAACATTACCTAAGTAGGAATTGAACTATTCTATGTTATAAACGTGTTTGCAATTTTCTTTTTATAATTACGGTTTTGCCTACTAAAATCATTATTAGAATTATGAAATAAAATTAAATGTTTATTTGCAAGTAGATTTTTTAAAAGAGTTCTGAACGTCAAAATTTATTTTGTTCGTGTTTATACTATTTGGTCAAGTTCGTTTGTCTTATGGCAAAATTACCTACTTTAGTTACAAGATGCGATTTTTCCTTAATTTGGCTAAATTATTAGGACACGGATAAATCTTACAATATTCTGAAAGTAAGCTCAACAAGTACTTTATTAAATAAGATGCTTTTTTGATCTCGCCATTCTCTAAATATATCTAAAGGTGAAGACCACAATATGAAAATGCATTTAAATATCATTTTTTTCTCTATATCGATTAAATAGTTTAGGGTCCCTTAAAAATTTAAATAAATTAAACAATAAAAATTAAATTAAATTTTTAACAAAAAATAACTCAACTAAATAAATGTTACTTATAGCCTATAGGTGGCCAAATAATATTTTAATCTCCAATAAATAAATGGACGAACGGATGGCGATTAAAGTATCTGCTCGCCTTTAGACCAGTCTGTTCATTTCCGTTATCAAATAAACGCTAATTGAAAAATATGGTACATAAATGGAAATGATTACTAATTTCTTGACTTCAAAATAATTAGTAACTTCTTAACTTCCAAGTTGAAAGTAACTTGGACGCTACAATTAAAAACACAAATCTACTGTTTGATCAAACTTTCAGTGTTTCAGCAATATATAGTTAAATTTGACCACCATTTTACTATCAATAGATATCACTTCAATCAAAAACTCTTTTCATAAAAGGTGAGTCAAATCAACAAACCAAGTAGATAAATATTTTACAAGGAAATACTAGCTTTGATCTCCACAATCTAATCACTAAGACAAGACAGATATTCAACAAATCTGTACGAGTAGTTTGCTAAAAGATTGACTAAAACCGCGACCCAGTTAGCTAAAGCTAAGAAAATCTATTAAATTAATAGTAAAATTCATAGACTGAATTCAACGTATCGTCCTACGTGGCGCAGCGGTTAACACGCCTGCCTGCGACGTGGAGACTCCAGGTTCGATCCCCGGCCAGGTTATGATGGAAAACGATCTTTTCCTCTTTGGCCTGGGTCTTGGATGTTTATATATATGTATCTATTATAAATATAGTATTGTTGAGTTAGTATCCCATAACACAAGTCTCGAACTTACTTTGGGGCCAGCTCAATCTGTGTTATTTGTCCGTATATATTTATTAACTTGCTTCGATGTCGCCTTCGGGTTGTGGAGGTCAGACGGCAGTCGCTTCACGGAAAATGTCGAAGTTTAGCCATATCAGCAGTTGGACTGGTAAAGCGGACCCCAGACTCCAAAATCTGAAAAGGCTTCGGATGCGACTGGGAGTTACGCTGGGATGATGATGATGATATTTATTAACTAAATAAAAAATCTAGGTACACTACAAATGTGGTATTGTTCTTGGTACGTTAAAGGAACTAAAGGAAACTCCAAGTGACCGAAAATAAAAGAATTAAAATTAAAGTTATCTACAATTAATTAAAATTTTCCATACACTGCCGTACAAACTAAAAATCTACTAAAACTCTTTATCATGCACTTAAGTCACAAAGCGTAGACAAAACATACATTTTTAATAATGCATAGACAATTATAATAACTATGTATACCTATTTACCGTCACGCTGTCTCACATCGTGTGACTGAAGCTCTGTTGTCTATTACCATCCATTGTTACACTCTTATGTCAGGTGTGCTTTTTAATCTGTGGTTAACTTATATTGTAGTCTAAGTTAGAAACGACTGGGGTGTTTGAGCGGAAAAGTTAAGCTAAGTGTCACGCTAATTTTTCACAAGACTTTTAAATTAGTTATAGTATTGTTTACTAAATAAAAGTGCGTTATTTATGTAGTAAAAAGTGCATTCAGTAAATAATTCATAAAGAACATTGAGATATCGCACTTACGCCTCATCATGACTTTGCCTCAAACCTCCCTCGTAGACGGTTCACGTGGCTGTCTTTTTTGACAAAAATAATTCATTAGGTACGTGACATTGGCTAATAATGTACAAACCGTGCAAAGCCAAAAAGATAGAAATAATAAAATAATAGAAACGACTGCGGTGTATTTAGCATGATGATTCTAAAAATTAAGCCTGAAAATATCAAGAAATAAATTTAAAATTATTTCGATAAGATAGATATATTGCTTACAATAAACAGCTATATAAAAAATTGGTCCTTTATTGTTGAAAATGGAACTCAGGTTAGTTCCATTTTCAACTATAATAGGGATCTGTTGTTCATAAGAAAATGTAGATACTCTAATCATCTCTCTAATCTCTAACCTCAGTTTCAACATAATAACCAGATAATTTCATAATGGTAAGGCATTTCTAAGGCATCCGTATAATACATATAAGGCATTCACACTTGTTCGTGAATGATTCGGTACAATACCGCTTTGTCCGGCCTATGCCAAATCTTGTCAACCAGAACATGAGCACTACTAAACGAAAAACTCAACTCGTCAAGAAATCGCTAAAACAAATCATTTTAAACCACAGCCCATTTCTACCAACACTTCTAATCTCTCTAACTTACACCACACGTCAAAGCATCGCGTCTTCTTTGATCTAACCGCTGTTTAATTCGCAGTGGATATACGCGAATCATACAGCTTTGCATGCTTTGATACCTAACAGTATATTCCCACCGACAAAGAAAACGTTTATAATTGGCCCAATGTGAATGACTTCACTATCATTTTATTATTATGTATCTATAAAATTTAGTTCCTGATTTTGGTTATCTGTCTCCCTTTTCTTGTCCGATGAAGGCCAGCCCGCGCCGCAGCTGAGCCAGTAATATCATAATGTCCCAACAATGACCTCTGAGTTTGTTTCGGCGTTTCATCTTAGAGCTAGTACTAGGAAACGTCGCGGTCATCAAACCATTAAGAATAGATTCGATCCAGCCGTCCCTTGCTGTCCTCTCTAGCGACACCCTAAGCCGAGGTTCGTACCCCACAGGGGGTGCCCTTAGTGCGTAGTCGTCTAATTTTAATTTAGTTTTAAGTGCCCCTGGCTGAAGGCTTTAATTTTAATTAAGTTTTAATTAAGGCATCCACAGGAAAGTCCGATTAAGTAGTTACGGTCTCCTAGTAGCCACCTACGAGATGCCATATCAAAAAAAAAAAAAACTGTCTCCCTGTCGGACATTAGTCCGATTCCTTTAATATGCAATCGTGCGTTAATGGCTTAAACTAATACTATTGTATTTTTACCAGTAGTGAAGCAAAGATCTCATAGCTATGCATAATTTTTGTTTAAACATTATAAACTAGCGCTTGATCGCAATTCCGCCTGATGGTAAGCGGTGACGCAGTCGTTGATGGTAAAGCGCACTAGTTTATTAAGAGCCTATTCACTAGCCTTGAAGACACTCAAATTGTAGTCCGACGGAAACACCGCCGCTGGCAAATTGCTCCAGTCCCTCGATATACGCGGTATAAAGGAGGAGGCGAAACCCTTCGTCCGGATCGTAGTGGTGTTAACAACGTAAGGGTAGAAACTCGCCGTACGACGGGTCGAATAATGGGGGAATTAAATCATGCAATTCCCTTGCACACTCACCAGAATGCATCCTATAGAAGACCGAAAGGCTGGCTACTCTACGCCTGTGCTCCAGGCTTTGGAGACCGTTTCGAGTTAAATCAGGGTCACCAATTAGCCTCTTCGCACGCCTCTCCACTGAATCCAAAGTGGCCAGGTGACACTTAGCAGCACCAGCCCAAATGTGGCTGCAGTACTCCACACACGAACGGACCTGTGCTTTGTACAACATTAGAAGCTGCCCTGGTATAAAGTACCAGTACCAGTACCATACCTTTGCGATAACGTCAAGTTTCCTGGCAGCCACATTAGTCCGATTGCTTTAATATGTGGTCGTACGTTTATAGCCATAAACTAATACTCTTGTGTTTTTACCAGTAGTGAAGCAAATATCTCATAGCTATGCATAGAAACTCTTGTATGGAAATACCTTTCACTGTAAATACGTTAAAGAATGAATTTATACGCCTAAATTGAAAAAATGGTACCATTGCTAAGCAAGTCGATTGCTTTTTGTTATTAGGAACCAAGCGTTAGCGGCTCTAGACAGTCAATCTTCCTAAACTTAACAATTTTGAAGTCCGGCTTTTTTTATTATAAACTAGTTTTCCGCCCGCGGCATCGCCCGCGTTGAATTCCGCGATAAAAGGTAGCCTATGCTCTTTCTCAGGGTCTAAAGATTGTCTGTGCCAAATTTCATCAAAATCTGTTGAGAGGTTTAATCGGGAAAGCGTAACAGACAGACAGAGTTACTTTCGCATTTATAATATTAGTATGGACTAGTGCTTGACCGCAATCCTGCCTAATAAGTAGTGATGCAATCGTTGATGGTAAGGCGCGCTAGTTTATTAGCCTTAAAAATTCTGAGTGTATAGAAAGAGAGACGGGAGTTAAGCGAGGTGATGCAATTTTAAGCCCAACAATACGACCAACGATGCTGCGACAGAGGGAGATTGATCTAGAGACCCTCCACGACCAAATTCCCGTCACAACAACATTTGACGCATCATACCCGGAACACATCGCAACACAACTACTCAGACCCGTCCTCCGTACGCTTACAATCAATCCGGCTGGAGCTTAATACCAGTTCAGTAGTTTAAATTGAGCGACTGTTAATCTAACCTCCATGACCCGGACAACACATACAGTGATACGGAATAGTAATAATTAATGGTTGAATTTTGGTTAGGTTATCCTAAAATTTTGGAAACACAAGGATTTACTTATTCATTTTTCCGTAACGTTTAGTGTGAGTTTCAGGAAGTTTCAGTCTTACAGTTTTCAGTTTTTTTTTTCTTTTAATAAATAGTTAACCCAAAATGGCTCACTTGTGAACAAAGGTTAATTCAAGTATTATGTATTTATCAAGTTTTAGTCTTTAGGGTTTTGCAGGTAGTAATGAATATTAATAATTAAATTAAAAATTGTTTTCGTTTCTTAACACAGTTCAGATTAGTGAGGATTTTTTATATCTATATATATTCAGGATATTCAGGTTAGTTAGGAGAACAGTTTTAGGTTAGTTAGGATTTTCTATAAGTCATCATCATCACAGCGTTAATCCCAGTTGCATCCGAAGCCTTTTCAGCTTTGGAGTCTGGGGTCCGCTTTAGCAGTCCAACCGCTGATATGGCTAAACTTCGACATTTTCCGTGAAGCGACTGCCGTCTGACCACCATTTTGATTTTCTATAGGTATTATGCATTAAAAAGTTTGAATCTTTGGAAGATAAAAAAAAATAGTTTTGGGTCCAATTGTTTTAGGAAAAAGGACCAATTTTTTATATGTATTGTCGTGTCTCACATCAATAACCGTTTCGCTCAGATGTAACAAATAAATGAAGCATCATAAACCGTAATACCGTGTGAAGCCGGGACCGCAAGCTAGTTTTGTAATTGCGCAAGTTACTTTTATTAAGTATTTACTGAGTTTTATGTGTGTTGCCGTCGTAAAATTAACGGGGTTGGGTAAAAACGTTTTGCCAGCTAGACTTGTAATAAATATGGCGACACAGTTGGTGCAGTGGTTGGGCGATCGACTGCTGCTATATTTATAATGGGTCATTTCCCGCACGGAAAAAATATTTGTATAGCCTACAAAAGTTGTTCCTGCTCTGGCTGTCTTTGTAAACGCACCCACGTTACAGGGGTAATTAAAAGTGTAGGGCAACGATTTACTTAAAAAAATTCTTTTGTTATAATTATAAACTGTCCGTTTCAGGATTATGTGTGATGTCAATTACAGAAACGTAAAAGATTACTATTAAATTAATACCTTTTTTGAGTTTCGATGAATGCTTTTTCCTTTTATACCTATGCTCTCTATGTCCTATAGATAATTTGAAAAACCTAATGTTCCTTAGAATCTAAGGAAGTTCACGTTGCTTACTTTAAATGTTTTCAGCTTCAGTTGTTTAGGTGTTTTCAATTTTCTGTCAGTGTAAAGTTAGCAATATAAAGATACTAGCTTTCCGCCCGCCGCTTCGCCCGCGTGGAGTTCGGTTATATCGCGCTTTTTAGATTTCCCTCGGGAATATCAATTTTTTCCGGGATAAAAGGTAGCCTATGTTCTTTCTCGGGGTCTAAAGATTGTCTGTGCCAAATTTCATCAAAATCGGTTGAGAGGTTTAAGCGGGAAAGCGTAACAGACAGACAGACAGACAGACAGACAGACAGACAGACAGACAGACCGACAGACAGACAGACAGAGTTACTTTCGCATTTATAATATTAGTATGGATTGACTAATAACCATGAAATATAGAAAACTATATTTTACGCTTCTTATTACAAATTAAACCGCTTATTAAGGAAATGGTGCAACACCATTTATTCTGAAGTTATGGAGTAGTTGCTACGCGAGAATTTTATATAATAAAATCTATAATATTATTCAGAAGCACCTGCATCTGTATGTTTTTATCACATTAAATTCTCCTTACTTAGCAATTCTTAACTGAAGTAAGCCATACTTCCGTAAGCTACTGTAATCAAAGATGGTGTCGGTTTCATCGGTCGCGTGTTCTTCACGTTCGAACGTAACAAGCCTATAATCACCGGCTCGCACTTTTAGCACCCAATTTTCGCATTTTTGTACGCACTTGCCCTGTAATTCGGCGCAATTAGCGCCAAATATGAGGTAAAACACCTTAAATGATTCTTCGTGCTTTGGTATTAAAGAGAAGATGGTACAAAATTTGACGAAAGTAAGAGGACGCGGTGTGCCTTGCAAAGTTACTTTTGCAGTCTCCAAAATTAATTTTCCTTTCTATTTTAACTTGGCGGTTAGCTTATGAGGTGTGAAAGTAATTTTGTGGAAATTTCGCCTGCGGCAAAAGCCGTCGGCATTGCGTCTGGTGTCAACTAAGATGGGTGATTGTCAAATTAGCGAAAAAAAGCGTCCAAATCACAGTGCTAAGGTGTTGCAAGTGTGAGGTGTTAGGACTCAATGGTTGACGCCTGAAGGCTTTGGCGGTACGGGTAGAAAATTACATTTCTTTTGTTATTAAGACAGCTGTGCGGTAGCCGTCGCGCTAAGGAAAGTTTTGTTATTGGGATTATTATTTGACGCTAATTTGTCAGAGCTGGTCAAAAACTTTCGTACTTATGTACCTATCTGGGTATAAGCAAATTTGGTTATTGGAGAGATCAGTGTTGCACAAGGGACGCTATTGTTCGATAAAAAAAATAATGATGGATAGAAAATGACTTTTGGCAAATTATTCATGCTTGCTGTCATGTCTGCTCATATCATGAAGACTTTTTTTGTTCTTTGTTCTGTATGGGAAATCATCAAATGACCTCTTCCGCTCTGGGCTGAGCGGTGTCAGACTTTTACTGACTAAAACCCAACCGTGTTTCTTTACTTGCCTGTGCTACAGGGCCACGGTTTCTTTTTAACCAACCCGCAACCCTGGCCATCAGGAAACATCGGTGTTCGTGGACCCCTTCACGATATGCTAACATTTCTTTGAGGCGAGCGTGAAACACAACGCGCCGTCGACCCGGGCCTGGTCCTTACCGGGCGGCGAGCTGCCCACTGCTCACATAAATCTACATGCCCAAGACCGCGCCTAAACTTGTGTAGGTTAAACTCTTTGGTAAACAGTCTAGTAAGACGCATAGGAAAAAAGGGTTAGGCGGTGAGATAATGAAATAGGCGAAGGTTGCAATAGTATCTTAAGCTTGCAATCTGTTATTTTACTTGCGTTGCTAACCTGCAATGTACGAGTATTTTTAAGGCTTTGAATTTGCTTGTACAACATGTTTTTTAGTCCTTGGTTCCGTATTGCGATTATTGATGCTTACCGTACACTGTACAGTTCCAATTTATAAATCATGGAAAAAAATGATGTTTCTGGAAGTCATCATTCGTTTAATGTTGTATGCAAAAAATGTTTGGGCTTCTTCGGCACACGGCAATTGGGTCTCCAAAATTCATTGCTAGTGACCGAAGGCATTTAGCGCTATGGTACAAGGATATGTATAAAGAACTAGCGGCCGCCCGCGACTTGGTTCGCGTGGAGTTAATTATTTGAACATTTTATTTTAACCCCAAAAGAGTCAACTGTTATAGATACATTATTACACTTCTAGATTATAATATACAGCACAGATTTTAAATTTTTGACATACTCCGTTCCTATTGGTCGTAGCACGATGTCATATAGCTTAAAGCTTTCCTGGATTAATGGACTATCCAACACAAAAAGAAAACAAATTGGATCAGTAGTTCCTGAGATTAGCGCGTTTAAACAAACAAACAAACAAACTCTTAAGCTTTATATATTAGTATACATATACGCTCAATCCTTCTCTGTATTAGAGGAGACCTGTGCCCAGCAGTGGGACGATAAAAAAGGTTGATGATGATGATGATACATAATATATATCGATAAGTCTAATGGGGAACGGAAGGAATTCCTTTATTTGCGTATGCGCCAAGGGCCACGTATCTCTTTCGAACCACTCGAGGCCCTAGATCTATAGTGTCTTAAGCTTCAAGGTATTGGTACGTGGCCGCCATTCCAGAACCTTACTGCCCCATCGGCCACCGGTTCTACGAGCAATATGCCCCACCCACTGCCACTTAATTTTAGAGACTCGAAGAGCTATGTTTGTGACCGATGCCCTGGTGAAGGTCGCAGAAAGCCGATGGATGCGGGCGGCACAAGACTGGTCATCGTGGAAAGCCTTGGAGGAGGCCTTTGTCCAGCAGAGAACCTCTATAGGCTGAAGAAGAAGAATAAAGAGATATAATCTGATCAACTAACTTATTCGCTTATTTTGAACTACTACGTCTTACTTATCGAAGTAAAGGAATTATGTTTTAAGAAAACATAATGTATGATTGTAATTCTAGCGAGTTATAGCCATTCGTGACTCGGGCTCGTAACAAGGTAACGCTAGTGTTTGGAGATGTACTCACGTTACAGTGGAAAACCGTGACGGAAATGAGAATTAGAACTTTTAATTTGATGCAATATTAATAAAAGGAGAATTACTGTTATATGAAAAGCTATTGAGCCTATGTGTATTGTATGCCTTGTAGATCTGTAGAACTTTTCCATTATACTGTTAGCTGCACGTTATAGAAACTGATGGACACTAATGAAGCTAATAGCTACATAGCTGACTT
Source organism: Sesamia nonagrioides (assembly GCA_017933935.1). Taxonomy (NCBI): domain Eukaryota; kingdom Metazoa; phylum Arthropoda; class Insecta; order Lepidoptera; family Noctuidae; genus Sesamia; species Sesamia nonagrioides. The sequence continues at coordinate 283,648 of JADWQK010000106.1, forward strand.
CTGAGCTGAGACCTCTTTGTTTTGGGTGGGGTCATCAAATGACCTCTCCTACTCTGAGCGGGGCGGAAGAGTGTGTCCGACAGGGTGTACTGACTAAAACCCACTCGTATTTCTTCATTTGACATGCCAAGCAAATGAAGTACCAGGTACTTGTTGGCAAACCTAAACTGTTCTCCCATATAATACGTTACTATTGTAATTAGAAAATATTGTTTTAAAAGACGAACCGGGGAGCAACTCTTCTCTATCAAGTGGCAGTGGTCGGAGCACATTGCTCGTAGAACCGATGGCCGATGGGGCAGTAAGGTTCTGAAGGGGCGGCCCACCAATGAACTAGTGAAGGTCCCAGGAAGTCGATGGATGCGGGCAGCACAATACCGGTGGAATTGTGGAAAGCTTTGGGGAAGCTTTTGTCCAGCAGTGGACTTCTATAGGCTGAAGAAGAAGACTGAAAACCGACTGACCGGCAGACTGGTTCGAGTTGGTCACAATATCATAAAACTACAACATTCATTTGAGTATGTATAGTATGACAAAGTGATATTACTAACCCAAACAATATTATTTCCTCAAAAACAGTTTTTTTTACTTTCAGCCAAATATGACGTCACTACTTTAAAATTTATATCAAAAATGTTATTCGCCGGGCCATAACTTAAAGGAGTAAGGTACAATCGAGCGCAAAACGTTTACGAGTTAAATAAAATGTCGCTTAAGCACATTTGATTATGACATTATCCTTGTAACAATCGTTCACTGAGTTGTTGTATGGGGGACGGTGTCCAGGGGTTGATTTAATTAACACAATCATACAAACACACCTGATTTATGGATGTTAAAGGTGTAATGTTGCATTAAGTAGTACTCATTTAATTAACAACTAGTGGCTTTACTCACAGTGCTGGGATAAATATTAATTGTGTTAGGAACACAAACCATATAAGACTTACTTGACTTAAGTTCCTGTGTCCCCTAGATGGGGTAGAGGTCGATGGGGTACAGTATGCCGCCACCCCGTTCGGTCTCAAGCTTCACGTTTTATTTCGCCCCAAATCTTCCCTATCTACTTCGCTTCTGCGATGACCGTATGCCGCTAAGTCTGCTTAGGGCAGTCACGTTTACGCTTTCCTTGGGGATTTCAATGTAGGGCTTGCCTTGGAATATATTCAGGATCCCTTCGGAGCGTGTAACCGACCCAGTTCCATTTACGGCGTTTGATCTGCTGTTCGAGCGAGGTTTCACCGTAGCACTCCCACAGATCTATATACCGAGTATACGGCGAAGACAGCGGTTGACAAAGTTACAAACTGTATAAGGAGTAGTCTGTAAAAGCAGGATTTATGTATTAAGACCGTCAAATCCCACAAACGTATATAGAAAATGGAAAAGGGGGTACCCTATTCCCTTTTCCACACATATAACATCAAACTAAGCAGGTTATTCTAACAAAAAAAAAATGTCAGTGTTGATACCTATTAATAATTTATTCAAACAAACTCGGGGAAAGTAATCAATAAAACTGATAGTTCCATAAATAATTACGGTCAAATCACGTCTTCGTAGTTTTATCGGTACCTGTTATCAATATTTGCGTCCCTAAGCTTTTTTGTATTTCACATTGTTGTGGTCAGACTATGACCTGACACGTCCATGGACACTAATCCGATCATAACACCAACCAACAACACACTTACAAATTACAAAAAGAAAAAAAATCCTTTCATACAGTCCAAAAATGACGCAACAATCCAATTAGTTTATCTTCGGCATCAATTACAGATACGACACAGTCGTCAGAGCTGTCATTACTAACCAATGACAGGCATTCTTTTGCATTGTTTCCCAAAAGGCTTAGGTGCCGCTGATAAAATTGCACTGTCATTATAAAGGATAAAAGGACCAAATTGTAGCATTATTTAGGAGATGCTCCCGGTATGCCGAAAGTGGACGTTTGTTCACACACGCTCATTACATTGATTGATATCTTCTTTTGTTTCGACTTCTGTGTGTGATTGTATTTTGGGATTAATTATTTCTAATAGTCAAAATCGAGTTCGTCACTTTTTATGTATTATTTTATAACCATTTGTTTTGTCCGTACCCTCTTGCAGGAAATGATAAAGGTGCAAATAGGCAATAAACGGTGGAAACAGGATAAACCTAGAGTGACTAAAATTTTTCGTAAAATAAAACTTATTGTCAAAAATTGTAACAATATACAGCAGTGTTTTTTTTTAAATAATTATAAACTAGTGCTTCACCGCAATCCCGCCTGATGCCTCGTTGATGATAAAGCACACTAGTTTATTAAGCCTATTCAGTCAAAAAAACTGAGTAAATACGGCAGTTGAGATAGAAGATGCAATGTTAAACCCAACAACACGACGAACGATGTTGCGCCAGACGGAGATTTATCACACTACCGATAATATAACACTACCGACGCAACAACGTTTGGCGCATCGTACCCGGCACTCATCGCAACACAACTACTCAGATCCGTCCTCCGTAAAAACTCGCTTTTTCCCATTCATGCTAAACAAAAGAAAGTAAATACGTTTAGTAGTGGTAAACATGACGCAAAGAAAGAACACAAACACAAAACATAACATGTTAGGGAAAGTATGCGTCACATACGCGCACCACTGCCATGGCCGTCGCTCAGCATAATGCTACGATCGTATAAGAGACAGGACCCGAAGAATCTGGCACAAAACAGAGTAGTTTCTTTTTGAAAGATAATTTATGTAATTATATGTATAGCATGATGTCCGGTGAAGCCGTACGGAGGACGGGTCTGAGCAGTTGTGTTGCGATGTGTGCCGAGTACGGTGCGTCAAATGTTGTTGTTTTGGAGGTTTGGTCGTGGAGGGTCTCCACATCAATCTCCCTCTGGCGCAGCATCGTTGATCGTGTTATTGGGTTTAACATTGCATCACCTCGCTCAACCGCCGTCTTCCTTCCTATTCACTAAGATTTTTTTAAGTGAATGGGTTTAATAAACTAACGCGCTTTACCATCAACGATTGCATTACTGCTTACCATCAGGTGGGATTGCAGTCAAGCGCTAGTTAATAATAATAAAAAAAAAATTGTAAAAAGCTACCGTACACTCATGAAATGTTTATAATAGAAAACTATTCGTTCATTATATTAAGCAAGTCTCTTAACGAATTTACTGTTTCGTAATAGAGACTACTGTTTCGTACTAAAATATAAATACCAATCAGTAATTATCGAGCTTCTGCAAGTTACCAATTTTAATTTGCTTAAATTTCATAGACCACACCCAAAATAATTAAAAAAAATATTATTTCAGAGCGTCATTGGTGAACGTGGGAATTTTAAACATTCAAAACGTTACCATAATAATAACCATCCTTTGAACTTCTTCAAATCATTTTAAGTCGCATCTTGGAGCTCCCTAATTTTTAGGTTGACCTCCGCGGCGCAGCGGTCAACACGCCTGCCTGTGACGTGGAGGCCCCGGGTTCGATCCCCGGCAGATCATGATGGAAAACGATCTTTTCCTGATTGGCCTGGGTTTTGGATGTTTATTTGTCAGTAATATTTTTATATTTATCTGCACGGGTGCTGATAAATACGGGCATTAACTGTACATGTCCATGAATCTGTGTAGTTATTTCCTCAAAAAACCATTTCTAACATCGATTTATATCGACTTCATATGATCTCACCAAGATAGTCGTGGTGGCCCAGTGGTTAAAACACCAGCCTCTCAAGTATGAGAGTTCACCGTTTGTTTCAGCACTGGGTGTTGAAACTCTTGCTATGTATTATTTTCTTTCAAGCATTAAATCTAGGTATCGCCTATTATCAGGGCTATATTTCACCGAAACACCATGGCGGCGCAACCAGTCGCCGCTACCACCGAAATGTATACAGCTCTATAGAGAGTTACTCACCTGGTGTCCGTTTGGTTGCGTAACTAGTTTGGCGGCGCGACCAACTCGGACGCGTGCACAGAATGTTACTGGTAGCGCCGCCAAGCTGGTCGTGCCGCTACTAATTACTATAGAGCTGTAGGGTGGCTCACTCACTCGTCCGCTAGTCCGGCCGCCAGTGACGCCCCCACCTTCATGCATTTCTTACAGCGATCGGCTAAATAAGGATGAACCTACAACTGTTTATTTTTCTCTTAAACTCCCTTTTGCTAAGAACATACAGCAGTAGTGCTGTCTCTTCAAGATCCATTTTGATACTGTCTCAGTGTGGCTAAAGTAGACCACACTGGCGCAACTGGTTGCGCCGCCAAGGAAACCCTTGTGAAATATAGCCCTTAGAGTAAGTGGTCGTCAGAGGGCTCTCCTAAATTACACCATAAAGTATAAGTGTAAGTCTATACTTGAATTATCATCCATGTCTAAATCTCTTCTATCTCTTTTTATCTTCACTCTTCAATGAAAGACAGCAATATTAAATAAAAAACCCAGTACTTAAATGATTATTCCAGAGTATCAAAAAGTACTTACGTAGTAGTCCCAATTTGAATTCACATTTAAAAACAAGCCCCAACTGTAATGAGTTTAACTTTAACTACTGGCAAATCGAAATTGCTGGTCATTCCCTGGTCTTGTTTAAATAATTGGAAGGTAATGATGACCGCCACAGGGCGCAGTGATCATTGGAACTGAATTGACACGCCGCGAGAGTTTGGTCCTTTTGTTCCAATGAAGAATGGTCTTGATTTGATAAAAATGTGTTTGATTTAAGATGGTGAAGCTTAACGGTTTTTAATTGTGAACTTTTATTTACAAATAACAAAATCATTAAAAAAAATGGAGTTTGAAAAAAATAAAAACTAATTCATGTAATTAAAAACGTAAAAAAATTGTAAAAATAGAGATCTTTTTGGCAGATTGAGACTCTGGACCGGAATGTGAACGTCCTTAAAATTACGAGAGAGTTTAATATTTTTATTATATTTCAATCAATACGTTAACACATAGGGCAACATTTAATATTTTATAATAAACAAGTTGTCCTTTTTGCAAAGTTTTGCACGGAACTCTAAAATATGATTGACGGCAACAAAGATTATCAATTAATTTAAACATGCAGGAAACCTGGCAATATGGCGCTAGTAAACTAGAAACACTACTACTGCCCCAAAAACAAAACACAACCTAAAATGTTACCAAACAAAAATCTAACGTCAAACACTTTTTTCACCCCCAGTACTGTATTAATTATGAAATTGGAGCGCCTTACTTAAAGCCCGCGCATGTAAATCTTAGTGCGAATTCATTAAAAAATTTTAGTGTTTTAAAACCTCTATCCGTATCAAGCCTGTTTCATGCCGCACGAAAATGCAAATTTTCCACAGTTTTCCCTATGTCAAACTAAATAATGAGAGCCTTTTTTAAAGGCGCTGTTAGTCGCTTAATTAGAACTTTGGGTTTTATGCAAGCCCGGATAAAATTTGTTGCTAAAATTTTCTTTATGTTGTACGTGACACGTTTTAACGTCATTTACATATACGTATATAGAAAACTAGCGGCCGCCAGTGACTTCGTTCGCGTGGAGTTAGTTATGCTCCGCTCCTAATGGTCGCAACGTGATGTTATATAGCCTAAGCCTTCCTGGATTAATGGGCTATCCAACGTAAAAAGAATTTTTCAAATCGGACCAGTAGTTCCCGAGATTAGCGCGAACAAACAAACAAACAAACAAACTCTTCTGCTTTATATATTAGTATAGATATAGATATGTCTTGAAAACTTCAAACGGTCTAGGAGAAAACCAAGCAGAGGCCTATGTCGCAGAAGTACCTTATAGGCTGATTATGACGTCATAATCATGATGTGTCATGAAGTAGCTTGAAATGAAGATATAATATCCCGTCTCTATTTAATTTGGCTCAAAATCCGATTACTTTTTGTTTCAGAATGGAACCAGAATTTGTAACACATTAATACCTTTTACTTATATTTCTGTTTTAATTATTGTCCTAAAAATAGTAATGTTTGCGTATCAAAGGACCATAATAGTGTAATATGGAATTTTAAATACTAATTCGCAAACGCCTTCGCTCCTTCACCCTCATTGGTTCGTCACATCGAAAGTATGTTCATGCACTTCTAGGAGTTGCATGCCAGTTTCTTAGAAACGCTTATTAATGTCCTTTTAGTTAACTTATATTGGAATATCTTGATACTATGAATGAATCACTCGATCGTTTCCAGAAGCCAATTTTATGTGTGCATTCCAAAAACATTTCTAGTAGGTATTGGCTATATCAAATAAGAGATTTTTTCTTGAAACGGTCTAAACGAAAACTTTAAGAGGAAAACATCCCTTATTCCCGTATTTCCATACAATTTACTTACGTGGGTGTGCATCAAAAAGGTGGCTGGTAGTGGCTGGCGGAGAACTGCTCAGGATCGAGCTTGTTGGCGTGCCATGAAAGAGGCCTATGTCTTATATGAGAGCTAGTATGGCCTATATGAGAGCAGTGGACGAGTAAAGGCTGATGATGATGTGGGTGTGCTATTGTTATATCTCTGGTAAATCCCTCGGATATCACAATCGTGATGTTATGTTATGTTAATTAAATTAGCAAGTTTTTTTGCAAGCTTATACTTACTGTCCCACTAGTGGGCAAAGGTCAATCCTTCTAGTTCAACAATGTAAGTCATCAAAATATTAAAAAGAAACTATTTCGCAAATCCTTCTTGATAGAAAGAACATTACCATGATTAAATACTTACAGTAAGTTGACCGTAAAAAACTTCTCAATCAGCCAAGTTAAGCTAAGTGCTAAAAGAGGTGAAAATTGCCTGATAGCTAAGCTAAGGGTGGTCTCGCTGTGTGGTATATATATGCAAATGCGCAGGCGGCGGCGGTGTCGCGCTATCTTTATCTTAGCCGGTATAAGCATCGTGTCACACCGCACTGTAATGTGGGGAACGGAGAGGTGTAAGGCGTTTGATAATTCTGTGGGTATAAGGACCAGAATGCTTGGGTTAGTTTGGCTTAGAACTGTTTAAGAATAAAGCGAATATACAAATTTTTAATAACTTCTGTTGGTGTATTTTTCATCACCTTCGTTATCCTTGACAGTCTTGGTTCTCTCACTGCTGATTTCCTAAGTTTGTAGACTTAAGGAAAGGTCCTTGTAGACTCCTGTTATAGATAAAAATCCTTCTTTGGTGACCTGGTGGTGCTCGCAGTTAATTACAATTCAACATTGTTGAAGAAAGCCATAAACCGTAAAAAAACTTAATATAATCCCTAAAAGTTTAACACAGCGATGCCTTTGCCCAGCAGTGGGACATTAACGTCTAAAAATAATATTACAGACGTGTTTTTTATTTTATTTTTCGTGATAAGTTTATCATAAAATCTTTTTAAATTAAATCCCTGTATCGGTGTGACAAAACACGTTACGTGGTTTGAACAAAATTAAATTTATATCCAACCACACACTCGGTGAACTAAGCCGTTGTAACACTACTTGATACAGATCACAAGTATATCCGAGCAAACATGTAACAACTAAACATTCCGCTTCGGTGTAATAGCCACCCAAGTTCCTGCAGGCTCACCGCGCTACTTGTGCCCATAATGAAGATATATTCAACAGTTACTAGTAAATGATCATTGTGCTAAACTCTGCACATGCCTATTAGCACATGTTTCATTAACCTGACTGCCAGCAAAAAGTTAATGATGAAAAATGTCTAAACGAGTAGGTGATCAAATAGTTCGGTGTTTGTTATTCCAATTGTGGTTCTTTTTTCTGGTCTTTTGAAACGGACCCTGTAGTTTTAGTCGATTGATAGTGTTGGTTATTAATGTTTGAGAAAATGTGGAGCAAGGTGATGCTAGAATGGTTAGTATACAAATTAAACGTAATATAAGGTAAATCAAATGACACAAAGGCGTGTCAGACTTTTACTGGCGAAAACCTATAGCAGTTAGTGTGAGCCTAAAACTAAGGTATTTCTTTCAAACAACACGCGGCCCTATCAAGCATTATCACAATGTGCTTTCCTATATCGCGCCGTATACCAGGGCCTGATCCTTACCGGATAGTGAGCTACCCATTGCTCTCTACCATCAAGCCCGCACCGGTGCGAAGGCCGGGAGTACGCTGCTGACTTCCAACATCCAGGGCGTCTTCTCCGGCGATTAGAAGCGTGAGGGCTCAAAGATTGCCTCTGCCTCACGCGCTCCATCTCCTCCTTTGCGAGCATTACTGCTTCGCAGAAGAAGGCGACTACCTCCCAGAACTACATCTACCATTCCAGAATGTCATTGATGGAAATAAGAAGGGTCGCAACTGATGCCTTGAAAAAAAAGATATAATGGAGTCAAACACAAACATTGCCATTGTGCTGAGCTGAGGCCCTTTGGGTATTATAATCATTGTTTTTTTTTATGGTTTTAGAGTCTATTTTGTAATGCTATAATGCTCGGTGGTAGGCCATAACATCGGCTGCCGGCAGAACTTACTACCCAGCAGACAAAGTCTTGCCGCCAAGCGATTCGTCGTGTTCCGGCATGATGTCTGATGAAGCCGTACGGATAACGGGTCTGAGCAGTTGTGTTGTGATGTGTGCCGGGTACGATGCATCAAATGTTATTGTGTCGGGAGTTTAGTCGTGGAGGGTCTCCAGATTCGGGCGTCCCTGCAGTCTCCAGATCAATCTCCGTCGGACGCAGCATCGTTGGTCGTGTTATTGGATTTAACGTTGCATCATCTCGCACAACAGCCGTTACCGCCGTGCTTACCATCAGGCGGGATTGTTGTTAAGCACTAGTTTATAATTATAAAAAAAGGTTTCTTTGTTTTACACAATGCATGTCACACTGCACAACACGGTTAATTTAACGTATCATCCTTATTAAACGCGCGGCTCCCAAACGATATCAGAGCAAAAAAACTGACCGTCAAATATGGCTGTTGATGTGGGAGTTTCCATAAATTATACAGATCGAAACCCGGCCCACAATTAAAAACTGTTTTTCGTACAAGTCACGAACCTTGATTCCCAATCAGGTTTTCGTAAATTCATTTGTTCGACAGTACAAGCGAATTCTTTTTACACAAATTCTTAGTTCGGTTCTCTAAGACGGATTACTCATTTGGGCCTTTATTGCTAATTCTACGAAAATTTTAAGGTCGATGCAGTCTTTTGTTTCTTAATAACTTTTTGGGACATCATACTCGTATTTGTGTTCACTTTTCTCCTTAAAATTGCAGTGCTGTTTTTTGTACTCCTTTTTTCAATCAACATTAATAACTTCTCCTGATGGCTAACGTATCCCTCAGTTCATTTAGTATCTACAACTTCTTTTTGTTAAATACAACTCATGTTCAAATTCTTCTAAAAATAAAAAAAAAACTTATACTAGGCAATATTTCTCTAAGTTTTAAGTTATTAAACTTAAATATTGCCCAGTATAAGTATTTCACACACGTTCATTACACAATTCAACACACAAGTTCATTACACAATTTACTATCGCTACTACTGTTACTAAGTCTCCTAGTGACTTAACCCTTGTTTTAAATGCTTTTCCATCTCTATTCATAAACCTTGGTTAGAGTTAAGTAGTGATTAGCCAGACATTTTTGATGTTTGAACGACACTTGACTTTAATCAGAGTTTATAAATAAACTCCATTAAGTCTAGCTACTGACAGCGTTTTGGGTAATATTATTATTAAAATTGTTTTTATGAATTTCTATAATAAAACTGGTTCTTCATTTCAATAATAAAAAAAAAAAACACCAATAATTTTAAGTTGCTGGAGAATCTATTTTTCCTTTCCAAATTCAACCTTTTTATTATTTCTCTGTCCTCTATTCTTCTTCTATTTTTTGTTACTTTTTTATATAACTAACGTGTTTTTATTTTTAATTGTGTTTAACTTAGTTTAGTTTAAAAATCTTCCTCTACGAGTCACAATAAGTACATACTTTTTTGTGTTTCTTTTCTTTTCTATTGTCTGTAAATCTCGTAGCGAGTATGCATACCCTCTTAATACATAGCTGTACGTTTAAGGGATTCCAATAGCGGGATTTCGGTTGTTTCCAGAAATCCGGGCTTGTCAAATACATGTCTGACATTCTTTTGACTTCGGAAGCAGCTTTCGCTAAAAAACTATCCACCATTTTGAAAATTTTCATTACAATATATCAGCTACCTCTTAATAAGTCATAAAGGAGCATATTATGTACTGAACTGAATCAACAAGTTTAGTAATTATTGAATTTGTTTTTGATATACTGTCCTTTCGTCTCGTCTATTTATTTTATCTGATTACCCCAAAGCCTGAAACTTTGTACTGAGCCTTTGTTCGACTTTTCGGATTATAGGAAAATAAAATTTAATTACGATATCTTGTTTATCCTCTCTGTATTTGGCGATTTTGTCGTAAAAAGGATTCAATTTCTGGTTAACTTTTTCATATAATAATCTTAAAAAAAATACCCAAAAATTAAAATCGTATTTACGAAATGTGTAAATGAAACCTAGGTGTTTTTTTCTAAGCTTAAACTTTAATTCTGTATTTTAATGACAGATCATCATCATCTCAACGTTAATCCCAATCGCATCCGAAGCTTTTTCGGCTTTGGAGTCTGGGGTCCGCTTTACTAGATCTTAATGACAGATATCATAATAAAAATCTCATTGTCAATTGGCAATTCTCAAGTCATTTTGCACCAGTAGGTAAGTGACATCAAGTCCTTAAAAGCAAAACTTAATTTTACCAAACCGAATCTCATGAAAACAATGGTAAACAATTTTAAAACACACACATACAACTACGACATCTTAACATAACCAGCGTCACACCAAAAACGCAAATCATTAGTAAAAACAAAAGCAAATCGAAAAAAGGCAACCCGAGGCGTCTAGTATAAAATTCAGCAGAAAATAAAGTCAGCCCCACAATCACGATAAGGCTGTTGGCACACCAAGCGAGTGAAAAGACAAGTGGCTTAATTGAGAGCTGACCTGTGGGGGGTCCAAAGGCGTTGGATTATGCTAATCAATTCACCAGTTTGTTTTTTAAAGGCACAATCGGTAGTGTGTTTTTAGCCTTATTTTGTTGGCTGTATTAATTTTGTTTGAGTAAGACAGTGTTGATTGATTTAAGGTTATAAGGAGTTGGGACTTTGTTAGGGATGGTGAAGTGCGTGTAGCTTTATGGTTTCTTTAGCTGCAGTTTTATTCTAATTACAAGGGTTTTTGTTTTGATGAGAAATAAAGTAATGTCAAAAACAAAAAGGACTAGATTAGCCGAAAAGGACAAGTTTATAATCTATTTTTGTATCCAAAGACCAATTATTCAATGTTGCATCTGTTTTATAGATACAGTCTTAACACAGCTTAATTTATCGGTAACAACCGTAGCCTAACATCAACCTTATTGTGACAGTAATAAAGAACACAATGATTTTGACAGACTTGTCATTATCAGCAACCTAATAGCAACCTTCTTGAAATGAGAATAAATATCACTATTATATATACACAAAGATATCATGAAAAACCACAAAGTTATGAGCTTGTTATCCTACTTGGCTGTGCCAACAAAAATATGCTCCACGCTCCCGTCGGGCGGGCGACCGGTGCGTTGACCTCTGGCGTCAGCTGTGCGCAGTACTATGATGTATCATAAGCAGCGCGGGGCGCTCGGTAACCACACTGCAACAATTTCTAAATGTATTTGGGAAAAATATAACGTGGTGAAAAATGATTGGAATCGATTCAGTTGCTTATTCTGAACAAACTGTATTCAGGTTTCACATGAACAAAAAATAACGTTGTATAATTTGCACAGTGATGTAAAGCTAGAGGTGAAATATCTGGGAACGGACTGTCCGTTCCCAGTAAGCACGCGGGATAATATGTTGACAATATTTTTCTTTTGGTTACTATTATTACAAAGTAAAGGTATACTGCATTGGTTTAAATAATAAACTAAATGTAGTTAGAAACAAAGAACCACGTGACTTTGATAACCGATTAAACCTAAAGACTGCACGGTTAGCGCAGTGGTTAAGCTATTGACTGCTGCGCTGCGTGTCGCGGGTTCGATTCCCGCACGGAACAAATATTTGTATGACCTACAAGTAGTTGTTCCGGGTCTGGATGTTTGTGTATGTGAATTATATGTTTGTAAACGCACCCACGATACAGGACAAATTCCTAGTGCGGGGCAACGATTTCAAAAAAAAAAACCCATAATACCGGTCACTTCAGTTGTTTGTTTATCTATAGTTAACTAAAAACACAGAGTATAGTACCGCCTTTTATTAGAATAAAATATATTGAAGCTTCTTTAATGAAAAGATGTACGGAACCCTTGATCAGAGCGCACAATGTTTTGTGGGAGCGTATAATTTAGCTTCGCGGACGGGTGAAGATATCGCAGTGTGGTCTTTAGCTACTGGCTGTTGCCATGGAGCGAGTAAATTAAATAGATATGTTAAGGAAATATGTATTTAATTGTTTTTGGCTTATGGTATCAAGGAAGGGAAGTATTTTTTTTTTCAATAAATTATTTTATATTAGCTTTCCGCCCGCGGCTTCGCCCGCGTGGAATTCGGTTATTTCGATTTCCCTCGGGAATATGTTTGAATAAAAGGTAGCCTATGTCCTTTCTCAGGGTCTAAAGTTTGTCTGTGCCAAATTTCATCAAAATTGTTGAGAGGTTTAAGCGGGAAGGCGTAACAGACAGACAGACAGAGTTACTTTCGCTTTTATAATATTAGTATGGATTATAAACTAGTGCTTGTGATGCAATCGTTGATGCTGAAGCTCGCTAGATTTTTAAGAACATATTCACTCTAGACTTAAAGATACCTAAATTATAGTCAAACGGAAACACTGCCGCTGGAAAATTGTTTCAGTCTCGCGATGTACGTAGACCTTCGATTCGATTGAGACTTGGGCGGTGCTACAGTCTCTCCAGCGGTGCCAAATTGACCATCGATACATTGAGGTGATAAAGTGTTTGTACAAAAACGCCACCATGTCAGTCCGTCTCCAGGATCAGGACTCGAAACCGATCAAACTGCAGCGTGGAGTGAGACAAGGAGATGTCATATCTCCTAAATTGTTCACTGCTGCGTTGGAAGATGTCTTCAAGCTCCTGGACTGGAAAGGACTTGGCATCAACATCAACAGCGAGTACATCACTAATCTCCGTTTCGCAGATGATATCGTGGTCATGGCTGAGACCCTGGAAGACTTGGGCAAAATGCTCAATGACCTCAGCAGAGCTTCGCAACAAGTGGGTCTAAAAATGAACATGGATAAGACGAAGATCATGTCGAACTCTCATGTCGCACCCACTCCAATTGTAGTTGGTTGCTCTGTACTCGAAGTTGTTGACGAGTATATATACCTGGGACAGAAAGTCCAACTAGGTAGGTCCAACTTCGAGAAAGAGGTGTCTCGGCGAATCCAGCTCGGTTGGGCAGCGTTCAGGAAGCTACGCTACATCTTCTCGTCGTCCAAGATACCACAGTGTCTCAAGACTAAAGTCTTTGACCAGTGTGTGTTGCCAGTGATGACTTACGGAACTGAAACGTGGTCGCTCACAATGGGCCTCATACGAAGGCTCAGAATCACACAAAGGGCAATGGAAAGAGCTATGCTAGGGGTTTCTCTGCGTGATCGAATCAGAAATGAGGAGATCCGCAGAAGAACCAAAGTCACCGACATAGCTCTGCGAGTCGCCAAACTTAAGTGGCAGTGGGCAGGGCACATTGCTCGTAGAACCGATGGCCGATGGGGCAGCAAGGTTCTGGAGTGGCGGCCACGTACTGGAAGACGCAGCGTAGGGAGACCCCCAACAAGGTGGACCGATGACTTGGTGAAGGTCGCTGGAAGCCGATGGATGCGGGCAGCACAAGACCGGTCATCGTGGAAAGCCTTGGGGGAGGCCTTTGTCCAGCAGTGGACATCTATAGGCTGAGGAAGAAGAAGATGTACGTAGTATAAAAGACAAGGCTAAACGCTTCGTCCGGGATCGTAGTGGTATCAACAACGTCAGGGTGAATTCTCGCCGTAAGACGGTGATGATGGGACGGAGATGGGAAATAAGTTAATATTTATTCAAACTGCGGCAATTTCCATCTGACTGCAATTTAAATGTCTTCAAGGCTAGAGTGCCTGCTTGCTCTTGACAAACTTTTTTTTTTTTTTAATACTTATAAACTAGTGCTTGACTGCAATCCCGCCTGATGGTAAGCAGTGATACAATCGTTGATGGTAAAGCGCACTAGCTTATTAAGCCTATTCACTCAAAAAATTTCAGTGAATAGGAAGGAAGACGGCAGTTGAGCGAGGTGATGCAATGTTTAACCCAACAACACGACCAACGATGCTGCGCCAGAGGATGATCTGGAGACCCTCCACGACCAAACTCCCGACACAACAACATTAGGCATATCGTACCCGGCACATCGCAACACAACTGCTCAGACCCCGTCCACCGTACGGCTTCACCAGACATCATGCCGGAACACGACGAATCGCTTGGCGGCAAGACTTTGTCTGGTGGGTGGTAACTTATGCCGGCGGCTGATGTTGTTGCCTACCACCGAGAAAACTAGCGCGCTTTACCATCAAAGATTGCATCAATGCTTATAGTGCTTACCATGAGGCGGGATCGCGGTCAAGCACTAGTTTATAAATAAAAACAAAAAGAATACATCTAGTATGTTTCTATGCTCCACGTTTTTTTACTAAACGCTATAGATCTTTCTTGGAACAGATAAGCTGTAGAGTATCCTTTACGTGTATATTTTGCGGTTAATTATGTCACTTTTTTCAAGATGTCTATCGTAATGGGTGACTTTGTTTTGTTTTCTTTTGTGTTTAGTTGAAATACAGGACTCTTTTGTAGTGTTTTTATTTAAACCAATGTTGTTAATCTGTGTCATTGTTACTTTATTTTGTTAGTACACCTTCTTACAGGAATTGGGATAAAAGGAAGCTTATAGGATGAGAACAGTTAGAGAAATAATCTCAGAAACCACTGGTCCGATTTAAAAAAATCTCTATGCGTTGGATAGCTCATTAACCTAGGAAGGCTTTAAGGTATATAACATCATGCTGCTACCAATGAGAGCGGGGCATATAAAAAAAGAACATATCGAAACCTACGCAGGTGAAACTGCGTGGCGCAGCTAGTAGAAAATAAATTTTCAAAAGAAGTCCGTAAAGAATGTAAAAGGTGGTGTTTCATAGGCATACCCCATGAGAAAAGCATAATTTTATGATTTATTAGAAGGAAAAATTTGGTGAGAGCGGCAGATCTGCACTCTGTATATTTAATTTCATCACCACTGCTCTTAAAACGATAAAGAAAAACATCACGAAGAACCCATATCACACGTTTTAAAAATTTTGTAATTAAACATTTTTAAACATAGATGTCATATGTTTGAAAATGTTTAATTACAAAAATTTATGTCCCAAAAGAAGCCTGCAGCATCTCATTGATTGAATAAATATGAACTTATTCCCCCATCTCCATCCCATCATCACCGTCGTACCGCGAGTATCCATCCACCTAGACATTGTTGACACCACTAAACATAGGTGTCATATGTTTAAAAATGTTTAATTACAAACATTTTGTAATAAAATTAATCGTAGGAGAGACATGTTTTCGTTTTGATAAACTTATTATATAAATTTGAATATGTAAAATAGACCCTGACTGTTTGTGTTGGTTTGAGTAGAAAATGAGTAAATAAAAGCAGAAGTGATGCATATTTAAAGCAGTGTTTATCTTCTTAAATCCATCGACTCCCGACAACTCCAGCAGTTAGAGCCCTCCTAAGTCCAACGATTGGCCAAACTGCAATGCTTTGATATCGCCTTCGAGTTGTGGAGGTCAGACGGCAGTCGCTTCACGTAAAATATCGAAGTTTACCCAAAATCAGCAGTTAGACTGGTAAACCGCACTAAGCGTTGAATGGACTATAATCCAACCCACGTGGTTGGATTATAGTCCATTCCATTATACCAGGAGGAAACCTGTGTCTCAGCAGTGTGAACATTAGAAACTGACTATAAAAAATATGTTACTAATCTAGCTCACTATCGAAGGTCGTAAAGCGACAAGATCCCATTGATGATCTTCAAAAACATAAAAAATAATCACCCAATTTGAATCATCATTGCATCCTACAATATTTCACAACTAACCCTGAAAATACGCCTTTGACTGACTAAAGAACAATAATCGTTAAACCGTTCAAAACGTACCCCGCCATAGAATAAGAATTTAAAAGAATAGAACGGACTCCTGCGACGAATGCTTTCATAAATGCCTACTCTTTGGGGCGTAAGAAATGTAAAATGAATAAAAATATAATGGTTTATTTTTGGAACATAAACATATGAATAGATGAAGGGAGAACCGATGATAGCTGCAAAAGTTAAAACTGTGTCGCAGCTATCTACGCCCGTTTTAACATTAAGAAAATTTTTGTTCCAGACATAAAGAACATTAAAACTAAAGATTTAAAAATAAAATAAAAATAATAGCATGCAGAAGTGTATTTTGAACAAATGTAAGGTGAAAATGTGGGTATATATGTACCCACATACACCCGTATGAAAGTGTATGTGAGAAGCTGTATGTATATGCGTATGGGAGTGTGTGTGTATGTAAGTGTGGGGTGTGTGTGTATGAGGGTGTGGGGTGTGAGTGTGTGTGGATGTACAGGTGTATTGTTTAACTGATTATACTTCTACAATCTTCTCTGTTTTGTCATATGAAAGGGTTTTCAACTACTCGGGCAACTTCCTTTTTAACTCCAGTCTCATGTTGAAAGTCAAAGTAATTAATTTGCCAGAAGGTACATAAAATGTTCATACATTTAAAAATAGATCAACATCTTTCACCATTAATACCACCCTAATTGCGTAGCACACCATTACTATAGTTGGAATCATTTTGAAGCTTACTTGATATTCCACTGCTCCATTTCGAAAATATGTCTGTTCAGTAAATAACGCAATGAATGTTGTTGAACTGTCAAATTGGTACTGATAATTTGCTACGCAATTACCCTGCTGGTATTTATATAAATATTATATACTTATTAAGATTTTGGAGGATTTTGTGGTCGCTTGCGGTGCACGATGCGCATTAGCAGTGTGATTGTAATAAATTCACCGTGAAAGCTCAGGTGAAGTGAGCATTTTAATTAATGCTAAGGCATTGACACTATCAACAGTGCTTAGCTCATTTCATCCAACTTTTCACGGAGCAATTTTTACAAAATCAGTCGGCAGATCTATTATAGTGTTCGATCTATTTTTATAGGCTTGCTGACTAGTAGCAGCTGGATATGAGTTTAAATCAAACGTCATTAATTCAAATCAGGCTGAGAATAAGCACCTTTTGAACGTTGAAATTACTTAAGATAGTCCTCCAAAACACCCGCCCTTATATGCATTGCAAAGTATGCTAAGTGGTTAATATTATGAGAAAGAAAACATTAAAATAAACTTTTTGCCACATATTAGCTAGCCACGCCATCATCATCATCATCAACCTTTTTATCGTCCCACTGCTGGGCACAGATCTCCTCTTATACAGAGAAGGATTGAGCATAATCACCACGTTTGCTCAATGCGAGTTGGCGATTTCAGACTGAAAGTTCAGGTTTCCTCGAGATGTTTTCCTTCACCTTGTAATCATTTATGACTGATTAACTTTGAAAAAGAAGCCACGCCAACACACCAACATATAGTATTCAAGCTATACTCAAGCAAAATTAAACTAAAATTATTAATGAAAACAAAATTTAAGAGCTAAATAAAAGCATCCAGGCATAAAGAGCGTAATTGAGGATAGGGTTTAATGACGTCCAATTGGAGTGGCTTCTATACAAAAGTGGACTGCTAAAGGCTGGAACAGGTTTTAGTAATAAATTAATTTTTTCAGCAGCGTTATCTCAAGCATAGAGAAAAGTGGCGCTTCTATAAATTTTCCATAATCTATGCCCCCCGTAGGCACAGTCGCGATAAAAAATGTTTTAAGTGTAAAATATGCACAAATTATTAATAACACGCACGCGCCTGTTTTCACGCAAAACTTTTGTTGATACGGATACATTATATAATCTGTGGTCACGCGTTTTAAGGGTTAAAGTGTCTTGGGGCAATGAAGTGGTAAATATGAAAGCTTATTGAGCTCGTGTGGTTTGGTCATTTCATTTTTTAAAGCTTTTTTTATTAAACTTTATTTCAAATTTTTTATAGTGCCTGATTAAATTACGAGGCTTCCGTCAACTGGGACCGCAATTAACTCGGACCGCGGTCCCAGTCGCCGGATTCATAAAAAATAAATTATTTTCTTCCGGCGACTGGGACCACTCATAAATGATAACTGAAATCAAATAATGTACAGTCAAACGACAAAGTAATAATTGAGTAAAAATCTTTTTTTAACCGACTCCAAAAAAAGGAGGAGGTTCTCAATTCTTCGTCATCTTTTTTTTTACATATGTTCACCGATCACTCTAAGACCGATGTGCAGAATTCTCTTAATTTTTTTTCGAAAGTGTATACTTTCCAGGTGGTCCCATAGTCACCAGGTCAGGATCTGATCATGGAAGACCAGGGAAATCAAGGGGAGCTTTCAAAAATCGCAGAGGCGACTAGTACATTCTGTACAATTGATTATGAAATTAAAGGATTTAAGTTATTTGTATGAAAGATTACGACGTAATAAGCGGTTTACGATTTACGAGGTATTAAAAAAAACATACTTACTAGATCTCTTTCAAAACAATTTTCGTTGGTAGTTTTTATAGTAATGTACATCATATGCTTTTTTAGATTTTTAATTTTCTTATTTTAAAAGTTAGAGGGGGGGGGGGACCAACATTTTTCCACTTTGGAAGCGTCTGCCACGCAAACATTTTTTTGGTTTAGAAAAAAAATATTTTCAAAAAGTCGATATCATTTTTGAAGACCTATCCATAGATACTCCACACGTATGTTTGACGAAAAAAAAAATTTGAGTTTCAGTTCTAAGTATGGGGACCCTCAATATTTATTATTATTTTTGCATCAAAATCTTAATGCGGTTCACAGAATACATCTACCTACTAAGTTTCAACAGTACCTATAGCTCTTATAGTTTCGGAAAAAAATGGCTGTGACATACGGACGGACAGACGGACAGACAGACACGACGAATCTATAAGGGTTCCGTTTTTTGCCATTTGGCTACGGAACCCTAAAAATGGCCGTTATGGCTTCACACAAAATCAGTATTAACTGTGTTAAAATTTATAAATAATGTTATTATTTTATAACATCCTTCTTTTTTTTTCTAAAGTGTTCGGTCAAATATAGCCCTAAAGCAATAGTATTCGTCGATACTCGATACGAACTACGTAAATATTTTGTATGAATAATTTTACGAGTTAGAAAGAAATAGTAATATACTATCACACAATGCTATTGCCTATGTGTGTGTTTACCTGCATGTGTGAATTATATAAAAACGGGCTAGGTCAATTTATAAACGCATAGGATAAAATCATGAACATCATCTAGAACGAGTCAATGATATTCATATTCATATCAATAATTTAGATGTTTATTCGTTTGACTGTACCGATTTCGGCTTGTATAGTAGACTTTATTTAAGTTATCTATGAGTGGTCCCAGCCGCCGGAAGAAAATAATTTGTTTTTTATGAATCCGGCGACTGGGACCGCGGTCCGAGTTAATTGCGGTCCCAGTCGCCGGATTCATAAAAAATAAATTATTTTCTTCCGGCGACTGGGACCACTCATAAATGATAACTGAAATCAAATAATGTACAGTCAAACGACAAAGTAATAATTGAGTAAAAATCTTTTTTTAACCGACTCCAAAAAAAGGAGGAGGTTCTCAATTCTTCGTAATCTTTTTTTTTACATATGTTCACCGATCACTCTAAGACCGATGTGCAGAATTCTCTTTTTTTTTTCGAAAGTGTATACTTTCCAGGTGGTCCCATAGTCACCAGGTCAGGATCTGATCATGGAAGACCAGGGAAATCAAGGGGAGCTTTCAAAAATCGCAGAGGCGACTAGTACATTCTGTACCATTGATTATGAAATTAAAGGATTTAAGTTATTTGTATGAAAGATTACGCGGTAATAAGCGGTTTACGATTTACGAGGTATTAAAAAAAAACATACTTACTAGATCTCTTTCAAAACAATTTTCGTTGGTAGTTTTTATAGTAATGTACATCATATGCTTTTTTAGATTTTTAATTTTCTTATTTTAAAAGTTAGAGGGGGGGGGGGGGGTGGGGACCAACATTTTTCCACTTTGGAAGCGTCTGCCACGCAAACATTTTTTTGGTTTAGAAAAAAAATATTTTAAAAAAGTCGATATCATTTTTGAAGACCTATCCATAGATACTCCACACGTATGTTTGACGAAAAAAAAAATTTGAGTTTCAGTTCTAAGTATGGGGACCCTCAATATTTATTATTATTTTTGCATCAAAATCTTAATGCGGTTCACAGAATACATCTACCTACTAAGTTTCAACAGTACCTATAGCTCTTATAGTTTCGGAAAAAATGGCTGTGACATACGGACGGACAGGCGGACAGACAGACATGACGAATCTATAAGGGTTTCGTTTTTTGCCATTTGGCTACGGAACCCTAAAAATGGCCGTTATGGCTTCACACAAAATCAGTATTAACTGTGTTAAAATTTATAAATAATGTTATTATTTTATAACATCCTTCTTTTTTTTTCTAAAGTGTCCGGTCAAATATAGCCCTAAAGCAATAGTATTCGTCGATACTCGATACGAACTACGTGAATATTTTGTATGAATAATTTTACGAGTTAGAAAGAAATAGTAATATACTATCATACAATGCTATTGCCTATGTGTGTGTTTACCTGCATGTGTGAATTATATAAAAACGGGCTAGGTCAATTTATAAGCGCATAGGATAAAATCATGAACATCATCTAGAACGAGTCAATGATATTCATATTCATATCAATAATTTAGATGTTTATTCGTTTGACTGTACCGATTTCGGCTTGTATAGTAGACTTTATTTAAGTTATCTATGAGTGGTCCCAGTCGCCGGAAGAAAATAATTTGTTTTTTATGAATCCGGCGACTGGGACCGCGGTCCGAGTTAATTGCGGTCCCAGTTGACGGAAGCCTCTAAATTACTTGGATAGTATCTTCTGTTGTAAAGTGTATAACACAGATTTAGGAGATAACATATAAAGGCTGGTTTTCCTATCACCATATAAATTTATATTTGAGGTATATAATCGACGTTTGACAGGTTTTGTAGGACTGTAATCTACCCTGGGTCATATCAACTTATTTTATTTCTTTTTCACAGTTTTTGCAAATTATTCTTCGAATAAAGTTATAATTATATAATTATTAATTTATTTCGGACTCTTACACGTCCATACTAATGTTAGTACAGCACATAAATAGAGAAATATTTTGTTACTATACATAAAAAATATTATAAAACTTAAATTTAGTTATAAAATTGAAAAATTAGCCCTAAGTTAACTAAATGGACTTAAACCATTCATCATCAACCTTTTTATCGTCCCACTGCTGGGCACAGGTCTCCTCTCGTACAGAGAAGGATTGAGCGTAATCACCACGCTTGCTCAATGCGGGTTGGCGACTTCAGACCCAAAGTCCAGGTTTCCTCAAGATGTTTTCCTTCACCTTCAGTCATAGGTGTCCAAGATATACTAAGAAAGTACATATAACTTTAGAAAAGTTACATTGGTACTTGCCTGACCTGGAATCGAACCCGCGCCCTCATACTTGAGAGGCTGGAGTTTTAACCACTAGGCCACCATGACTAAACTAAACTATTAGTAGGTAGCAATAATGGCATTAATTTTGACAGTTCAACATTGAGGGCTTTCACGTTCCTACAACATAGTTTTCAAATTGAAATTTTAAGAAGGACCAGGCCCGGGTCGACAGCGCGTTATGTTTCACGCGCGCCTCAAAGAGATGTCAGCACATCGTGACGGAATCCACGAAGGCCGACGCCTGGGTCAGGGTTGCGGGTTGTTCAAAAGAGAAACCGTGGCCCTGGCGCACAGGCAAATGAAGGAACACGTTTGGATTTTAGTCAGCTAAAGTCTGACACGCCCTTCCACTCCGCCCAGAGCGGGAGCCCATCCATACCAACAATAGGGATGTTTCCTGGGTAAAAAAAAAAATGATTCTATTTAGTCCGTCATTCAGGTTATAAACCAATAAACATTAACAAATATAAAAGGCATCAAAGATCAGGAGTGGTGGCTGGTGACGTCACTGGCCGCTAAAAAGTGTAGCGTGCAGTGACTTCGCACGAGTTTTCAACGCGCTGTGTCGTCTTCATTTTTTATTTATATGAAAAAACAAAAAATACGTGTCTAGTATTTTTTTGAAATCTAACTGGCCTACTAATTAGTTTTTTTTAGTCAAATACCCTATAGTGTGTGTTTAACGCAATTCCGCCTGATGGTAAGCAGAGATGCAACCATTGGTGGTTAAGCGCGTTACTTTATTGAGAACCTTAGAATGCTAGTCAAGAGATTCTCATTCATTAATGACGATTTTACAGCAAGCTCTATCATCTCGCCCATGTTAAAGTTCTTGGTCGTCATTTTTATCAAAACCATGATTACCTATCTATTTCTTTTTATATTAAGTTCCATAATTCTTCCTGTGAAAGCAAACAATGTTAGAGGCGGGCGGCTTGGGACCTTATGTAATTCTTAGCTTAATAAACATATTATTTTGTTACTAACATGTTCTTAAAACTAACCCATCTCTGGACACCGCAATTTCACCGTAATTCTTTCAGATAAGCAAATACCTTTCTATAAACATTGTACTACATTAGACCTGACATAATATTTATTTTTATATATATATATATATTTTTAAACGTTGTCCCATACTAGGAATTTCTCCTGTATCGTGGGTTCGTTTACAAACATAAAAACTCACATACACAAACAACCAGACCCATAACAACTACTTGTAAGTCATACAAATATTTGTACCGTGCGGGAATCGAGCCCGCGACACGCAGCGCAGCAGTCAAACATTTAACCACTACGCCAACCGTGCCGAATCTATTTAAAGGGTCCTTTTGTTAATCGGTCCAGTTTTATTCGTTTATGGCCTCCTTTAGCGTGTCGAACCAAACAGTGCCTTGTAATTTAACCATTTTGTCGTAGGGCATTAAGCTAATAATTTCAAAATATTTTTGATACGCTCGCCCCTCTTTCGGAAGTTTTAGGGACGGATTTAGAGTTTTTATGTCCTTGTTAAAATTTTTGTTATTGACTGTACTGACTGAGACTTTTATTATGAATTTACCAATGAAACTTTAGTGCAATTCTCATAATTTTAAGAATGCTCACTTTTACTATGAATTTCACTGAAACTTTTGCCCATGTGGTACCGAGCTTAGAATAGTACAAACCCATATCGTCCCGTGAGTGTCGAGAAGCGACTAAGGGGACTCTCATCAGGGAACATTGCATCACCTCGCTCAACTGCCGTCATTCTTCCTATTCCGAAGTTTTTTAAGTGAATAGGCTTAATAAACTAGTACGCTTTACCATCAACGATTGCATCACTGCTTACCATCAGGCGGGATTGCAGTCAAGCACTACATTAAATTATTAAAAAAAAAAAAAAAAACGGGAAGCTGGCAGCAGCGCTTCTCCTGTAGAATATCAAATTATTGCGATCCCCGACCCGCCAAGCGTAGGGATTATAGCCTCCCCCAAAGCAACGAAAGCCTTGGGGGAGGCCTTTGTTCAGCAGTGGACGTCTATGTGCTGAAGAAGAAGAAGAAGAATGAAACTTTTGCAATTCTCGTAATATTAATAACGTTCACTTTTACTACGACTTTCACCAATGAAACTTTAGGGCAATTGTCGTAATATTAATAACCTTCACTTTTACTATGAATTTCACCAATGAAACTTTAAGGCGATTCTCCTAATTTTAAGAACGTTCACTTTTACTATGAATTTCACCAAATAAAAGTTTAGAGAAATTCTCGTAATATTAAGAACTTTTGCTATGAGTTTCACCAATTAATATTTTTGGCGATTTTCGTAATTTTAATAAAGTTCTTTGAATGGAACTTAGCAATCCAACACCCAAGCCACCAACAGCGAGATATTAGATTGAGGATGACATACTCTCAACCGCCACAGCACAATCACAGCAATGAAAGATGTGGCGATCGGCGGCGATCTCTCACGTCCAGCCCTGGTTCCGGCCATGGTCCGGATCGAGAGGGCTTGGCAAGCCGTCTCCTTCTGCGAAGCAGTGATGCTGGCAAAGAAGGCGCATGAATGACTAGAAATCCCAGGGCCCTCACGCTTCTAACCGCCGTAGGAGACGTCCTAGTCGAGGGACAACATCGAACTCCCGGCTATCGTAGGCACAAGCCACCCGGTAAGGACCAGGCATGAGTCGACGGCGCGTTGTGTTTCATATGCGCCTCAAATAGATGTCAGCACATCGTGACGGGGCCCACAAAGAGGGAAGAGAAGGGTTGGTTAAGTGGCCCTGGCACACAGGCAAGTGAAGGGATACGGGTGGGTTTTAGTCAGTAAAAGTCTGACACGCCCTTCCGCTCCGCCTAGGGCGGGAGAGGTCATTTGATGATTTCCCATCCAGAACAAAAAAAAACCGCAATGAAAGACATACCCAGTAAATGATAGCGTAATAGCAAGTACATAGTGCTCATACGTGTGCTAAGCTTTTAAAGTTATCCATAAGGTTTTAATACACGATAAAAACACGCAATCAAATCAAGCAATACTCAAGGTTGTTTTTCTATGAAACATTCACTAGTAATTGACACTCCTTCTATTATATTGCCAGGTAGCAGTATAAAAACTTGAGTTTTAAGAAAAATAATTATTATGCAATAATTAACTCAATATCTATCTACATATCTCTCAGAGTTATACTTAACATGGATATGGTAGTTATTATGTTTATGTCAATGTAAGTTATATAGGCAGTTAGTTATACTATACAAGCAAATAGAAAATTGAACTGTCAATTTGTAATTTCAAAATAATAGCTTTTTAATAAAAGGATAAATTATGGCAAGCAAATTTGGGTTACGGTACTTTTCACAACAAAAAAATATTATTGTCTGTTGTCTGCCTGTTCGTTTTGGCTAATCCCCCTAAGAATTTTACAAATTTTGAGGGACCATTAATTTACAGGTAGCAGGCTTACTTTTATTTTAGCATAAGAAAAGAAAAGAATGACAAAAAACGCACAATAATGTTTTATGACACCCACCCCAATGGTGACGTGGTCACAACTAATTGCTATTAATAAATCTTGCTTATATGAGTCGGTTTGTTGTCTATAGAAAATCGGCGCGTGTTTTATCACAAGTTCTGGGATTACAATTATAATTTCTAGTTAACTATATCAATTTACGGCGTTGCCAAGATTATCTACTTGTAGGTAGTATAAAATTAGGAATACTAAATTAAAAATGTGTGAACATAATAAATTATCAAATGAAACTAAAAAATCAATTAAAATATCAAAATCCGGCCCTAGATGTGTGAGCGCGCATTTTCGTAGGTTGGCGTGACACCTTTGCGTTTAGTGATGGGACAATATCGATAAATATCAAGAGTTTATTAGTAAGTCTATAAAGAGAATGCATTTCGTAGGAGATACAAATACATTTAATTTTGTTTAAATACAATAAAGAAAATATTGTTTCTTAAATAAGCAAATATTAAAGTGTTTTACAGTTAATGTTCAAATTTTTTAACTATTGGTTCTGTATATTTCTACATTGTTAAGAGACGCTTTAACCACCAACACTTAAAATCTAGTATTATCAAGCATATAGTCTACTAGCTTTCCGCCCGCGGCTTCGCTCGCATGGAATTCGGTTATATCGCGCTTTTTAGATTTCCCTCGGAAATATCAAATTTTTCAGTAAAAGGCAGACAGACAGACAGAGTTACTCTCGCATTTATAATTTACTAGCTTTCCGCCCGCGGCTTCGCCCGTGTGGAGTTCGGTTATATCGCGCTTTTTAGATTTCCCTCGGGAATATCAAATTTTTCCGGGATAAAAGGTAGCCTATGTTCTTTCTCAGGGTCTAAAGATTGTCTGTGCCAAATTTAATCAAAATCGGTTGAGATGTTTAAGCGGGAAAGCGTAACAGACAGACAGACAGAGTTACTTTCGCATTTATAATATTAGTACGGATTAAATCTAACAATAAAATTATTAATTTGCATGCAAACAGCCCATTGAAATGAAAAATTCCCAAAACTCATATTCAAACATTAGTATCGATATCGATACTCACAAGTATGTTCAATATAATACATCACTAAACAATGCTGTTATGCAAAACAGTACGTACAGTGGACACTATCAGATCGGTGACCGCATTAACCGTAGCCACGATTATTTAGCCCCTTAATAATTATAAATTACTATATCTACGATACCGGTTGCAGTTCTCACTTGAGCAGAAATTAGCGTTTCATGTTGTCTGTAATTGATGTTCATTATAAACCTCCTTGTAAAAGAGTTTGTCTAAGGAGCTTTATGTATATGTAATCATGAATTCATTGCAAGCATTTAATAGGAAGGAAAGTAAATACTAAAGTATAAAGTCGTGGTGGCATAGTGGTTAAAACACAAGCCTCTCAAGTATGAGTGTGCGGGTTCGATTCCAGGTCAGGCAAGTACCAATGTAACTTTTCTAAAGTTATATGTACTTTCTAAGTATATCTTGGACACCAATGACTGAAGGTGAAGGAAAACATCTTGAGGAAACCTGGACTTTAAGTCTGAAATCGCCAACCCGCATTGAGCAAGCGTGGTGATTACGCTCAATCCTTCTCTGTATGAGAGGAGACCTGTGCCCAGCAATGGGACGATAAAAGGTTGATGATGATGATGATGATTTAATAGGGTATTTGACCAAAAAAAACTAATTAGTCCGTCAGTCAGATTCCTAAAAAATACTAGACACGTATTTTTTCTTTTTCATATAAACAAAAAATGAAGACGACACAGCGCATTGAAAACTCGTGTGACGTCACTGCACGCTACACTTTTTAGCGGCCAGTGACGTCACCAGCCACCAGACCTGATCTTTGATGCTTTATATATTTGTAAATTTTTATTGATTTGATAAAACACTATATACGTAACCAATATTTTTCTATAATCTGAATGACGGACTAAATAGAATCAATTTTTTTACCCAGGAAACATCCCTATTTTATACTCTACTGCAATAAAAAAAAATACAATTTACATTGGCGCTGATTCTCTTGTTCACACACTGAACTAATTTTAAGTCCAGTGTATATTTTTCTTTTCATTTCGTTAAGAAAAAGATAGAAGATAACATTTCAGTTTAATCCTGTCAAATTAAGATACTCCATAGAAAGTTTAGACGCGATTATAAACATGGCGACTAAAAATACGCCAGTTGACGTCTGAAGCGCACTAAGTTGACAGGTCTAAACTGTCATTTTATCTTCTGTCCTTTTCTTATTGAAATAGAAAGAAAAAGAGCCATTGGCTAAATGATGCACGTTGTACCACTACCCAAAGCCTGTCTGGACGTTATATGTACAATTAGGGGTTTCGGCAAAGATAAAGGTAATTAAAATTTAATATTGTGCGTTTCATCTAACAGTTCCTTTGCCGTAATGTTGGCACTACTGCAACTTAGTGTGAGAGAGAGAGAGACGCAGAGTGCGTCTACCTTGTTTACGATAGTCACAAAAACTGAATGCCAACATGACGGCAAAGTAACTATTAGATGAAACATGAAACGCACTCTACATTATCGGTGTGCAGCCCCGTAGACCGACGTTAGACGACTCTTGTCAAAAACAAAAGAGCGCGGGGCATACATTTTTAAAGGAAGCTTCTAGAATTTACTTAGAAGCTTCTACTTGCCTTCTATGGCCTGGCAGGAGCGGTTCCAAAAAGGTTCGCACTATACCTACTAACAGTTTTTTTTAAATGTATTACTTGCTGTTCTATGCACAAATGCTGGCACAGATTTTTTATCTATGACACTTTTAACTTATTTTTTATAAATTAAAACTAGTGCTTGACCGCAATCCCGCCTGATGGTAAGCAGTGACGCAATCGTTGATGATAAAGCGCACTAGTTTATTAAGAGCTTATTTACTCTAGCCTTGAAGACACTCAAATTGTAGTCCGACGGAACCACTGCCACTGGCAAATTGTTCCAGTCCCTCGGTGTACGCGGTATAAAAGAAAAGGCGAAACGCTTCATCCGGATCGTAGTGGTGCTAACAACGTAACGGTGGAAACTCGCCGTACGACGGGTCGTCCGATGGTGAAGCGGAAATGAGGGAATTAAATCATGCAATTCCCTCGCACACTCACTGAAATGCATTCTATAGAACACCGAAATGCTGGCTACTCAACGCCTGTGCTCTAGACTTTGGAGATCGTTTTGAGTTAAATTTGGGTCGCCAATGAGCCTCTTCGCACGCCTCACCACTGAATCCAAAGTACCTCGTAGATGTAACTCACAGGCCATATTCACTTCTCCGACTTATTAGTCAGCATAGTAGATTGATTGATCGGACTAGTCTGCCCCTCTCCCTCTCTCCCCTTTATCCTCCGCCACTTCTTGCGGACACTTTTAACCCAAAGGCCATAATTACTTCTCCAACTTACATAGTAGCCAATATCGCCAGCCCATGGCCACTTCAGCTTGCATAAATACGTAAGCTAATCTAAACCGTAAATCATGATAGATAAGACAAATACTTTATGGTGTTGCATTGTATCTCAATTAGCGGAAAGACTTATCATTTTCTAAGTTATTGGTGCTGAGCTCCGTGTTTATATAGGCCACCCTACTTACAGGACAGCTTGGAAAATAAGTGAAGAATTATTGGGAAATCTTATCAACCTGATGATTTTCGTGCTGAATGTAGACGTCTCATTAAAAAAAAATGTTCGTGCAGCAGCATCCACGTATTACAATGAAACTACTTAAAATATAAGAGAGATTTTCTATAAGACAGAGAGAGTTATATCTTCCTTTTCTCTCATTTAAAGAAATGTGCCAATACGCGATAAGTTTTTAAAATTTAAATCTCGTCCAATATCTTAGCGTATCGATGGCAATCTAAATGGACTCGGTCCAACAGGGTAATTGCGTAACGAGTACCTTACGAGTATCAGTAGCAATGGGTTTGAATAATTCAACAACATTCATTGCGTTATTTATGTTGTAAATCAGACGAATTTTTTAAACATATAAAGCAATAGATTAGCAAATATTTTTTATGATGATTCAAATCATCAGCCATTTCAGCAGTTGGACTGGTAAAGCGGACCCCAGACTCCAAAGGTCCAAAGCTAACTGACTGGGACTGAGACTAAGACTGACTGGGGCTAAGACTGGGATTAACGCTGTGATGATGATGGTGATGTTCCTTGTTCCTTCCCCACGCCTTATTCCGGGCGAAATATTATAAATAGAATAATTTAAAAACAAAAGTCAAGAAAAAGTCCTAATTTTCGGTAACACTGTAAAGTGATATTCGCGTGAGTCCACCGTCTCATTGTAAGTAATTCTTTTTGAATGTTCACGGTGATCGGCCATCTTGATAGCATCGATTTTTCGCATAACACGCACCCACTCACTTAATTCCTGATTTAGGACCGCATCACATTTTGATAAGTATTTTTAATTTGAATAAATTATGATTTAAGGGTGTTATCGTACGGAATGGGCGGTTGTAATCATAACCGTGCTTCAGTTCGTTACGTCACGGCCTGCTAGTGTTGTGGTCGGTTTGTGTTTTGTTTTCGTTAAGCATGACTCGGCTTTTGTGAGGATTTAGAAGTTCTTTTTGTTTTTATGTTTCTAGGCAGCGGAGGGCTTTTCTTTTTACATGCTTTTTATTAGCCTCACTTGTATGTTTGCTTGCTTGCTTGTTTGTTTGTTTCTCAGTCTCTAACTCTTTGGACTACGAGTGAGCGGCTCATTACTATAAAATGTCCCACCGTTTTCAATACGTTCGTTCGTTCGTTTTTTTTTTTTTAAAGAACTTCGAAATAAAAAGTTGAAAATAAATACAGTTTAAAAAACTAAAAAAAACATGCTTTTAAAGAATATCAAACTAAGAAGTTAAAAACAATTAAAAAAAAAGGCGTGAGGTGCTTAATATACAAATATTATGGCACAAAGCGCCTGATGTTCTTTTTTAAATTATTTTGAACTTTTTAGTTCGATATTCTTTAAAAGCATGTTTATTTTAGTTTTTTAAACTATATTTATTTTTAAGCGTAACAATCAATCAATCTCAATCCGAATGGTATTAAAAGATATTGGTTAATCTATTCCTTCATATGTTTGAAAAAAAATGTCTACATAATAACTGTAAAAATAGCAGTCAATGCTTCTGATAGTGTGTTAATTGTATACAGATAAATCTGCTTCTCTACTATAATGTTCAAAGGAAGATTTTGATAACTAAAATGTATCTGTAGCTAAAATATCTAGTCACGTAAAAGACTGATTTATGTAATTTTAATTTAAAAAAAAATGTCGCTGGTGTATGCCATTGCCTATTTCCCGGTACTTCGGGAGATCAATTTCCAAGTTTTTACATGATATTCATACAAGTTTTTATAGATAATTGAACATGAAATTGTTCCGCCATTGTCGCGTAGCACATGTCTGTGGGAGTCCTTACAGTATCTACATTTTTTTTTTTTTATAAATTATAAACTAGTGCCTGACCGCAATCCCGTCTGATGGTAAGCACAGACGCAATCGTTGATAGTAAAGCGCACTTGTTTATTAAGAGCCTATTCACTCTACCCTTGAAGACACTCAAATTATAGTCCGATGGAAACACCGCCACTGGCAAATTGTTCCAATCTCTCGAAAAGAGGAAGCGAAGAAATCTGGCCCAGATGTATTTTAAAAATTTCAAAACCAAGTTTTTTTTTCTTCCGCCAAGAAATCCAAAATAAAATAGTTTGAGTCAATAGTTATTAACCCTTACCGTGGTCACGTCATTAGTCTGGCACAGTTATCGCAAGAAAGCCGATAAAGATGTCACTGGGGCTTATAATTTCGACTCGCGAGCGATTAAACACTGAGATTACCTTGTTTAGGGGACAAAAGCTATATTACTGTTACATTTCTTGCGTATAAATTTAGAGCGACATTTTTCAGTAATAAAATCGTGATTTTTATATACTTTTTGTAGTAAATTTTTACGATTGTTGTGTTGTATTTTAAATATTTTGGGTTGTTTTTAATGGAATTTAATGGGAGCATGGGTTTACAAAGTGCGATGATTTATTCAAGGTTAATGTTTTTCATCATGGAAGAAATTAGGAATTTTGTGTTTTAAATTATGTTTTGAACTACTACACCCTCGGATAGGAAAAATACATTCGAAAAATAAAACCCAAACTATTTTTCACGATTTACTCAAATCTGTGGAGACATACTCCGTGTCATAACTAAAGTAGGTAAATATAACATAACATCTTCAAACAATCTGCCTATAATGTTCGCACTCTTGGGACACAGGCCTCCTCTCGGTTGGTAGATATCACCTAGACATGTGGTGTACACGACATACTAACGTAGAAGGTAGAGCGGAAACGCGATCTTCATGTTTATTAGACACTCATTAATTTGAAAAACTGGAACGCCTTCTTCATTGCTGAACAAAATGAAAATGACTGTAGAATGTTCCCGTATATGGTGAAGATCAGCTTGGCTTGGGTAGAGCACTGCCGTGTCTTCGTGGCGGCGATCGGCGATGGTCTCTCGCGTCCAACCCTGGTCCAGGCCATGGTCCGGAGCGAGAGTGCATGGCAGGCTGTCACCTCCTTCTGCGAAGCAGTGATGCTGGTAAAGGAGGAGGCGGAGCGCGTGAGGCAGCGGGAAGCCCAGCGCCACTAGCCGCTGTAGGAGACGCCCTGGTCGGGAGAAAACATCAAACTCCCGGCCACCGAAGGTGCGGGCCTGCGGGCGGTGAGCAGTGGGCAGCTCGCCGCCTGGTAAGGACCAGGCCCGAATCGACAGCGCGTTGTGTTTCACGCGCGCCTCAAAGAGATGTCAGCACATAGTGACGGGGTCCACGAAAACCGATGCGATTGCGGGTTGGTTAAAAAAGAAACCGTGGCCGTCGCCTTTCCGCTCCGCCCAGAGCGGTAGAGGTCATTTGATGATTTCCCAACTCATCCCATGTTCCCATAAAGATCGTTCAGACACGGCCACATCCTTACATCCTCTATTAATTCCCTTCAATACGATCAGGTTAAAAATTATCCAAAACAACGCAAAACAACGGTACTGCGTGTACCTATACTTCAACTCGTAAAACGATAGCGACATTAAACTCCTGTGGGGCCTTAGCAGCTGAAACATTGTGCAGTTTTTTCTCTCCTTCCCTAATTATATCATGTGTATATTAATCGCTTCATCTTTTTTGTTCCAGAATATTTTCGCGCCGGAATGCCACACACAGGTAAATAATTGTATTTAATTTATTTATACGCCGCTTCTATATTCGGATGTCACTAACTCTTCTTTTGGTGTTTGGCGTAAATGGTAATTCTAGTGCCTTAATTGGTGGATACACAGTTCATTATAATTTAAGACAAATAAGCATGTCACCATACCTATATTAATTTAGTAATAAAGACTGAACGCCATGACCATGTCAATTACAAATAATTATTGTGAATGTCGTGGTGTAACGTCGTGGTGGCCTAGTGGTTAAAACACCAGCCTCTCAAGTATGAGTGCGCGGGTTCGATTCCAGGTCAGGCAAGTACCAATGTAAATTTTCTAAAGTTATATGTACTTTCTAAGTATATCTTGGACATCAATGACTGAAGATGAAGGAAAACATTATTGAGGAAACATGGACTTAAGTCTGAAATCGCCAACCCGCATTGAGCAAGCGTGGTGATTACGCTCAATCCTTCTCTGTATGAGAGGAGACCTGTGCCCAGCAGTGGGACGATAAAAAGTTTGATGATGATGATGATGAATTGTGAACGAGTCCATGAGTTTGCGACTTGCCTTTTTCACTATTCTTTAACTATTTTTTCTATCGTAAAAACAAATTAATCCTTATCCTTATTTATATTATAAATCGGAAAGTGAGTTTGTTTGTTTGTTTATTTGTTCTTTCACACCGTAACTACTGAACCGATTACTTTAAAATTTTGCAGACGTAACGTCAGAAGCCCGGTTTATATAATAGGATACTTCTTGTCCCGGAAAAATTTGATATTCCCAAAAGAAATCTAAAAAGCGCGATATAACCGAATTCTACGCGGGAGAAGCCGCGGCCGGAGAGCTACTAGTAACATAAATTATTAGAAAATGTGACCACCAAACCAAGAAAAAAAAAGATAAAATTCATTTTTTGCAATAAGCTTACTGACGCTTTCTTAAAATCCATACTAATATTATAAATGCGAAAGTAACTCTGTCTGTTACGCTTTCCCGCTTAAACCTCTCAACCGATTTTGATGAAATTTGGCACAGACAATCTTTAGACCCTGAGAAAGAACATAGGCTACTTTTTATCACGGAAAACAAATGATGTTCCCGAGGGAAATCTAAAAAGCGCGATATAACCGAACTCCACGCGGGCGAAGCCGCGGGCGGAAAGCTAGTATTTAATAAAAAAAATAATGAATATCTTCTTTTACCGCTCAAAATGCTGCGCAGCGACCCTTTCACTGCCTTTACCCTTATTTTTTTTTTTCAATAAATAAGATATTTACAAACATCAAAATCTCACCAAAATCTACAGTCCAGCTTCCATAGGAATTAAAAACCACCAACCATATTTTCTCGGTGGTAGGCCATAATATCGGCTGCCGGCAGAAGTTACCACTTACCAGACAAAGTCTTGCCGCCAAGCGATTCGTCGTGTTCCGGCATGATGTCTGGTGAAGCCGTACGGAGGACGGGTCTGAGCAGTTGTATTGCGATGTGTGCCGGGTACGATGCGTCAAATGTTATTGTGTCGGTAGTTTGATCGTGGAGGGTCTCCAGATTAATCTCCCTCTGGTGCAGCAACGTTGGTCGTGTTGTTGGGTTTAACATTGCATCACCTCGCTCAACTGCCTTCCTACTCACTAAGATTTTTTAGTGAATAGGCTTAATAAACTTGTGCGCTTTACCATCAACGATTGCATCACTGCTTACCATCAGGCGGGATTGTAGTCAAGCACTAGTTTATAATTATTAAAAAAAACATAACCAAGAACTCACACGTAGCAAAAACCGAATTCGCCTCAACAATCTTAACTTTCATATCAACCACACTCAAATACACAGACCGCTAAGTAGAATAATATATCAATGACTAAAATCTGGTAGCTAATGACGGTATGGATAAGAAAATGCTCAGATCTTAATTAACTTGAGCATTTAACATTAAAGAAACCGAAAAGAAGCTTGTCTTATCGGCTGAACAGGAATTTACCTCACGCATTGAAATCATAAGCGTTTCAAAGAACCCTTTGGGGAAGGTAGCCATGAATTTGGATGATGAGGGATAAAGATATTAAAAATAAAAATATCAAATAGTTCTGGAGAAAATCCTCTGTGACAGCCAGTTATGTGTGTTCGTAAGAGGTATTTTATTAACATTTGCCAAGATGGTCTCCAAAGCCGCATAGGCGTAGAGTAGCTAGCCTTTCGGTGTTCTATAGGTTGTATTTTGGAGAGTGTGCGAGGGAATTGCATGTTTTAATTCCCTTATCTCCGTTCCACCATCGGACGACCCGTCGTACGGCGAGTTTCCACCCTTACGTTGTTAACACCACTACGATCCGGACGAAGCGTTGCGCCTCGTCCTTTATACCACGTACATCGAGGGACTTGAACAATTTGCCAGCGGCGGTGTTTCCGTCGGACTACAATTTGAATGTCTTCAAGACTAGAGTGAATAGGCTCTTAATAAACTAGTGCGCTTTACCATCAACGATTGCGTCTCTTGCCATGAGGCGGGATTGCGGTCAAGCGCTAATTTATAATTTAAATATAAAAAAGTATCGTTGCATATCCTCTTGTGATCAATAATGTTTACTTTAGTTAGATAAAACACGAGCTTTGATGAGCAGTTGCGGACACCAGCCCCGAATCTTTAGTCTATACCGTAACTTCAGACAAAAGTGAATACTGTCTGAAATTACTGCCCATACTACTATAAATATCCTAGTAATATTATATACGTAAAAAAATATATGGATGTACCTATGTGTTTTCGTTTTTCACTCAAAAAGTACTGAATGAATTTAGATAAAATTTAGCACTCATATGGTTTATAACTGGTGTGTTCCTAGGATTAACATACAGGATAGTTTTTATCCGAATTTCCTAACATTTAAGATGTAAAAAAAAATATTGGGGACAAAGTCGGTCTATAATCCCATTCATGTAGTACTACAGACATTCTGTACCTTCTATTACACCTATACGTATCATATACAAAACTCAGCATATAACACTCCAAATGGAACCCGAAAGTCTCACTTTACCTTATAACATATGAACCCTGGTACCTTACTACCGTCCACAACCATTAACGGTAATTAAAGCAATCGAGTCCAAATCTCGTATCGAGATAAAATCGGATCCGTATCGAGCGAGCCCACCCGCATCAACACTCACTCGATTCTAATACATTATACATGCTCCGGCCACATTAGCTTCTTATTAACATCTGCTCACACTGAATTGACCGCTCAGAATGTCACACACAAACTTCCGTAATACTTTCAACCTTGTATTAAAAGTAATAAGGGTTATATAAATGGGAGACTTGATTAGCAATAAAATATCATTTTCATGATACACATCTCTTCTATAGTAATAATTTTCGGTAAACGTGATGATATCAGAGCATATTTAGAGATATTTTTGAATTATTTCGTACGTTTTTGAGATCAC
This sequence comes from Sesamia nonagrioides, assembly GCA_017933935.1. Lineage (NCBI taxonomy): Eukaryota > Metazoa > Arthropoda > Insecta > Lepidoptera > Noctuidae > Sesamia > Sesamia nonagrioides. The sequence continues at coordinate 319,703 of JADWQK010000106.1, forward strand.
ACACGATGTTTCCGGGTTATTTTTTTTCTAATTTGAATATAAACGATTTGATAAATTTTAGTAAAAATAAGCATTTGGTTCACGTCTAATTAAGAACCTTTTGGTATATTGTTGGAGATTAATTGAAGTAGTGTCTAAAACATGAATATTTGACGGAAAATCTTTTTTAATTGTAACGGTTTAATAGCTTCATTTACATGCTTTATAAGTTTGAGTTAATTACAAGAGAGTGTGCTATTAAAACCGAACTTATGTATAATACAAAGAGCTAATGAAACCCGAGTTGGAATAAATCAGCCATTTGCATGCATGATTTGGTGGGTTGGGTAATTCTTGAAATCTTTACAGTAGTTTTAGTATTTATACATATACTAGTAGGATTTTCCAAACTTGAAATGGTTTTTGTTTTAATAACAAAGAAACAAACGCTGAATGTTTGAGCGTTGATGCCCCTGCCATTCTGCGTAATACACTCATCATCATCATCCTAGCGTTTATCCCCGTTGCAACCGCGGCTTTCGCATTGGAGCCCGGGGTCCGCTTCCCTGCTCATTTTTCTCCATTTCTCGTGATCTTTAGCATCCTGTGGTAAAAGATTGTTGGCACTCATGTCATCTTCTACAACGTCAAGCGAGCATTTCTTTGGTCTACCCCGCTTGTTCCGGCCCAGCGGAGGCGCCATGGCAATACATTTGTTACCTACGTAACGGTTTTTGTAAGACGTGGCCGTACCAGCGTAGGCCACCCTCCTACAGTTTGTTTGCTATGTCATGGACACGAAGCCTGCCACGGATGTGGGAGTTCCTGATGCGGTCTTTACGTGTAACTCCACACATCCTCCGCAGCATATTCATCTCCGTGACATGCAGCTCCTGCTTGTGTCACTCCCTGCCATACAGAAGAACAGGTCTAATGATAATCAAATAAGTCTGCGTAATACACTATTACTATCAATTTCAATCATTTTTAAGCATATTGCTCCATATGTTCGGAAAATATGTCTGCTCAACAACGTAAATAACGCAATAAATGATGTACTATCAAAATGAAACCCATTAGACACTATTCTTACGCAGGCACCCTGCTGTATAAATCTATGAACCTAGTATCAAATATAAAGCCGCTTTAAAGCACTGCTTACGAGGTATAAAGAACACAGATGCTACAGCAAAAATCCGCCTACCATCACAAAACCCAAATCAATAACCTACCGCCACGTTAACATCCACACCTAATAAAAACTGATTATAATTTCTAAATCGAACATTAGGCAACACCTACACTATCGGACGAACAGATCAGACGAGAGGCTTTGTAAACGGTATTTAAACGCGACAAGTCGAGCGTCGGTTTGACGCCAAATTAACTTATTGAGCGCGTACGGGCGGGCGACGGAAAGCGACGGCCCTTCATCGGACCATGTAGTGTGGATACACCTTTTAATTAATCGTTAATTAGAAGAGAATGTAGCTTAGAAGCTTATAATAATTTCGATTTTAAAAATGGAATAGATACATGTTAGCCACGTGGATGCGAAAACTGTAACCATGAATACAGATGAGAGATTCTATAAAAATCTCACCGTGGAAAGTTAGTTAAATAAGCTTAGACAGAGCTGTAAATGGTATCGATCCTGAAAGCTCACTCCACACTCGCTTCACCTACGTATTTACGTTGAGATGATTACAGAAACGCATATTATAGTTATAGTTAAGCAAAAATTTTTCAAAAGTTAGATCGTTGAAAAACGAAATTCAAACTGAATTTTGATAACTTATATGGGAATTTAACAGTTGACATAAATATGCCTCGGTTACTCTTAGTTTAGCAAATTTTTGGTTTAAACGATCGCTCTGTAAGATGATCCAAGAAATCAAACGCATTAGCAAGATCTAAATATTTTAGGGCCCACAATCATAGTAAAATAGTAATCATGCTGCAAAATCTATATAAAATAAAATTTAATGATGAAACCTAACTTCAAGGTGATGTATTTTAATAGCTATCATTTAAGTATCATACGTACCCAAGGAACTTTGCCAACAAGTAGACTAAAATGTTGCTAAGCTAAGCCTTGCCACCCAAGACGATCACAGACAGTTTGTGTAATCAAATAAAAATAAAATGTTATTAAAATGTTGCGACTTAAAGACACTATTATATTTACATTTAAATTAACTATAATATTATTTCGGCAAGTTCAATCAGTCGGGCTTAACGCCGAAATGAAAATGAATGAGGTTCCTGAGCGCTATTGTGGATATAGATGGCTATAGATTTTAAAGCTATAGAAGCTTTTAATGAAGTTAAGAATATTAGCAAACAACTTTCTTTGAAATAGCCCAAATTTCGACCATAACGCAGTCTAGTCACTGCGAGGCTTTAGACTCTTGTTTTAGCCGCATAGTTTGTTAGTATGTTTAATACTAGTGACAGTAAGAATTCCCTCTCAAAGAGAAAAGGTATACCAGCAGTGAGAAGATTATAGCCTCGAATGCTTTAAGTACCTATTGTATAACATTGTTTGTATCATAACCATAGTACCTTCATACTAGTTTTTTTTAATCATGACGCTATCGTGGGTGATCCTTGGTCCCTCCATGTGCATTCTACAACTTTCAATTTATTTGTCTAACGCTTTTGAACAAAAAGGGTTGATTTTTGTTAAAAACTGTACCACTTTTTTCAATAAAATCTGGACACTCTGGGCGGAGTGTCAGACTTTTAATGACTAAAAGGCACCTTTGTTTCTTCATTTGCCTGTCCTACGGTATGTCTTGCGAACAACCCCGCGTCAAAACATTACCACTTACACGTCAGATCAATTTTGCAATAATGATTCGTTTTCAAATAAAATCCAGATCAATAGCTAGTAACCTTAATGATAAGTACCGTCCACACTAAGCCCAACCAGAATTTCGTTAATAACTCCGGTCTATATCAAATGAATCTAACATCAGATTCGATTTTCTACTTCGATGTTTACAACTATGTTACAATTTTATATCATAAACTTTATTTCCTTTTATTATTGTTCATTAATTATTGAAAAAACTTGTATCGTGTTGCCCATAAAGATGTTTATCGACAAATTAACGGTGTCCATGTGTATATGCGCATTATATGTCAAAGAATCTGTAATTAGGAACAAATCACGTTTTATGTTGAAAATGTTGATTTTATATTACATATCGGAATAGACATCGGATTTATAAATAAATATGGGAGTAAGTCTATCAGTCTTGTAGAGAAGAATAATTAAAAATCCATCAACTGTGCAGTCCACTGGATATAGGCCTCTACCATGCACCACAATAGTCTGTCTAGCCAGGTCTAGCCCCTTTCTGAGGTCGTCTGTCCGTCTTGCTGAGGACATCCTACGTAGCGCTTGTCGATACGCGGTCTCCGCTTCAACTCGTCTGCTCTACCGGTCACGGTCCAACGACAAACAATGCTACTAACTATGTCGTATGTATGTAACTATATCGGTAACTCCGGTTCTTTTCCGCTTAACTTCATTTCTGATTTCATCCTTCAATGAAACTCTCCTATACTTCGCTCCGTAACGTTCTGAGCGCCCATAAAAAAAATATGATTGCTCATAAAGAAACTGCGTAAATTTTAATGAAGGACAGACACAAATTCAGACGTAAATTTTATAAATCTCAATAACTCATCAAATTGAAGTAAGTAGTAATGTATTTTTTTTTTTCGAAATATTTGAAAAACAATGAGATTTTGATTGGTAATAAAACGCTATTTTTAGGACTTCTTTAGGGCTTCGATGAAAACCTTTCCCTATTTTTTTCTTAGATTTCTTATTTCTCCTGGACCTTGGACCTGTAAACCGGTGACATATACGGACACCACATTTTCTCTATAGCACGAATGCGTGGAGGCAGTTTGTTCTCTGGAAAGTCTTCTGGTTTGTACTGTCTGTAGGCTTTAGGCTTAGTGAAGCGTAAATCAATAAGACGGTCTGAGTTACGTACCCAAGTTATGTTATATGGGCTCCCTAAAAAGTGAAAAATGTTCGAATAAAAATCTTCAACGAATCATGATTATAAAAAAATGTATTATATATAGGCTGTAATATCAGTACCTGATTCTAAACTGCTAATTGTTTAGTTTTTAAAAGTTCTTCTTCATAGCCAAACCGAAAACTTAATGAACGCAATTAATCTACATTATAAATAACAGTATTATTTATAAGTCATCTACTGTGCATAGTTCTCTTAAACTAATACCCATCTATCACACGTAAAGTTTTTAGCTCTTTATTCTTGAATACCTTCTTTACACTTAACATTTTTAGTTCCTTTTCTTCCTCAACAGCAATAATATCATCAGCAGCAGCTGCGTCCTCAAGACGTATATTTAGTCAATACTCACGATCATAATTTTCAATATATTCCGGCCTGTGGGTGCCAACCGTGAAGAACCTTATTTTCTTCACAGCTGCTTCGTAATCTGCGCAACGACACCGGTCCATGAGCCAGAACTATTGTTACACAAATTCCACTTTACGAAAATAAATTGACAAATAATTTTGGTTTATATAACTGTCATTGTCAAAAGTTTATGGTCGTCTTGTTTTTAATTTGGCTGTTTGTCAGGTTTTATTAGTCGATTTAATGTCTCCAGAGAATACGTATTATAATTATTGATTTCCTGCCTTGTGCCTAAATTTCTGTCTCTTGTATAAAAGTGTGGTCTTCTAGTTTACGGTATTATCTATTTATTAATTAACTTAAGGTAACAGTAAATAGCAGTGGCGAAGGGTGAAATTTTGGCAAAGGGAAGCCGGTCCAAAAAAATAAACACTTAAACACTTACCTACTGCAGGATATCTTGGAGGAGGTCTTCAGATAAGAATAATATTCAAAGCCTCACCTTCACCATACAAAAAAGACTGATGATTTGATAACAGTGTCTTTCAAGTATGATAAAAGCGGCTTTGTGAAAAGCCTTTTTCGACGTGCATTTCCATACCACACATGCATGCTTGTTAGTAAGTACTAAGTTAAGTACCTATTGTTAGGGAATAAGAGTCAAGAAAAAATAAAATAAAAAATTACAAAAATAATAAAGTGTTAAAAACCGAACCACACAAACACCGATCCAAAACCAACAAAAATATTAAGCAAAAATAAAGCAAATTATACACAATCACAACGTTATTTATATTGTAATGCAATGCGTCTGTTTTTTTTAACAAAATGAGCTAAAATGTTGTTATAAAAATTCGGATTACTTTTCATTTTATTAAGCAAATTTTTTTCAATTGACATGATAGCCAAATCGGACAATCTCTGCTCTTTTTGGCAGTTTCGCACATACGTGTGAATGCGTTTTAAAGCAGAAAATGACCGCTCAGCTGAAGCTACTGAAATGGGGAGGGTCAGAATTAAACTGCAAAGAGTCGAAACTTGAGAAAATGCGTCTTTCAAAGACGTATTCTGGAGCTGTAAAAAAAGCTCATAGGTGTCCAATTTATTTAACGACGCTGACGTAAATAAGACTTTAAGTTCATTTTTCAACGCGGTAAAATCAAAAATTCCCGGAAAGTTCGCTGTCAAAGAGGAAACTTTTTCAGTTGGAAATGATTGGTTGTATTGAAGATACTTTGATTTATTAAGTAAATCAATAAATACAAGCTGAGAAAAAGATCGGTACCTTTGAGTAATTTGAGCTTTGACTTTATCTATAATCGAGGAAAAAATACGCTTGTACGCCGTTTTGGGATCCGTGTCAGTACTTTGTACTCACAGATTTGTTCAATGCTGTGGAAAATGGTATCAAATGAATTAATAAACTCTTCCGAAATCCACCGTTCAAAAGAATCGATTTCGCGCTTTGCCACTTCAATGTCTACTTGCTTACTTTGAAGCAAAGCAAAAAGAACGTCTGTCTTTTCGAAAATGTCTGAGAAAACACGCAATAAGAAGCAAAATTGCATGTCTTCCAGTTTGTGTAACAAGCACTCGGACATTGAAATTGATTCGCTGTCCCATGATTCCGGTGAATTTAAAATACAATTCAAAGTTTCGATCATGTCGGTTCTGCAGTTGAAAATTACCTTAATTATGCGCGAGTGATAATGCCAACGCGTTTCTGCTACCCCCGGCATACGACGATGAGCAACTTCTTTCAGAAGATTCAATCTTTTAGAAGATTTATTAAAAAAGCGTACGATACTGTTAATATGACCAAAAAAAGCTTTTAATTCGGGTACGAATTCAAGAGACCGACTCAAGACTAAGTTTAAAATGTGAGCATAGCATGGAATAAACATCGCCATGGGACAGATTTCACGAACTTTAGTTTGTACACCACCGCGCTCTCCAGACATAACTGCCGCACCATCGTAAGACTGTCCAATTAATTTATCTTTACAACGAAAGTCATCGAGAATACCGAGTAACATGGTGGTCAAAATGTCGGCATTTCGACCACCACTTACGTCATAGAAGCCCAGAAAACGCTCTTCAATTCCACTGCTGGACAAGTACCGCAATATAACAGTCAACTGTTCCCTGTGAGTGACGTCCGGCGTTTCGTCGATCATAACCGATACAAATGAAGCTGAATTTATTTCCGACTTTATCTCGTCACGCATAGAAGACGCGATACAATGAATTAAGTCATTTTGGATGTCACTTGAAAGTCCTGAAAATACAGAATTTTGGGTCGAGGAACATTGCTCCAAATGAGAATCAAGGACTGTATCGTACTTGCACAAATAATTTAACGTTTCAATGTAATTTCCGCGATTGTCCGAATCTGCTCTTTCATTGTGACCGCGAAATGGTAATTCTTGCTTCCCCAAAAGAATGACCGTGTCAATAAAACGTTTCATTAACTCGCGATTACGGTCAACTTTTCTGTTGTGTACATCAAAAGCGTTGGAAAAAAATGACTCGATTCTTCGACGTGTTTTTCAGTCTGAATGTGTTTTTTGGCTGAGTTAGACAAATTATTAATATCCGTAAAACCCGTACTGCTCCAAACAGATTTCGAATCAGAAAATAACAAACACGGATGACAGAACATTTTGTTCAGTTTGCAACTGCCTGTCATCCATGTATATTTATCATATAACGACGCGTGAAAATGTTTAAAAAATCCATCTCGCCTTTTGCAATCAATAATCATGTGTGGGATTGCTCGACCTAACTGAAGAACATGCTTCTTGTATGCATAACTTAGTTTTGAAAATGAAGTTTCTTTTGTAAGCAGGTAGTCTGTTGAGCAGCACTCTATGGGCGGGTTGTTTCAAACGGTTGGTTATCGTAACATACGCACGTCAAAAAGTTACGTCCGTTAACGTAACTTTGATGATGTTTAACGTTCGTTAAATGCCGGGGCTATATTAGCAGGCGAAGATTCGTGTCGCTTTGGCGCGCAAAATATCTGTTGTCCTTGTCAGACATACACGATGTTCTTCTCATTGGCGGGCGAAGATTCAGAAATCGGCCTACGGCGAATATTCGTTGTTTAGTTGTGCGGCCGAGACGATGGAGGAAGCAGTGGCTTTGCATTATATGTCAATAAATTATTATTTATTACATGTTTACACAACAAATAAAACAAAAACAATGTAAAAAATATGCAAAAAGAACGTCAGTCCTACTTCAAAGTCTGGACGACACTGAAGTGACGTAGGTGTGACTACTGACTACTCCAGATATTGTCGCGACAAGTACTTTGATTTTGAAGCGCGCCACTTTACCGACAGCGCCCCGATGCTACATCGTTTGCGCACGAATACATTGCGTTGCAACGATGTACCCGGCCACATACATAGCCCTAGCAAATTTTATCTAGGCGACTGTCACGTGCTGTAGTTTATCTAACTTTCTTGGTATTATTGTTTATTGTTGTGGGAAATAACTTCGTGCCATTTTATAAATTAAGTCCGTTTATACTAGAAAACTGTGTACCTATAGAAAAGCTATACTTTGACGAAAAATGGATACATTTTATTTTTATTTTATATATTTGGGACAAAAAACAATTATATGTTACAATATTAATAGCCGGCTAAGGTATAATACATAGTAACCAAACATAAACATTGTCGTCCTCCGTGGCGCAGCGGTCAACACGCCTGCTTGCGACGTGGAGGCCCCGGGTTCGAACCCCGGCCAGGTCATGATGGAAAACGATCATTTCCTGATTGGCCTGGGCCTTGGATGTTTATCTATATATGTATCTATTATAAATATAGTATCGTTGAGTTAGTATCCCATAACACAAGTCTCAATCTTACTTTGGGACTAGCTCAATCTGTGTGATTTGTCGGTATATATTTATTTATTATTTATATATCCCCCACCATACACACCAAAGTAAGTAAATTACTACACTCACTCGTACTACTACATACACTTAAACATAGTTACTATGTTTAAGGCCTTAATAAGTAGGTATATGTTAAACATTGCAATCTAACAAAACACGTATATTCTATAATGTAAACATATTTTTTTTTAGAGAACGGAAAAAAATAAAACATGACGTGTAAAAGTGATCAGTGATCCTACTTGCTTAATAAACGATTTCATTTCATTTCACTAACTTCACAAAAAATGAGAAAGATCGCTTTCAATCTTCGCTTGAAAAATATAAAGATGTGTTGTTCTGTAAAGAAACAGACAACAACAGTAATATAAAAAAAACAAACAACTTGGGCTGCTAAACACCTTTCTTTTTCTTTTTACGGTACTTGTATCATCATCAGATGAACTACCTACTATCGTCAATTAGAGACCAAACTCGCGAATACAAAAGGGAGTTTATGTTGTTTTCACTAATTGACACCACGGCGGACTAAACACAACTTGACATAAGTTACGTTAACCAGTGCTCAGAGCATCGGTTAAAGTAATCGTATTTTTTTGCGTGCGTTGACGTTTACGTATTGTGAAACAACTCATTTTTTGACTTGACGATGGTTAGCACCATTTTTAACTTTTACGCATGCGTTAAGTGAACGTGAAACAACCCGTCAGTTTATCGTAATCGTATCTTTTTTTGCGTGCGTTAACGTTTACGTATTATGAAACAACTCATTTTTTGACTTGACGATGGTTAGCACCATTTTTAACTTTTACGCATGCGTTAAGTGAACGTGAAACAACCCGCCCTATATGAATTAAAGCCATAATAACAAACAAAATCCACAGTATTTAACCAAATCTGCGATTAAATTACCTTACAGAATCAGTCACAGTTTAAATAACACAAATATTAAAATATAACAAACGAAATTATCACGCACCAGTGGTATGGGAACACATGTCACATACTAAAAATAATCTATTTTTAACCAAACGAAATGGAACGCGAAAATATGCCAAAATAAAAAGAATATGACTTGCGAAGGATTTCATTATAACGCTAATTCTTTTTAATTTTGTCGTGTTTTCTTTCTCCCGTGCGTGGTTCAATAACAATAATTTCTTTGTCTCTTTCTAATAGAGGAGAGGAGAGAACTGCAACCCGGTCGCGAATAGCCTATCTTTCTTTAAATTTTACGTACAGTTAGCGAGCATTAGAAAGAGATGGTGACACGCTCTGTCTCTTTTCGCCTCATAGTAAAACGTTGGCCGAGATAAGCTGTAATTCGTCGAGTTACCTTTACGACTATAAAATGAAATGTGATACTTAGGGTATTGCTAAGAATTACTATTGCTATTGTAAATCGCGCAGGCATTTAATTAATAATACTTTGTTAATGAAATAGAATGTAAATACTTTTGTATGAATATGGAACTGATTTTTGAAAGGTAACCCGGTGGGAATCGGCTTGTATGGACTCTTCGCCACTGGTAAATAGTTAGATCATTCAGTTTGAAAGTTGCATATTCAAAGTTTCTCTCTATATGAAAGTAGCTAATAATTTGAAGTAATAGTTTCATCATAAAATTTTCTATTCAAGCATTTGCAGATTTGCATGTATCTATTTACATCACCGCTATTTTCCAGCTCTTATACCAATTTATTTGAAGTCAGCTCAACATGTCTTTTTCTTCCATACTTCTGGGGCTTCTTCTTCATAGGCTTCGCATATATTTCCCTACTTACATATAAATAGGTAGTGTATCGTGTTTTAAGTTAAAGGGCTGGTTCAAACACCACACATCACGAAAATATTAACAGAAAATAACTTTCTAACCTGTCTTATAATCCTTACAAAGTAATTGTACTAAAAGATGATATTTAAAGCCCGCCCTGACATCTAAATACCTATCAATGTTTAAAGCACGACACGAAAAATCGTTGCTCCCGTATACCTAATGTCGGAGCAATCGGCGGCGTTGTAAAATCAGTCACAAGTAGTAAAATGTGTAATAACCTGTGCGATATACTGTCGATATACGCTGAAGGCGAAGGAAGGGATAAGAAAAGAAGCAAGAATTTAACAACCGGCCGATTGTAAAGTTGGAAGCATATTAACGTTATGGCCATACAGACGCGTGCAATTCGTATCTTTAAATGTGTTCCACGAATTTACATTGCGCTAGGCTTGTGTGTGGCGATGGGTTTTGTTATTTCACTGTGATTTTTTTGTGTTGAATACTGACGTTTGATTAATCGAAACAGTTTCTGATTCTTAAGACAATAGATATGATGTTAGTAGTTTGAATGGTAATCACTTTGAATTTTCATTTCAATTTTGTTGTTGAGACAGGCTATATTTTATCTCACAAATGAAGTAGGAGGCGACCTGTCGCTGCGCTGTAGTGCGGAGGATGGTCGGTAGCGCAGTGTCGTGGGACGCGGTGGTATCCTTCATCGAGAACGTGATGTCGCAGAAGGAAGCTGCGGAACGGGAGAGGGAGATCTCAACTCCCTTCCCGGGCCGCAGAAAACGCACCGGGCGTCGAGGAAGGGCGGATAACGCCCTCTTCCGCCCCCCATGAATGGGTCCAGGGGCGAGAGACATGGGGAAGTCCCCGCCTTCTGTTTGTTGGACCCCGAGGCGGAGGTGCGCGCTAGTTTCGGTGCGCGCCTCTGAGGTGATGCACGGGGTAGTTTAACACCCCACTACCCCGTGCAGGAGACGAGGCCCGGACAGACCGGGCCAGCACGAGAGTGTGGGGCCGTGGAAGAATTTAGACTCCCACGGTCCCACGCGCGCTCGTGATAGAAGAAGCACCAGGGTTGTTTTTAGTCAGTAAAAGTCTGACAGACCCCGTCGCCCATCCCAGGGCGGCGGACATCCTATGAGGATTTCCAACCCGAAAAAAAAAGAAAAAAAAAAAGACTATATTTTATCTTGATGAGGCTTAGTGCTAAGTGATAATTATTCTAAGAAATTAGAATTGAAACAATCTTTGATCGACATTACTAGATTTGGTAGTCCCAAGTTGTGTCAAAGTATGAGTAGGCACCCGCTTTCATATGCAGCCAAACCATGCCTAATCTAGTCTATTTCATAAAATTCCTTAATTCATCAACTATAATTGTAATTTCCCAAGTTTCTTTAAATTAATGAAAGACATGAAAAAAGTTGTTCTTAAAAGCGAATAAAAATCCTCTTTCATAATGAAATATCCGCATAGCTTGATCATAATGATCACAATTTGCGAGCTGTACTGTCCTTCTTAAGATATGTAGCTTCATAGAAGCCTAATTCGAGTAGCGAAAGCGGTTTGAGATACAACCATGAAGGAAAGAAAAAAGATCACAAATAAAGTAGTAAATAAGAAAATGTTCTATATATTCTTTTAATCTAATGATGACTGTATTTAGTTTTAAGAGGATTTCTTTACTGACACTAATGTAGGCTAATCTTAGGATATACAGTAAAATTATTATTATAAGTATCTTTCCCTCTGTATAAATAAACTCATTTCTTCGCTAGTACCAGCTTTTATGGCTCGTCGTTTATACGCTTAAAATTATATTACGTTTCTTGAAATATAGGAGCATGTTGGTTGGCAAATATGAATATTTATCACTAAACTTTCTCAGTGCTGGCAATTTTGAACTTCTGATCAAGTTTATTCAGAATGGTGTGCTTTCCTTCATAATGAAACTTTTGAGAAAAACATGGCTAAACTGAATGTTGATATACATTTATATTGTTTATATGTTTAAAAAAATAGACGTGCTGCATTGTCTGAATATATATTAGTGCCTTAGTGTCTCACATAATCTGATATATTTTTTGTCTGGACTTTTAAAGAGAATGTGAAATATGAGTTTGTTATGTTTTCACATAGTAGTTAGATAAAGTTTCGGACTGCAGGGTGCGCCGGACGTATAGTGGCTCTGTAGATATATCGCTTGGGGAAGCTGCTTTTATGCACCCAAACAAGTAAGTGACTACTGGGCCGAGTCCATTTAGATTGCTATCGGCAAACTAACAAAAAGTCTGATACGAAACGCAGATCTCAACCAGTTTTAAATATGATTGACGTCTAAAAAGTCTTTGTACAATCCTATTTACACATATATAAACCTATAAATATTGGGTATGTCTATTGCTTCATACCAATAAGATCGATACCCAACGTATCAATGTTACTGGTATGAAGAAATCGCTGAAGAAACGCTTTGCATCTCATCATCATCTTCGCATAGCTGAAAAAAGGAATAAATAGTCTTCTATCAAGCGGAAATAAGGTACGCGCCTTCAACGGTTGAAAAATTCAAAATCTTTTCTAAATTTTGGACATAGATTCTTTACTTAAAAATACTGGATACGTGTTACGGGTTTTGCATATACAAAGAATAATGTTATACAATATGTAAAGAAAACCCTGTCCGACCCATAAGGATAGTAAAGGTTAGGTAAACACTTGACCAAATATAATATAAAATTTTACATAATCATCATAGTAACAATACTAATGAATTTTGAAATAATCTTTTTTTGTCGCGAATTAATTCCAACTTCCCCATAATTTGGTAATTTTTAAAAAGTGACAACATAATTTGTGACGGAGCGAATAGCGATGCGACCACGTGCCGCGTGCCCTGCCCCCCGTCACCCGCGGATGTATGGCTAACGTGTTGTCTACCGCACATGCATTAAGATACCTCGCTTTTTCAAAATAATATTTATTTTTAGGGGGATTTTTTTTTTAAGTTTAGACCGGCTTTGTAGGTATTATTATAATCAGTTATTAATACCTAACAATACTTTCACGAATCGGACAGGGTGTTCTTTACATATTGTATAGATATCTACAAGCATAGGATATCTACTCGCTTCCTCGTAATCCGGTGGGACAGGTACTATAACTGAGGTACTTGAACAAGTACTTATTACAAAATACGGCGATACACGCATAGTTTATTTCTATCATTATTTTCATGGCAATGTATAAAATGCTTTTATTAGGTAAACAAGCAAGTCTTGGACTGCCTGGTCATCTTCAAAGTTGATATAAACAAAATTATTTAGCTGGTTTGTTTGTTTGTAAACTAGCCTAAACACTACACTCGTAGAGTGTGTGGTGGCTTAGTGATAACGGCCTCGATTTAAAGGAATAAAGGGTTGTAAGTTCGAGCCAATATAAGCTTTCTTTTTTTGGAAATTATATACCTAGTCACCAATTTTCTCAAAACGATGAAGGAGTATTCAGTGGTAGGCCATAACATCGGCTGTCGGCAGAAGTTACCACCCACCAGACAAAGTCTTGCCGCTAAGCGATTCATCGTGTTCCGGCACGATGTCTGGTGAAGCCGTACGGAGGATAGGTCTGAGCAGTTGTGTTGCAATGTGTGCCGGGCACGACGCGCCAAATCAATCTCCCTCTGGCGCAGCATCGTTGGTCGTGTTGTTGAGTTTAACATTGCATCACCTCGCTCAACTACCGTCTTCCTTCCTATTCACTCATTGTTTTTTTTACGTGAATAGGCTCGTAATAAACTAGTGCACTTTACCATCACGGATTGCATTACTGCTTACCATCACGCGGGATTGCGGTAAAGCACTTAATAATTATAAAAAAGAGCCAAAATTGAAGACATGTGACATCTAACAACCCGCTCTGGGTTCGCTTGGAGAACTACGGTCCACTCACTCCTACCAAGATGTCTTTGTCGCAGCTGTAATAAAAACAAACGAACTGATTATAATGAAAGGAGTAAGCGAAGCTGAACTGCCTTTATCCTTACAAATAACTGGTAATGAAGAATCTAATAGCGTTAAATAGTTGCTCTATTTAGGTTATGATAGTTTATTTGAGAACAAAGTAACATACGAGAAAAGAGCTTGAAAAAATAAATAAAGTGTGTAGGTAAGTAAATAGAAAGCTGCTTTGAAGAACGATTGTTATAATCGTAACAGTAAAAATAACTTGTAATGTCTAAGAAATGTTATACATTTCTTAGACATTACAAGTTATTTATTTTTTTACTTAATTAAAAAATAATTACTTAATTTTATTTATTTCGTACTAGCTTTCCGCCCACACACATTGCTCGGATTGGGCACATTGCTAGTAGAACCGATGGCCGATGAGGCAGTAAGGTTTTTGGAGTGGCGGCCACGTACTGGAAGACGCAGCGTAGGGAGGTCCCCAACAAGGTGGACCGATGACCTGGTGAAAGTCGCGGGAAGCCGATGGATGCGGGCAGCACAAGACCGGTCGGCCTGGAAAGCCTTGGGGGAGGCCTTTGTCCAGCAGTGAACATCTATAGGCTGAAGAAGAAGCTTTCCGCCCGCGGCTTCGCCCACGTGGAGTTCGTTTATATCACGCTTTTTAGATTTCCCTCGGGAATATCAAATTGTTCCGGGATAAAAGTAGCCTATTATTTAATCCGGACTTCTAACTTTACGTTTGCATAATTTCAAAGCAATCGGTTCAGTAGTTACGGCGTGAAAGCGGAACAAACAAACAAACTCACTTTCGCATTTATATTATTTGTAAAATAATATAAATGCGAAAGCGATAAGAAATGTTATACATTTCTTTTACGAAATAAAGTACTTACTTACATTACTGATTTCTACTTTTTTTTTATTATTTTACTTTTTTACTACGTAATATTCCGCTTACAGACTAAAATGATGGGCGCTGACGCAGACAGGCAGCCATTGAAGGTCTCAATATCATGGTCTGAATTGGCGCGAAATTAAAGCTACCGGTATTGTGAGGTTGAATGCGCGCGCGCACGATGACTACGAACCACTTGTTGGCTATAAAAGATGCGTTCGAGACAGGCTGTGCGGGCGATTCAGATTGATGCTGGAGTTTTTGCTTCTTTTGCCAACACAGAAAAGTAGTTTTCGCGAAGTGTTTATAAGTTTTTTAGTTCTTAAATTCTTTAAACCCCGAATGGTTAGTGCAGTTCTTCGTGAATCTTAAAAGTTGGTTCAACCCATATAGGAACATGTTTTAGAAGTTAACTGCAGACTGTCTAATGCTTTGAGGACCAATTTAAAATAATATGCCTCACATCACGTCATTTCGTTACATAATTTTAAAATGAAGCTTCTATTCGACTTCTTTAAAAGTCTAGTAAGGAAGCACTCATAGTATATCATCAACCTTTTATAGTCCCACTGCTGGGCACAAGTCTCCTTTCATACAGAGAAGGATTGAGCGTAAACACCACGCTTGCTCAATGCGGGTTGGCGATTTCAGACTTATAAAGTCCAGGTTTCCTCAAGATGTTTTCCATCACCTTCAGTCATTGGTGTCCAAGATATACTTAGAAAGTACATATAACTTTAGAAAAGTTACATTGGTACTTGCCTGACCTGGAATCGAACCCGCACACTCATACTTGAGAGGCTGGTGTTTTAACCACTAGGCCACCACGACTTATTACATGATGAACATGGTGAACATACATATTTTCTAGAAAATCGTCTTGTATTTTTTTTTAATATTGGTCCTACATTATTACTCTGGAAGCTTTTATCCTTGGCCACAATTTCTTTATCCAAAACACAGTTTTTGTATTTTTGCTACGATGCATAGTCTCTTGCTTTTGCTTAGTTACAAGTCAAGGAACGTTACGTATAATTGCACCCTTAATTCTAATCTCATCAAAAATCAATAAATACTTTATATCTCCGCGATGTAACACTGGCAGCCATTCCGTTCAGTGTGAGTCTCGCTTTAAACATTTACGATCGCTTTACTAAATGAGATTTTATCAGTACACGTTGTTTTATTGGTCCTTTTTCCCAACTTTCGTCTCGAAGCCCCTATTGTGAAAAAGTTGGCTTGGAATGTTTTTGTGATGATGTTTGATTAGATATTTGCGCTGAAATTTATACTGAAAAATGAAAAAATACACATGTATTCCTATTTGATTATTATTTTTTAACTAAATATTTATTACTAGCTGCGCCTCGCGGTTTCTCCCGCGTAGGTTTCGATATGTTTTTTTTTTTTATATATGTCGCTCCTATTAGTCGCAGCGTGATGTTATATAACCTAAAGCCTTCCTGGATTAATTAGCTATCCAACGCAAAAATATTTTTTCAAATCGGACCAGTAGGTTCGAGATTAGCGCGTTCAAACAAACCAATAAACTGTTCAGCTTTATATATTAGTAGATCCATAGATAGATTAAGGATCAACTTCTATTTCTAATTGTCATGGTTAAAACTAATATAGTTAAAACTAGCGGCCGCCAGCACTTCGTTCGCGTGGAATTAGTCATGCTCAGCTCCTATTGGCAATATGTACGGCTGCGTTAGCTCCCGTTTTCGCAACATTTTTTGTTACTGCTCTGCTCCTATTGGTCATAGCGGGCCAGTAGTTCCCGAAATTAGCGCGCACAAACAAACAAACTCTTCAGCTTTATATACTAGTATAGATAAGTTTTTCGTAGACTGTTTGGGAACACTAAACCGACTGAAATCAAGTATCGAAATTCAAGGAGGTCGTATCAAATAATGGAATTAAATTAATTGTCATAGCATACACATATACAAGTAATCATTGTATCTACATGACATTCGCAGTCTTCACAAAACTGACTAATACCTACCGATAATACGGACACCACATCGATTGCCACTGTCAAACTAAATTGAATTTTAAAAGTAAGCTTTAAATACTAAATTAGCTTGAAAAACGGTGTAATCATTACAGCAAACGGTCTGAAAGAGGAATCGTAAAGCAAGAGAAGTAATTTGCATCCGTTCCCCGGAGCGATAGACGCGACAACACCCGTGAAATGACCTATAGGCGGGAACGGGTCTACTTCAAAGAAAAACGTCATAAACCCAAATTACTGCAGACAAATTAGAACGCTAATTTTATTGGCATTAAGGCTGTAAACCGCATGGAAGCCACCGATTGCTTTATTACTTTATAATGGGCTGGCTGAACAGTAGCGTATACTGTAAAAGAATTTTAAATCAGTATGCCTAGAATTAGATTTCTTTTCGATGACGTGTAAGCCCTATTATTTGACTTATTACTACACTAGCTGTTGGCCATGACTTTTTCTATGAACCAAGATGAAAAGTAGCCTATGTTCTTGCCCGAGTCAAGATCTATTTGTGTGCCAAATTTCAACCAATTCCGTTGAGCCGTTTTAGCCGTGAAAGCGAGACAGACAGAATTACTTTTGCATTTATAATATCACTATGGATTAATTTGTGATATCATTATTATAATCGGATTATTCCTTTTAAGGATGAGTGAATAATTTGGCAAGCGCTGCATTTGTTATTTATATTTCCGTATCTAATGAATCTTAAGTTAGTTCTGGCAATATGTATCCTTTAGGTTCTTTTTATTATATGTACGGACAAAGCACACAGATTGAGCTAGCCTCAAAGTAAGTCCGAGACTTGTGTTATGGGATACTAACTCAACGATACAATATTTATAATAGATACCTACATATATAAATAAACATCCAAGACCCAGGCCAATCAGGAAAAGATCGTTTCCCATCATGACCTGGCCGGGGATCGAACCCAGGGCCTCCACGTCGCAGGCAGGCGTGTTGACCGCTGCACCACGGAGGACGACAAGAAAATTTTTTAGAAGGAGCTTAATATTGCTAAGTAACAAGGCCTTTTCATGCCTCGGAAAGAACGTTAAGCTTTCTTTCCATTAGTCTAATTAGTCGTTACGTGTCGTTAGAAGCCTGAAAGTTTGACACCCGTCAAAAGGGTACTTACCCTTTTTTTGTTTTTTTGTTTGGATGGGAAATCATCGAATGACTTCTCCCGCTCTGGGCGGAGCGGAAGGGCGTGTCAGACTTTTACTGACAAAACGTACCCGTGTTTCTTCACTTACCTGTGCCACAGGAGCCACAGTTCCTCTTTCGAACAAACCGCAGCCCTGGCAGTGTTCCACCGGTCCTCGGTCCTTAGAAAAACATGGTCAGCCTACGGCCACTTCAGTTTGCTTCCTCTGTGAACTATGGCGATAACTCCGATTCTTTATTGGATAATTTCACGAGTATCTAAGTTAGTACCAATAAATCCTCGCCCTCTATGTCAGGCGCATTGATTGATAATAAGGTCATCTATAGAGTTGACAGTTGTCATTCATTTCATGTTTCTGGGAAACTGTTCCCTTTGAATTACAAAGAAGCCGGTGTGCCTTTAGATGAGAGTTTCATAGTTGGATTGAAAATCAGTTTTACATTATCTTTCTTTGGAAACATTTTAAATCTATCTGAAAGAATGAGTATTTATTGCGGCTCGCATAGGAACATCATAAACTAAACACAGAAAAATAATAACAAATTACATTTAAAAATACAGTTTAAAAAACTAAAAAAACATGTTTTTAAAGAATATCAAACTAAACCGTTAAAAATATTTTTTTTTAAGCGTGATGCGCTTTATATACAAAAATTATGACTCAAACCGCCTCACGCTTTTTTTTTAAATTATTTTTAAATTTTTAGTTTGATATTCTATAAAATCATGTTATTTTTTTTGTTTTTTAAACTATATTTATTCTCATTTATACTAGTATTGTTTATATACTATTGTCATAAGTTAAATTTTAAAATTATTTGAAACATTTTAGTTTGATATTCATTAAAAGCATGTTTTTTTAGTTTTTTAAACTATATTTATTTTCAACTTTTTAGTTCGATATTCTTTTTTTAATAATATACCTACGGATAACACGAACGCTTAAGTGGTGCTCATTTGTTTTTGCCAAACTTTTCTTAATCTACAACAAACAGAATATCAAGTGCTAAAATGCGTAATGATGCGTTATCCAAGTAAGTAAATCTAAAACTAAATCTAAACTAATTACTTTGCCGGCACAAAATAATACCGCTCGGCCAACGAACGTATTGAAAAAGAGTTAGGTGCGTATTACAGAACGTTACTCAAGCATTGATCTGTGCTTAAGCATTACTTATAACTAGTTTCAACCAATCAAAAGGCTTGAAACGAGACTTAAGTAGAGCTTGAGTTTGAGTGACGTTCTGTAATACGCCCCTTAGAGACGGACAAACAAAACAAGCAAGCAAGCAAACATACAAGTGAAGCTTATTAGCTTAAAAGCATGTAAAAACCAAGAAAAATGAAACAGAAAGTGCTAATACGAAACCAAAAGGCTCCTATCTCAGCATGACACTTCGACACTTAAAAAATAAATATCGCCGCGTCGCGGTCGGTATTCTGATAGGACCCGCTGTGATGTCACGGACAATTGTTGTATAATTCTGCCAAATCTAACCCTTCAGGGTTGGATTGACTTGTAACAAGGGCTTTTTTTGACGGGAAAGCTAAGATGAGTGTCACGCCCATTTTTCATTGGACTTTTATAATTATTTATAGTGTGGTTTACTAAATAAAAACGCGTGATTTATGTAGTAAAAAGTGCATTCAGTAAATAATTCATAAAGAATATTGAAACATCGCAGCATAGTGGCCACATCATGACCTTGCCTCAAACCTTCCACAATAGACGGTTTACGCGGCCGTCTTTTTCAACTGCCATTGGCGATATCCGTCATTATTGTGAAATAAAATTTTCATAGAATTTCCATTATTTGTTTTTTTTTTATATATATATTATAAACTAGCGCTTGACCGCAATCCTGCCTGATGGTAAGCAGTGACGCAATCGTTGATGGTAAAGCGCACTAGTTTATTAAGAGCCTATTCACTCTAGCCTTGAAGACACTCAAATTGTAGTCCGACAGAAACACCGCCGCTGACAAATTATTCCAGTCCCTCGATGTACGCGGTATAAAGGAGGAGGCGAAACGCTTCGTCCGGATCGTAGAGGTGTTACACGTTTTATTAGCAAAATTGTGGTATATATTCCACAGAGGCCATTGATCAAGAGTTGAGGTTGGGTTGGGTTGACTTGTAACTATAGTACATGCACATCTCACCAATTACATATTTTTAGTGCTATTTGATAAGATGCTGGCTATTGCCATCAAATAGGTTGTCTGTAAAAGAACGCTTTTAGCGATAAGAATAAGACCCATTGTGTAACGCTTTGAAAAATCTTTATATTTATGTTCTGTAATTTATATGGTGTAAAGAGTATTCTATTCTTTTCTAAATAGGTAAAAATCCAGATTCCGGGTTGCTACCAAAAAGCTCCAGATAGAAAATCCTATTACAATTTTGCCTGTTCTGCACCCTTTTTTGTGTGGTTGGGAAATCATCAAATGACCCCCGCTCTGGATGGAGCGGAAGGGCGCGTCAGATTGTTACTGACTAAAACCCACCCGTGTTCCTCCACTTGCCTGTGCGCCAGGGCCACGGTTTCTCTTTTGACCACCCCGCAACCTTGACCCAGGCATCGGTCTTCGTGGGGGTTCACGAAGACCGATGCCTGGGTCACGCGGGATCACGATGTGCTGACATCTCTTTGAGGCGCGCGTGAAACAATGCGCCGTCGACCCGGGCCTGGTCCTTAACAGGCAACGAGGTGCCCGCAAGTCCGCCCAGCCGGTGGCCGGGAGTTCGATGTGGTCTGCACCCTAATGTTGAAACACATTATCAGTAACAATGGGTTTAATTTTGAAATATATTGTTAATCCATTACTCCGTATGTTCGAGAAATATCTCTATACGACAACGCAAATAACGCAATGTATGTTGTTGAATTGTCAAAATGAAACCCATTGCTAATAACAGTGTGTTACACAATTAGTCCGCTGGGAATCAAATACAAGAGCAATACTAAATATACGAGAATAATGCTAATGATGGGAATAGTATTAAATTTGACCTCTTCTGATACCTTTTTATGAATTCGAATATAGTTTTCCATAATTTCCTCTACAGTCGGCTTCTTTGCTAAAGAAACAGATATCCGATGCTTATCAAACACAAAACGAATACTCGTAAAACAACAATATCAAATTACAAAACAGATATTAATCCATTTTATACGACTCATAATTAATAGAGAATAGACAAGAAGCCTCATTATTCTGTAATTAACGACATTAAAGATAAATTCCAACGACATATCGTAAGATCTAAAACTTTTTACAAAGAAATGACGACTTCGTTTACGTTTTTATCGTAATTGGGCCGTCAAGATGATATGAATTTGGCAATCAAATAAATATTAGTCCGGAATAAGGACAGGTGGAGTTACGAAATTAGGGTTTGTGGTGCGCCCTTTGTAATTGAGATATAAATGTTGTTTCTTGATAAACTGCGAGGGGTTGGCTTTGATGTATTTAGCTGTTTTGTGAATATGAATTTGTGTGCTAAAATTGGTTTTTCTCCCGGATTAAGAATTCAATACATAAGTCATAACATACTAGTAACTAGAACTAATTTCCGTGCGTTCAGGCGCTTTTGCCATACCTATTATTGGAATCAATTGTAACAGCACATACTTACTTAGGACCCATTAACTTAATCAAATTTTATTCCGTGGTGCTTGGCAATCTGGGCTTCTCCCAGTTGCAATAATATCCCTTTGTGCCGATTGGCCTAGTTCTGTTCTGTCTCCTGCTTATGGAGGGAAGTGGAAAAAATATATTTTTTCTTACTCCTCCGCTATTGTTTTCTGATTAATTTCGTTGCGGGACCCAAGACAGTTGAATCGTTTCTCCGGGACTCGTCATTGCTCGGCGTTTTTCTGGCGGTCTCCACTGTTGATTCTGGCTTTCAGGAGTTGCAGTGGGTTGGGAACGGTGTGGCGGGTTTTGTCCCAAAAAAAAAAGTCATAATATAACATTATCAGGCTATAATATTCCCATTCCTGGGACACGGGCCTCGTTGAGAGGGAGTGAGCCATAATCTACCACGCGGGTCCAGTACGGGTTGGTAGATGACACATGTCTTCAAAGTTTTGCTTCTGGAAGATGAAGAGGTTTCCTCACGATGTTTTCCTTCACCGTTTTGCGACCAGTGGTGAAGAAATAATTTATACAAAGTAAAGCGCCTGGCAGGGTTCGAACCTACGACCTGCATCTTGTAAGTCGCGGCCGATACTATTAGGCTACCACTGCTCTCAGTAATTTGTATTGGAATTCAGTAATTTGTTTTCAATGGGATACGGGAACACTTGGTGTCAATTGGACAAGGCTTTTACTACTAAGCTGTTACATTAAATTGTACGGAATTATGAGGTACTAGATAGAAAAGGGAGGATTCTCCGACTAGCCGCCTAGCTAGTTTGTGCGATTTTGATCCATACTAATATTATAAATGCGAAAGTAACTCTGTCTGTCTGTCTGTTACGCTTTCCCGCTTAAACCTCTCAACCGATTTAGATGACATTTGGCACAGACAATCTTTAGACCCTGATAAAGAACATAGGTCACCTTTTATCCCGGAAAAATTTGATGTTCCCGAGGGAAATCTAAAAAGCGCAATATAACCGAACTCTAGTTTAAAATAAAAGAAATAGTTCTAAATAAGACGGTGACGCTAGTTTCGCCGAGTTAAAAGTCGGCACAATCTTAAAGAACATGATCTAAAAAAAGTTATATCTGGACTTTCAAGAGACCGTGGTCTCAATGTTTCTTTCATTTTTCCAAGAGACGTCAGAAAACGTCGACCTCATTTAGCTTAAAAAACCGGTCTAGGGCAAGTTAGACTCATTCACGAACGATACCGTACCATTATCTACACGAAAAAAACTATTTAGTATTTGCTGTTGTAGTAGCAACAGTATTATATCATCATTGAAAATTTAAACTATCTAGCTATCACAGTTCATAACATACTGTCTGATGGTAGATAGACACTGGCATTCTTAGGTCCGTATTACAGAACGTCACTCAAACTCAAGCTCTACTTAAGTCTCGTTTCAAGCCTTTTGATTGGTTGAAACTAGTTCTAAGTAATGCTTAAGCACAGATCAATGCTTAAGTAACGTTCTGTAATACTCAAAACTCAAGCTCTACTTAAGTCTCGTTTCAAGCCTTTTGATTGGTTGAAACTAGTTTTAAGTAATGCTTAAGCACAGATCAATGCTTAAGTAACGTTCTGTAATACGGACCTTAGTATTAGGTTCTCATTCTTTCCATGCAAAGAGTAAAAGAGTTTTGACAAATCTACTTATAGAAATGATTATTTAACTTTTAATCAATATTATTACTATGCACTACACGTTTGCTAACACAACGAAGGCTTTCGAAGACTATAATATAATAAATAATTATAATTAAATGTGTCCATAATAACAATTGTGTTCATAATTATAATTGTTTTCATAATTACGATAATAAATATCATCAATTGAAAATTTAAACTAGCTATCACAGTTCATAACATACTGTCTGATGGTAGATAGACAGACACTGGCATTCTTAGTATTAGGTTCTCATTCTTGCCATGCAAAGAGTAAAAGAGTTTTGACAAATCTACTTATAGAAATGATCATTTAACTTTTAATCAATATTATTACTATGCACTACACGTTCGCTAACACACCGAAGGCTCTTGAAGACTATAATATAATAAATAATAATAATTAAATGTGTCCATAATAACAATTGTGTTCATAATTATAATTGTTTTCATAATTACGATAATAAATAATTATTTTAGTTCACACAAAGTCATGTGTAATCATAACAAGTGTGAA
Organism: Sesamia nonagrioides; assembly: GCA_017933935.1. NCBI lineage: Eukaryota > Metazoa > Arthropoda > Insecta > Lepidoptera > Noctuidae > Sesamia > Sesamia nonagrioides. Next base: position 343,684 of record JADWQK010000106.1, read on the forward strand.
GCCTTACGCATGTCGTGCGTACAATATTGTATAGGTGACTGTCGATGGACAATTATGCGCGCTTCACGACTCATTACAACCGTCAAGATTTAAACAACTACTGAAATTGAGTGGACAGAATCCTTTGATGAGAGAATTTACACGTTTACAATACTAGCTACGCCTCGTGGTTTCATCCGCGTAGGTTTCGATATGTGTTTTTTTATATGCTTCGCTCCTATTGGTCACAGCGTGATGTTATATAAGCCTAAAGCCTTCCTGGACTAATGGGCTATTCAACACAAAAATAATTTTTCAAATCGGACCAGTAGTTCCTAAGATTAGCGCGTTCAAACAAACAAACAAACTTTTCAGCTTTGTATATTAGTATAGTTGTAAAGAAAACCCCGTCCGACCTGTAAGGATAATAAAGGTGAGGTAAACCAACCATGACCAAATAAAATATGAAATTTTACATAATCATCATAGTAACAATACTAAAGAACTTTGAAATAATCTTTTCTCCGCGAATTAATTCCAACTCGCCCAAAATTTGGTAATATTTTAATAAGTGATCATCATCATTTTTGACGGTATTAATATGAGCGAATAGCGATGCGACCGCGTGCCGCGTGCCCTGCTCCCTTTCGCCCGCGCATGTAGGGAATACAAAACGATCTTTTTGCCTGATTGGCCTGGGTCTTGGATGTTTAATATGTATTTATTATAAATATAGTATCGTTGAGTTAGTATCTCATAACCCAAGTCTCGAAATTTCTTTCTTTATTTAATCTGTGTGATTTGTCCGTATAAAACATGGCGGGCAAAAGGGGGCAGGGCACGCGGCACGCGGTTGCATCGCTCGTAATTCGCTCATAATAATACTGTCAAAAATGGTGTTGTCACTTATTAAAAAATGACTAAATTTTGGGGAAGTTGGAATTAATTCGCGGAAAAAAAAGCTTATTTCAAAATTCATTAGTATTGTTACTATGATGATTATGTAAAATTTCATATTTTATTTGGTCATTACCTAACCTTTATTAGACTTATGGGTCGGACGGGGTTTTCTTTACATATTGTATAATAATGATACTTTTTCTCCAACCTAAAAGCAACAAATTATTTTATAATATATACAATTAAGCAATTTGAGAAAACAACAAAAGCAAACAAAATTAAAATTCTACTCATCCCATCACCTAAACTGACACCAAAACTACCAGGCAAACATATTCACAAAGATGTTAAATCCACAGGTCAGGCCGGCGTCAACCAATTGGGAGGCGTGTTTGTCAACGGCCGCCCCCTTCCTGATGTGGTTCGAAAAAGAATCGTGGAACTGGCCATCATGGGAGTAAGGCCATGTGACATCAGCAGACAGCTGCTTGTGTCACATGGGTGCGTGTCCAAGATCCTGACCAGGTTCTACGAGACTGGCTCTATAAGGCCAGGGTCTATTGGAGGCAGTAAGACTAAGGTGAGTGTGTTTTATATATTAGAAAATTTATATTTTTTGTGTTTATGAGAAGGGGGTTTCCATTTCGATTTCCGAACTTACTTTTTAATGTTTTCTTTGATATAGTCAGCGTATTCACAATTTTAGGATTTGATGTTTTTTTTTAAAGACTCGGATGTGTTTTTATTGTGTCTTATCTGCTGCCGTGAGTCTTGAGTTAAAAATAAGTAAGATTTATTGTTAAAATTAATAAAAAGCAAAGTATTGATTTATTGATATGTATGTTTTTTTTAAATGCTTTTACATTGGCTGCTTTTTATCCTGGATTGTAGATGAAGTCATAGGTAACAGCTAGTTTTCTTAACATTAATCTATTACACTAGCACTCAATAGAACAGATATATTTAAAACTCAGTGGCCAATATACAGGTAAGGGTCAAAAGTGTATTACCACTTTTGAACTTTATTACAATGACAATATGTGTCAATAAAGGTACTCCACTTTTGACACTTACTGTACATACTTGACTACCTGATATTTTGTAAATACATAGTGTTTAGCAGTTGTTTAAGCTAAACACCTTTTAAACAGGACATTATTATATGGACTTTGACATAACATTACCATTAGACATTGACCAAATGTTTAAGAATTTGTGGTACGACCCTAATTCTATATCTATCTATCGAAAACTTCAAAGCAAGCATTCCAAGGTGCTCACGACCGAAACATGAACGTAAAATGTTTCGAAAATCTTAAGAATCTTTCCAAAATCCCGCCGTTCTTTTAGCAAAAGTTTGTAAGTAAAAAGAAAATTTTAATTGCGGTAGCCTTGTAGACAAGATCCAACTGTTCCGTTCGATTCGCAGTTAAAAATGCGACTGCTGTGCTTGTGGTCTTAGGATCGATTGCTAGGACGGCCAAAGTGTAATTGGAGTTTTTCATCACGAATGTCTTACTAACAGCCCGGATTTTGGAAGTTGGTGTTGTGATAGGCATCCACTCTATTAACTTCGAAGCATGTCAAGCCGTTGGCCCCTCGCCTGATCTCTTCCATCGGACTATAAGATTGAAGGAACAGAAAGTACACCTGTGTTTGTGCACACACTTGTACATTACAATATTTCGTGTGTAATTGACTAATCCCCGTTGAAATTGGCTACCGTGAACAAAATCCTTCATGGGGATTATTATTATTATTATTATTATTGAACAGGACTGGTACTTGCTGCTCTTTAGAGTCATCGTGACAAGGTTATGCCAATCAGTAGCCATCATAAACAAATAATTAAAGACTGATCCTTTGCCTCTTATGTGCAATTAAAATAGTAATTTTTATTTTTTAAAGTTTTGGCGCAGTCATTAAAAAATAATAATAATCTAAGAGACAATAAATCAGGAAATAAACTTGGAAGTTTCTTGATCAGTAATTTAAATTCAATCAAATCACTTTTTAGCCTTTTGACCGGGTATGCAATTGCTATTTATAAAAAAAAATCCAAATCTAAAATTGTATTCTGAACATTCTACATTCAAAAATAATTTTAAACAAATAAAACTTAAACACGCAATTGTCAAAAAATAGAAGAAGGGAAAACAGAACAGAATGGTCAGTCTGCGTATCGATACTTATTACTTGGCGATTCGAGTTCGTGACGCAGCCAATCATTAGAAGTAATTATAAACTATTTTACATAATAATTATGCATTATGAACCTCTTTTCTTCCTTATTGGCGGATAAAGTTTATGGTCACAGCTTTTAAAATCAAGTCGATTAATCGCGCCGGAATTGACACTGAGAATAACGGTACGATGAATAAAATACATGTGTAATGTGTATATATGTTTAAATATACCAAATTACTACACCGTTTGCCATAAAATTGTCATCTCGCCATTCGGATTCCAAAAACAAAAGAAAAATTGCACCTCAGTTTCCTCAAAATTTTTATGTTACCTAATGTCGGAAGATGCAAGACAAAAAATGTAAATCAACAGTGTTGTCGGCTCATCGTCGATAGCCGGCGAATCGGGCGGGTCACGCAGCCAATCACTAGTAATTATAAACTATAAAATTTTTAACCGGCACCGACTTTCGGCTTCTTGAGATGGCCTTTCGACACGCCCGTAAGGTGCGCAATCGGAAGGTTAAGTGAGGTTCTGTATGTCATTTTTACCTACGAAGAAAAGGAGGAGGAGGAGAAACCTACGTTATTAAATAAAAGTTCTAACAAAAATACTTATATCTATGTATTTCTGTAGTGAAGTTTATTTTTACTTAAGTTAATTTTGCTTTGCTTCTGAACAAAAATATGTAATACTTGAAGATAGACTCAAAAATAAAACAGTGTTATTATCACTATTTTTGTAAAGGTTTTTCATTATCGTAACTTCAAATTATGTTTTTCGAATAGAATCACAATAAAAACCAGTAAATTTTTTAAACCTTTCTAAAACATTTCAACCGTGGACCAAATACCGTCATCTAAACGTTTTACTAACAACAACAAAGAACCCAAGAACAGAGTTCGGTAAGCGTATTCGACATCGACCTCACTAAATTCGGTACGCCAATAAAAGAACCATTTGTTCTTCCTCAAACGGACGCCGACATCAAAAAATTGATTACAACAAAATACTCCGAAATCACCGAATACTTTTATTGACGGTGTTATGGGAACACTTAATTGACTACTAATCAAGGTGATCAAACGTCACGTACAAGCCGATCCATCGTACATTTCGATTTAAATCGGTATATATAGAATTATATCGATATGACAGTGAGTAGTGAGCTCATCACTAAAATCGGAACCAATTGTGAATTATGTAAAACGTTTCATTTTGTAATTATATTTTCGCGTTTTTTTAATCATTTTATGGTTATATTATATGGCTGTTTTATATGCTGATTGAATAAATAATAGCGTGGCATTCACATCAATGTTTTCGACATAGTATCCGTGGGATAAAAATAGCAAGTTTTTGTTAGATACTTTCTAAATGCAGCTGATATTTTTATTACAATGCTTTAAAGTTATAACTTCTCATCATTTCGTATATAAAATTGATTGTCCTGACTTTAAAAATATCGCTTTCTCGCTGGAGAGATCTTCTTAAATCATAGAAAGATACATAGATAAAAGAAATTAGGCATGGGAAAAATATATACGTAATTTTTTTTTTTGTTTTTTGACAAAAAGTTAGCAAAATTTATGCTCATTTTTTTCTTTACGGTTCGATCTTATTTGGAACGGTGCCAAGTTAGATGCGTTTTAATCTTTTAATAAATTACCGAATAATGAATTGCCAACCTGTTGCCACCGAATAAAATTCACGTGGGAGGATCCATTCCGCTGTTTTATCGTTCCTAAATGAATTTAAACATTTTTGAAACTAAGCACTTAATTTAATTTCTAACGCAATCTCCTTTAGAATTGCATACTTATAAAAATCTAATTTGAAATAAACAAGAATAATAGCACGTGAAATTGAACAAATTTTAATAATTTACAAGAAGGAGACACAATTTCCTATTCCATTTTATCCCCAAATTAAAATTAAAAAAAGTCATTTTTTTTTTCTTAAAAAAAATAAATTGTTAAACTTCAAAATTATGCAAGCACTATTATGCCAGTACGATAACCTCAATTAATTAAACACTACAACCAAATCAAAGGTATAAACGAACAGCAACGATTTCTCTGTGAAAAATCGTTTGATTGGACAATTTGCGCTGCCTTGGGTTTTAAAAGGTTAAAAGAATATCGTTTGAGGCACCTTGGAGTCTTATAACCCTATTTAGGTTGATCGGCAATACTACTCATAATTGGATTTTCCTTGTAAAATAAGTTGACTGCAATTCTGAATAATTTAGCTAGAATTACGTTGCAATAGTTTTTTTTTTTTTTGTGTGGAGTTGAGCCAAAGGCCAAACTATTTCAATAGCCCTTTATGAAACATAGATGTGTTGCTGATCAATCGATCTGTCTGTCGTTTTTCCAAATTATATTGGGGTCAGCTTCTAGTCTGACTAGATAAAGAAGACTTTTGGGCTTCTTACTATCGTCGTTACCCGTCGGCTAAACGTATTTTTTTTATATAAATTATAAGATAGCGCTTGACCGCAATTCCGCCTGGTGGTAAACAGTGACGCAATCGTTGATGGTAAAGCGCACTAGTTTATTAAGAGCCTATTCACTCTAGCCTTGATTGTATTTTTTGTAGTCCGACGGAAACACGCCACTGGCAAATTGTTCCAGTCCCTCGATTTACGAGGTATAAAGGAGGAGGCGAAACGCTTCGTCCGGATCGTAGTGGTGTTAACGACGTAAGGGTGGAATTTGTCGTCCGATGGTAGAACGGAGATGGGGGAATTAAATCATGCAATTCCCTCGCACACTCCCCAAAATGCATCTTATAGAACACCGAAAGGCGGGCTACTCTACGCCTGTGCTCTAGGCTTTGGAGACCATCTCGAGTTCTGTGCTTTGAAATCTTGGTATGTAATGGATAGTCACCCATCCATCAACCGACCTCAGCGAGGATTGCTTAACATTGAAGACCTTGGAAGGGGTCCGTGGCTAAATAACAACAGCCACACCTGGTATTATTTAACCACAGGCGGTTTCCCTAAAAATCTTCAACGGTCCATATTTCCAAAACACCCTAACTAAATACCAAAACCGCTCGTTACGAATCTCTAAATAGCTCCATACGCAAGAACATAAAAACAGCCAAACGTGAAACATATAAAAATCGTACACAGTTTTAAATAATTTGACCAATTCAAATCACTAGTGTGGGAAACCACGCTATCTTCAACAAAAAATTTCTTACAAATATTTACCGTTATTATTTCAGTTTAGGAATAGCGAAAACTCGGAATAAACGGTCGATTATACCGTGTAGCTATTATAAAATTACGTTACGCTTTTTCTAAGTTAATTGGTGATCACTTCAGAAGCATATTTTTGTAGTTTTACCGGCTGGTTGGGCTTCTACTTTTAATTAAAGTTTAAGTTGTTACGAGCCGTCTAGCTATTCGTTAACCTTAACTGTGGTTCTACACGAAAGTTTAATCATCTGTAATAGCTGGTCGGGTACTAAATGGTAAACAAATGAAGCGCTTTTGAGTTTAGATGTTTTATTGTTAACACTTAGAGCTGGTAGCATGGCTTACAGCAGTCTAGAATACAAAAAATCATTTTTTTTAATATATATATATATATATATATATTTTTTAGAAAAAGGTCGAATATAAAAGACTCGGATATAAGAAATCAAATACATAATTCCAAGCATCCTATTCATCTCTGTATAAACTACAAGAATCTTTATTCTCATCCTAATATTGTTGCAGTTACGTTGCTGCCATTGATAAGTCTGTCAAAAGTAGGTATTGTGATCTTCATTTTCGCCTGTTCAGCTGTTGATATACTGTCACAAGTCTATTACAAATTGTGATTTCTCGGTGGTAGGCCATAACATCGGCTGCCGGCAGAAGTTACCACCTACCAGACAAAGTCTTGCCGCCATGCTATTTGTTGTGTTCCGGCATGATGTCTGGTGAGGCCGTACGGAGGACGGGTCTGAGCAGTTGTGTTGCGATGTGTACCGGGTACGATGCGCCAAATCGTCTTCATTCCTATTCACTAAGTTTTTTAAGTGAATAGGCTTTATAAACTAGGGCGCTTTACCGTCAACGATTGCATCACAGTTTAACGGGATTGCAGTCAAACACTAGTTTATTGTTATTAAAAAAAAATGGTCTTAGGAGATGTAACTTTGAGGAAATGAATTCAATCACAATGATTTATAACCCGAATGAGTTCTAAAAAACAAAACGGTTTCTACGTTATTGTTGTCCGATATAGATATTTATTGATTTATTGGGATGTGACTGTTTCTGATGGGATCAATGATACTAATTATGATAGATCGCACCATTTATCGTCGAATTATGATAATCCGTCATAAAACCACAGAATATAAAACTTATTTTGACAAAGTAATTTAAAGCGCTTTAACATTTTTAGTTACACTTTTTAAGTAATAATTATTTATGCGTCAAAAACTTTTCCGCTGAAAGAATTTCGCTTGGATTTTGCGACAGTTTATGATTGAGTTAATTGAGTTCACGATTAAACGAATAAAAATCAAATTGTTCTTAGTATACCTACTAAAAGTATGGGTAGGTATTTTACTTATAGGTAAAAGAAATACTCATGAATACAATCAGACTCACTCTATTAAATATATTAGTAAATTCCCAATATTTTAGACATGTTTTGTTTTTGAAGGTTTTTGCTTACAAGAATTGGCCTTTCGGACACAAAATAATGTCAAGATTAAAATAACTATAGTAAATACTACTACTAGATCACATCTTTTATTTTATATAACTATAAACTAGCGCTTGACCGCTATCCCGCCTGATGGCAAGCAGTAATGCAATCGTTGATGGTAAATTGCGCTAGTTTATTAAAGGTCTTCATCATCAACCTTTTTATCGTCCCACTGCTGGGCACAAGTCTCCTCTCATACAGAGAAGGTTTGAGCGTAATCACCACGCTTGCTCAATGCGGGTTGGCGATTTCAGACTTAAAGTCCAGGTTTCCTCAAGATGTTTTCCTTCACCTTCAGTCATTGGTGTCCAAGATATACTTAGAAAGTACATATAACTTTAGAAAAGTTACATTGGTACTTGCCTAACCTGGAATCGAACCTGCGCACTCATACTTGAGAGGCCGGTCTTTTAACCACTAGGCCACCACGACTCACGATTAAAGGTCTACTCACTCAAAAAAAAACAGAGTGAATAGGAAGGAAGACGGCAGTTGAGCGAGGTGACCCAACAACACGACCAAAGATGCTGCGCCAGAGGGAGATTGATCTGGACCCTTCCCGACGGACACAACAACGTTTACCGCATCGTACCCGGCACACATCGCAACAGAACTGCTGAGACCCAACCTCCGTACGACTTCACCAGACATCATGCTGGAATATGACGAACCGCTTGGCGGCAAGACTGTCTGGTGGGTGGTAACTTCTGCCGGCAGCCGATGTTATGGCCTACCTAAAAAAAAAACATATCTAACACAAACCTAGAGATTTTAAAACATTCCATAAACCACCCTGGCTTTAACCCAACACACCATTTATAATTTCTAACATTTGACATCTAAATCGCAATCTCAGTCGCACAACGGAAACGTCATAAAAGACTCACAAAAGGTCAACCCTTCGAAAGCGATAGGCTAACCAACTAACCAAGATATTTGCATGAAAACATTCACATATATCCCTATCTCCGCTTTATGACCGAGAGTTATAGCCTTTATGATCGATGGCCAGTATTTATGGCCAAATGACCGTAATTAGTGGGGCCGAGTACCACTGGACTTTATAGCTGGGCGGCCCGCGATTGAACATTGCTTTCACACAGCGTTTTAGTGTGAAGTTTTCGAATTTGTATTTGTTCTGCCCGGATATTTTTGTATATTTATTAGCGGTACAGTTTAATTGTAGTTTTAGAGGAGTTTTACATTTATTGTGGTGTATTCGTTTATGTTTTGTAGCTTACTGTATTGGGTGTTTAAAGAGGGTTTGGGCTTGTTATAATGACCTAATAATGCTTTGCGACGCGCTGTCGTCTGTACTCTTTACGTAGGTTATCCTTTTGTAACCTTTCACTCAATTCTTTGGATAAATAATTCTCTGTCCTTGACGAAAACCTTAGAAACCTAAAGCCATGCTCTAAATATGTTGTACTTCAGCCTGTAATCTCCTCTATACTCTGACTCGCCTTTTCTTTTCGAGAGGGAAGGGTCTGAAATCCATCACGCAGTTCAGTTCAGGTTCGACGTCTCATACGCCTTCGGATTTTTGGTCCTCTTGAGTTTATCCTAAAGTCTTACTCGAGAATTGGGCTAACTAATGCCAAAAGAATTTTGAAATATAACTGGTAGTTAAGGAAAGCCTGTTTAACCAAACAAATGCTTCAGATTTATAATAAGTATATGGATTAACATTCATCACACATCGCAAGACACTCGCATATCCAACAAATCACGTACACATCACTAACACAGTGTAACTAAAACGATTGCCACACAGCATATGGAAATCCGTCCACTCGTAATGAATGGTGTTTGCGCAAGCTTATAGAGACAGAAGTATTTGTTACCGTCACTATGCTTGTGTACTGGTATTAGTGCTTGGCCAGACTGGAAATGCGGCGCGGGGCGCGGCGCGGGAGCTGTGACGTGAGCGATTTGTCTGTCCGCAGTCAAGCGCAGTGTCAACTCGCGCGGTCAGTACGAAATGGTTTGAGATCCCCCCTCACCGCGCGGTTTCTCGCTTGCCGCCCGCGGACTCACTGCGGACACTTTCATGAACGAACTATGGTTTGAGTTGCACGCGTACTCATCGCGTTATGTCGCCCGCGCCTCTCGCCGCGCCCGCGTTGTTACCATGGACGCCTGATGTTTGAGTACGGCACACCGCGCCCGCCCCGCGCCCGCGTTTGCAGTCTGGCCAAGCACTTAGACTCGTGAATATAACGACTTCGTCACAGAGTATTGATTTGATACAGTTTAATGATATATGTTGTGTTATGTATCATATGTTTCAAACAAATGCACGATTTTGTGTCAATAGACTTGTTTTACACTTGGTTAAAAGAATAGGGTAGTTGACTAAAAAAACTAATTAGTCCGTCAGTCAAATTTCCAAAAAATACTAGAAACGTATTTTTTACTTTTTTCATAAAAATTAAGACGAATACCCACACCACAGTGCGTTGAAAACTCGTGTGACGTCACTGCACGCTACACTTTTTAGCGAACAGTGACGTCACCAGCCACCACTCCTGATCTTTGATGCCTTTTATATTTGTCAATTTTTATTGATTTGATTTAACAAAATATACGTATCCAATATTTTTCTATAATCTGAATGACGGACTAAATAGGATATTTTTTTTTTTACCCAGGAAACATCCCTATTATATATGCTCGTAGGTATATATATTTTTTTATAAACTAGTGCTTCACAGCAATTCCGTCTGATGATCAGCAGGGATGCAATCGTTGATGGTAAAGCGCGCTAGTTTATTAAAAGCCTATTCACTCTAGCCTTGAAGACACTTAAATTGTAGTCAGACGAAAACACCACCGCTGGCATATTGTTCCAGTCCCTCGAAGTAAGTGGTATAAAAGACGAGGCAAAACGCTTCGTCCGGATGGTAGTGTGAACAACGTCAGGGTGGATACTCGCCGTACAACTGGACGTCCGATGATGGAACGGAGATGGGGGAATTAAGTCATGCAATTCTTTTGCACTCTCCGAAATGTATCGTATAGAACACCCACAGGCGGGCTACTCATCGCCTGTGCTCCAGGCTTTGGAGACCGTTTCGAACAAAATCTGGGTCTCCAATTACCCTCTTCGCACGCCTCTATACGGAATCCAAAGTTGCCAGTAGGCACTTTGCAGCTCCAGTCCAATTGTGGCTGCAGTTATCTACACAAGAATGAACCTGTGCTTTGTATAACATTAGAAGCTGTACTGGTGTGAAGTACCGCCGGACCTTTGCAATAACGCCAAATTTCCTGGCAGCCTTGGCTTTGGACTCAATAAACTGCCCAAAGTTTAGGTTCGAAGTTGCTAATTTCAAATTGTAAAAAGCAAAGAAAGACGAGGCTATTGTTTTTTGTTTTGCTTTTTAAACCTTCAAAAGTCGTCTGGACTTTGGGGAAAAAGACCAGCAAGCTGGAATTCTTCCCCTACTAAAACCAGCCCGGTAATCACCATCAGCACATGAAGGGGGCACTTACAGTGAAATTACTTTACCCTTTTACCTTTCTCGAAAAGGTGTGAATGAATATCTTTCTAGAAGCAAAGACAAATGCTGGAAAACTCTTTAGCCATGCTTTCCCAACCATACTTCATTACTTAAACCTCAAAAGCTCTAGATACGCCTCCAACGTCCGTCTCAGCGCAAACCCGAGGTGTGAGCTCCATTCATTGTTTATGACCAATTAGAAACCTTGCACAGTTCTGCGAACTTCGTTAATATTTGACGTTTACTGCATTACCGTTGCTCTAATATATGAAAGGCATGATGCGGCTGCAGTCTTTTGTTTACGCTCATTTTCCAACTGGTGAGCCCACGCTCACCAGTTATGGTATGTGAAACTATGGTAACTGAAACTATGAATTTACTGAACTAAGAATAATTTTGATGAGGCCATAAATGTTATTAAGACACTCGACAATGATCAATGACATTATAAGAAAAGAAAAGGTAGATAGGTTGAGTAGTTAGATAGGTTACTAATACAAAATAATATGATCTTAGAAAAAATTACCTTTTTCGAAGATCATACTTTAGATATGTACCTAACCTACACTTAACGTAACGTAACGTAACGTTATTTACACTATTTGATGACACCAGAATATATAACAAATAAATATAAAACAATAAATAAGTATATACAAGTCTGCATATATACCGATAAGAGAATGAAAGAAAGAAAAAACCTATATTTATTCTTAATACTTAATAATATCTTCTTCTTCAGCCTATAGAGGTCCACTGCTGGACAAAGGCCTCCCCCAAGGCTTTCATTGCTTTGAGGGGGTTTGCCATAATCCCCACGCTTGGCAGGCGGGTTGGGGATCGCAGTAATTTAATATTCCACAGGAGAAGCGCTGCTGTCCGCTTCCCTGGTGAGAGTTCCCTTAGTTGCCTCTTACGATATCCACGAGTGGATATGGGTTGGTACTATTCTAAAACAGGTACCATACGGGTTAATAATATAATTGATACTAATTAAAATTTCGATTAAAATTGTAAACAATATCGTTGAAGAAAATAAGTGTAACAAAACTTACCATCAACACTAAAAACCTCCTTTTCAACAATAGACATCAACGCCAAATTCCCATACATAAATAAATCCCAATAACAAATTCATATCGATTAAAAAAATGTCGTATGTTACAAACGGACTATGTTCACAATTATACAAATACGAACAACTCGAACCAATTAAATACAATACATCCGATCAACCTTAATATTCGGGGTTGAGGCGCAAAATAGAAAGGTGCAGAAGGTCAAGTCCATACAAAGTTTACAACATATACGCGTACTGTTCCGGACATAAATATAATACAGTTCGGCCGTCGAGAAAACGCGTTCCTGATACCTGGCAGTGCGAATTATAGTAATAAAGATTAAATTCGCAAAACACGTATTCGTGTCAAAACAGATGCCCTCGTCGGCTGCGCCTTATGGACTGCTCGGCAATAATGCCCGATTCTATAAATCGTCCATTAATATCTAATGTCGATATGACGATAAATACATGTTTTTATTTTTTACAAGGCATATACGTAGGAATATGGGAGTCAAGGTCAAGCTCCCCGACCCTGTCAAAAATTCCCAATGAAACTTGAGCCTAAAAGCTTTAAATATAAAGTTAAAAATTTAACATAAAAATCTGATAGATTACAGCTTGATGTGATGTCATCTGTACATCGGCCTTAATCAGATGTGACACCTTTTAGAATACAATAATATCGGACATTTCATGGGTTATGATGATGACGATTTCAAACAACTGCCTGTCGTGAGTACGCTTGTGCTCACTTAACTTCGCGTACGTGAAGCGAGTGTTGTGCTTTGCGAACGTTTTAAGAAGTCGGCCCTCTGTCATCATCATCATCTCAGCGTTAATCCCAGTCGCATCCGAAGCTCTTTCTGCTTTGGAGTCTGGGGTCCGCTTTACCAGTCTAACTGCTGATTTGGCTAAGCTTCGATATTTTCCGTGAAGCGACTGCCGTCTGACCTCCACAACCCGAAGGCGATATCGAAGCTTTGCAGTCAGACCGTCAGCCCTCTGTATCTATTTATTATGTGGCTTAGGGTAGGGGCGACCCTGTTTATCTTAATAACATGTTAAAACATCGAGTGTCGCGATCGAGGGGTTAATTTTTACCTGAGTGTGGTTTTGTTCGCTCATTTGCGGTATCTATTTGATCGAGTGAGGGATTCTTTTTTACTTTTTTTATGCTGGCAATTTTTGTGGGATTCGTGCAAGAAGTTTTTATTTTTAATCACAAGCCTATAGGAGGTTATTAGAAGGATTATTATAAGATATAGAGGACTTGAAATATTTCTGTGGACGTGAATTTGATTAAAATATATAATAAAAACAATTACTGATTAACAGGAACACAATTCGATTTCTATGAATACATTAAAAAATTAAATTGCTTATTAATAAATATACGAAAATTATTGAAAAAAATAAACACCTGATAGTCATCGCCTGAACGCCATGAGCCATGACATGCCAAACTGACATTAACAGCATTTTCAAACAACATAACACGGTAATATTAAATATTCATCGCTGGCAACACATTACCTGTACGGGTTTTTAATTGACCTGGCAATACCGAAGCGTGGTGTTTTGTATAACTCGTACATTACATTACGTGTGTATTTCTGTGATAATTATCGGCTTTAATGTTTAATGTCGATGATTTGATCAATGTCTGTAATTATTAGACAGACTTGTCAATTCAGTGGATTATTTTAAATACTATGGAAGTAAAATAGGATTGTATCTAGTTATGAATCTGTATTATCTGTGATTAGTAAAAAAAAACTTCATTTAAAAGAGTATGCTTGAAAAAAGGTCTTGTATAAAAAGTGTGTCCTTGGAGTTTCTAGCCCGTTCTTCTGTATATTCCTTACTTCTCATTGATAAAATATTAAACTAAGGTAGATATGTCATTAGCACTGAAAATGAAGCGTACAAAAGGAAGGAAAGTCCTGCATCTCGCCTTAGTCACTCTCGATACACTCGTAAAAACAAACGACAAACACTAACAGCGCAAACGACAAACACTAGCCATCTTTTTCTTCTCTATGCTTTAGATTGTGCCCCCTCTCACTCACACTGTACCAATGTATGTCGAATAAAAATATGCATGTTGCTGCTGCTGTGTTCGGCCCATTTTTTTTTTGGTCAGTTTGTTAGAATATATCGTATCTGTTTAATATTTTATCAATGTTACTTCTATTTCTTTGTTCTTCAATTTGTACTATTTGCAACATAATGTTTTCTTTTTACTAAATAAATAACTTATGACTTACAGAGATCTACTTTCTGAAAAATTCAAAAGTCCCTAACTATGATTACCCTAACAATAAATACACTTACTTTTGAGTTTGAAAGAGTGAGTGTGCTATTGCTCACATTGACGCAAAGAAATTGAAAAAAGACAAATCACACCAAATTAGTTTGATTACTAAATTAATTTTACTAGTGTGATTTGAGTGGTTAGCATAATTTTCAAATATTTGTATGACCTACAAGTAATTGTTCCGGGTCCGGCTGTTTGTGATTTTATATGTTTGTAAACGCTCCCACGATACAAGAAAAGCCACCACTTTAAAAAAAAATAGTAATATCTGATCATGAAAATATGAAAAAGAATAATAAAGCGAGATATTTCCTAATAAATATTGTTATCAATAAAAGAATTGTATGAAGTTATAATTTTTTGTAAACGATATTTTAATAAAGACGGGATTTCCAAATCTTATCTCAATTCTTTAAAAGGTGTAACAAAACGGAAAATGTAAAGACAATCTAATTATTAGGTTATTTAAACATAATAATATAATTAAACTAACCGTATAATTAAGAAAATAAAAAAGTCGCAAATTAAACTCTTTTGTGTTATGATTCAGCAGATCGATTCTGTAGAAATCTCACCGTGAAAAGTTAGACCAAAACATTCACGGTAAGATGATTACAGCAGCGCACTGAAGGTATCAGCTCTGAGCTTTCGTTAACCACCGTGACACAAGAAAAACTAAAGTATGACACAAAAAAATGCGAGTGAAAAAAACGCGACTGTGATTATAAAAATCTAGAATGCTTCTACTCTTTTATAGTCGCCAAGACATAGCATAGACCAAAACTAAGAGTCTATATTCCATTAGTCATCATCATCAGCCTCTACTCGTCCACTGCTGGACATAGGCCTCCTTCATGGCACGCCAAGAAGCTCGATCCTGAGCAGTTCTCCGCCAGCCACTACCAGCCACCTTTTTGATGTCGTCGCTCCATCCCGCCCAAGGGCGTCCTACGCTACGTTTGCCGCAACAAACATTCCATTAGTATGTAGGAACAAATAAAAAAGGGATGCGTCCGCCTCTGTACATTTTCTTTGTGCGAAAGTATAAATAAATAAATGATTCATCATAATTTGCTTTGTACTTTGTACTAGTTTATAATAACAATAAAAAAGTACCTAATTGCGTAAAACACTATCTATAGCAATGGGTTTCATTTTGACAGTTTAACAATATTCATTGCGTTATTTACGTTGTTGAAAAGACACATTTTTCGATCATATGGAGTATTGGATTAGCAAAATGATTCAAAATGATTACAAGTAATAGTAAAAGTGTGTTACGCAATTGGAATGCTGGATGATATTGTCATTTTTTGGAATTATATCAACAGTAGTTGCGCCCCACGGGTTCACATAAGTTTTGACCCGTAGGAATATAGAGACAAAAATACATATACATATGTTAATCCTGGTTATAAACCATATTGTATGTGTGAAATTCCAACCAAACCTGTTTAGTACTTTTTGGGTGACATAGTAACGAACATTCATCCATCCGTCATCCATCTAGACTTTAACATAGTAACTGTTACATACGAGTACTTTAAATTATATAGTAGGATTCTTCTTCCTCAGCCTATAGAGGTCCACTGCTGGACAAAGGCCTACCCCAAGGCTTCCATTGCTTTGGGCGGGTTTACCATAATCCCCACGCTTGGCAGGCGGCTTGGGGATCGCAGTAATTTGATATTTCACAGGAGAAGCGCTGCTGCCCGCTTCTCTGGTGAGAGTTCCCTTAGTCGCCTCTTACGACACCGTACGGCATAGGCGTACGGGAACATATGGATTAGTACCTACTATTCTAGTCCCGGTATCACCGAAAAGTGATATGCAATGCTACTATACGCTAGTAGCATTGCATATCACTTTTCGGTAGATGGGTAATTAAAACTCAAAATACAAAGTTTGTTTATACACCACTAGAGTAGAGTAGCCAGCCTTTCGGTGTTCTATATCCTATAGAACGGGGAGTGTGCGATGGAATTGCATGATTTAATTCCCCCATCTCCGTTCCACCAGCGGACGACCCGTCGTACGGCTGGTTTCCACCCTTACGTTGTTAACACCACTACGATCCGGACGAAGCGTTTCGCCTCCTCCTTTATACCGCGTACATCGAGGGACTGGAACAATTTGCCAGCGGCGGTGTTTCCGTCGGACTACAATTTGAGTGTCTTCAAGGCTAGAGTGAATAGGCTCTTAATAAAGTAGTGCGCTTTACCATCAACGATTGCGTCACTGCTTACCATCAGGCAGGATTGCGGTCAAGCGCTAGTTTATAATATATATAAAAAAAAAAGACTAGCTTTCCGCCCGCGGCTTTCGCGTGGAGTTCGGTTATATCGCGCTTTTTACTTTTCCCTCCGAAGTATAAAAATTTTCCGGGGATAAAAAGTACCCTATTATTTAATCCGGACTTCTAACTTTACGCCTGCAAATTTTCAAAGCAATCGGTTCAGTAGTTACGGCGTCAAAGCGGAACAAACAAACAAACAAACTCACTTTCCGATTTATAATATTAGTAAGGATTGCACCGATAAACTCACTAAGCAAAAATATTAAGACACTAGCTTTCCGCCCGCGGCTTCACCCGCGTGGAGTTCGGTTATAACGCGCTTTTTAGATTTCCCTCGGGAATATCAATTATTTTTTTCAATAAAAGGTAGCCTCTGTCCTTTCTCAGGGTCTAAAGACTGTCTGTGCCAAATTTCATCAAAATCTGGTAAAAGGTTTAAGCGGGAAAGCGTAACAGACAGACAGAGTTACTTTCGCATTTTTAATATTAGTATGGATTATTAACTATATCATGTACTATAAACTGCTATAGTAAAATGCGAATAATAATGTTTGTCTCGCTTCTTTCATACTCGATAAGTAGGGCTTTAGGGATTTACTAGATAACTTTCACACGGAAAATCGACCGGCGTAAACAAAATGAGTATTATGAGCACACCCCGCGATAGATAAGTACCTAGGTACTTGGTTTATCAATGTTTAGTTGGAAAAACACCGGAAGGATGATTTTCAGACTTTTAAGAACGTTCACAGTCTCAGTCAGAGGCTTCGCCTCCTTTGTTCACAAACTCAATTTAACTTCAGTCAAATCAAATCAAATCATTTATTTCAAATAAACCAGTTACAGGCACTTTCGAATTGTCAGAAGGTCGGTCAGTCAATAAGATGAAGCTAGTCGCCCATTCCAAAGAGTAGGTACCTATGGAGAAGAACGGGCAAGAAACTCCATGGACACTCTTTTAAATTTTTAAGCTATTGTTACAAATGTTTGATTACATCATTCATGTTGAAATCAACCGCGTGAGAACGATGCAGAAATATATTGTACGCTGAGAGCGTCCATTATGGAAAACACACAAAAATCAATTCAGAAATTAAAATACGCCGTGGCAGCTAAGAGATGACCAGTCCCCTCTGACGGCGTCCGTTCACGAACATGACGTATGGATCAGCATCATTCAGCTCAACCATATCGAAGGGAACCCAATGACCCAACACACACGCCACCATCAGCGAGACATTTGAGTGAGCATGACATACTATCAACAGCCAGAGCACAATCAAGTCAATAAAAAAGACTAACCCAACAAATAAATGCCTTACAGCACATTCGTACATTGTGCTCACACGTTCTTTCTATTTTATTAAGAAAACGACAGAAGATATTATTATTATGTTAGTTTAGACCTGTCAAAATAGTCCGCTCCCAACGTAAATTGATGGAGTTTTGGCGGGAAAGTCAAGCTGAGTGTTACGCTCATTTGTCATAGGACTTTTAAAATTATTTATAGTGACGTTTACTAAATAAAAGTGCGTGATTTATGTAGTAAAAAGTGCATTCGGTAAATAATTCATAATGAACAGTGAAATATCGCAGCATAGTGACCACATCATGACTTTATCTCAAATCTCCCTCGTATGACGGTTCACGCGGCCGTCTTTTTCGACATGTATAATTCATTACGTGACATTGGCTAGATTCACAAACTGTGAGAAGTCAATAAAGAAAGAAAGAAAGATGTAAATTGATGCATTTTTGGTCGCCATGTTTATTTTCGCGTCTAAACTGTCTACAGAGTACCTAATTTAATTTAACAGCTTTAAACTAAAATGTTATCTCGATTTTCTTAATGAAATAGAATGAAAAAGATGCACTTAACTTCTTTTCTTTTTTTTTAGTGTGGCACTAGTTATGACTTTGTGCCAATTTCAAGTAAAATAAATATCTTCAAAAGTTCTTCTTTCTTTCTCTTATGGCTTTGCACGGTTTGTGCATTTAGCCAATATCACGTAATGAATTATTCATTTCGAAAAAGACGGCCGCGCGAACCGAACACGGAGGAAGTTTTGGTACAAAGCCATGATGTGGCCACTATGCTACAATATTTCACTGTTCTTTATGAATTATTCACTTAATGTACTTTTTACTATATAAATCACGCGTTTTTATTTAGTAAACGACACTATAAATAATTTAAAAGTCCAATGAATAATGAGCGTGGCACTCATCTTAGCTTCCCGCCAAAACCTCCTAGATGCACTTAACTTATAATTAGTTTAGTTTGTGAAAAATTGAATTGGCGCCACAGTCAGAAGATCTGTCATGAATACCTCTAATCTCCTACATTTTTGACTTTCATTATCGCTGAGATGACAATACAACTAGATTTTTATCATTATCATAATCAACCTAAATTGTCCCCACTGCACAGGCCTTGTCTTTCCAAAAGCGGGGCTGTGGTTAGGCGCTTCTAAAAAAAATAGACTCGCAAACACAGAGTTTTAATGAAACCATCAAAGCAATGTATAGCTTATCAGCTGAAACCCAAGAGATTATACAAACGTCAAAATCAACTGATTATAAAAATGACAGCTCCATAAAAAAGACGTTCGGAAACACACTCGAAATACGTAATTACGTCTTCCGTACATAATCAGAGGTCGGATCAGAGGGCAATTTGTAACAATAATGGTGCGATTGGTCAAGCGAGTCATGGGACCGGGTGGCACCTGTCACTATGTCAAACTATCGCGGGTGTTATCAGTTAGGCCTTAATAACCTCATGTGAACGGACAGGATGCGGGAATTTGGATGTATATGAATGGATTTTGTCGATCGTTTTCGGTTTTTAAAAAGATACGTGCTTTTGGTTTAATATTTTTTATCTGAAGTAAACATACGTAAAGAAAACCCTGTCCGATCCGTGAAGGTCTTCTTAGGTATTGTTAACTGATTCTAATAATGCCTACAAAGACGGGCTAAACTTAAAAAAAAATCCCCCTAAAAAAAATATTATTTCGAAAAAGCGAGGTAACTTATTACATGTGCGGTAGGCAACACGATAGGCATACATGCGCGGGTGAAGGGGGGCAGGGTACGCGGCACCTGATCACATCAATCATAATAATACTGGCTAAAATGGTGCTGTCACTTTTAAAAAAATATAAAATTTTGGGGAAGTTGGATTTAATTCACGGAAAAAAAAGATTATTTCAAAATTCATTAGTACTTTTACTATGATGATTATGTAAAATTTCATATTTTATTTGGTCATGTGTACCTATGTATATTATTGCCGATTAGGTACAACAATTTATCAAAAAATACAACTAACATTTTTAAACCGAGATGGAGATCGTTCCTTCTAATGTTTAATTTAATTAATTAATACTTATAAATATTTAATTAACCGGTTATTATGGTGATAACCTGCGAAGAGTTGACTAATGAGACTGAATGAGACACAATAAGAAATATTGTTCTAAGATAACGGAAGGACGTTCTAAAAATTAGCTAAAAAATACATAGGTAATACGATTAATAACTAAAAACACGTTTCTATTTTTTATTAAAAAAAAATAACCCAAATATCCTCTCACATTTTTATCGCTTGTTTTCTGTCTAATTAAAGTAGATAAAATTAAAATGTTGTGAACTTCAATTAAAACATTTTGTCCCATTAAAAATCGGGCATACTTACTCTCTAATACAAGCTAAGTCACATCAATGTTCGATTGATGTTTAAAATGTAAATAACAATCAAACATTTTTTTTCACCCAAGCATTATCTAACTACCGCGCTTTGTTTTAAACGAGCTAAAGCATATCAAAAAAATATAATAAAATAATTTATTAATTTATATTTATGTATTTTTTTTATTAAAATTATTTTATTATTATTCATAATGATCGCTAGCAGGCTCGATTGTTTATATGTGAATCACTGCAATGCCATCTCTCACGGGATGAAATAAACTTAAATATAAAGTAAATTGTTTAACATAGTTCTTAAGGTTTACTAACAATATCAGTCTTTGTAAAATAAAGATATTATTATTCCGTTTATTTCTCTACATTGACATATTCATTTACATTGCATCACCTCGCTCAACTGCCGTCTTCCTTCCTATTCACTCAGTTTTTATTTTATTGAATAGGCTTAATAAGCTAGTGCGCTTTACCATCAACGATTGCATCACTGCTTACCATCAGGCGGGATTGCAGTCAAGCACTAGTTTATAACTATTAAAAAAAAAACATTTTTAAATATTTGTAAAACATAAAAACATTTATAAAAATAAAAAATAGTGTTCCACCAACGGCGGGAGCGGGGTCCAAGCTACCGGTGGTTAGGGCTCCTCACGATGCGGGCCGTATCGAGGAGTACTGCCTTTTGAATCTGGCTCTTGATCCAACTATATTATTATTATATCACCAACAGAAGGAAATTTTAAAAATCTGTTCGAATGTACTTTTTTTTTTTTATTTTACAAGAATAACCTCTTTTTTTTTTTAATTACGTGGTCTCTATATCGAGTTAAACCACATCAACAACAGCAATAACTTAAAAAAGAGTATTTTTGAAATCACGCATGTTCTAAAACAAGCCAAAACACATCACTATCACAATTGATCGCCCAGCTTTTCGCAACTTAAGTCGGATTTGCCGCGATATCGTTCAGTTTATGTTGGCCCGTGGATTACGCCGTCAATATTATTACGCGCCTTTTAATACCGTTGAGCCGCGCCATAAAACATATTGGAAATTATTGCTTGATACGTCCACTATATCATGCTATTGGAAATTGCTGCTTTTGTGTGGAAAGGATGTCTTATTTAGGACGTTGGTGCTTAAGCCCACCAGTTTAGGTGTGGAATATTTTTCCTTAAATAGGAAAGATTGAGGTAATGTAGCTGGTATGAATTGGCAAGATATAAATTTAACTGCTTTTTTGTGTCGTCACGAAATAATTATGACAACACGGTTGGCACAGTGGCTGAGCGAAAGACTGCTGTGCGGGTTCAATTCCCGGTTCCGGGTCTGGTAGTTTGTGTATATGAGTTTAATTCTTTGTAAGCGCACTCATGACACGACAGTTTTTTTAATGATTATAAACTAGTGCTTGACAGCAATCCCACCTGATGGTAAGCAGTGATGCAATCGTTGATGGTAAAATGCGCTAGTTTATTAAGGGCCTATTCACTCAAAAAAAAAAACTGGTTGAATAGGAAGTAAGACGGCAGTTGAGCGAGGTGATGCAATGTTAAACCCAACAACACGACCAACTATGCTGCGACAGAGGGAGATTCATGTAGAAACCCTCCACGACTCCCGATACAATAACATTTGACGTATTGTACCCGGCACACATCGTAATACAACTGCTCAAACCCGTCCTCCGTACGGTTTCACCAGACCTCATGCCGGAACACGACGAATCGCTTGGCGGCAAAACTTTATCTGGTGGGTGGTAACTTCTGCCGGCAGCTAATGTTATTTCCTACCACCTTCTTCTATTCTTACTATGGGGCAATGTTTTCTTAAAAAAGAATTATCCTAAAAGAGCTTAAACTAGAGCAAAATGTATTTACTACGTTCTATAACTTGCATATCGAACTGGAGACCTGGTGGCCTGAAATACAGTCTTCGCAGCTTAGGCACCAGTCTCCCACAATATCTTTCTATAAGCCCATAAAAAAAATCGCAAGATATTCAAGGTTTTCTAACTAAAAATTCGATACTACTTAATGCTTTACTTACACCATAGTGTTAAACATTTGAAATGTAGCAACTCTGAAGCACAGACGACATTACAATATCAAGTTACTAAAATCTGTCAAATTACTTTATACATGTTCAACGTTATCGTTAAAGCTGGCTCAAGGTTGTATTTGTATTTGAAAATTTCACATAGCTTGACCTGAGTTGTCGTCCGTACATACCTAAGTTTGTTTCGAACATTTGAAAATCTTATAGAAGATATTGTTTTACTTAGATGTGAGATTATAAAGACAATTTATTTGTGTAGTTAAAAAAAACATAAAAATCGCAAAACAACGCAAAAAAGACATTTAAAGAGATAAACATCCTGCGGCATTACATGAACAGCCAGTCATAATGCCATTCTTACTCTATTTTCAAAACAAAACTTCACATCTGGCGCCAAACACCACTCCGTCCTTAATTCACAAAGGAGATCACAACACTTAAAACGGCATAAAAACTCTAATTACCTGACCTCTTCCGTTAAAAGAGGAAAGACACGTTAAACTGATAATTACCAAGTGCGTTTGGAATGGCTTGTCTTGTCCGGCCTTGGAACGCACGTTACCCTCAGTAAAAGAGCTTGGCAGATCGATTCACAGTTTTTTGCGGAGATTAAAGCTGAGATTCAGGGCAACGCTACATGCTGTTAAAGCTTTAAGTATAAGTATCGTTGCCATTTGAGGATATCAATTTCGTAAAATGACAAATTTGGGAGTTTTTGACACATTTGGAGACTTTGGATGTATCTTGATAAATAACGTACCGAAATGACATCAAAACTATAGTCTACCTAGACTCCATGTCTGTATGGGTTTCGATTTTTAATTTACGGCAAGTTCAGATCTAGCAGAAGGATGCCACTGATACCACAAACCATATAAAATCAAACTACCGTCAACACGAAAAGAACAAGAAGACCACTGTTAAATTGAGAAAAAAGAAAGAAAAACCAGATAATAAAATCTCAATTGAAGATGTCAAAAAGCTTTAGTTGCAAAAAATTAATCAAAAGTTAGAAAACCCAGACAAGGTGTCTATGACATAAAGGCCACGCCGTCATAGCGGCGGTAAGACCCTGCATAGAGAAGTGGATCGACCCGAAGAGGCATGGGGTGCTCACCTTCCGTGCGACGCAGGTGTTGACCGGACACGGGTGTTTCGGCAGTTACCTGTGTCGTATCGGTCGGGAGCCGTGCCATCACTGCGGTGGCCGGGCAGAAGACACGACGCGGCACACCCTCGAGGAGTGTCACGCATGGGACGAGCAGCGCCGTGCGCTCACCGCAGCGATCGGCGGAAACGACCTCTCGCTGCCGGCCGTGGTCAGAATCATGGTCGACAGCGGGGAGTCATGTGACGCGGTCGTCTCCTTCTGCGAGGAGGTAATCTCCGCGAAGAAGACGGCCGAACGGGAGAGGGAAGCACTGAGCACTCTCCGACGTCCGTCGCTAGGGCCGGAGTAGGCGTGTAGTGGCTGTTCCTATACGCCTACCTGATGGAAGGAGGGGAGAAAGAGGTACCCGTCGATCTCGCGCGCGGCGGGTCAAGGCCTGCCGGGGATGCGGTGAATGGCAAACCAGGCCCCGCACCCCCGGCTATAGGCAAGAAGAGGAACGCTCCAGTGGTTTTAGCCGGTGAGAGCCCGGCACACCCTCCGTCGACCCCCAGACGGAGGACGGTCTGATAGAGATTTCCACTGGGAGAACAAAAAAAAAAAAAGGTGTCTATGATATATGTTAAGTTTTTAACAAAAACAACCTTCACAACATACTCCTATAATTTCTTCTTTACAATTAAATTTGAAACAACAGACCAACACAGAAAACCCTTCATTAGGAATAGCTCGGATTCCTTCGCGAACCCGTCATGGATATAGTTTTTTCTGCTGAACTATTTGAGGCATGGAACACACTACATTGAAATATGTTGATGAGCTCATTATAAGAATAACTTCACACCTACAACCTGTCTCCAGGCAAAGGACATCGTCTTT
Source organism: Sesamia nonagrioides (assembly GCA_017933935.1). NCBI lineage: Eukaryota > Metazoa > Arthropoda > Insecta > Lepidoptera > Noctuidae > Sesamia > Sesamia nonagrioides. Next base: position 368,410 of record JADWQK010000106.1, read on the forward strand.
TATAGAAAACGCTGATGAATTACATAAAGCAGAGATTTCTTTAATTGATTATAAGAAGAATGAATCCTTTACAGTAAATACCAGTGATCGCCTAGTTGTCATCATCATCATCAACCTTCTTATCGTCCCACTGCTGGGCACAGGTCTCCTCTCATACAGAGACGGATTGAGCGTAATCACCACGCTTGCTCAATGCGGGTTGGTGATTTCAAACTTATAAGAGTCCAGGTTTCCTCAAGTTCCGCCTAGTTGTAATAGCCAAGAATTACGAGTTGTAGGTCATAGGTTCAAAACCAGTCAAAGTTGCAGGTGCACAGTCTAATACCTGGATGATCATTTCATAAGCCAATGCTTGTTAACTGACCATCGTTAACACCGAGACGAAAACTGAACTTGAAGTTAGGTAGTTATGCCTTATATAGAGAAAACTGGCATTGCCTTTTCATTTCAAGCCATCTATACTAATATAAAAAGCTGAAGAGTTTGTTTGAACGCGCTAATCTCAGGAACTACTGGTCCGATTTGAAAAAATATTTTTGTGCTGGATAGCCGATTAATCCAGGAAAGTTTTAGGCTATATAACATCACGCTGCGACCAATAGAAATGGAGCATATAAAAAAAACATATCGAAACCTACGCGGTTGAAACCACGCGATCCGCTAGTCATTATTATATTCTTTTTTTTTTTAAGCATGCTTCTTCAGATGACTACCACAGACCTTACTAAAGTTGGTTAAAAATCTGTCAGTAAAATTATCAATATTTTATGCGGTTCTTCATAATTTGCGTGATATTGTGTTTACATAAATGTTGACTCATCGGCTATGGTCACCGGAAAAATCCATTCCCCTTTGTTGATTCAGAATTTTGAGGCATACTAAAGCATGTTTATACATTGCTGACACGCCCGTCATCCACGAAGGTTACCCTTCCAAAGAGCAAAGGGCATGAAAGTTATTCAATCGTTTAATATGCAAATCTGTAAAAATATATGCAGGTAACCTTCATCGGAACTTTATCATTACTTTGATAGGTCTTGAAAGGCCACAATAATGGTTGGTCAATCAATTTTTTTTACTGCTGTCTTCAAAGATTATTTGGCAATTCCCCGCTTTTATATCAAATCAAAGTAGACCCAAGCAATGTTTGACACAAAAATTTAAAACCTACAGAATTTTGAACTTCGATGAGAAACCTAAATATATTTCTTTTTTATGTTTATGGACCTGACTCAAAACTAAACCTGCGAACAGAATTGCAAGTTTTTGATGCAAGATTCATTGAGCTACGTGAGTAACTTCGTTTTGTAACTTGAGTTTCAGCTTCAGTCATCATGTACATACTTTTAGCGTAGTGTCTTTGATCTTATATACATATTTTGTTTCTAGTTTACATCAACCTTAAGCTCTTAGACTTGCTATTACTACATCAATACGGCTATAAGCTATATTTAAAGCTGATGTATGTCATTACACGCACAACATGGAGAGAAGCATTAATTATTCGCAATCAACCTACAAAAAACCTCACCTAATGATATATAGATTGCTTTAATGCTATCTCTTGATAGCTTCCGTAAACCATATAATTACACCCTAGTTCCTGATAGGATGCAAGCTTAATGAGCATTAAGGTGACCCATTTATTACACGAGAAAAAAAGTCACATGTCAACTCCTAGACACCTGTAGTTAATGCATCCTTGGAATTAATATCGAATCAATCTACCATTAAGGTATTAAAGCAGCGGATCTCACGCCCCCCGGAATTATCTTTCACCCCATCAAAGGTGGAAAGTCTAATAGAAATCCGTAGTACGTAATAAGGAAGGCTAATCGCACGCGTAGACAGTTAGCGCGTTGCGGCATCGTGCAAAAACATATATTGGATGTGTCAGGCATGATTGATGCGCGGGAGTGGGTAAAAAGTTGTGTTGAACGGAACGGGCCGTGACGTCTCGGGGAATGTGAAGCGGTTACCTACGTACGTTCGTTTGATCATGAGGTTCAGTTTATAGTTTGATATCGAGCTTAGATAGTCTTGGGTTTTAGTTTAGATTGGATTTGATGCGAGCCTCTCGTCTTAGCTGTTTCGTAACGATATTCGGCATTGCGACTTTGTTGACCATCGATGCGTATATTGGCGTACCCAGCTTCTGGCCTAGGGGGGGCAAGTCAGGCCTAGGAGAAGGCAAGTCAGTCCTAGATAAATTTACTCTAAAAAATTGACTTTTCCCCCAGTCAAATTTTTAGAGTAGGTAATCTTTGTGCGCTATAGTCGCAAGCGGTTTTTTGGCAATTACATTATACTGGGGCGGCTACCTACCCCTGATGATACGACAAGTAATTTAAGCTTTGTATATCGAATGTCGTTCCTATTCTGGATACAAAAATTCAGTGAAATCTATCCAATTTTTTGATTTGTCACTCTAGCTAGTCGATTGATTAGAAATTTCCTCTCTACTATTTAGTTTGAAAAAAATATTTATCAAATTAAATGTTAAATTTATTTGATAGTGTGAAACCAAGCATCGCTAGTTCCTATTATTTTGTAATGAGCTAGATATCATATTTTTTCTAAGAAACTAGACGCTGTGTAATTGGATGTCGTGCATCATTGGGTGTTTGTCAATCAAATGTTTTTGTTAAGCCGGTTGATAACGATTCGTGAGAAGGCAGCGCCATCTAGCGGCGCCAGCTGGATTTATTAAACTTTTATGGCGTTGCAATTAAAGCTTTTTACACGGATGGATTTGTAGCAATGTTGATTAGATTGGATTGATTAGATGTGAAATTTATAATTTGTCATATTCAGCGCATTGATTGATACCCATTTGTCTAATGAATCCATCGCTCATGAAATGCTTATGCAACCTAACAATAGCAAAACTGCTAGTTTTAGTTTGCTAATAAAACTTAAAAGCTTAGTTTGAAAATAAGGGTTGTTTTTCTTTTTGTGAGGTTAATCAGTAATTTCCTTAATATTTTGACAGGAGCAGTGCAACCGGCAATTAAAGCACCTTTTTTAGGGTTCCGTAGACAAATGGTAAAAAACGGAACCCTTATAGATTCGTCATGTCTGTCTGTCCGTCTGTCCGTCCGTATGTCACAGCCATTTTGTTCCAAAACTATGAGGGCTATACTGTTGAAACTTGGTAAGTAGATGTATTCCATGAACGGCATTAAGATTTGATGCAAAAATAAAATAAATAAATATTAGGGGCTCCCCATACTTAGAACTGAAACTCAATTTTTTTTTTTTTCATCAAATATTTACGTGTTATGGACCTATCTATGGATAGGTCTTATATAGGATGATATCGAGGTTTCTAAAACATTTTTTCTAAACCAAATAGTTTGCATTACAGATGCTTCCAAAGTGGAAAAAGTTGCCCCCCTAACTTCTAAAATAAAAAAATGAAAGATCTAAAAAAAACATATGACGTAAATTACTATAAAAACTATCAACGAAAATTGTTTTGGACGAGATCTAGTAAGTAGTTTTTTTTAATACCTCTTATTACCGCGTAATCTTTCATACAAAGAACTTAATTCCTTTAATTTCATAAGTTAATGGTACGGAACCCTTTGTGCGTGAGTCCGACACGCACTTGTTTAATAGTGATCTCTTCAAAACCAAGGAACTAGTACATTATTTTTTCTACCCCTAATATCGGTAGCTTTCTAATCTGGATTCAATAGTATGGTATAAAGACACGGTTTCTTAAAATAAAGAGTAAGGTAAAGTTATTCTGTAACTAAAGTCATATAATGTTCATTGAAACTGTTTTATTCATCTGCCTTTTCCCAACTATGTTTGGGTCGGTTTCCAGTCCAGCTTCAGTCAGCAGTCAGCTTGTCAGTAGTGCCAGTATTGTACATGGAGCGACTGTCTATCTGACCTCCACAACCCAGTTACTGGGTAATGCACCTTGGTAAGACTGATGGTCAGACTTTCGGGCTTCTGACGACCAGTATCGACTGTCAAAGATCTAAGAATGATAACCAGGACTTTAGGCATAACGTGCTTTCCAAGGCATGGAAGGATCTCGGTATGATAAATAGTGACCTCTCCACAGACCAACCGTAACTTAATCTGACTGAGCGCCCTGTGCAGCTGTTACTATTTATCAGGGATGTTACGGAGCTTTGACTCCGACTCCGTTAAGTCGGAACTTTCGATTATTACCGTACCTTCGGTTCCGATATTTTTAAATCGGAGGTTATTAAAGCATAACATAGCGGCGGCGGCCTGCCGACTGTTATGAACCCTACTAGTTGGGATCATTTGCGACGTCGACAAAAATGTGTTCGCCAATTAGGGGGCAGGTTTACATATCACGCGGGTAATTCCCTGACTCCTGCGGTCCTGCCACATGTACTCTATCGTCAATTATTTTTTCACTTGTTATTAGTTTGTTATCACAAGGCACGTTCATAGATTATAGACATTTGTTTTGATTTTTGGCTAGTTTCGAAGTCAACACATTTGATATAATTTATTTTAAAGCTTTTGTTCATTTAATGTAATATAATATGCTACTTTAGGTTTTAATTAACTTCATTTAATTTTTTGTTCATTTGGAAATATGCCAATTTTCTTTCCACTGTTTGTGTTTAATTTTACAATAAAAAATTTGAATGAAAAAATTATTGAATAGGGTTTAAATAAAAAATCTCTCTTCTACCACCACTTCTGACCCTGCCTCCGACTCCGATAAACCAAATTTAAAAACTCTGACTCCGGTTCCGGTTCCAACATAACTACCTCCGTTACATCCCTACTATTTATCCATGAGCCCCTGAGAAACCGTTACATGATAAAAGAAAATTGAACATTTAATGCATTTCTAAAAAACCTCTTTTTAAACGCTTTATCATTTCTTAGTATATTCGGATGCACCAGCCTCTCGATAGGATATCGATTGTGCATCTAATGGCATAATAATCGGTTACCCATCAAAATTGACGCCTTGCGATCACCGATTCCTCGCCACACCTCCGCACCATACCCTACTATTTACCCATTAAGTTTGACAGTCTACTTAAAAGTCCTATAATTATTTTTTTAAAACCACATGCGTGGAGGTTGCGTTCAAAAAAGTTTGTATAATGGATTTTCGGTGGTTCGAATTTAGATAATTGTCGGAATATTGATTCGATTTCAACAGATGTGTCGATGTGAGGTGTTGAGGAAATTGGTGTTATTATGTTAGAAAATCGTTAGTCATGTTAAATGTACGAATATTTTGACTCTAGTATAAAGTGGGGCAGATAATTGCTAAGATTATTAGAATGCCAAGGCAAAAGTAGCAGAAAGCAGGTCCAACGGCGATAACATGTTAGAAACATAATAGAACATATGCATGGCCCATTCAAGATTCTGCTCATACTGAAACAGTATAATTATAATAAAGTACATTTTGTGGTATAGTACTTTAGTTATAGTTAACACATTACATAGCACATGATTACATAGGTATAATTAATTTTAACAAAATAATCTAAAAAAGACTGGACATCTTAAAACAGTGTGAAGCTTCTTGTACATTTTTGCTTTTGGAACAACTTCGAACCAATTGTATTTTTTCTTGTTTGTTAAGTTTCAAAAATTCGGTTAATGTGCCCATTGGAAAGATATAATATAATTTTTCATTGAATTTGAAAGCTGAAACAATTGCTATTCATGATAAGACTCATGACTAAAGTAACGCTCAGGACAATCCCTGACTGTAGATAAGCATTCTCCGGTAATGATCAATCCAAGATCCACTGTACAGGGTTTGCAAGTAGACTGCGCAGCCAGTCAATTGGTAAATAGTATAGACAGATAGTTGAAATCAGCAAGATAGGATAATACATATTATTATCAAAAATATTGAAGTAACATGACGAGATCACGGATGTGGGAACGCCTTAAGTGTCGCGACACATCTGCGGAACGTACGGCTAAATACGCTCGCAGTGTATTTCAAGTACTCTATGACACTTCATCCGAGATTACGCTGCGTATTCGGCGTAGGGCCTAACCTTCCTTCGGGCGGTTTTTTCAGCTAAAACGCATTCAATGTATTTTGCAATACAAGCGACACAGACGCGAAAGTTCGGCGGGCGTAGCTGAACGATCGGCGTGTGTTGTGCATCGCGCGCGTGGCTGTAGCGAAGAGCGGTAACGTCTTCTAAGCCCTCTATATTAGCTAATATTCTAATTAAATCCATTTTTCTGGGCAATTCAGGCATGTCACAAAAACCGCACACTATAAAGTGTCGACACAGACAGACTGACTATGACGCCACGTAACTTTCCGTCGCGTAGCACGCTGTACAGGACACCGCGTTTTGACAGTTTGGTTTGTCATAACAACTGAATATTGCGATTGACACTTCAGCCGCTGAGCTTTCGGCGCCATACTTAGCTTAATTTTGAACTGACACAAAGAAGCTTGCAATAGAAGCGATACAAACAAGTGACGAACACTCTCTGTAGCTAACACTCCCTGTTTTGCGATGCGGTATATAATATTATGGTTACTCTTGCCGTCATAAAAGAAAATTTACAGCCTACTTTCTAAGTTACATCACGCAAGAAGCTAAAGAACAACCATTTTACTATCTTTTCTTCCGGGACGTATCGTACGTAACTGTGATGGACTTCCAATGATCAAGACTTAATTTTGCTATCGCTATAAGTACGCATACCCATACCAGAGTACCGATAATCTTGTGATGATACTGTCAACTACAGCAGAGCAATACTATAATTTTGGTAACAGTGCTACTGATGATATAAATATTTCTACTTCCTCCAGTTCCACAATATATTCAATACTAGCTTTCCGCCCGCGGCTTAGCCCGCGTGGAGTTCGGTTATATCGCGCTTTTTAGATTTCCCTCGGGAATATCAAATTTTTCCGGGATATTAGGTAGCCTATGTCCTTTCACAGGGTCTAAAGATTGTCTGTGCCAAATTTCATTAAAATGGGTTGAGAGGTTTAAGCGGGAAAGCGTAACAGACAGACAGACAGACAGAGTTACTTTCGCATTTATAATATTCTTCTTCTTCTTCTTCTTCTTCCTCAGACTATAGACGTCCACTGCTGGACATAGGCCTCCCCCAAGGCTTTCCACAATGACCGGTCTTGTGCTGCCCGCATCCATCGGCTTCCCGCGACCTTCACCAGGTCATCGGTCCACCTTGTTGGGGTCTCCCTACGCTGCGTCTTCCAGTACGTGGCCGCCACTCCAGAACCTTGCTGCCCCATCGGCCATCGGTTCTACGAGCAATGTGCCCTGCCCACTGCCACTTAAGTTTAGCGACTCGCAGAGCTATGTCGGTGACTTTGGTTCTTCTGCGGATCTCCTCATTTCTGATTCGATCACGCAGAGAAACTCCTAGCATAGCTCTTTCCATTGCCCTTTGTGTGACTCTGAGCCTTCGTATGAGGCCCATTGTGAGCGACCACGTTTCAGTTCCGTAAGTCATCACTGGCAACACACACTGGTCAAAGACTTTAGTCTTGAGACACTGTGGTATCTTGGACGACGAGAAGATGTAGCGTAGCTTCCCGAACGCTGCCCAACCGAGCTGGATTCGCCGAGACACCCATTTATAATATTAAGTATGGATTAATGATGTGCTTGTAGGTAAATGTATATACATATGTCCCTGAAAGGAACAACAAAGCATTTGTTACATAGTACTTATATGGTAGGTACCATCTTTTTCTATGCCTTCCGCCAATCAGCTTTTCTTGTCTCGATTATTAGTTAAGATAAAATTAGAGACATAATCCCCTTTATTCATAAACGTTGCTTAAAGTTAACTATTGATTAGCGAATGTTTACACATACATTTTTGACATTTGTACGTCACTTAACTTTAATCATCCATACTGTCCATACTAATATTATAAATGCGAAAGTAACTCTGTCTGTCTGTCTGTCTATCTGTCTATCTGTCTATCTGTCTGTCTATCTGTCTGTCTGTCTGTTTGTCTGTTACGCTTTCCCGCCTAAACCTCTCAACCAATTTTGATGAAATTTGGCACAGACAATCTTTAGACCCTGAGAAAGAACATAGGCTACCTTTTATCCCGGAAAAATTTGATGTTCCCGAGGGAAATCTAAAAAGCGCGATATAACCGAACTCCACGCGGGCGAAGCCGCGGGCGGAAAGCTAGTCCTTTATAAATAAACCCCTTAAACACTATTGTGCTTATTCATAAACGATGGTTACAGTTAAGTGACTTTAAAAGGTCAAAATTGTATGATTAAACAATCGCTACTCACTAGTTAACTTAAAGTAACGTTTATGAATAAGGGGGAATATGATCATAATAAGCGATATAAGTATATTGACTATCATTTTATGCATAGAGCTAGTCTAGAGAAAAAAGAAACGACTGAAAATTCAAACAAACTAAAGAAGATACATATATTTTTCTTTACACACTGAAATTTAATAAGTGCCCATGCAGTTATGTGTGATAATAAACTGTTTTGATTTACCTGCAACTAAGAGCTTTTTAGAAATAATTGCGAACGGGTCAAACAAAATTTGAACTAGTGCTTGATTGCAATCCCGCCTGATGGTAAGCAATCGTTGATGGTAAAGCGCATTAGTTTTTTAAGACTATTCACTTAAAAAACTTAGGAATAGGAAGGATGACGGCAGTTGAGCGAGGTGATGCAATGTTAAACGCAAGACCAATACGAAAATGCAAACAAATCCAGGGGGAAAACCTAGCATCAAACAAAACTGAAGAAGCAATACGAAAGTCATGTCCAACCTTATCTCCCTATCATGGACACCCAACTTTATTATTAGTGTAGGAATTTTCATTACAACACTACAAGTAGTCTCTATTCAAATTATCGACAATATCAGTGTTAAAATGAAAGTTCGTGCGAACTGCCATGTGTGGGTAGTAATGACTTAGCTTAGCTCGTTGGCTTTGCTCATTAGTCGGCTAGAGTGTCGATATATCAGATTCGATTCGAGTAAAGGGGGTCCTATATCGATTTAATCTTCGCAGTGGCGTGAGAGGTAGCGAGATTATTAAACGTTAGCTTATCTGTGTTTTTTTTTTTTTTGTAGGTGGAACATGTTTGCTACGGTTTTGAATTTGGTTCTGCCTGTAAATAGAGTCTGTTTTTGAAGAAGCGTTATGTTGTACCAAATATATTAAATTGTGATTCTTCTTCTTCTTCTTCAGCCTATGTCCACTGCTGGACAAAGGCCTCCCCCAAGGCTTTCCACGCTTACCGGTCTTGTGCTGCCCGCGTCCATCGGCTTCCCGCGACCTTCACCAGGTCATCGGTCCACCTTGTTGGGGGCCTCCCTACGCTGCGTCAATTGTGATTAGAATGTCATAATTCGTTTTTAATGAAAATTTAATACATTTCAGGATTATTAATGATTCATATTTTCAATTTATAGAGTGACGACCTTAATTAAGGTAACAATATAAATGAAAACTACAGTCAGTACCCGTTATAAGTTACTATCAAAAGAATTAAAAAGCTGCCAGCACCAAAAATTCTATCAAAAGTTTAATTTATTGATTTTTTTGACAACACAACAACATTCATTGCGCCATTAAGATATCGAGCAGACATTCCATTGGACCATGGATTAAAAATTCTTCCAAAACCCTTTGCATAGTGTTGTGAAGTGTATTGTATATTACCGGCTTCACCGAAAACGCACAATCAAACAGGTCCAAGGAGTTTTTATAACAATACAACGTGTGACAAAAACAGTGACTTTCACACTATAAGCTGCACATAAACCATTGATATAATATTAAACTAAGGTAGATATGTCACTAGCGCACTGAAAATGAAGCGTACAAAAGAAGGCAAATCCAGTATCTCGCTTTAGTCACTCTCGAATCTCGATATACTCGAAAAAACAAATGACAAACACTAATAGCGCAAATGACAAACACTAGCCATCTTTTTCTTCTCTATGCTTTAGATTGCGCCCCATCTCACTCACACTCTATCAACGTGTGAAATGTACGCAGAATAAAAAAATTGCATGTGTGTGCTGCTGCTCCGAACGGCACATTTATTTTGGTTATTTTGTTAGAACATATCATATTATATCTGTTAATATTATATCATTGACATAAACATATATATGACAATATTTCTGAGTACTTGCCTCATGAGGCGTAGTTATTATAATATCGTCATTATCGAGACTTCCTTGGCTGAATGCAATCTACTGGTTTAACTGTTGTACTGTAAATCCGTTTCGTTTCATATCTGGTTTTCTTACTGTTTTTGTGTTTTTGTATAGGTGTCTTTTTTGAGCGTAAGGAAAATGTACTTTCTGTTATAGTCATAAGGTCTAACTTGGCTTTAAGCATTTATGTAAATGACAGTAAGGAACTTATTGGGCAGTACAAATCTTCTTTGTATATTGGGTCACATACATTAATTCCCTACTTTTACAGTAGTTGCTTCTGTGAATCGCATCGCATAGCCTATCCGATATACTTAGTACATAAGTTGTTTTCAGTTTCTTTCTGTCCCTATTTTGCCTCAAGGATTCTAACATGTGTTCAGTTTAGCCTACCTTAAGAACTGAACCGTACTGCAATACTTAAAATACAGCTTCAACTCTAACCTAGTTTTGAAGAATTCTTCTGCGTTCGTTTTAATTACTATGGAATATACATCTTCTTCTTCCTCAGCCTATAGATGTCCACTGCTGGACAAAGGCCTCCCCCAAGGCTTTCCACGATGACCGGTCTTGTGCTGCCCGCATCCATCGGCTTCCCGCGACCTTCACCAGGTCATCGGTCCACCTTGTTGGGGTCTCCCTACGCTGCGTCTTCCAGTACGTGGCCGCCACTCCAGAACCTTGCTGCCCCATCGGCCATCGGTTCTACGAGCAATGTGCCCTGCCCACTGCCACTTAAGTTTAGCGACTCGCAGAGCTATGTCGGTGACTTTGGTTCTTCTGCGGATCTCCTCATTTCTGATTCGATCACGCAGAGAAACTCCTAGCATAGCTCTTTCCATTGCCCTTTGTGTGACTCTGAGCCTTCGTATGAGACCCATTGTGAGCGACCACGTTTCAGTTCCGTAAGTCATCACTGGCAACACACACTGGTCAAAGACTTTAGTCTTGAGACACTGTGGTATCTTGGACGACGAGAAGATGTAGCGTAGCTTCCCGAACGCTGCCCAACCGAGCTGGATTCGCCGAGACACCTCTTTCTCGAAGTTGGACCTACCTAGTTGGACTTTCTGTCCCAGGTATATATACTCGTCAACAACTTCGAGTGCAGAGCAACCAACTACAATTGGAGTGGGTGCGACATGAGAGTTCGACATGATCTTCGTCTTATCCATGTTCATTTTTAGACCCACTTGTTGGGAAGCTCTGCTGAGGTCATTGAGCATTTTGCCCAAGTCTTCCAGGGTCTCAGCCATGACCACGATATCATCTGCGAAGCGGAGATTAGTGATGTACTCGCCGTTGATGTTGATGCCAAGTCCTTTCCAGTCCAGGAGCTTGAAGACATCTTCCAACGCAGCAGTGAACAATTTAGGAGATATGACATCTCCTTGTCTCACTCCACGCTGCAGTTGGATCGGTTTCGAGTCCTGATCCTGGAGACGGACTGACATGGTGGCGTTTTTGTACAAACACTTTATCACCTCAATGTATCGATGGTCAATTTGGCACCGCTGGAGAGACTGTAGCACCGCCCAAGTCTCAATCGAATCGAAGGCCTTCTCATAGTCCACAAACGCCAAGCATAGTGGTTTGTTATACTCCTCGGACTTCTGTATAACTTGCCGCAGCGTATGAATGTGGTCTATGGTGCTAAAGCCTTTTCGGAAGCCTGCTTGTTCGGGAGGCTGGAAGTCGTCGAACCTGCGAGCGAGACGATTCGTGATGACCCTAGAAAACAGCTTGTAGACATGGCTCAGGAGGGATATCGGTCTGTAGTTTTTCAGGAGGGTATTGTCACCTTTTTTGAAAAACAAAACCACCACGCTCCTGTGCCACGCCTTAGGCGTTTCGCCTTTAAGAATGACGGAATTAAATAGTTTCTGAAGCGCTTTAAGAACCGGTTTGCCACCCGCTTTCAGAAGCTCAGCCGTAATTCCATCATCTCCAGCCGCCTTATCGTTCTTGAGCTGTTTCAGGGCCATACCAATCTCGTACAGGCTGACGTCCGGGATATCGTCGGTGTAGTGTCGGGTTAGTCTGGCTCTAGGATCATTAGCCAGGCTTACAACAGGTGCGTGTGTTGATGTGTATAACTCTCCGTAGAATTTCTCCATCTCACCCAAAAGCTCGGGCTTGGAAGTGACGATCCTACCATCCCCAGTCTTCAGCTTCGCAAGTAGACTCTGTCCAACAGACAATTCTCGTGCGAACACTTTGGAGCCTTTGTTCCGCTCGATAGCCTCTTTAATACAATTTGTATTAAATTGGCGTATATCGCGAGTCAGAGACTTTGAGATCTGTCTGTTAAGGCATCTGATGCGCGAAGCGTCATCAGGGGATTTTAAGATCACCTCCCGTCTTTCTTCCATTAGCCGGCGGGTGGGGCCGGAGATCTTCTTCTGTCTTTTTGAACGGAGGGTTTTGTAGAACTTAGACCCTTCCGTTTGGAGAGTTTCCACAAACCTGTTGTTGTAGTCGTCCACATCTACGCTGAATGCGTAGATGTGGACTTGTTTGTCCGAGGCATTCGAAGCGGTTTTGTAGTTCGATCTGAAAGCTCTCGGGGTTTTGGTGTTGTGTTGACGCTGGACGGAGCGTAGACTTCATAAGTCGAGAGCGTTCGAGCCTAATGTTGAGGTTCAAGATGCCTCTAACAATACGGTGATCACTCCCGGTTTCTACCGCATGGATCACGGAGACATCGTTGAACACTTGCCTTCTCGTTGACATTATGAAGTCTATCTCGTTTTTGGTCTGACCATCGGGGCTGAGCCAGGTCCACTTGCGGTGCAATGGTTTCCTGAAAAAAGAATTCATCGCAAAGAGTCCTTCCCTTTCCATGAAATCCATTAGCATCTGACCTCTGGGATTCCGATTTCCAACTCCAAATTGCCCCACTTTCGTCTCGTCCGCCTCCCGCATGCCCAGTTTTGCGTTAAAGTCCCCCATGACAACGGTGTAGTGGGTTTTGGAGGAATGTATGGCTCTACTGACGTCCTCATACATAGCCTCCACCTCATCGTCAGAGTGTTTAGACGTCGGGGCGTAGACCTGTATAACCTTTAACGAATATCGTTTTGTTATTCTCAGTACAAGGTACGCCACCCGAGTCGAAAGGCTCCCGACTTTAACCACGTTGTTCACGAGGGACTTGTGGACAATAAACCCGACACCACCCTGGGACAGCTGGTCGCCTTCCCGGAAATAGAGCAGGTTGCCAGACCTCAGGATTATCGAGTCCTCTCCCTCTCTTCGGACTTCAGATAACCCCACAATGTCCCAGCGCAACCGGCTCAGTTCTTCCTCCAGTTCGACAATCTTTTCATCGGTCCGTAGTGTGCGCGTGTTAAATGTTGCCAGGGCCAAAGGTCGTCGTTTGTGATGGTAGCCGGATCTCTGCCGGAGATTCTTAGCACCCCTTGCTCCGCCGTAACCAAGTCCGCTACCGTAGACTGGAATAGCGGAGCTGCCGGGGACTAGGGGCCTGGGCTGTATCGTGTGCATCATTGGGGGGGTTTGCCATAATCCCCACGCTTGGCAGGCGGGTTGGGGATCGCAGTGATTTGATATTACACAGGAGAAGCGCTGCTGCCCGCTTCCCTGGTGATTTCCCTTAGTCGCCTCTTACGACACCCACGGGAGGATATGGGTTGGTACAATTCTAGGCCCGGTACCACACGGGGTGGTATACACGGGGGAATATACATAGATATCATAAACTAAGCAACATATATTACCTAATCGATTTATTTAAATAGTTTACATTTGTACTCGAATCGAAAATCAGACAAATGATACGTTTTTTTAGAATGCCAAACCTTCTTTTTTAAATTTGATGTATCATATAAACAATCGGGGGAGTTTTGAGAAAGTCAAGCTGAGTGTCACGCTCATTTTCCATTGGACTTTTAAAATTGTTTATAGTGTTGTTTACTAATTAATAGTGCGTGATTTATGTACTTAGTAAAAAGTGCATTCAGTAAATAATTCATATAGAACAGTGAAATATCGCAGCATAGTGGCCACATCATGACTTTGCCTCAAACCTCCTTCGTAAGACGGTTCACGCGGCTGTCTTTTTCGACATGAATAATTCATTACGTGACATTGGCTAAATGCACAAACTGTGCGAAGCCAAAAAAGAAAGAAAGAAGAACTTTTGAAGATTTTTATGTTACTTGAAATTGGTACAAAGTCATAACGACCTTGTGCCACACTACAAAAAAAAAGCAGTTGGTCACAAGGCAAAACAGGCGAAAAAAAGTTTTGGACATGTTTATCGAATTGGAAACCCTTTCCATATAATAGGCAGCCTTTCACAATTAACTACTAACAGCTATCTCTTTTTCACAGCAAGTCGCAACTCCAACAGTAGTCAAAAAGATCCTGCGGCTAAAACAAGAAAACCCCGGTATGTTCGCGTGGGAGATTCGAGAGAGACTGCTGAGCGCGAGAGTGTGTGAACCCCACTCTATACCTTCAGTGTCCAGTGTCAACAGAATACTGAGGAACAGTGGGCTTGCGTGGAGTGATGATGATACTAGGAGTGCACATGGTAAGGATTTAGAAGTTAATATTCTCATTCATATTCAGTAATTATGATTATACGTATGTTTCTCGCTTTCCGAAAGTACTTTAAGTTGTATACTTAAAGTACTTTCGGAAAGTTAAGAGTGGTGGTGTAGGTAGTGATTAGGTCAGCTAGTACTTAAAACCGAAAGTCGGGATGTGTAGAAATCTTGAGTCAAACTTTCCATCTCATATATAAAGTCTAAGTATAATTTTTCAGTTCCTCACATTTCGGTCAGGAAAAACCTTTTTATTCCCTTAAGAAAGAAATAAATATATAATGATACAACCATTTTATATCCCATAACAAGATCGTCACACACAAAATAAAAACTTTTGATGATGCGTTTCATCATCAAAAGTTTTTATTTCATTAACACCTCTTTTGCACCTAAAAAAGTCTTTATTCAAACATCAAAACCAAATAAAGAACATGAATGGAACGAGTCAAACATCAAATTCAAATAAAGAACGTTAAATAGACAACATTAAAAAACGGAATTAACTAATTAATGGCATTATAGACGTACATTCTCGGCGTTTTACCGACAGGTGTCAGGAAGTTAGCAACATAAAATGTATTTTTTATTTAATTACACTTAAATCTTGGGTGGACATACTAAGTATTTAAAAGGCATTAAATCCGGTGCGACCATGTGTAGGAGCATTATACGAGACTAAAGTTATATTAGCCATTCAACAAAGTTCTAGTTGTTTTACAGGAAAAATAAAAGACACATTAGGATATTCTACTTTGAGTAGTACATGAATAGTATTTAAATCACCACATTTATAAGCAAAGACAAGACCAACCAAATGAAAAAATAGAATTACATATCCTGTTGCTCTCAAACGATTAAGTAATATATTTTCGTCTATTAATCGGCTGGCATTGATTGTAATTCGCGTAACATACCTACTGACCCAAGAGAATACAGTATGGTTATACAGAGTGGTGCTGATAATACGACAATAAATGAAAACACGAACAATGCTGGTTCATAGGAATAATCGTAAACCATAGAAAAAAACCTAGCATCAAAAATATAAAAAATAAAATTTCAAGCAAACTAAAATTGCAAACGGAATAGAACATCCTTTAAAAATATTGGTTCACTGACTTCCGATCGGCGATAGCGCGATCCTGTATCGACTTGCTTTTTTCGCGCCATTATTATTAAAGTTTGGTACCGCAGGATGCGGCTGTCATTAAGTATTAACCTGTAAGCGCTTCCTTATCAACATGTACATCATGTAGAAAATGTGAAAAATAAAAAATAATTTCCTGTGACTAAACTAATGGACATATTTATATGATTTTTTATGGGTAGACTGAGAATATGTTGAGGTACACGAGGTTTCATTTATTATCATACTAGCTATCCGCCCGCGGCTTCGCCCGCGTGGAATTCGGTTATATCGCGCTTTTTAGATTTCCCTCGGGAATATCATTTTTTTTTCAATAAACGGAAGCCTATGTCCTTTCTCAGTGTCTAAAGATTGTCTGTGCCAAATAACATCAAAATCGGTTGAGAGGTTTAAGCGGGAAAGCATAACAAACAGACAGACAGACAGAGTTACTTTCGCATTTATAATATGTATTAGTATGGATGGATTATCAGCACCACTCTGTATGTATAATCGAATAAAGTTTTGGTTCCCAAACCACCTACAAAGAAATAAACGTCTTAAAAACTTCTCTTATTCTTTACAGAATCTTACCACCAGCCGGACATACCGCCGAACATGATGGAATATATGTCAATGAAGAACTCTTTACCCCCCTCTGGGATACCTTCACAACAGAGCTCCCCCTATTTTGCGCACACAGCCGTCAGGGTTCCACCGCCACAACACACCGACCCGACCCAGTTATACGACCGACGACTAGCTACGTCCTGGCTACTAGCTAATCAGGTGCAAGCACAAGGCCTTCTAAAGCCCTACCCAATCAACCCATGGCAAAGAATAATGTTGCCGTACCACGACTCCAAAAACTTTTCTCCATACGCATTGAGTTTACACACCGATCTCCTAAACCGAATAAACCCAGATGAAGTGAAGTCAGAAAATTCGGAACACATCTCGGTTGAAGCAAGTGACGACAGCACAGACAGGCCCGATGTAGACGATGACCAGAAATCCCAAGAAAAAGAAAAAAAGAAGAACCCCTATTCCATAGAGGAACTTTTGAAAAAACCGGATAAAATGGTAAATTCTAACCCGATTGGGTTCCAGAATTTTCTACGACAGCCAATTGGGAGTATGATAGAAAGTAGCCAGGATGTTAGCAACAGGAGTTCGCCAGCGAGTTTCTGTTCGGTACAGAGTGGAGTTTCAAATGACTGTTTCTCTGAATCTGCCAGCTCGGAAATTAAGGCAGGAAATTGATTTATTTCACCCAATATTAAATGTGAATCAATTAATTGCACCCACAACATACCGACCCGATCCAGTTATAAGACCGACGACTAGCAACGTCCTGGCTTCTAGCCAATCAGGCGCAAGCACAAGGCCTTCCATAACCCTACCCAATCAACCCATGGGAAAGAATAATGTTGCCGTTCCACGACTCCAAAAACTTTTCTCCAGACGCATTGAGTTTACACAACGATCTCCTAAACCGAATAAACCCAGATGAGGTGAAGTCAGAAAATTCGGAACACATCTCCGTTGAAACAAGCGACGACAGCACAGATAGGCCCGATGTAGACGATGACCAGAAATCACAAGAAAAAGAAAAAAATAAGAACCCCTATTCAATAGAGGAACTTTTGAAAAAACTGGATAAAATGGTAAATGTTAATCCGATTGGGTTCCAGAAGTTTCTACGACAGCCAATTGGAAGTACCTATGATAGAAAGTAGCCAGGATGTTAGCAAAAAAAGTTTGCCAGCGAGTTTCTCTGAGATTGTTTATCTGAATCTCCCAGCTTGGAAATTAAGGCAGGGAATTGATTTGTTTCACCTAATACTAAATGTGAATCAATTAATTTCCAATTTTTCCAACTAGCTCATTACCAGTAATTTACATTGAGCAACTGCGTGTCTGGTCTCCAATATAGTCACTGGATGATGCGATACACATTGGCAATACCTGTTGTAAATATAGATACCTAATTGTTTTAAACAGATTGAATATCAAGTCCAGTGTATTAACTCACTAAATGCAGAATCTTTAATACAGTCTACGTCAAAAAATATTTTCAGGAAAATCCAAGTTAATTGTGAATAGATATTTATCTTGCTTAACTCTATTTATAGTTAGATAAGTTCTATAGTACCTAAGTTATTCTGTATTTCTTTAGTACTAACTAAAAACAAGTACCACAACGCCATCTATTGTAATAAAAAGGAATTGTGTAATTTGATTTTGATTTTATGTGTGTGTACTTAGGTCCGTATTCTAGGAGGAAACTCAAGCATTGATATCTGCTTAAGCATTACTTAAAACTAGTTTCAACCAATCAAATGGCTTAAAACGAGACTTAAGTAGAGCTTGAGTTTTGAGTGACGTTCTGTAATACGGACCTTAGAGAACAATAATATTTTTAATAATTAACGCCATATTATTCAATCCTAAATACTTATTTTGAGTAACGTGTCCATATTATCTAGTAAATTAAATAGAGTATTCGGAAAATACATAGATTGTAGATAAATAAGTAAAATGTATATTAAGAATGTTGTAATAAATTATTTTGTCGGAATTTAGAAAGTAAATAGATATTTTAATTAAATTATAATATTAGGGTGATTGTAAATGTTTATCAAGTGTAAAAAAAGTTTATCGCTACATAAAATGAAATAACAAAATACCGACTCATCATCGAGTGCTTACCTACCCTTTCCCCACCTATGCTGAGGTTGGCTTCCGTCTAACCGCATGTCATATCTGACCTCATCAACCCAGTAACTGGGATAAGGAGGTCATATAGCCCTCATCAGCTCATGATACAACATGATACCGTTGGCAAGACCCTTGCCTGACTAGCCAATATGTTTTTTAAAAATGGCTCTTATTTTTAAATCAGACTGTAAATTTTTATTTTTGTGGATAATCAATCACCTTAACGCCCAATAATAATACGTAATTAATTATATTTATAAATTATAATTCTGTGATATTGTAGGAAGTATGTGTAAATTAGTTCAATCCTCTTTGAACATAATCATTCCTCTAGAGAGCTTGTGTTTTTAGTGTTACAATTGTTACAAATAAGTATTTTATTGTATGTAGGTAATTAGTTATAGTTGATATAGTTTTATTGTACATAGTGTAATCACAGTAGTTGTTTATTTATGAAATGGCACAATAAACCAAATACAAATTAATATTTTCGTCTTATTTTATTAACATTGATTTTTTTTTTTGTTTGTCGTGTATTTTTTGCATTGTTTCCGTCATGTTTGCTGCAAACCAAAGACATTAAAAGTACCTGCAAACAAAGGTATTTTGTTTTTTTATTCATACCATTTTTTCTGATTATAAACTAGTGCTTGACAGTAATCCCACCTGATGGTAAACAGAGCTGCAATCGTTGATGGTAAAGCGCGCTAGTTTGATAAAAGCCTATTCACTCAAAAAAAAAACTGGGTGAATAAGAAGGAAGACGGCAGTTGAGCGAGGTATTTCACTAAAGTTATAATCACCCAAGAGGAGCAGTAGTGATCCAGTGGTAAAGGCTGCAATGCAACTAACGAGTTGTAGGCCGTGGGTTCAAACCCAGAGAGGCGCTTTACTTTATGTTGTATATTATATTTCGTCGCCACTGCCCTCAAAACCTTGTAAAGACCCAACAGGTCCTAGAAAAAAAAATATAAGATGTGATTGCTACCCACCCGGCCTAGACCCGAGTGGTTGTTTATGGTCCAACCTCATCGAGAGAAGGCCTGCGTGGATACTTGCAAAATATACTTTCTTTTACAATCCGATGGATTTTGAAATAAATTTATTTTATTTATACATTTTAAGGAAACTTACATCTAGCATACATACAGATAGAAGAAAAATTGGTGAAAGAAGGCCAATTAAAAGTTTCCACGGACAATATTAGGTGAGCACAAGAAACAGTAACAGGTACAGTACAGGACAAATAGATAAAAGTGATATCAAGAACAAGTAAGCACTCGGAGAGTATTTAGTAAAGACTGAAAATTTTTTAGTGATTTACAGAGTTTTTTTTAGTTTAGGTACACTGCTGGAGAATACATCAAGATCATCAACCCGTCAACAAGTTATATTTATAAGTAAGTAATTCATTTATTTTGCAATTAAAATAAAAAAGAATTTGACAGCCTCCGAGGCGTAGCGGTAGCGGACGCGGCCGCTGCGCAAGGTGGCGCCGGGCTCGATCCCCGCACAGTGCAAGTATTTGTATGCATGAATTTGAATATTTGCACTGATCTGGTCGTGCCTCGGAAAGCACGTTAAGCCGTTGGTCCCGGTTGCCACACGAACATCTAGTGGCAGTCGTTACGGGTTGTTGGAGCCCTCAAAAATTCAACAATTGGTCTAACTGCAATGCTTTGATGTCGCCTTCGGGTTGTGGAGGTCAGACGGCAGTCGCTTCACGGAAAATGTCGAAGTTTAGCCATATCAGCAGATGGACTGGTAAAAGCGGACCCCAGACTCCAAAGCTGAAAAGGCTTCGGATGCGACTGGGATTAACGCTGGGGTGATAATGACACTGCTGGAGAATACATCGAGATCATCAACCCGTCAACAAGTTATATTTATAAGTAAGTAAGTCATTTATTTTGCAAATATGGGTACAGTACCTACATGGTGATAGAGTGATAATCGGTAGGTTCAGCCACATTTTACCAATAGGCATACAAAAATTATAATTTGAAGCTCTGCTAGCTCTTATCATATAAGAGTTTTGTCGGTATGCGCATCGCACAGGGGGAACATACGGATACTGATGGCAGTAGATTACTTCGACATGGCCTTTTCTTAACTATCTATCATTCATCTATGTTTAAAAATAAAGTTTATGCTATCAAAATTAAAAGCATTGAAATCGTTAGTGTGTTACGCAATTATCCCGCTGGTTATTCTAAATGACACGTGTCTACAATTCCAAATTTAAATAAGCATATAAAGTAATCCTCGTATTTTACTGAAACTCCGTACCTACTTCCTACGCTAGGCTAGGCCAGTTAACAACATGGTCAAAGAGTTACCTATTTACCTAGGCTGGGGATACCTACCTCTTCATCAATATCAGATCCCTCAAAAAACTTTCACTACTAAACATTGAAACACGCTTCACCCAAGCATCGCCAAATCGAACCGTTCTTTGCTTTTAGCGGATTCCTGCGATCATCACAAGCTCAGTTTTTATGGGTTTAACATGTGGGTGACATTTCAACGATACGTCTTCCGACACGCCGTTGCCATTCCAAAACCTTACTGCCCCATCCTTAATTACAGTTATCAATCATCTGAAACCACGATTAGTCTACCTATTCTCCTAAAATACAGACAGTCTATTCTGTTCAAGACCATTTTTTTTTATTCCGGCGTGGAAAATCCTCAACGGATGTCCGCCGCCCTGGGGTGGACGACGCGGTCTGTCAGGCTCCTACTGACTAAAAACCACCCCAGTGTTTCTCCGGTCACGTGCACAACGAGCCGCTGCAGTCCCTGATTCTGCCGCGGCCTCACACTATCGTGGCGGCCCGGTCTGTCCGGGCCTCGCTCCTGGACGGGGTAGTGAGGTATTAAACTACCCCGTGCATCTCCTCTGAGGCGCGCGCCGAAACACACACGCGCCTCCGCCACGGGGTCCAACGAAAAGGGGACGGGGACTTCCCCATGTCCCTCGCCCCTGGACCCATTCATGGGGGCCGGAAGAGGGCGTTATCCGCCCTTCCTCGGCGCCCGGTGCGTCTTCTGCGGCCCGGGAAGGGAGTTGAGATCTCCCTCTCCCCTTCCGCAGCTTCCTTCTGCGACATCAAGTCCTCGCAGAAGGACACCACCGCGTCCCATGACTCTGCGCTGCCGACCATCCTCCGCACTACTGTCGGCATCGTCAGGTCGCTTCCTACTTCATTTGTGAGGACACGGCGCTGCTCCTCCCAAGCTACACACTCGGAGAGCGTGTGCTGCGCCGTGTCCTCCCCGCATTGGACGCAGTGGTGGCACCGAGCGTCCGGCTCCCTGCCTAGGCGACGCAGGTACTTGCCGAAACAGCCGTGCCCCGACAGTAGGTACCTGCGTCATAAACGACAGGGAGCCGTGCTTTCTCCCGAGCCAGTCGCCGAGTACTGGCCGGAAGACCTGCTTTAACCAGAAGAGCGCAAAACTTGCATCGGTAAAAAAAGTCGTAAGTATATCTGGGCTCAAGATTATGCCATGCGTAATACCCCTACAATATGCAAATTGTGTGTAATAGATGTATTATGGAAATACGACGCCGGCCGGAAACTTCGTAATTTCATAGATTTTGCTTTGCTCCATTCTGAATTGGTCATTTCACGCGACATTTCTTAGGAATTACAATTTACTTGGTCATTAAGAATGTGAGATTTCATTTTAATTTCAAATGTGATTTGAATATAATAGGTATAGGGCTTATGCCAGGGCTACACGATGCTAGTTATTGAAGTTAGCAGAGCGGGCTAGCTTAGCACATTTTTTTTTTTTTTTGATATTGCATCTCGTAGGTGGCTACTAGGAGACCGTAACTACTTAATCGGACTTTCCTGTGGATTACTTAATTAAAATTAAAGCCTCCAGCCAGGGGCACTTAAAACTAAATTAAAATTAGGCGACTACGTACTAAGGGCACCCCCTGTGGGGTACGAACCTCGGCTTAGGGCGTCGCTAGAGAGGACAGCAAGGGACGGCTGGATCGAATGTGGCTAGCTTAGCACATGCTAAAGCAGGACACTAACTGAAGGATATTTCTAACCCATTGTTGTAAATTTGTCTACTCAACAACGTAAATAACGAAATGAAAGATAAATCATTTATTTTCTGAAAAAGAAAATTCTAGACAACACAATTTTATATACGTACACATTTCAAGGTAACGAAACCATAGCGCGATTTAATTCGATCCCAACGCCATCTATCGAGCTAGCAGGTAGTTTTTAAACGAAATATTAATTTTATTTGTGGGATAGCGTTGGGATCGATCAAATGTATATTCTTAGTCTTACTATATTTACATTGAACACCTGTCTTGCCCCAATAGGATGTCTGTGTCCTAGTTTCATCATCATCATCAACCTTTTATCGTCCCACTGCTGGGCACAGGTCTCCTCTCATACACAGAAGGATTGAGCGTAATCACCACGCTTGCTCAATGAGGGTTGGCGATTACAGACCTATATAAATCCAGGTCTCCTCAAGATGTTTTCCTTCTCCTACAGTCATTGGTGTCCAAGATATAAGTACTTAGAAAGTACATATAACTTTAGGAAAGTTGCATTGGTACTTGCCTGACCTGGAATCGAACCCGCACACTCATCACTTGTGAGGCTGGTATTTTAACCACTAGGCCACCACGACGTGTCATAGTTTATTACTAACTAGCGGCCGCCAGCGACTGCGTTCGCGTAGAGTTAGTTATTCTCCGCTCCTATTGGTCACAGCGTGATGTTATATAGCCTAAAGCCTTCCTGGATTAATGGGCTATCCAACGCAAACAGATTTTTTTCAAATCGGACCAGTAGTTCCCGAGATTAGCGCGAACAAACAAACAAACAAACATACAAACAAACTCTTCAGCTTTATATATTAGTATAGATTATTATTCCGTGCAGGTGTTCCCCAGGGCTCTGTACTAGCCTCACTCATTTTTACGCTTTTCACTAGCGATATCCCGAAAAGCAGTAAGGCTCAACTCGCTCTGTTCGCAGACGACACAGCCATCTACTGCTCGGGACGCAGTCCAGACTGGATTCGCCTCCATCTCTAATCCGCGGTCAACAAGCTCGCTGACTGGTTTATGAAATGGAGGATTGAAGTCAACCCCCTAAAAAGCCAAGCGGTACTCTACAGGAAACCGCGGGTCAGTGTCACCCTTACACGACCCATCACCTTGGACGGCAAGCCGATCCCTTGGGAGAAGCAAGCCAAGTACCTAGGTGTGATTCTCGATCAAAACCTCAACTTCTCAGAGCACATTGAGACGGTCCGCGCTCGCGCCGCCTTCGCTCTAGGTCGACTCCACCCCGTCCTCAACCCGCGTAGCAAGCTATCGCTCAGGTGCAAAATGCGCTTGTACAAAGCTTGCATACGCCCGATTATGACCTACGCTTGTCCAGTTTTCGCACATGCCAAGCCACGTCATATCCATAGGATGCAAGTAGTCCAAAACCGATTCCTTCGTAAAGCCATAAACGCCCTTTGGTTCGTTCGAAATGAGATCCTCCATCTTGATCTCAAAATCCCCACCATCCAGCAGTTCATGAAATGCCTTTCCAAGCGTTTCTTTGACACTGCTGCCAAGCACCGCAATCCTCTTATAGCAGCGGCTGCCAATTACACTCCCTCCACCATCTCCCGACTTCGCCGCCCTCGGCATGCCCTCACAGACCCCGATGACCCCATTACCTTCCTCAAAGAGGCCAATAGGGCCACCAGCACATTACACAAAAACAGACCGACCTACCGACCTCGCCCCCGAGGTCCATCGCGACGCGGTCCACGTAGTAATCCCCTCCCCCGTCCCTTGTCCGATGAAGGCCAGCCCGCGCCGCAGCTGAGCCCGTAATATCATAATGTCCCAACAATGACCTCTGAGTCTGTTTCGGCGTTTCTTCTCAGAGCTAGTACTAGGAAACGCCGTGGTCATCTAACCATTAAGAATACATTCGATCCAGCCGTCCCTTGCTGTCCTCTCTAGCGACGCCCTAAGCCGAGGTTCGTACCCCACAGGGGGTGCCCTTAGTGCGTAGTCGCCCAATTTTAATTTAGTTTTAAGTGCCCCTGGCTGGAGGCTTTAATATTAATTAAGGCATCCACAGGAAAGTCCGGTTAAGTAGTTATGGCCTCTAATGGCCACCTACGAGATGCCATCACAAAAAAAAATAGATTATTATAGTGAGCCGAAATCCATCACACGGGCCCAGCGTGGGTTAGTAGACGACACACGTGTGTTTTATTTTGGTTCTAAGACATAGCCTACCGGTTTCGGAAAGCACGCTAAGCCGTTGGTCCCGGTTGCCATACGAACATCTAATGGCTGTCGTTACGGGTTGTTGGAGCCTTGAGGGCTCCAACAACCCCAGTCCAACAATTGGTCTAACTGCAATGCTTCGGTATCGCTTTCGGGTTGTGGAGGTCAGACGGCAGGCGCTTCACGAAAAATATCGAAGCTAAATCAGCAGATAGACTGGTAAAGCGGACCCCAGACTTCAAAGCTGAAAAAACTTCGGATGCGACTGGGATTAACGCTGAGATGATAAATATTTTCCTTGGCCGTTTTGACAGCCATCATTTGCTTTTTGAGAGCAGTAGTGACGAAATGCTCAAAGTAGAGTGATTGCATGTGTCTGCACTCACAACCTTAAAACTCATAAGCCTTATAGGCCCATTGAGCCACCACTTCTAAACTGCTCACTTCTAGCTTAGCATAATAACATAATCAGCCTATAATGTCCCCATTATTGAGACACGCCTCCTCTCGGTAAGTGGAAGTGGGCCGTAATCTAACACGCTGTCCCAGTGCGGGTTGGTACTTCTAGCTTTTTATACCAAAAATGAGGACAGTAGGTACTCATCATCATCATCATCTCAGCGTATAATCCCGGTTGCATTCGCGGCTTTCGCGTTGTAGCCCGGGGCCCGCTTTCCTACTAAGACGCCTCCATTTCGCACGATCTCTGGCATCCCGGGGTGTGAAACTGTTGGCACGCATGTCATCTCTTACAACGTCAAGTCAGCACTTCTTTGGTCTACCTCGCTTGTTCCGGCCCGGCGGAGGCGCCATGGCAAGACATTTGTTACCCACGTAACATTTTTCGTAAGACCTGACCGTACCAGCGTCGGCGACTCTCTTGCAGTTTGTCTGATATGTCACGGACACGGAGACTGCCACGGATGCGGGAGATCCTGATGCGGTCTTTCCGCGTAACTCCACACATCCACCGCAGCATATTCATCTCCGTGACACGCAGCTCCTGCTTGCGTCGCTCAAGCACAGGCCACGCCTCACTGCCCCTGCTGCTGTCACTGCTGCTGGTTCTAATGATGGTCTTATAGACCTGTCCCTTAAGCTTAACCGGCATTTTGGGGTCACAAATGACACCTGTTACCTCACGCCTTTTTGCCCAAGCTGTGGAATGTGATTACAGTAGGTACTTTCTCCATCTTACTAGCACAGTTTTGTATCGTAGCTTAAACAACTAGCCTCGTGTAACCCGGGCATTAAAGCATACTTGGAAATTATTAGGTCCCATATGAATAATAATTTAAAGGCCACTAATAATTATCGTGGTAAGTAGGCATTAGAACATACATATGTAGTTTAGATCAGCTCATAGATATTGTACAGACCCAAGCACGTCAAGGTACTGCAATCTTTTAAATTTCTTAAGTAAATTTTCACCTTTATTACTAAAATATTAAGGTTGATGGTTGATTGCGAAAATTTCACGATTATTTTGAAATCCTGTAGAAATGCCGAAATAAAATTGGGTTTTCATTTCTAATATCAAAAAAGCTGCTTTTTTTGCAGCCCCGATGAATCAGGCCAGCTTCGTAGATTTTAACTTATAGGCAACTGCTACGTAGTTGTCTGACATTTATGCTGAACTGGACCTATTTGGCGCAACCGTTGGACTCACATTTGAAAATTGTCTTTTTATCTGTTTCTCTTTTTTTTGTTATGTTTACTTTGTTTCAAACTATTATTAGTGTATAATATAATATATGTAATAATATAGTGTAATAATAACTGTATGTATTTATAAGGGTGTGCGCCAAATAAATGGTTTCTTTTCTTTTTTATTTTATTTATTTTATTTTATTTTATTTTGGCATCAAACAGTCATATACAAACAATTAGTTATAAATACAATTGGTTTCTTATAATAGAACTATAGTGCCGACAATGTTATATAAATGTTAAAATAATGCAAAACTTCTTATAAGGAAAGACGACGGTTAGACTTAAATATGTTTGGGTACATAACATTTTTGCATCAAAAAATGACTTCAGTGAAACATATACTTATTAGTTAGAAAGGACGTAAACTGGCAAAAAAGATAAGTTTTGATTAGGTGAAATATTTACTTTTTAGCTTTAATTTTAGGTTATTATGAGAAATGTTAAAAAGATCTATGTCTGTAAATTCTTTATTATAGTTGTTAGTGGAACGGTATAAGAATGAGTTACGAGTGTATGTTTTAGTTAGTCGAGGAGGAACGAAAAGTGGTTTTTCATCCCACCATCTCGGAAAGAGTATTTTTAATCTTCAATATCTGACTGGAAAAGCCGTTTTTATTCTCTAGAGGATAAAGTAAATTGAATTTAGAACATCGTGTGCACTAAGTTTGTAAATTTAAAAAAAACATTAAACCTATTTACTGTTACCTCTATGATGCCGAATATATCATGCAACTTTTTTTTAATTTGTTAAAAACTCAGACTCGGAACCTTCTTGGTGTTCTTTTTTCAATTTTCTTTGTACGCGGTTCTTTACGCGGCATTTTTTCACGTCATTGTTAAACCTTAGGTATATTAAAAAAAAGAAACTTGAAAACAAGTGAAAAACTAAAATGAGTGATTCTAGCGACGAGGAAGTTTGTTTGACGCCAACAGAATTGACTGAAACTGTTAATAATGCACAAATGAGCTTTCTACCTCAACAATCACGCGAGAAGTATTTAAAACAGTACGATATGTTCAACACGTGGCGACTAGCAAAAGGAGCCAAAACATTCTCAGAAAACGTTTTGCTGGCATTATAGAATTATCCGAGAACAAGAAAGCAAGCACTCTATGGAGTACGTATTCGATGCTAAAAGCAACAATAAAGATGAAAAAAGACATACATATCGATACCTATCCTAAGTTAGTAGCATTTTTAAAAAGAGCCTCATCTGGTCATCATCCAAAAAACTCGAACGTTTTCACAGTATCTGATATTGAAAAGTTTCTTAACGAAGCACCCGATTCCGTATATTTGGCGGCAAAAGTAAGTCAGTTGCACATTCAGTATCTACTTAAATACATATATTAATCTCAATTAAATAGTATAGGTACTTAGTAAATGTTGATAGGCATAATTATGCGTTCATATAAATTTTATTCATTTATCTACTACAATACTCTTTACATTGCAGGTTGTTCTTATTATTGGAATAAACGGAGCATGTCGAACTAATGAACTAACACAACTTAATGTCAAAAACATTGAGAAACATTCAGATAACTTACTATTAATTAATTTACCTAATACAAAGACAAAAAGAGACCGCAACTTTGTCATTCGCAAGGAATACGTAACGATTGTTGAGAAATATCAAGCCTTACGGCCGCCTAACACTCCAATCAATCGTTTTTTTTCTACAGTATCGCAATGGAAAGTGTGTTAGACAGCCTATGGGTACTAATAAAATTGGCAGTATCCCACGAGAAATAGCAACATTTCTTGAACTTCCAGAACCCCTGTTGTACACGGGTCATTGTTTCCGACGAACTTCAGCCACACTTTTGGCTGATTCCGGAGCTGATCTCCTGTCCCTTAAGCGCCACGGAGGCTGGAAGACCAATGCAGTTGTAGAGGGATACATAGAGGATTCCATCAAAAATAAGTCTAAAATATGTGAAGGCATCGTAGGAGCCATTACACTGAAAGAGCCTCAATCGGAAACTTGGACTGGCCCTTCTACATCAAAAATAAGCCGTTATGAAACACCTAACCATCTCCCTCTCTCTCCAACATTCACGCCAAGGGAATCCGATGAATCGGTACAACTGTTAAGTATGACAGACAGTTTACCGAAAAACAGTACACATGTGACTAACACCAATATTACAGTACCAAACAAAAATATTACACTCAATTTAAATAACTGTTGCAACGTTACTTTAAAATTTTCTTAATTATACTTTAGTATTATTTTATTATAATTTAAAGATTATTCTGTAATACTTACCTGTCATAATGTAGTAATTAATACCTAAACTGAAATAAAAGTGTACCTATCTTGTGATTGTAAACATTTTTTATTGCATTTAGTCATTTCCTCGCTGAGGTGGAATGAAAAGTTACGTGTTGCACTCGAGTGCAAAGATTTTTCACCTCGTGTCCTTTTGATTCCCTCGCTAACGCTCAGGATTCTAATTTTGAATCACTCGCTTCATAGAATAAAGAGAGGGAAGTACGTTATCTTCATACAAACGGACCGCGCGCGGCTTGTATGTTTGCGCCATAGTATCTATGCGTCGCCGCACGCACACCTAAACACAATATTAGAGTGCCTATGACTGCGCTAGTCGCGGCTAGCACGGAACGAGGTTCGCGCGTCACGGCTTTTCGGCACATTAGCTTTTAAAAAATGATCACATAAACTGCAAAGTTGGTATGTCTATTTATGAACAAATAAAAGACTTATATTTTTCAAATTATATTTCTAAAAGTTATTTACAAGGATACGGATATATTACACATTAAAGTTTAATAACAACGCGTTTCGTAATAGTCGAAACCGAAGAAAGTAGGTATTTTTCTGTAGCTAATTTGTAATTTTGTATTAAATGTGTGATTCAATAGATGTTATGTTTGTATTATTTATATTTGTATTAATTAAAAATAAAAATAAATATGGTTCTTTATGTGTACAAAACTAAAAATAAAAATTACAAAAAAAAAACTGACTAGTATATGTAAACTAAATACTAAGCAAATAATTGAAACATAAGCTCTTAGTGACTAACAGCTTATGTTTCAATTATTTACAAATATTTATAGACTAAGACTTAGTCTATAAATATTTGTTAGCGGTTTGGGCGACAACTGTAACCGACGAAGCGCGGACAGTCGTCAACCCTAAGACAGTAGGCAATTAAATCGCGGATTGGGTCGCAGATAACCTACTTCCCCTCTTTATTCTATGCTCGCTTCGCTTGCTCGGTCATCAAAATTGAACACGCGGTTAAAAAGCAACTTTGCACTCTTGTATAACAAATAACTATTATACGTGAGGGGCGTACGGGTAGACGAGCATGTGCTTTTAGGGATATTTTGCCAAGTAATGATGGTGAATCGGTTAACGAGGTCAAAATTTTGAACAACTGAATAATGTCGAATGTATCACGTCTGTTGCGAAGGATTATCAGTTTATGCCTACGCAATGCATCTTCGTATTCGGTTTCATAAATATTATTCCGATAATTTAGTGATTTTAAAAACTTTTTTTGTATCTTTTCTATTCTATCGATGTGTACTTTAAAACATGGACTCCACACAGTGCTACAAAAGTCTAAAATAGAGGGGACAAAAGAAAAATAAAGAATTTTTAAAGTCGTAATATTTTTGAAAGGTTTACTGATTCTCAAAATAAAACCAAGGCTGCGAAAAGCGGAGCCGACGATGTGATCGATGTGATTGGTAAATGTTAATTTGGAGTCCATAACGAGACCTAGGTCCCGAATGGTGAAAACTCTTTTAAGGATTGAGCCATTTATGGTGTAGTCGAAATTGAGAGGGTGAGTTTTCCGGGTATATGACATTATGAAACATTTATCTGTGTTGAGATAGAGTTGGTTTGTTGTACAGTAGTTATGCAAGTTTAATATTCGCTTTGTAGTTTAGCGCAATCTGCGAGACATTCAACCACTCTGAATATTTATTATATTTTATAGACTACTAGCTGACCCGGCGAACTTCGTTCCGCCTTAAAGGCAATATCACATGACTACTTTTTAAATTAGGATAATTTTAAATAAATAAATATTATTATTCAATGATTCTTTATTTGGGAGCACAATCTTGGCGGTTCTCCGGAAATCTTTAATGTGCTACAATACTCGCAAACAACATCCATTGGTCCAATGCGAACGCCATTGCGCTATATTATATGCGTATAGAAACGCTGCCCGATTCAAATCAGTATTTGATGAATTTCTTCTTGTGCTTCGTAAATTATCTAGGGCTTGATCTCTGAGGTTTGCTCGACGATTTCGCATTGTCAACCGAGCCTTTTCACGGGCTGCCTCCCTTTGCTCTAGTGAGTGAGAAGCACGAAGTCGAGCCATACTAAGGCTGCGCTCTTCAAGTGCAATTTCTTGGTCTTCTTCAGTTCTTTTTTTTTTTGTTATGTATGGGAAATTATCAAATGACCTCTCCCGCTCTGGACGGAGCGGAAGGGCGTGTCAGACTTTTATTGACTAAAACCCACCCGTGTTCCTTCACTTGCCTGTGCAACGGCCAGTGCCATGGTTTCTTTTTTAACCAATCCGAAACCCTGTGGACCAGTCCTCGTGGACCCCGTCAAGGTGTGCTGACATCTCTTTGAAGCGCGTGTGAAACACAACGCAACGTCAACTCGGGCCTGGTTCTTACCAGGAGGCTAGCTGCCTATCGCTCGCCGCCCGCAAGCCCGCGCCTATGGTGGTCGGGAGTCCGATGTTGCCTCCTGACCAGGGCGCTTCCTGCGGCGGTTTGAGGCGTGAGGGTAGTGGGATTTCCGCTCCCTCACGCGCTCCACCTCCTCCTTTGCCAGCATCACTGCTTCACGGAAGGAGTTGAAAGCTTGCCATGCACTCTTGCTCTGAACTATGGCCCGGACCAGGATCGGACGCGAGAGATCGCCGCCGATCGCCGCCGATCGCCGCCACGAGGACACGGCTGTGCTCTACCCAAGCCGGGCAAACCTCCACCATTTGCTCCACCGTGTCCTCAGGGCGATGCACACAGTGGTCACCCTGGCGTTTCCTCCCGCCTTATAAGGAACAGGAACCTCCTGAATCAGCCGTGTCTGGTGAGGACCTACGTAAGTCGGAAGGTGAGGACGCCGTGGTGCCTCTCTAGCTACTCCTCAAAGAGAGGACTTACCGCCGCTATTGTGGCGTGCTCAGTGCTGGTGGTTGCGACAATCACACTTTCCATGTCGCCATGAGATCCCGCCGGAGTTCTGTCCGCTGTACTGCGATTTTTCGCGGCAACGGAGTTATGCCTCCTCTCGTCACTTCCACATGTGGGCGAGGTAAAGTGTTTATCCACAATTTAATGAATGTTATTATACATATAAACGCTTCTTTTTAATTACTCTATCTATTAAAAGAAACCTCATCAAAATCTGTTTCGCAGTTTTAAAGATTTAATCATACAAAGGGACATAGGGAAAGAGAAAGTAACTTTGTTTTATAGTATGTAGTGAAGTGGTAAATGGCACAGCAATACAATAATAGACATTTTGAAGTTGAAGTTTGCTTTGGGGCTTTTATTAAAACAATTAAACCGACAGGGAGTATTTATATTCCTTGCTTTAAAGGGATGCATCAACATTGAACCGTTAAGACTTTTTTTTTAATATGCTGGGTAGTGCAGCAGTTTGTTTGTACCATTTTTAACAAATGAACCGCTAACTTATATTTTGACTGAGTTGTTTTGTTATTCCATGTCAGTTGCGTTTTGTTATACCATGTCTTATGTCACGTCACACGGGAACGACGGGAACAACGGGAACGGAATAAAAAGTATCCTATGTGATATGTCCTTCTCCCAGTTCTTATCTACCTTCCTAACAATTTTGAGCCATACTGGTTAAGCGGTTCTTGAGTTATAAATAGAGTAACTAACACGACTTTCATTTATATACATAGACTTCATTCAAATCGGACCAGCCCTTTAGGAGGAATTCAGTGACGTACACACGTACAGCAGATTTAGGAATATACCCATTACATATACATTAGTAACAAAGATATCACATCACACCTCTCTCTACCCCTAGAGCTCTTGTTTCAGTCTCTTTAAGTTAAATAAAAAATCTTAAATATTTATTTCTATTTTTTTTTCTTTTAGTTCTTATGTACAATCTCCTTTTTAAGTAACTATAAAAATTAAAAAGAACTATAAACTTGTCTAAAACAAAAAAAAAAAAGCTTGTGATTGCCCGGGTTTGAACCAAGGAACACCAGCCATCCCGAGTAGACCATACTACTATCCACTACGCCACAGGCGCTATGTCGAGCCGCGCGAAATTAACGCCCATATTATGCTTGAAATATTGCGAAAGAGAAAACTCGAAAACATGCGCTTCCCCAGACATAAGACTGAGCTAGATCGATTTCTCGTCCCCGAAAACCCCCACATATTAAATTTCAGCGAAATCGTTAGGGCCGTTTCCGAGATCACATGCTTCTTCAAGCGATCAGCGCCATCTGCCGGGCTGATTTGTGAATCTAAACCATCCAGGTCGCCACTCAAACGCATACAGAAAAAGTCATTAAAATCGGTCAAGCCGTTTAGGAGGAGTTCAATGACATACACACGTACAGCAGAATTATATATATTAAGATGAATCCAGACGGGTGAACCTGATGGACATGTAGCATATAAGCGGTCCCTGCCCTGTGTATGACTTTCATCGACCACGAGAAGGCATCAAAAAGTGTCGAGCATCAGGCCATTTTCCAAGCCCTTCTTCGTTGCAGGAAGCAGGAACATACATCGCAG
Source organism: Sesamia nonagrioides (assembly GCA_017933935.1). Classification (NCBI taxonomy): domain Eukaryota; kingdom Metazoa; phylum Arthropoda; class Insecta; order Lepidoptera; family Noctuidae; genus Sesamia; species Sesamia nonagrioides. The sequence goes on from JADWQK010000106.1 coordinate 401,820, forward strand.
CCACTTTACAGATGCGCGTGTACCCTGACCTTGACCGTATACAACATTATTTTGTGTTTATGCCAAACCCGAAACACGTGTCCAGCATTTTTAAGTAAAGAATTTCAGTACAAAATTTCAAAAAGATATAATGAAAAGCCACAACAGTTATGAGCTTGCTATTCTACTTGGTTGTCCCAACAAAAATATGGTCAAAGCCCCGCTCAGGCGGGCGAGCGCGGTGCGTTGACCTCTGGCGTCAGCTGTGGCACGCGCGCAAGTACTATTTATCGTAACCGCTCGGTAACCACTCTGCAACAATTTCTAAATGTATTTGGGAAAAATATAACATGTGTAACATGCTGTTTGTCCGCGGATAATTTCGTCGTTTATGAACCGATTTGATGATTTTTCTTCTTTTTGTTGGAAAGAACATATCTTCAAGGTGGTAACACCATAAGATAATCAGGGTCTGACGATGCAAGACCAAAGAAATCGAGTGGAACTTTAAAAAATCGTAGAGGCGACTGAAGCATTTGTAAATTTTTTCATAAGGTACTTTAAAGCACTCCAATAGGGTATTTGACTAAAAAAAAAAATTAGTCCGTCCCTTGGTCTGGAGTAGGTTTGGTAATAGAGTTGCGAGATAGTCGAAGGAACTCCTTAACGATTCATAGCAGCTGTCTTGCGTTTGTGCTTGACAATAACGTTTATATTGATGTGAATTTGCAGATATCTACATAGGTTTTAATGAAGGTCTGCAGTAGATCTGGGGTCGAGGGAACTCCTCAACGATTCACAGCAGCTACACTGTGTTTATGCTTGATTAATTTATATTGATGAGAACTTTGCACCAATATGGCTAAAAATGAAGGTCTGCTTATGAAGTAGATCTGATTATGACGACCATAGATAGTCGAGGGAATTCCATAACAATTCACAACATTCACATAAGCCAACCACTATCTACTCGCTATGCTTATGCAAAAATTACCTAATTAAAATCAAGAGACTGGATTTAAGTTGCTTAATCGCGTCCTCTCTAGTGCCAGTCCAGTAGGTCCCATAGGGATTTTATAGAAATCGGTTCAGTACTTTGGTTTATAAACCAATATTACGGGTAAAAAAAAATACGAAGTTGGCTTACAGGCCTTTTTCCAACTGTGTTGGCGTCAGCGTCGCGTCTGACCGGATGCAGCTGAACAGTAGTTTTCACAATTAAAAAGTTTAAAACAAAAACTTAAAAAAAAACATCCGTATCCCGACTTCCAAAACAACACTACAAAGAGAAAAATAACTAATTTCGGAAGTCGGTGTCAAAAACGAATATACAAAAACCAAAGACACAGCAAATTCTAAATATCAAGGTAAATAAATCACGCCAGATAAAATCTTGGCGTAAAAGTATACGTGATATGTCAAGTGAAAATCTAATAAAATTTAAAAACCATTTGCTATCACTAACTTTTTCAGAGGTTTATAGTAGCGACGATCCAAACTTAGCCTATGATGCGTTTTTGGATTTGTTTCTTTTAGTGTACAACTTGTGCTTTCCCATAAAATACACAACTGTTAAATTCGGAAAGCCAATTAAATGGATATCGCGCGGTATTCGTTTGTGCAGTAAAAGATAACGCTATCTACTGTGGCAGCAACGATCAAAACCCACGGAGGAAAATAAACAAATGTTTCGTAACTATTCAAGAAAATTTAAAAAAATCGTAAAGTTAACTCAAAAAGTCCAAAATAACCATTTACTTCTAAACTCGAAAAATAAGTCAAAGACAGCCTGGCAGATAATAAATAACAATAATAATAATATCCATGAACCAATCTCTAAAATTAATAAAAATGGTGTCATAATTACTAAGCCTAAAGATATAGCTGAATCATTTAATGATTTTTTTGTTGATCAAGTCTCAGAACTACCAAAATCTACGACTCATCGCTTTAAGGGAATAAAGTTTAATCCAAATTCGATCTTCTTGTCGCCTGTTGTACCGCAAGACGTGTCAAGGGTAATACAATCGTTGAAAAATAAAAAAGCTTTGGCTACGACGGCATTTCAACGAAAGTCATCAAATTCGTTTCTGATGTGATTTCTGGTCCTTTGAGTCACATTATAAATGCAAGCACAAGTTCCGGAATATTTCCTAACAGTCTCAAAACCGTGATTGTGAAACCTCTTCATAAAAAAAATAATAAAGAAAATATGTCAAATTACAGACCAATTGCTCTTATTCCCGTGTTTTCTAAAATAATAGAAAAAATTATATGTCAATCTATTGATGGCTTCTTGACAAAATTTAATATACTTTGTGACGAGCAAAAGGGTTTCCGTAAAAATAAAAATATTAATATGCCTATATTCGATTTATTAAAAATTATAATGGGAAACGTAGATAATAAAACCCCAATTTGCGCCATTTTTACGGATATGTCAAAGGCCTTCGACTTTGTAGATCACAATATACTTATTAATAAACTGCACGCTTACGGGATTCGTGGAAATGCATTAAATTTAATAAAATCCTATCTCACTGATCGTATGCAATATACCGAAATTTCTAATGTCTGCTTGAGTTCCAAACGCGAATTGAAATTTAGATCTTCTTACAGAAGTATCAAATATGGCGTCCCACAAGGAAGCGTCCTCGGTCCGCTTCTGTTTTTAATCTACATTAACGACCTTCCACTCCAAGTAGACCATCCAGTTATATTATTTGCTGACGACAGTACTGCACTAGTTAAATGCACAAATAAGGGAAAATATGAGAAAGATATTAATGACGCTCTTAAGGCTACAGTTAATTGGCTTAATGGTAACAACTTAAAAATAAATATACAAAAAACTAATATCATGCATTTTTACCAGCGCATTGATCCCGAAGACTTAGACATTAACTATGATGGACATAAGATTGAAACTGTTAAAGTGGTTAAATTCCTGGGAATATTGATGGACAATCAGTTGACATGGAAGGCACAGGCTGAACATATTTGTAAGAAGCTAAGCACCTACGCCTACATGTTATACAATCTATCAAAGAAAGTAAATATCAATACAGTCCTCATTGCTTACCATGGCTTCGTGGTTTCAACATTGAGATTTGGCATTATATTCTGGGGTAACAGCAGTGAAAGAGAAGTCATTTTCAAGGCCCAAAAACGATGCATTAGGTCAATTTTTAACTTACAGGTTACGGACAGTTGGCCCAAAAACGATGCATTAGGTCAATTTTTAACTTACAGGTTACGGACAGTTGTATTCCAGTGTTCAAATCGCATAAATTATTAACCTTTCCATGTCTATACATTCTAGAAATAGCCATTTTCGTGAAAAGTAACCCACATTTGTTCCCGTCGTTAAACGAGACACGAAAGAGGACAAATTGTATGAGATCTCAATATCAACATTTGTTGCATACAGGTGGCTATAACACCACACTGTTAAATAAAAGCGTTATGTGTATGGGGCCAAGAGTATATAATGGGATACCTAACGAAATTAAAGGGCAACCATTAAAAGTATTTAAAAAAAACCTTACTGACATATTATTAAAAAAATGTTATTATTCTGTTGCTGATTTCTTCGCCGACGTTTTGTGATGCTTGTATTTTATCGTTATTGACGTGACATTTAATTATATTTTACCTTTTATTAATATAACTTTTTACATTAATTGCTTTTTGACCTTATTGTAACAGAATCGATTTTTTTGTGTTTGATTGTTGTGTTTTTTTTTTTGTATCTGATTAATGATTATTGTTCTTCTCTGTAGCTTCAAATTGACAAAATTTAAATTTTGCATGTCCCATATGGGACAGAATGTATGGCTCTATTTTCTTTTCTGACAACCATATTTGTATACCTACCTGCATTCTAGCAAATAAATAATTTGATTTGATTTGATTTGATTTGAGCCCATACGAAGAAAAGAGAAATAAATAAATAGTTCTTGGTCCGTATTACAGAACGTTACTCAAGCATTGATCTCTACTTAAGCATTACTTAAAACTAGATTCAACCAATCAAACGGCTTGAAACAAGACTTAAGTAGAGCTTGAGTTTGAGTGACGGACCTAACAATCCCAACACGTGGCATTGGCTAAATCAAATAGCTTAATAATAAGGATAAATGAACAAACCGTGCAAAACCAAAGAAAAAAAAAAAGAGATGCACTGAACTTAAATTTAATTTAGTTTGTGAACAGGAAAATCGCCATTTATATCTGAAATTAGATATTTTTAGTTTTGCGTTACTTTTCAGAGCAGATTTATTTAAGATTTTCGTAAGCAATAGGCCCAAGTGAGCTTCTTATAAGGCTTACCGAGGACTGTCTATAGACGTGTTGAAGTTGAATTTGATTATTGTCTCTGGCAGCTAACATTTTATAAATAAATTAGGTAAATATATTTGAGTTTGGAAGGCTAGGCAGACAAGTAAAAAATGTTTTATTGTTTCGGCAGTATGGTTTTTGGCAGCATCAAGTGAACTTGAAAAATGTAGTAACTTAGTACAAAAAATTACAAGATGTTCTTTTATACAACAGTTTGTTTTTGAGCGAGTTTAAAGTATGCAAATATATTGAGTGAATGATTTTATGAGTTATTTTATTTTGAAGTTTTTCTAAAGGATCCCAAAAGGTACTGCAACCCATTTCCATTTATTTCACTACAACAAGACGAAGCATATGGCAAACATCTTCAGAATAATTCAATCGACAGAAACATCGTATGTGGTTGTTCAATAATTATGTCTATCTTGACCATATACTTTGGTTCATACACAGAGAACCATAAATTAAACACATTTTTTATAATAAATATATTATAAGCATTGATATAATATTAAACTAAGGTAGATAAGTCACTAGTGCATTGAACTTGAAGCGTACAAAAGATTATAATTCTAATCTCTTGGCTTAGTCACTCTCGATACACTCGTAAAAACAAACGAGTAACGACAAACACTAAGGTCCGTATTCCAGAAAGAAACTCAAGCATTGATCTCTGCTTAAGCATTAGTTTCAACCAATCAAATGGCTTGAAACGAGATTTAAGTAGAGCTTGAGTTTTGAGTGACGTTCTGTAATACGCACCTTACAGCGCAAATGACAAACACTAGCCATCTTTTTCTTCTCTATGCTTTAGATTGCGCCCCATCTCACTCATACTGTACCAACGTGTGAAATGTACGCAGAATAAAAAATTTGCATATTGTGTGTGCTGCTGCTCCAATCGGCACATTTATTTCGGTTAATTTGTTAGAGCATATCATATCTGTTTAAAATTATACCAATGACTGTAAGTATCGAAAATGTAATAGGTACTACCAAAAATTAAAAATATTTTTTTTTTTTTTTTTTATAAATTATAAACCAGCGCTTGACCGCAATCCTGCCTGATGGTAAGCAGTGACGCAATCGTTGATGGTAAAGCGCACTAGTTTATTAAGAGCCTATTCACTCTAGCCTTGAAGACACTCAAATTGTAGTCCGACGGAAACACCGCCGCGGGCAAATTGTTCCAGTCCGTCGATGTACGCGGTATAAAGGAGGAGGCGAAGCGCTTCGTCCGGATCGTAATGGTGTTAACAACGTAAGGGTGGAAACCAGCCGTACGACGGGTCGTCCGCTGGTGGAACGGAGATGGGGAATTAAATCATGCAATTCCCTCGCACACTCCCCGAAATGCATCCTATAGAACACCGAAAGGCTGGCTACTCTACGCCTGTGCTCTAGGCTTTGGAGACCAGCTCGAGTTAGATCAGGGTCACCAATCAGCCTCTTTGCACGTCTCTCCACTGAATCCAAAGTGGCCAGGTGACACTTGGCAGCACCAGCCCAAATGTGGCTGCAGTACTCCACACACGAACGGACCTGTGCTTTGTATAACATTAGAAGCTGCCCAGGTGTGAAGTACTGCCGGACCTTTGCGATAACGCCAAGTCAACAAATATATATTTCATATTTGTCTTATTATGGTCGGTAATTTAAATATTAAAACGATACATGCAAAGAAACGACACAACTAAACGCATTTGACATTTATTTTTTATTAATTTATTTCATGACCATGGATACAAGAACTAATCTAACTCTTATCCTAAACTTATCCTAACTAATCTAACTCCTTTCGTTTCCCGCGTATGGCACATTAGGAGTGGTATAGCGTGAAGACATGATGTGGCCACTATGCTACAATATTTCACTGTTCTTTATGAATTATTCACTGAATGCACTTTTTACTACATAAATCACGCGTTTTTATTTAGTAAACGACACTATAAATAATTTAAAAGTCCAATGGAAAATGAGCGTGGCACTCATCATCACTTTCCCGCCTAAAACCCATTTGACATTTATTGACAGATAGTATTCTAGTGATGTGCATCTGTTATTTTTAGTGACCTTTTTTTAGTAAGTCGACTACTTACTAAAAAAAGAAATGACAACTACATAATAATTTTCATCGGATCAAGATTCATCGGCAGAGCAACGGAACAGCAGAAATCAATCGCCTGTTACTATTTGTTTCCTAAAAATGTTATTGCGCCGCAGCATGATTCAGCGGCCGTACAGTATGTTTTCCGATATTAAATTTGCCACTCCAAGTTCTTGGTAGAGAAACTAGAATTCAGCGACATTGTAGACATAGACGTTTGCGATGTAGTTATGTCAATTACTAAGTAATAATAAACATAAAAAGTTACAGACTATTACATTATGGGTTTTAGTAGAATTTTAATTTAATACGCCGTCGAGCAACACGTGTTGCTCGAAGGCATGCGCACGTTACAAAGTTTTTTTTATAGCTACTTTGATCAGCTTTTTTATTAAACTACCTGTCAAAAGAAGTTGGAATCGACTTGAAAACCATGCTGCTTTTTTCAACAATTATAGAGGTAGAGTCTATCAGCAGAAAGTAGTAAGCGGTACTTGTAAGATAAAATCAATCATAAATTATATGATTACAAAGCAAAATTATAATAATTATGAGAACATTAATTGACTAAATTTTATTAATATTGAATTCGTGCATTCCTAGAGTATTCAATGACTGACTGTCATTGAGATGACGTAACTGTCAAGTGTCAACTTTGTGTCAATCGATCGTGGTTGTCGGGTCGGTCGTGTTCTGTTTAAGTTGCACGACTAATATTGTACAAGTACGTAAATTGTTGTTAATTATTGAATTAAATAATATACAGTGCAATTAAAGGAATTCCTTTAACAAATTACAAAACAATTTAAAAATGGAAACAGACAATTTAACTAAACAGGTACGTGACATTAACATAAAATTTGTTCTTTCGAGTTTATTTATCGTGGTATTAAAAATAGTACCATGTTAACTAAATAGTTTGATTTGTTTTTTTCAGGCAGAGGAAATAGAAGCATTGAGTTCAATCTATGGTGATGACTGGACCACCGAGAGCGAAGCAACGAGGTCGTATAGCATCAAAATAAAAGAGAATAATAATGAAGTTAGGCTATATGTGACGATGCCTGTTGACTATCCTTCTCAGGCGCCTCCAAAATATGAGTTGTCTGCTCCATGGATGGAAAGAAAAGCGAAGACAAACCTGCACCATACCTTGGATGAAGTTTATTTGTGAGTATTCAAGATCAATTTTGACAAAATTTGTCTTTTAAGTAGACGGTGCAGTATGTAAGTTGGCAAGAGAATTTCTAGTGGGGAAGTTTGCGCATGCACAATTTCATACATTTTTACATGCGCGACCTTGCCCACTTACGTGCCGCACCTTCTACTCCATGACCGCATTATGTTGTGATAATAAAAACTCCTTTGCACTTCTGGTTATAGTTTTCTAATGACCTTATATTTTATCCTGAGCATTTGTGGTTGTTGGTTTGTTTGTTACTTTGATTCTATGTAACTCAGTTTCATTCTTAATACACATTTTATTTTAATTTTCATATTCATATTTATTCAGGAGGGGTTACAAATATATTATTTTTTAAATTTTCGCTATCTCTGTTCTACTTGTTTTGTTTTTTTCTATGTTCCTAAAATCTAATAATTCTTAAGCACTTTTTGTTGTTTTACATGTCTTGCTTAGGAGGTAAGTTCAATTTGTATTGTTACTAATAATTTAAAATACAAGGTCTAGGTAAGAAAGGTTTAGGGGCTCAAAACAATTGTTTGAGTGCAACATAGTATGGGTTTTCCTTCAGTGGTTGGGTAAATTAATTAGGTAGATATTTTCATTAAAAAAATATTATGTTTTTGTGTCTGTTGGATGATGCTCATCTAGTACACCCAAGTCAAGTTTATTATTGGCATGTTTGTATTTATCAAATTAAAAAATAATAATCTTTATTACACAAAATTTTAAACAAAAAAGTGTGAAGTCCCTGACTCCTGTGCTAGGTGATATACCTGTGTTACAAGAGCCAGTGCCCTCTCCCAATAGGAGATTTTACAGAATCCTATGTAAAAAGAAAAAAAAAATAATAATAATTTGGTAACAAGAGTAAACTAAACTAAAAGTGATTAAAAGAAGCCGGTATTAACTTTTACTACATGCTAGGACCTATTCTAAGCGATAAGTAAAAGGACAGATTAAATATATAAGCTATCTCATATACAAGCATTAGCTAATTAGGAGCTAGAGTGTCCAAACAAACAATAATAATGAAAGATACAACACAACGCACAATGGTCCGCTTGAGGGACTGAGTGCGGAAACCAAACCAATAACATAGAAGATACAACACAAATCTATTTTGTGTCTGCTCCCACAACCTTCTTTCCTTTGAAAAATAATGATGCTTGCTCCGTTTTCAGACATGACTTGTTGATTTCTGTCAACAGGGCTGCGCACAGAAAGTGTATTTAATTTTAGTAACCTCTCTATTTGCTCCAAGTTTGTGACATACATATCACTATACCCATGTTAGTAACATATATCACTATGTAAATTTTTAAAAGATAAATATAATTTATTTTGTGTACAAAATTTCAGAGAGAACATAGGAGAAAACGTGGTGTTCCAATGGGTTGAAAAAATAAGAGAAGTGTTACAAGAAATTAAACCTGCGGAGAAGAAAGTAGAAGCTAAACCACTTGCTGATGAATCATTAAAATTGGCTTTGGTGAGTTGATGTCATGTGTGTGTAGGATTGAACCCGCACCTGCCTCCGCAGCGGCTGTGTTCGCTACCGCTACGCCACGGAGGCTGTCTCGTGTCACAGTGTCACAACGCATTTTTAAGAAAACCATATAATATGACAGAACGGAAATAAACATAAACACCATATACAATATTTTTATTCATGATAGTATGGAAAATCCGGCTTCGTGTGGCATACCTACTGATTTTGTACAAGTATTTTATTTTATTTATTTGGGACAAAAAACAGTTATATGTTACAATATTAATAGTTATTAACCCAGGAACTGGGTTATGGTGGTCAGATAGACAGCCGACTCTTGTAGAATACTGCTATTTAGCTGCATCTGTTTACATTGGATACCAACCCCAACTTTATATTGACAGTGGGAAAAGGCTAGGCATTAAAATGTATCAGGGCACCATTAATATAAATTAAAACCCATAAAAAAATATTTAACTTGTTCTTTTTTTTAAGTTCCATTATCTCATATTATTACAGAACTATGATAACACTACTGACCTCTATTATAATATTGATTTTTTTTTTAAATTTTCAGTTAGATATTAACTGCCCTGAAATAACTCATGGTGAAGTGATCGTAGATAGGAAGAGCTCCTTCCAAGGTCATGCAGCTGAAGTGCATTGTATGGAAGATGTCAAGTAAGTAGAGAATCATAGTAATATTAAGGTTAAAGGTTTTTGAGTGTGTGTGTGTGTGTATTGGTATGTTTAACACTTTTTCACCCTCAAACGCCTGGGCCAATTTTGATGAAATGTTTAAAACTAAGATGAACTTATATGATACTTTTTATCCTGATTTTCCTAGGGAAACGAAACTTACTTTGCGGGTGAAACCGCTGGCGCAGCTAGTAATAACATAATTTTTCAGTCACACCTTGGCTAGAGGCTGACAGCCACCGTGGCGTATCGCAAGCGAATGCGGCCGCTGCGCAAGGAGGCGCGGGTTCGATCCCCGTGCAGTGCAAATATTTGTATGCATGAATTGAATATTTGCTGCACTGGTCTGGTCGTACCTCCGAAAGGGTGTTAAGCCGTTGGTCCCGGTTGCCCTCCAAGCATCTAATTGCAGTCGTTACGGGTTGTTGAAACCCTCAAAGGTCTAACAATTGGTCTAACTGCAATGCTTTGATATCGCCTTCGAATTGTGGAGATCAGAAGGCAGTCGCTTCACGGAAAATATCGAAGCTGATTTTCATCATCATCAGCCTTTACTCGTCCACTGCTGGACATAGGCGTCTTTCATGGCACGCCAATAACCTCGATCCTGAGCAGTTCTCCGCCAGCCACTACCAGCCACCTTTTTGATGTCGTCGCTCCATCTCGCCCAAGGGCGTCCCACGCTACGTTTGCCGAGACGCCGTCTCCACTCAAGGACTCGTTTACCCCAACGGTTGTCGGTCCTGCGGCATATGTGACCAGCCCATTGTCACTTCAGCTTGCTAATCCTCTCAGCTATGTCGGTAACTCTGGTCCTCTGTCGGATCACCTCATTTCTGATGCGGTCCTTCAGAGAGACGCCCAACATAGCCCGCTCCATAGCTCGCTGAGCGACTTTAAACTTATGGACTAGTCTGACCGTTAGTGTCCACGTCTCGGCTCCGTAAGTCATGACGGGTAGGACGCACTGGTTGAAGATTTTGGCTAACCTAAATCAGCAGTTAGACTGGTAAAGCGGACTCCAGGTTCCAAAGCTGAAAAAGCTTTGGATGCGACTGGGATTAATGGTGAGATGATGATGATGACCTTGGCTAGAGGTCGCACCAAATATATACACAGGTTTGAAAGAGAAAACGGGATACTTTTGCCTAGCAGTGGAACACAATATAGGTAGGCAACTTAGCAACTATTGAACATCCGAAAATTTTAAAAACCATTGAACGGAATTGGATTAAAATTAAAAAAAATAATAAAATAAAATATGTTTATATCAGGTTTCCCCATGTTTTGTTAGTAACATTAGGACTTAAAAGAACTATGTTAGTATCTAAATATAATAAAACAAGTAACAGAAAATACAAAAAACAAAATAGAATATTAAAAAGAAAAAAAAAACCTAATTCATGAACCTGCCACCTTCAGGGGCACCTGGAACAAGCACATGCGATCGTACCCAATGCCGCCGAATGGGGCAGTCTGGCTTGTCAGCAATGACCGACAGGATGGTGTTGGTGCTCCCCTTCACCCTGGGCATTAGCAAGGCCACGCGGCGCCTCACTGTCGCCCCGAACCCGTCCGTACGGGCGTGTGCAAACGTAGTACCGTGGGAGCCCCAGCATCACCCTAAAGGCATTGTTGTATTGTACTCGGAGCGCGTTGAAGGCCCGCAGCGTGTAGTTGACCCACAGACTGCACGTGTATAAGCTTCGACAGTATGCTTTGAAAAGCGTTATTTTTACTTCCACGTTGCACCGCGCGAATATGCGAGCCAGCATGTTGCAGCGGACCGTCAGCGCCCTCCTTTCTCTTTCCATGTCTTTGTCATCCTTCAAATCCTCGGTAATCACATGGCCGAGGTAAACAGGTAATTGGTAAACAGTTTCTAACCAAGATATAGGATAGTTTTTTATCTGGATTATCACTGGATCGAAACTTATGCGGATGAAACCGTAGGGCACTGATAGTTAAAACACATTTTTGACTCTTTACAGTGCCGTCCTAACAAAACTGAAGCAAAACAAGAAGATAATGCACGCTACACACAACATGTACGCATATCGCATAGAACGTAAGACGGCTAAAGGCACGAGCATCCTGCAGGATTGTGACGACGACGGTGAGGCACACGCCGGGGGAAGGATGCTGCATCTAATGCAGATACTAGACCAGAAGGATACCATCGTTGTTGTGTCGCGATGGTAAGTTACATTCATACTTCTAAAATATAATTGCTCAATATTAGCTACAAACTCCATGCATGTATCTTGCTGTACGAGTCACAATATATATTTTTTCTTTATTTATCATATAATGTACTAACAGCTTTTTCAGTGCTAAAATAGACCCAGTTATGCTTAGCAATTGAATCAATGGAATGTATTCCGATATGAAAGTGTAGCGGTGCCTACAACGCAACTTGCGAACAACGAGTTATACTGACGTCACGCGAATCCTGCATCTCGCAATCAAAGTTTTCATCAATCAAGATTTTTTAGTTAGATTTTAAACTTTATCCCTAAAGCATTAAGGCTCAAGGTTAATTGGGAATATTTGACAGTTTTGGGTAGCGTTGCCTGCTGTCGTCCGTATATTATTTTTTGTTTATGCGTAACGCGAAATACGTGTCCAGTCTTTTTAAGAATCTATGTACAAAATTTAAAAAGATACAAAAACCACAAAATTATGAGCTTGTTATCCTACTTGGCTGTTCCGACAAAAATGGCGGCAGTTGCGCGCAGTACTATGATCTATAGCAAGCTGCGTGGGGCGCTCGGTAACCACACTGCAACAATTTCTAAATGTATTTGGGAAAAAATATAACATGGTGTAAAAATGATTGGAATCGATTCAGTTGCTTATTCTGAACGAGCTATATTCAGCCCCCTAATCGGCGAATACATTTTTGTTAAATGATTGCGACTAGTTGACATCAGTTGGGATCGTTCGGACCGCCCATTGGTCCGTTCGGTCCAATTAATTAAACGATCCCAACTAGTCGCAATCATTTGACAAAAATGTGCTCGCCGATTAGGGGGCAGGTTTGGCATAAACAAAAATAACTTTGTATATAGAATTAAATACAACACTCCATTTGAGTATTTTACAAATACACTTCCTAGAAACGCCCTTCCCTCTTCACACTACTGACCTGTTGTTCCATCTCCCCAGGTACGGTGGCATACAGCTAGGCCCCGACAGATTTAGACACATCAACAATGCAACGAGGCAGGTCTTACAACAAGCAGGCTTGTTGAAGAAGAAATGACATTTAGCTTAGAAATTAGCGGTAAGGCGCGAATGTCGATAATATGCACTGAAGCTATAGCTTTGTGGGTTGCTTCGGGATTATAATAACTATTGTGTGTAGTTTTGTAATAAAGTTTCTCCAAATGTCATAGCTGATGGAACTTTCGGTGCTAAACCAAACGTTAAAAATTTTCATCATCATCATCAACTTTTTTTTATGGTCCCACTGCTGGGCACAGGCCTCCATTCATACAGAGGATGTTAAAAAATTTACAACAGGGTAATTGAGAACTTACTATAGTAGTTCTTTTTTTATAATTATATATGTACTAGTGCCTGAACACAATCCCGCCTGATGGTAAGCAGTGATTCAATTGTTGATGGTAAAGCGCGCTAGTTTATTAAGAGCCTATTCACTCTAGCCTTGAAGACATTTGATGATGCGTTATAGACACAAACCGAAGGGAAATGAACCTTATTCAAACAAAAATAAAGTTCATATTCTCGTGAGACGATTGATTATAAACACACAGGAATATGCAGTTTATCCACTATATGTGGATAAACTGCATATTAAGATTAATTTTCTTATGAAACGTTGCTATACTTAGTTTGGGTAATTCAAATTTCGCTCAATAGATCTCAGCCCTAATTTATGGTTTTACGCTACACCAATAAGACCTGTAATTCCAGATTAATCCAAAAAGCTGCTCTTTGAGTGCGTCTATTTTGTATAGACTGTATGACTTGGTCAGTTTATAGCATAATACACCTTTGTAATATGATTTATTTTACACTAGGACATTTAAATGTGAAGAACTTATTAAATATAAGCGAATAACCACTTTTATTCGGCTTTTGTCTGTAGAAAACCACGATTGAAAAATACGAAATATTTATTTTTATTTATTTATTACTTTATTGTACACCATAAAGATATAATAATAATAATATTTATTTCATCAAGAAAGGATCAGATTTCACATAGTTATAATGGTTAATGGTATGGTTATTATGGTAAATCATTGTTTTCTGTGGAAAAAATCGAATATGGTGTGATTAGTCCAAAAATGTTCATACACAGGAACGGTACGTGCACAGCTGGGTTACTATGATGTGTTGAAACTATCGTTGTCCCAGTGTCAGAAAAAGATGGAGCTATATAATATGTAAAGAAAACCCCGTCCGACCCAAAAGGATAATAAAGGTTAGGTAAACACATGACCAACACGTATTATTATAAGCGATGCGACCATGTGCCGCGTGCCCTGCCCCCCTTCGCCCGCGGATGAGTTCCCTACCGCACATATTTAAGTTACCTCGCTTTTTCGAAATAATCTTTATTTTTTTAGGCGATTTTTTTTTTTAAGTTTAGCCCGATTTGGAAGGCATTATTAGAATCAGTTAACGATATCTAACAATACCTTCACAGATCGGACAGGGTTTTGTTTACATAATGTATACGATGAATATACAACATGAAATGTACAGTTCCCGGCACGTAACTTAGCAAGTAGACATGGTCGTTATTTCACGTAACTAGTTCCAATAACCAGTGACGCGATGTGTAACTGAATCCCTAGTTAAGAGTCAAATTAAAAAAGTAGTTATTTCTGTAAATGCGTTATTTCATATGCACGTTATCCGAAGCCGTATCATGCATCACACTGGCATAATTTATTGATTTAACTGTATAGCTACACACTCAAAATAGTGATTTAATTTAGTTTCGTTTCGTAAGTAACTGTATAGTTGGTGGACATATTTATGTATGTAAACAATCGCAGTAGCTGAATGAAAATAACTTGCTACAAAAATAACTCGTTTTATAACAGGTATATATATATATATATATATATATATATATATATATACAGCGTGTAACAAAAAGGGTATATACATCAAGAACCCCTGAAGATTATAGGTGGTATAGAAACTCTACACAAAGTTTCAGCTCAAAATAAATTACTCGAAGAATTGATACCAAATTCTTGGTATCCTTGGTATCGCATGATTCTTGAATTCAAATATTAACAAACGTGTAACAACACTACGGAGGGTCAACAACATTCCAAGTCACTTGCTAATATTACAAAACATTTCTTCTGTAATTCTGATCGCCTAGTACCTGTCTGCCTACATATTGTTGAAACGCGCGGCTGCGACGCGCGCGTCCATGAGATGCTGACAATGGCCCGCCCGGTAATTTGTACCTACCTGCCTACTTAAATTTTGCCTCAAAAATAGCTAAACATAGTCCGAACAATCAGCAAAATAAATATGAAAATTAAAAATAATAATTTAATTAACTTACATTTTTTAGAGATGTGGTTCGATGTGACGCCCTTGGTACTGTACACACAAGGTCGCTCGTTTGTGTATCGACACCTGGACATTCCGTAGCATGTCTGGTGTCACTGTCCTGAAAGCGGCTTCGATTCGCTCTCTCATTTGCTCTGCTGTGTCACACGGCATTGCATACACTGTGTTTTTAATATACCCCCACAAAAAGAAGTCTAATGGAGTTAGGTCTGGAGATCGCGGTGGCCAAGGTACATGTCTGCTACCGCGCCCAATCCACTGACGAAAACGCATATTTAGATGCTCCCTAACATCACGTGCATAGTGTGCTGGAGCGCCATCGTGTTGGAAGATTAAATTGTTGCCCATCACGAGATTAGCGTAACTTAAAATTGATAGGCTTTCTGTGAGAGCATCGTCCAATTCGTTGGTTAAAAAATTTAAATAATTTTGACCGTTTAGGCGGTGCGGCAAAAAAATTGGTCCTACGACAATTTCTCCCGCAATACCAGCCCACACGTTTAGTCGCCATTGGTGTTGAAACGACGATTCCGTAGAAGCATGCGGGTTAGCGTGAGACCAAACATGGTCATTATGTATGTTGCTTATCCCAGCTCTTGTGAATGACGCTTCATCTGTCCACAGTACTCTTGAGCCAAAATCTGGCGAAGCTGCTACCTGACCGCAGTACCACTCGCAGAAGGTCACGCGAGGCAAAAAATCTGCAGGTGTCAGTTCCTGGGTGCGACGGAAGTGGTATGGGTGCTGACCGTCATTGTTCAACACTCGCCATACTTGCATATGGTTAGATGCACCCAGCGCTAATGCAGCTCGCCGAGTACTAGTACGTGGGTTATTTTCGAAATGTTCGAGTACGGCTTCCTCTAAATCTGGATCGGTAGTGTTCGGGCGACCCCCTAATCCAGGAGCGTGAAAAGAACCAGTTTGGTGCAGACGATGTACCATTCTATGGAAACACGCCACCGAAGGGAGCTGTCGACGCTCACCTTCTGCCCTACCATCGATAAATCGCTGACGATAAAGTTCGCGAGCAGCACGCAGATTACCATCCTCTTGTCCGACACACAAGATCATCTCAAAATATTCAGTATTGCTAAGGGCCATGATTGTACACACGTCACAAGTTCACAACACAAAAATCGCGAAACGCGCATGCGACCGTAAAGTTCGAATCTTAGATCTGTACTGAACTAATAGGAATTATGAAAAATTGAACTTTATTTATTTAGGTACTTAATTTCTGTTTCGGCGTTTTAAAATATTTCGCCAAAGATAGTAGACAAATGGAACAAAACATTGTCATCTCTCTTAAAATATTCACGCAGATGGCGCGTGCGACCGAGACACAATATTTTATCATGTTCAACATGATTGCTTTCGGCGCGTTCTAAAGTCACTCACACAACAATAATATATGTGTGGAATAACGGATAAAAATAACGGAAATATTGTCATCTCTCTCACAAAATGCTCGCCGTCGGCGTACGCGACTGAGAGATAATATTTTATCGTATTCAATTTCATATGTTTGAGCTAGGACATTCAATTAGGGTTCTGTGATTGCGGAACCGCTGTTTAATTTAGCGATAACAATCCTCGTATCTGTTGCACTCCTAGTACATTTGCGTATTTTTTATTTATTTTGAAAAGGTAAATTAAGACTGTACTGTACTCTATCTATCTACTGCTGAGTTTTAAGCTATTATTTTTGCAAAAGGCAAAATCTTTTATATCGCAGAAGTGAATACGCAAAGACTAACTAAAATTTAATTTATCTACGGAACTCATGGGGTGTTTTTGTACTAGGACACACATGAGTTGTTTAGAAATGATATTTTGGGTTCATTTGAACAGATATGAAATCCTTTTTCGTAGTCTCTTTCGCACGTTCATCTAAGTAATTAATTTTTCATAAACTAAGTACCTACCTATGTATGGCAAATGGCAACCGACATGAAAAGAATTAGTTACGTAAGGAAATTTATAGGAATGTAGTTAATAGATTGGGTATTATTTAGTGTGTTGTAGTTACCAACTCGATTCTCAAAAACTACTGAACTGATTTGGATACAATTTGGCAAAGATATGGTTTATAACCAGGATTAACATAAAGGACACTTTTTATCTCGATATTCCCAGGGGATCGAAACTTACGCGGGTGAATCCGCAGGGAGCAGCTAGTATTTAAATGCGAAAATTTGTAAGAATGTATGTATGGATACATCCATCCATTCATCCAAACATTTTTACAAACTTTCGCATTTTATTAGTAGGAAGTAGGATTGAGTAGCTACTGAGTGAATTGCAGGTAGTTGACTGCACGATTGACGTAGTGGTTAAGCGATTGACTGTTGCACAGCGTGTCGCGGGTTCGATTCCCGCGCGGAACAAATATTTGTATGACCTACAAGTAGTTGTTCCAGCTTTGGGTGTTTGTGTGTGTATCCTCCGTGCTTCGGAAAACACGTTAGTTAAGCCGTTAGTCCCGGCTGTCATTCGTAGATCTGTGAGACAACCAGTCTTACCAAGGGATATCGTATTACCCAGTGACTGGATTGTGGAGGTTAGATGGCACTCGCTCCATGTAAAATACTGGTATTCAGCCGAACCCGGTTGGACTGGAGGCGGATCCCGGGCTCCAAAGCGAAAGCCGCGGATACAACCGGGAAATGCGCTTTAGATGAGAGAGAGTTACCAACTCGGTTCTATCGATTTGTTAGATAAGTTTACTCATTTATAAAATAAATTGCGTTTTTTTATTGTTTTACGTAGGTGACTAAAGCCGCTAGACGTTTTTCGATTTCCAGCGCACGCACTCGCCCTATTTTATGACTTGGTTTGTTGTTCACAAACATAAAGTTAGCTTTTGTAGAAAAAACTTATTTGTACGTAAAATTATTTTTCCGAAAAAAAAAATGTTAAGAAAAATAAACATCGGGAACCCTTTATCCACTGTTTGAAGAAATACCAGGGTAAGCAAGTAAGTAAGAGGTTTGTTTTTATTGATGAACTGTTCAATGACCCCGATCAGCTGGCTTTTTGCTAGTGTTGTATTGATTTCAGTTTGAAACTGCGGTTTCTGGTATCATATGTATTGGAATAATTCATAACTTCCTACCATGTAAACATAAGGTTAGAGAACCCTTCCCGTATCGTTTCTTATCTTATCAAGAGGCCGTCCACTTGGTATGTATATACCCTTTTTGTTACACGTTGTATATATATATATATACCGACAAATCACACAGATTGAGCTAGCCCCAAAGTAAGTTCGAGACTTGTGTTATGGGATACTAACTCAACGATACTATATTTATAATAAATACATATATAGATAAACATCCAAGACCCAAGTCAATCAGGAAAAGATCGTTTTCCATCATGACCTGGCCGGGGATCGAACCCGGGGCCTCCGCGTCGCAGGCAGGCGTGTTGACCGCTGCGCCACGGAGGTCGACAGCACACACCGACACACCAACACCGACACCGTCCAAATAACTGGTTACGGTACGTTTCTACAAAAAGGCGTAACGACCTTCACTTATTGGCAAGAGTCCTTAGATGCGCAGAAGTCGTTTTCTAGATCTGTTTGGGGGTGCGCTCGGGACGCGGGGTATGAGGTAGTGCCTCACCTCTCGCACGATCAGTGGTCTCGAACCTACCGTTTTTTCGGTATTTCTACCGATATGGGCTCTGTTCTACCGAAATGCAGCTGTTTTTCTACGATTTCAGAGTATACATGGAAATTCCCCCGATTTTTGTACCGATTTTACGCTTGTGACATGGCAACCTCTTTTATTTCTGAATTCTGTTAAATATTACGGCGTTATAGACGGACGTAATGCAAAAAGTTTTGGAAAACACCCTATCAGTGACTTTTCTAAAGAGTGCCTACAAAATGTCATCTGACGAGGAGCCAACAAGCTCAAGTGCGATGGCAAAAAGAAACATTTATAACATTAATTTTTTACGATTTTGAAATTGATTCAAAGATGGCGATGGCTATGGCCAAAGAGTTTTTATGATTTAAAAAGATTAGCGAGCTTTTTTTTTAGAAATACCGATTTTAGGTACTAATATACCGATTTTTACTCTACCGACCTCGCTCTTTGACGTTCGAGACCATTGCTGATTGTTGAAAATTAAATCAGTACGTGTTTTTTTTTTATAAATTAACGGATATAATTGAATATCGAGCTTTTTTTAGATATACCGATTTTAGGTACTAGTATACCGATTTTTACTGGCAATTATACCGATCTCGCTATTTGACGTTCGAGACCACTGGGTGCGTCAGTCAGTCGATCGCCGCCTCCCGCACCACGTCTACGTCCCTTTCGCTGCCGATTACACTTGCGTTAATTCGTTCTCTAGTGCACCATCCGCGAATTTACCCCCACTACGTCAAAATTTTGCCAACATACGTGCCGGGTACTGTAATCAACGCACACCCCAATCAGAATATTATGTTATAATCATAATACATACATTGATTTTTTTATTTAACATATACATGTTATAAATAACAATGCATTGCAAACTATGCATTGTTATTTATTAAAATAGTTATACCAATTCTTGGAGAACAGACTTTAACGTTCATGGAATAAGGTATTATTTTCTTTATTTTTATTGAATGATTCAGTTTATATGAATACTTACAAGTAAAACTGTGATTTTAAAAGTCTGTACAAACAACAGGGACAATCATTTCCGTAGCGTTAATTATTTTTGGGATAAAAATTACCTATATTAAAAATGATATATTACTGACTCAGCAAACAATTCTGAACAGTTTTCAGTTCAATTAATTTACATGTTGTATAATACAGAGTGGTGCTGACAATGCGACAATTAATGAAAACACAGAACATGCTGGTTCGTAGGAATAATCCTGAACCATAGAAAAAAACCTAACAACAAAAATAAAAAAAAGAAAAGTTCAAACAAACTAAATCGCATAAAATTGCAAACGGAATAGAACATCCTTTCAAATATTGGTTCAATGACCTCCGATCAGCGGGCGACGGCGCGGTCCTGCATCGACTTGCTTTTTGGCGCCATTATTATTAAAGTTTAGTACCGCTAGATGCGGTGGTCATTCACCCTGTAAGCGCTTCCTTATCAACATGTACATCATGTAGAAAATGTGCAAAATGAAAAATGATTTCCTGTGACTAAACTAATGGATATATTTATATGATTTTTTATGGGTAGATTGAAAATGTGTTGAAGTACACGGTGTTTAATTTATTGTCGTATTGTCAGCACCACTCTGTATATCCCTTTTTAACAACAGGACAATGGTGGTATTAACACTTCATAGTGCGGCCCCTATGTGGAAAACGTTCCGGTCGTGTATTTAAGCAATCGATACACGAGCGGCACCCTAATTGCGTAACACACTATCAGTTGGAATCATTTCGAAGCATGTTCCTAATACATTGCTCCATGTGTTCGAAAATCTATCTGCTCAACGATGCAAATAACGCAATGAATCTCGTTAAACTGTCAAAATGAAACCCATTGCTACTGATAGTGTGTTAAGTAATTACCCTACTGGTTGTTGTTGACGCAAGTCGACGGCTGCAGTAGCCCGTTCTGTTGAGGTTTAATGCACGTGCGTATGTAGACGTG
This sequence comes from Sesamia nonagrioides, assembly GCA_017933935.1. Lineage (NCBI taxonomy): Eukaryota > Metazoa > Arthropoda > Insecta > Lepidoptera > Noctuidae > Sesamia > Sesamia nonagrioides. The sequence continues at coordinate 422,826 of JADWQK010000106.1, forward strand.
TAGAAACTATTTTGACTGTATATAAGTTTATTGTATAGTAAGCGTTTACTATATTAATATTTTGTTTGTTTGTATAACTGTTAGAAGATCCTCTTTTCAGTTTAATTGAAAATATTAGAAAAACACTTTTGTTTTAAAATATATTTGGCGTAATATTGTGTCTATTCAACATTCGCGATTTATTGGCCAAAAATGTAAAGAGATATTTATGTAAAAACCACTTTATTGTGCAATGTCTATTCAAATTGGTGTTATAAAAATTAAACATTTATATTATTATTCAATAGTGCTAGTCACTCTGAAATCAACCTAATTGTCATTAAAATAAAGGTGATATTTGTTTAACTTTAAATGAATAGACTTTAGTTAAATTATACGAGCAATACTTAATATTATGTCGTAAGATAATGACCTCTGTGTTTATGAATTAGCAACAACTTTCTGACTAACTAACCGACTCCTTGATAACCCACAAGTGCCTGTAATTAGTTTAACGCCTTCAGTGCCACCGACTCGCCCGCAGAGTTTACGTGGACTCTCCGGGCGAGTCGGGCGATTCGGTTGGCACTGAATGTGTTAATAGAAATACGTATGTATTTCAATGCTTTTGAATTGATTTGAATATATTACAATATAACAATTTTATTTAATATTTTTAAAGGCCTACTCTGGCTTTGTGATTTTATTCGATCTCTAGATTTATATTTAGGTTATGTATTTTGAATTATTGTTATTTATGAAGTCGGCATAAATCAAGCTCAGAACTAACTGTTGACCCGCGATATCTCTACAGTTTGAGAATAAATTATAAAGTAATGAATTTGACATTACATGGCCTGGTAATATTCACTTTTTTAGTGTTTTTTTAAATTAGGTAATGTCTAGCGTCTGCTTATCTACGAATTTTTGGCGAACAACGTACGTATGGCAACGCAACGAATCTAAAAATCTTTGTTGATTTGTTTTGTTGAGTTATCAATAAAGTTATAATTATAAACTCTTATCACATCTTATCAATTATACGAAGTTGTCCCATGGTTGTGCCGTACACATTGCAAAATACTCCTTCATCACTTTTGTACAGTCTGCAACAAAAGTCGGTTGACAATATTGGTTTTCGAAATCTCAATTACTGAGCAAAATATTTTTCTTTAACTCTTAGCTTCTATTGTAAAATACCAAAAGCACATTATCAAATAATTTAGTGTTAATCCGAGTTTTGTTACTGACCGTATATTTAACCTACCAAAGATTGGCTGCTCCATACTTTTTCGAATAAAAATGCGTTGCGATCCGTTGCGGCAGTAATGCGATCTTGGCTTAAAAGTTCCTTAAGTTTAACAAACGATAAAAGAGTGTATATGTACGGACGACAGCAGGTCAAGCTACTCGAAACTCAGATATTCGCAATCAACCTTGAGCCTTAATGATTTAGAGATAAAGTTGAAAATCTGATAAAGAAATCTGACAGATTGTTGTAGCTTGATGTGCTGTCGTCTGTACGTCGCCATGGCCTACAAAGTTATAATATTTAAATTTCTTCACTCTAGAACGTCATGACTAACTGGTGAACTCGAAGACACCTGAATTAGAATCGAATACATTTTGATTCGAATAAGTGTCTTATTAATAAAACTCTCGGATAAAGAATTCAACTCGATTCGATTCAGAACTTGAAAATGAAACACTGAATATGTGGGGGTTAGTTATAAATGATGCACTTGCAGAATGCATAAGCGTGCGTGATCCATCTCCAATGGTCGGTCGGCAACACGCGACCCGCGGGCCGCTTGCGGCCCCCGTACGTCTTACTTGCGGCCCATGAATGTTATGTAAATAAGTTGCAAACCATATTTGTGTGGTGATGAGGATGTACAGACGACAGCATATCAAGCTACTACAATCTATTAGATTTCCAACTTCACCTCTAAAGTATTAAGGCTGAACATTGAAATATTTGACAGTTTAGGGTAGCTTGACCTGCTGTCGTCCGTACAGAGTTATTTATAAATGAATATGTATTAATAATGTTATTTATAAGGAATGGATCTCCAGTCTAAAGATGCTTTCAAAATATCGAATGAATCATCTTATTAAATTTTATGACAGCTTGCCTTCTTATTATGAAGAGTCAGTTAATGACTGAGGCCCACCTTAAGTTTATGTTGCTACCTTGAGGCCCTTGCCTGCCAAAAGGTTGCCGACCGCTGGTGTAATTGATATATGGCGTTCCAGTGTGAGGATAATTAAATTCTCGACCTTAGAAGCATAAGGTGGTATGTATAACTCGACCTTAGAAGCATTAGGTGGTATGTATAACTCGACCCTAATTAGAAGCATTAGGTCGTCGGATCTATATATACGACCAAATGCTTCTAAGGTCGAGTTATACATACGACCTAATGCGTCTAAGGTTGAGTTATATTTACAGTGAGGGTCAAAATTGGATTACCACTTTTGAACTTTATTGTAACGTACAATAAGTGTCAAAAGTGGTACTCCACTTTTGACCCTTACAGTACAAACCACCTAATGCTTTTATGCCGAGAAATAATAATAAAACAAACCATTCGTATAGAACTTTGTACTTTATGTTACAAATATTTACAAAATACTTAGTCATGATTGATATCGTAGTTTAGCCAAAATCAGCAGTTAGACTGGTAAAGTGGACCCCAGACTCCAAGCTAAAAAAGCTTCGGATGCGACTGTGATTAACGCTGAGATGATGATGATGACTTGGTCGTGTTGGTTTGTGCTATCTTCTATTATTCCTTGCATTATTATCTGTTGTTTTTACCGTTATGCATTTCTTGTCCAAGAACTTAAGGAGATCCTGTAAACAAATGAATTAATATTATAAGCCACATTATATTAGAAAGAAAACTGTTTAATGTAATTTATTCCACCCTTTAAATGACTCGAAGAGGTGAAAACTGTCTTGTACCCAACAGGGCCGCGCCGCCCCTGTGTGCGAAGTGTGCGGCGCACACAGGCGCCAAGTCAATAGGGGCGCCCGCCGCCTTTGCCACCTAAATTATTTTTGTTTCCTAAATTATTGTTTTTTGTAGTAGAGTATCGATATGTAAGTAGGTACAATAGGCGCAACATAAGTCTTGTAAACAACAAGACATACTTATATTACGTTTATTGAACAAGTCTCTCAATGTTTATAATATTTATTAATATTTACGTTTATGGTTTCATTTCACGTTTAGGGTTTTAGTTTACATTACATACGATCTCAACTTTAAAAGGGCGGCAGTTCTTTTGAACCTCAAACAAAGTAATAAGTATTAGTTATTTCAAACCGTAAGCGTTGAGCCGATTCTCCGATTTTAACGAACGAGATAGCCAAAATAAAACAATTGATTGAACAATCATTTGAATTTTGATTGAAAGTGTGTGTAAGGCGCGCATTGAATTTTTATAATAAAATAATAGTTTGTGTGTTACTTATTGTTTTAACGTGTTTTCACGATGAGTGATAGTAATCATGATAAAAAAATGAAATTATTTGGTCACCAGAATCTAATAAGGAAAAGAAAACAAGAAGAAGAACGTAATAAAATGCAACTAAAATAAGTAAATATTTTACGGCTCTACCATCGACTACCACACAATCATTAGAGACAGAAAACAGTCATCTTATCGATGAAAGTGTTCTTAAATCTGATTCAAAAAACGCTTCATGCAGTGGTATGTGCCTTTTATGTGATTTTCTATACAAATAAATATAACTTCGGTTTGGGATATTTTTAAAAAATTATATTTTTTTTCAATTTTGAATAGAAAATTGACTTTTTTCCGACCGGTTTAGAGCTTAGACGCAAGGAACACATACAAAAATTGTTCACGTACGAATGATAGGTAGTAACCGATTTCAAAAATATGCCGACTTACCTTGGAGATAAAATTTAAAATGAAATAATTTGCATACTCGGTAACCAAATTCAACATGTTATTCTAAATTTATGTCGAATTAATAAATATTTTTCAATAATACTAGATTTTTTCTACGTGTGAAACGTCAGGAGTACCTACACTCCTGACGTTTCACACGTAGAAAAAATTAGTACTTAAGAGATTTGTCTTTTTTAACACATAAACTAGAAAGATATAAACAAGAGAGCATTTCCTAGCTTTCTGTCCAATTATCGATACAACTGGCGCTGGTTAACGTCTAATTTCGGAAGTCGGTGGCAAAAATGAATATACAAAAACCAAAAACACCATGACCATGAACAGGTATACCTATTAATATTTGCCACCGACTTCGGAAATTAGTTATTTTTCACTTTATATTATAGTGTTTTTTTCTTGTGGAAGTCGGTTCTTTTTTTTTTGTAAAAAAGTTTTTATTTTACACTTTTTAGTTGTGAAAAGTTCTGTTCAGCTGCATCCGGTTAGATTGGATGCTGACACAACGAGCAAACGACGTGATGTTGTTTACTTTATTTTTACCCGTACCTAATTTTAGTTTAAAAATGGAGCCGCCATTGAACCGATTTCTATAAAATTCGTATGAAACCAAAATGAAAGGATGAACAATGCTAGACATGACGCGATTACAGAACTTAAATTCAGTCTCTTGATTATAATTGATTGTTCATAAGCGTGACGAGTAGTTAGAGGTTGTCCTATGTTAAATTTCAATGCTGTAAAATTTTGAGGAATTGCCTCCACTGCCTATATAGTCTTCATCATCAGGTTTATTGCAAACCATCATTTTAACCCATATAGGTGCAAAGTTCTCATCAATATAAGTGAATTAATTCCAAGCACAATGTTGCTACTGTAAACCGTTGAGGAGTTCCCTTAATTGTTCTTTGTCTTCATCATAAAACCCGTAATGACAATCACAATATATCTAGGTGTAAAGCTCATAACAATACAAATTAATCAAGCACAGACACTAACTAGGTAGCTGCTGTGAATCGTTGAGGAGTTCCTTCGACTGTCGCCCGGCTCCATCATCACATCTCATCACCATCATCGTAGTGCTTTAAAATACTTAATGAAAATACTTAGAAATGCACTAGTCACCCATACGATTTTTGAAAGTTCCCCTTGATTTCTCTGGTCTTCCATCATCAGATCCTGACCTGGTGACTATGGGACCAACTGGAAAGTATACCCATTCAAACAAAAAAAGAATTTTGCAAGTCGGTCCAGGCGTCATCGAGTAATCGGGGAACATATATAAAAAATTAAATATTTCGACGAATTGATAACCTCCTCCTTTTTTAGAAGTCGGTTAAAAAGAGGCGCTTCATAGGTTCCGCACACAGGCGCAGCCGGGGGTCGGCGCGGCCCTGGTACCCAAAAACTCGAAGTTATGCGCTATTATTATTGATTCTAGACGGGTCTGGAATGTTCGATCAACTGATCTATATAATGCCCCGTGACGCCAACCCGAGTCAGTCTGCATTTGACTACCGAGGCGAAAACAAGAGACAGTTCATCATCTTCATCATCATTTCAGCCGAAAGACGTCCATTGCTGGACATAGGCCTGCCCCAATGTTCTCCACGACGACCGGTCCTGCGCCTCCCGCATCCAGCGGTTTCCCGCGACCTTCACCAGGTCGTCGGTCCACCTTGTCGGGGGCCTACCCACGCTACGTCTTCCGGTGCGTGGTCGCCCCCCGAGAACCCGTCGGCCCCATCGGGCATCGGTCCTACGGGCAATGTGTGTAGCCCACTGCCACTTTAGTTTTGTAATTCTTCGAGCTATGTCGGTTACTCTCGTTTTTCTGCGGACCTCCTCATTCCTGATTCGATCGCGCAGTGAAACCCCAAGCATAGCCCTCTCCATTGCCCTTTGAGTGACTTTGAGCCTTCTAATAAGGCCCATTGTTAGCGACCACGTCTCAATTCCATAAGTCATCACTGGCAACACACACTGGTCGAAGACTTTTGTCTTGAGACACTGCGGTATTTCGAACGAGAAGATTTTACGTAGCTTCCCGAAAGCAGCCCAGCCGAGTTGGATTCGACGATTGACCTCTTTCTCGAAGTTGGACCTCCCTAACTGGATAGTTTGTCCCAGGTACACGTAACTGTCAACAACTTCGAGAACAGAGTCTCCAATCTTTATAGGACTTATAGGAGTCGGTACAACATGGGCATTAGACATGACTTTCGTCTTGTCTAAGAGACAGTTAAGAAGCGATAATTAAGGAGATCTACAGCGACAACCCAACGAGAACTTTGAGGACTACGTGAAGCAACATCTGTAGCTTTGTTCTGTGTGCAATACGGACTTCGTGGACGTAAGGGAAGACTTCGGTGCGACATCAGCTACGTTCTACTTGTCATTTGCCTACGATCGACTGTACCTTCGTTGCCAATACTTATGGTATGGAGCATGTTAAAGAAAAATGAAGAAAATGTCCGTGAGGAGAATTTTGAGTATGAATTTCAAAGGCTATAAGAGTAGGGAAGTCGAAAAAGAGATGGATGCAATGGGTGAATGGTTAAAAAGGTAGTGACTACCGAAATGACGTCTAATGATCAAGACATATTGCGCCGACCACAGATAAATTGGGATAAGGATCAGAACTCAGAAGAATGATGAAGTTTAGACTATTCATGGTTTTCCAATAAACTATAGCCTCACCTTAGGATCATATCGGTGTCCATAGCTCACCAAATCTTTATGTATCACATCAATATTCACTGGTTCGTACTTGAGTATCGCTTCCCTCAAAGATCGGCGACTTAGCACGTAATTGTGAAATGCTATGTGCAGAGGTACGCGGCATGAGTGTACCTGTTGAATTATAATAAATGCTAGTATGTAAATATTTATAGCATTGTAATATTTATAACGTTAAATTATTTCTTTACAATTTAAGACTCGTCTCGACCAAAACTTGCGTAAAATTCTACAAGCTTTTCAAATATATTAAGTAAAGGTACTGGTAAAAATCCACTATTATGAAGATAGCCATATTACAATGGATTTTGAATGTTCCTGAGGCTTAGTTCCCTCAAGGTGGAAAGTTGTACAAACATTGACACAGTCGTTAAACGACCACAAGCAAGCAGGCAAGGAAAATTCCACATTATGCTGTTACCCATAAAGTTCAATATCTGCTGTCATAATATAACCCTGTGCTCTAAGCTTTTGTTTTTCCCTTCTATATATCGCACCTAGTAATATATCGGCACATCTGCAAAAATGTGAAACAGTTCATTATTTATCCTATTATTTATTAGCAGACGCTAATAAATATTAGGATATTTGTAATGAACTGTTTAACATAACGGATTTTAAGTACTAGTATAGACATACTAGTATGTACTTAAAACCCATTATGTGCCGATATATTACTAGGTCAGCGATATCTGATAAAGTAAACAGGAAACTATTATTTACCTTAGCTTTCTCCCTCCTCTGAAACACCCAATCATCTGGACTGCAATCCACACTGCTAACAACTGCAACTTCACTTGTTATTTCATAACCACACACATCAGTAATTTCTTTTGTTTTGTCAGTTTTTGAAGAAGATGGTGCAGACAAGATATCTTTATCTCTTACTAACTCGTCAGTCTTTCCAGGCGAAGCATGAAGTCTTCCTTCGTGTGATGGCTTCTTATACCTGAATTTTCTTGGAGATTTCACTGGTGTTTTTGAAGATGCTTTTCTTTTAGGAGATGGTGACGACAAAATATCTCTATCTCTTTCAAAGTCATCAGGTTTTATAGGAGATGGAGCAGAGAATACATCTCTATTTCTGTCTAACTCATTGATTTTTTTCTTGCTGGGCGAAACAAGTAATCTTGTGTCATGACTAGGCTTTTTATAAACGAATTTTCGTGGAGATTTGATTGGTGTATTTGAAGGTGGTTTCTGTGGTGAATTTTCTTGTGTGTATGTGTTTGTTCTTGGTTTCTTAGAAGGAGATGGTTGATCTTCATCTTCCAGTTGTTGTATTGTGGGATGTGTTTGATTATAAATGTGAGTGAGAATTTTTATAGCTGAAATACGAAAAAGTTACTGATTTAGGAGAATTTTGAACAGATATTACTTTTATAAAAAAAGATTTCTGAGTTTACATAACAATCGTTTCACAATGGAGTCACAAACTGAATTACTTTATAATTTCAAATGAAGCAAGGTGGTGACTACAAAGGTATAAGAAGCTTAAGCAGCGACATGCTATGTGGATCCCCAATACATTGAGATGAAGCGAAAGGCTTACCGTGAGCATTAAACTTGAGATATAAAAAATATATTACCTCTTTTCCTTTTAAAAGGTTTCAAACCATATTTATCCAACTCTTTGTTCCGTTGTGGCGTAGACATCGACACGAAATCCGCCATTGGAGTTACATCAACAGTCTTAATAACATACTCACTATTTTGAGGTGTTTTAATATTAATTATACCATTGTTACTTTTAAGAACTTCCTGCACTTTTATTGGACTAATTTCACCAGCTTTATCTATTACTAAGTGTGTTGTTTCAGTAATTTTAGCCTCATTTTTTTTTACATTAACTTCAGGAAGAAAACTATCCTCCACAGTATCATTTTTATTTTCAGTAAAATATGGTTGGCATCCTTGACTCAAAGATTGTCTATAACTTCCAAGTTTAGTCACATTATCCAGAATAGATATACCACCAAATTCGAAATTGTCTGTTGGAATATCTCGCCTAGAATTGTGAAGGGAATAGTCTAATTCCTTATCTGAGATATGAAATACTTCGGAGTTTTGACTTGAATTTATACCAACATCATCACATTCATCTACAAGTTCTATATCATTATGAGTCTCAGATTTGGACGAATCATATTTGAACTCCAAATTATTGTCTTTTTGACTTCCTTTGATGAAATTGTCTCCTGCAAAATCTCGCCTAGATTTGTGAAGAGAATAGTCTAATTCCTTATCTGAGATATGAAATACTTCGGAGTTTTGACTTGAATTTATACCAACATCATCACATTCATCTACAAGTTCTATATCATTATGAGTCTCAGATTTGGACGAATCATGTTTGAACTCCAAATTGTTGTCTTTTTGACTTCCTTTGATGAAATTGTCTCCAGCAAAATCTCGCCTAGATTTGTGAAGAGAATAGTCTAATTCCTTATCTGAGATATGAAATACTTCGGAGTTTTGACTTGAATTTATACCAACATCATCACATTCATCTACAAGTTCTATATCATTATGAGTCTCAGATTTGGACGAATCATGTTTGAACTCCAAATTGTTGTCTTTTTGACTTCCTTTGATGAAATTGTCTCCAGCAAAATCTCGCCTAGATTTGTGAAGAGAATAGTCTAATTCCTTATCTGAGATATGAAATACTTCGGAGTTTTGACTTGAATTTATACCAACATCATCACATTCATCTACAATTTCTATATCATTATGAGTCTCTTTGGAAGAATCATATTTTAAGTCCAAACTGTTGTGTTTTTGACTTCCTTTGGTGAAATTGTCTTCTGCAAAATCTCGCCTAGATTTGTGAAGAGAATAGTCTAATTCCTTATCTGAGATGTGAAATACTTCAGAGTTCTGACTTGAATTTATATCAACATCATTATTTTCATCCATAACTTCTGCATCATTGTAAACCTCATATTTGGGCGAATCATATTTTCTTGTTCGGCTACTATCTTTCTCGCCTTTTCTGAAGATTTCACCATCATTAATATTGCCTTCTATAATAATTTCATCATAATCTATTGATATATCGTCTTGTTTTCCAAGACTACTATTGTTTGGAATATTTTCCAGTATTGCGACTGGTCTTTGGGACATAATAATTTCTTCAGAAGAATTTGAACTTTGGGTTAAATCTAAATATTCATCAGATTCTTTGGTTTCAATATGAGAACTATTATGATCTTTAGATAGATGAGAATTAACTTCTTTACTACTTTCAGTGTTAACTGAATGGTCATGAACAAAATCGTCATAAAAACTGTTACTATAAGCTTCTGTAATTCGTGTCTTTACAGGACTTTGATTATAATCTATTGAAGTATCTTGGGCTTGTGTTAAATCAAAAACATGACTTAGCGCTTTATTCCCAAAGACAGATTTCTTCACTTTACCATTGGTAATATATTCATCCTTGTCAACTATAATTGTATCATCTAAGGATGTTTTAGATTGTGAGTTGGCTACATCAACTAAAGGTAGACTGGTGTCAGTAGAATTAGAAGACTGAGTCAAATCCATACCCTCTACTGCTTTTATAACTGGACTTTGGAGATTTTCTTCCATAGGCATTTCTTTATCATCTTCATTGGAACTTTGAGTCAAATCAATGTTCTTTTTTGCAGTTTGATGTGAATCTGTATTTGGATGGTTTAAAAGAACTGTTATTTGATGTTCATCTGTTATATTCTGTATAACACTACCTGTAATAGTTTGTTCTGCATCACTAGGAATGTTTATACTTACATTTACTAAGTTAATATCTATGTTAATACTATGATCTTCTATTGCACCCTTGTCTTCAAAAATTTGTGTCAAATCTATCTTTTTCAATTCATTGCGTATAGGCTGTGAGGAACCTACAATACAGTCAGTGATTTCCATAAAATCATTTGACATTCTTTTAGTTACATTCTGAGATAGCTGATTACCTTTCTCAGAATTTTGTGTTGGTATAATATCAACACACTGAGTTAAGTCCATGTAATTATCTTGAGAAAACATTTTGGTTCTATGCTCTTGTGATAGATTTATTATAGTTTTAGTAGTTTCCATAATGGAAGGAAGGTCATCATCAAAAATATCTGGAGAACAACTTCTGTATTGTTGAGTAAATGTTTCTACATCTATTACTTTTTTAGGACTATTAACTACGGCTTGCTTGATGGGTGCCATGATCTCAATTTCTCCAGTTACCAGTGACTTCTCTTCAAATTTTCTCTTTACTGGTGTTTCTATATCCAACATTTTGACTGATGATTCCATAGTAAATCCTTTTTGGAACGGAGATTTATTCTCAGTGGCTCCAATTTCATGAACATCACTTCTTTTAACTTCACTTACTGTATGTTTTTCATCTTCTATTAAAATGTTTGGAATATTACATTCATTATATTTCTTCCTATATTCAATTTCTTTAGAAGCAAAGATATCTTTTATGGATTTTGTGGTCCCACTTAATATAATATCTAGCTCATTCTGTGAGCATTCAATTTCATTGAAATTCATTGTAAAATTATCAATAAGCTTTGGACTTTCAGGCCTACCTGGAATTTCTGACCAATCTCGTAGTAAAGATCCGTTAGTTGTTGATTTATCAACTAAATTATCTACATAGAACACATTATTATCTTTCATGCATTCATAGGGAATATTTGAAGCTATGTAGAAAAGTTTAGAATCAGATTCTTGACCATTTGAGCTATCATCTTCTTTTGAATTATCAAGATTCTCAAACAATATTCTTGTATATTTCTCAGTAATATTCTGACGTTTCTCTTCCTCTGTAACTGTGAGAAGTTTATAATGCTTTCTATACTTTTTAGTTTTCTTACCAGCAGTTATTTTAGCTTCTGGGACTTTAAAACCATATTCTTGTAAAGTTTTCCTAATTTTAGCTGCTCTTTGTTGAGATGACAATGCATTTGAGGTTTCAGGGATACTAGAATTAGTTTGGAGTGATTTTGACAATGCTATTGCCAACTGTAGTTGCTCCGAATCAACATCTAAGCCAGACTTTTTACAGACTGCATCAAACTCTTTGCTATAAGTAACTAATTCATTTTTCTTTCCTTTCAAAGCTGTTCTTATATCTTTCTGACCCTTGATGTGTTTAGTTACCTTCCTACTCTTAGGTTTTGCAGTCTTTGGAGCCGGTTTTGGACCTTTATAACTTTTCTTTGCGTCTTGAAAATCTGAAAGACTCTCATCCATACCAGTCTGGTCAGTAAAATATTTGCTTCTAACGCTTTCTCTGAAAACGAGCCAAAATAAAACAAATTATAAATTTTACTATTTTATTATCCACATAATAAATAACAAATTACACATGTATTACCTATTGACACTTATGTTCATAATATCTATTTGTCTGGTTGATTTGGCAGTTCGCTTTCTTTCATGTATTTCCTGATTGCATCTCCAGTACGGTTTGGCAGCCCGCTGGCGATCATGAGTCTTCTTTCTACCTCCTCTATAGGGTCTTCGTATAAAACGTCCACTGCCGCTCGTATATTTTTCGTGACTGGGCTAAAACTAGAAAGATAAGTAGACTGAATTATTTTTAGCCTGTAAATCGCGAATTCAAATCATCATTAAATAAAAGTCAGCATTTGAAGTCGATTTACAAAATATTTATCGAATAATTAGCGCAGTAGGACCATTTATATTGTTATAGTTTTTGAATAGGACAATGACAACAGGTTACTTTTATACTGACATTTAGGTCCGTATTACAGAACGTCACTCAAAACTCAAGTTCTATTTAAGTCTCGTTTCAAGCTATTTGATTGGTTGAATCTACTTTTAAGTAATGCTTAAGCAGAGATCAATGCTTGAGTTTCCTTTTGGAATACTGACCTTAGTAACTTAAATTGGAACTGGTAAGAAAATATTTTCCTCAATAGAATGTACAACAAAGTTTAGAAATTACGTAATTGAGGTCATCATAATATTTTGAGTATTACACAGAGTCGTTGTTTGTTGTAAACTGCATTCAAGTACAATCTATAACCTTAAAAAATACATTTTAAGAATGGTTCATTAATCAATGTACATACTGGAAAAACACTCCGATTATTAATCCAACACTTATTATGCCTACACCAAGGATATTCCTGAATTTTGAGGCTGGTGTTCCTTTTATTTTTCTAGGCTTCCAGTTTGACGTATCAACACCGATCGCCATTTTTTTTTTTTTCTCTCTACTCTCTAGTGGTTAGTGGTGGGCGATATAAATCGATGTTAAAAAAACTCGATTTTAGTACGCGATATATCGCTTGAATCCGATATATTTCGTCCGATATACCAAATATCGATTCACTTTCCATTTCTTCCTTTATTTTTTTTTTTATATATATATTATTACCAGCTTTCCGCCCGCGGCTTCGCCTGCGTGGAGTTCGGTTATATCGCGCTTTTTAGATTTCCCTCGGGAACATCAAATTTTTCCGGGATAGAAGGTAGCCTATGTTCTTTCTCAGGGTCTAAAGATTGTCTGTGCCAAATTTCATCAAAATCGGTTGAGAGGTTTAAGCGGGAAAGCGTAACAGACAGACAGACAGAGTTACTTTCGCATTTATAATATTAGTATGGATATGGATAAACTAGCGCTTGACCGCAATCCTGCCTGATGGTAAGCAGTGACGCAATCGTTGATGGTAAAGCGCACTAGTTTATTAAGAGCCTATTCACTCTAGCCTTGAAGACACTCAAATTGTAGTCCGACGGAAACACCGCCGCTGGCAAATTGTTCCAGTCCCTCGATGTACGCGGTATAAAGGAGGAGGCGAAACGCTTCGTCCGGATCGTAGTGGTGTTAACAACGTAAGGGTGGAAACCAGCCGTACGACGGGTCGTCCGCTGGTGGAACGGAGATGGGGGAATTAAATCATGCAATTCCCTCGCACACTCCCCGAAATGCATCCTATAGAACACCAAAAGGCTGGCTACTCTACGCCTGTGCTCTAGGCTTTGGAGACCAACTCGAGTTAGATCAGGGTCACCAATCAGCCTCTTTGCACGTCTCTCCACTAAATCCAAAGTGGCCAGGTGACACTTAGCAGCACCAGCTTTATATCTACGTATTCTCTAAGACTTATTCCTTTAAATCTGCAATATTATCAATTTGAGTAAAAATGAAACGAAAATACCTGGATTAAAAAATAACCTGAAATAACGCAACGTAGACATGTATGATAGATACTCTCGGCGAGAGCAGCACAGCACTAGAAGTCAAATTTTTATAATCCGTCCGTGGTGTCTCTCATGTCTGTGATCACTCACTTGCTATAAACTTTCTTTGCTTTAGAAGTTTAGACACATACATAGGTATGTAAAGAAAACCCCGTCCGACCCCTATGGATATTTATTATCCTTATGGGTCGGACGGGGTTAGGTAAACACAAGATTAAATAAAATATGAAATTTTACATAATCATCATAGTAACAATTCTAATGAATATTTTCGCGAATTAATTCCAACTTCTCCAAAATCTGGTAATTTAAAAAAAAAGTGACAACACAGTTTTAGACGGTATTATTATGAGCGAATCACGATGCAACCGCCCGCGCCTGCCGCGTGCCCTGTTCCCCTTCGCCCGCGCATGTATTCAAATTCAAACTTATTTATTGCGAAAATGGGTATTATAAACATCGTTACATTAAAATAGTTTGGCATCTCCATAATCCGCCTGACGGCATGCAATGTTAATTGTTGTTTGTCTCCACTTATTGTACAATTACTGATAATCATCTAAATTTTATTAATCATTCATCTTTTTTTTTTTATTTGAAACAAAATAATTAAAAAAAGGAAATTAGTATTGCCTACCGCATATGCATTATGTTACCTCTTTTTGTGATACAATATTTATTTTTTTAAGTTTAGCCCAGCTTTTTAGGCATTTAGTAGAATCAGTTATCAATATCTAACAATACCTTCACGAATCGGACAGGGTTTTCTTTACATGTTTTATATGTGATCTGTGTCCTCACTTCTTTCGTTTTGGTTGGTTGGTTTTAAATAAAAATAAAAAACGAGAAAGTTGAGTTGATTCATCTTTTTAAATTGTTTTTACTCATAACTACTTTATCTCTAACTTTCAAACTCTATCATACTCATTTTAATAACCAGAAGGTTAATTGCGTAACCAGCTATCACTAGCAATGGGTTTCATTTTGAGAGTTCAACGACATTCATTGTTTTGTTTTCATTTGAAAAAAAATTATTGCAACAGCGTATGTTGAGCAAACAAATTCGACATATGAAGCAATGGACCGGCAATATACTTGAAAATGACTTCAACTGACAGTGATAGTGTGTTACGCAATTAGGTCCGTATTCCAGCAGGATACTCAAGCATTGACCTCTGCATAAGCATTACTTAAAACTAGTTTCAACCAATCAAATGGCTTGAAACGAGACTTAAGTAGAGCTTGAGTTTTGAGTGACGTTCTGTAATACGCACCTTAGAGTTCTGATACCTATATAATATTATAGAATATTTAATTACAAGAACAAATACATTGATATTTTGTTAAATATCGATATATTGGACAGTCTTAAAAGTTTCTTCGCAATGTTTCCCTTAATGTTTAAAACACTCGGTATTTAGTAGGTATAGGTAGATACCGTGGGAACGTAGTCGTCGTAAACTCTTTGGTATGTACAATGCACGAGTTGCACGACTAAAATTCGAACCCCGTTCCCGATATCGGAAGTTTGGCACAGTAACTATTCATTAGACAATCGAGGCAATTTCATTCATTCATGGGTTATTTTTATCATACACTTTGTCACAACACTATTTTTATTTCATCAAAAACTGACATTTGACAACACAGTTTATGCCAAAGAGACATATACCCGCCATAGACTCTATCTCAATGATACCCGCATATCGTAAACAGAAGTCTGAATCTATATACTTACTATCTCTTTGGTCTTGATTTGGTCTGAATTCTGTTCACAGAGCAAGTAATGACTGCGTTCTGTTCTGTAGAATTCTGTCTACTGTACAAACCAAAGAAAGCAAACGTAGTGATTACCTACTTGCTCTGTGTACTGTGCTGTGCCCGCAAGTCGATAATGCGATGGAACCAAAGAGTATAATAAGATGGAACCTTCAACCTTGTCACAATAACAGCTTTGTGACGTCATCTGGGAGTTTTTGGCGGGAAGCCAAGATGAGTGCCACGCTCGCTTTTCATTGGACTTTTAAATTATTTATAGTGTCGTTTACTAAATAAAAACGCGTGATTTATGTAGTAAAAAGTGCATTCAGTGAATAATTCATAAAGAACAGTGAAATATTGTAGCATAGTGGCCGCATCATGGCTTTGTACCAAATCTTCCTCCTAGTGTCTTTACACGCGGGAAACGAAAGGAGATAGGTTTAGGTTAGATTAAGTTAGGTTAAGAGATAGTATAAGTTACAAAAGTTGAAAATTATTTACTGAAGACATGGCAGTATGGTCTCTGACCCTAGCCTGTTCCAAATGGAACAAATAAAACAAAAAAAAAAAAAGTGACGTCATCTGTCACACAAAAGGACAGCTAGCAAAAGAATGTTTAATGCAAAATTAATAAGCTAGGGTTAAGGGTTTATTTGTATTTTATAATTTTTTAAATATACACTCTTTATACCTACTCACCCATATTCTGACAAATAAACTTTCATTATAACAAGTTTCAAGGAAATAATTCTTATAGATGTAAGAAAAATATACTTATTCGTATATTTTTCTTACATCTATACTAATTTTTTCTAACTAAATTTCTGTTAATTTGCGAGCGGGAATTAAATCAGAGTCCACTGTGTAGCAGTCGTGTTTTAATTACTACATCTATCAGCTTATAAATAAAACCAGGATCGTATGTAAGAAAATGTTTATATGTAATGCAATATAATCTTATCCTATTTATTCAATACCACTCATATAGTCTTCCGAATCAGAACTGCTTTCTGTGTCTGTCGTTTCCGATTCACTGTCGTCTGCCGTATTTATGATAAACTAGCGGCCGCCAGCGACTTCGTTCGCGTGGTTTAGTTATGCTCCGCTCCAATAGGTAGCAGCGTAATGTTATATAGCCTAAAGCCTTCCTGGATTAATGGGCTATCCAACGCAAAAAGAATTTTTCAAATCGGACCAGTAATTCCCGAGATTAGCGCGAACAAACAAACAAACATACAAACAAACTCTTTAGCTTTATATATTAGTATAGATAACTCGTCAGTTATTCGATCTTTATTCCAATATTCCTCTTCAGGCCGATTAACAGTTGTTGACGCCAACGCCTCCAACGTCAGAGCTTCAATGCGACTTTCCAACTGCTCCACGTTCTTTTCTGACACCCTCATTGTAGTATATAAGTAGTGTGACGGTATATTAATATAATTGTATGTGAGGGTGTCTGTAAATAAATCAGTGTTTAACCAACCTACGTGTGTTTCACTACATGGTGACAGCGGTGGGCCTTTTAACTAAAATTTAAACGGTTAAAACGGACTTGAACCTATTTTATCATAGTGCCGTGGTACGTAGTGTAGTAAAACTTAAAAGTTTCAATGGAACACGCACGTCCTCCAGCGGAATTATTGCTCGACGGCGGTCCGGCCGCGCGATCGGACGCGTGGCATAAATGGCGGAAGCTGTTCGAAGTATTCTTGAAAGCATCTGGAGTGAGCAAAGAGCCTAAAGAAGTTCAGGCTAGCTTGTTGGTTAACCTCATTGGATCAGCTGGCTATGAGGCATTTACAACGTTCAAGTTCGATGAAGGCGAAAGTGAAGACGACATAAAATGCGTATTGAAAAAATTTGATGAGAATTTCGGCACAAAACCAAATATCACAGTAAGACGGTTTAAATTTTTTTACACGCAGTCAAGAAGACGGTGAAAATATCGACCAATACGTAACAGCATTGAGGATATTGAGTCAGCAGTGCGAGTTCGGAGGATTGCACGAGAGCTTGTTGCGTGATAAGATCGTATGCGGTATAGTCAACAACACTGTGAGGGATCGACTTCTTCGCACAGAAGATTTAACATTATCAAAGGCGATACAAATCTGCCAGGTGGCAGAGATGTCCAAAGAGGAAAGTGAGTGCATCGACGGCGCATCAGCAGGTGTGCAGGTAAATGCAGTTCAAACTGGTAGCAGCACACGAGGCGGACGGGGCGCGAGGGAACGGCGCGCCGGCGGCGGCATCGACAGCGGCGCCACCGGGCCGCGGCCAGCACGCACGCAGCGCAGAGCTTGCGAGCTGTGCGGTAGCGGGCGGTGTCGCGGTGGGGAACGGTGTCCGGCGCGTGACGCACACTGTTATGTTTGTGAAAAGCAAGGTCACTTCTCGCGAGTGTGTGAGCAAAAGAAAGAAATACGAAAAGTGTTAAATCTCAGTGTAGAAACCTTAAATAGTGACGATAGTTGTAACGAAATGTTTTTTGTGAATACATTACAAGAGGATAAACAACAATGTAAGCCGGTAAAGGAATGGATAGAAGTTGTGAAATGCAGAGGTAAAAACTTTTCTTTAAAAATAGACACAGGATCAATGATTAATGTTATCTCTAAAGTTACCTATTTAAACTTAGGATTTTTAATTACAGACCTTACGCCGTTCACAAAACGTGTACTTTCCTTTACAGGCAATCAATTGCCAATTATAGGCATCGGTAATGTGCATTTTGTGTTTAGGAAAACACGTTACGTATTGTCATTTGTTGTTGCAGATTTGAACTGTCAGAATGTACTAGGTTTAGAGAGTTGCATTGAATTAGGATACGACTTTAAGGTGGTTTATACGCCGGGCAAGTATATGTATATAGCGGACACGCTATCACGGGCTCCACTAGAGGAAACTATGCATGATCGAGTGTCGACTGAAGTTGAAATACAAACTTGCTTTATGATAACGCATGTGCCTTTCAGTCAATCAAATATGGAAGCTATTAAAAAAGAAACGGAGTCAGATAGTGACTGCAGATGGCTAATTAGGTATATTATGAACGGATGGCCTAAACATAGGCGTGATGTGAACGAGAGAGTAAATGTTTTCTGGCCTTATCGTCATAGAATAAAGAGAGGGAAGTACGTTATCTTCATACAAACGGACCGCGCGCGGCTTGTATGTGTGCGCCATAGTATCTATGCGTCGCCGCACGCACACCTAAACACAATATTAGAGTGCCTATGACTGCGCTAGTCACGGCTAGCACGGAACGAGGTTCGCGCGTCACGGCTTTTCGGCACATTAGCTTTTAAAAAATGATCACATAAACTGCAAAGTTGGTATACATTTATGAACAAATAAAAGACTTATATTTTTCAAATTATATTTCTAAAAGTTATTTACAAGGATACGGATATATTACACATTAAAGTTTAATAACAACGCGTTTCGTAATAGTCGAAACCGAAGAAAGTAGGTATTTTTCTGTAGCTAATTTGTAATTTTGTATTAAATGTGTGATTCAATAGATGTTATGTTTGTATTATTTATATTTGTATTAATTAAAAATAAAAATAAATATTGTTCTTTATGTGTACAAAACTAAAAATAAAAATTACAAAAAAAAAAAAAACTGACTAGTATATGTAAACTAAATACTAAGCAAATAATTTAAACGAAAGCTCTTAGTCTATAAATATTTGTTAGCGGTTTGGGCGACAACCGTAACCGACGAAGCGCGGACAGTCGTCAGCCCTAAGACAGTAGGCAATTAAATCGCGGATTGGGTCGCAGATAACCTACTTCCCTTCTTTATTCTATGTTATCGTGAGCAGCTACACTGCATTGAAGGAATAATTTTCAAAGAAGACTACGTGTTTATACCGCGTGGATTACGAGAAAACATGCTTTCACGAGTCCACGAAGGACATTTAGGCATAGAAAGATGCAAACGGCGCGCGCGCGAAGTAATGTTCTGGCCAGGAATGTGTGAGGATGTAGAACGTGCGGTGCGATCGTGTGCAGCATGCGCGCTGCACGCGCCTCGCCCCCGCCGTCAGCCGCTGCTGCAGCACAGTGTACCGGCACTGCCGTGGCACAAACTAGCCTCAGATACTTTTGAATATAAAAAAAGAACTATATTGTTTTAGTCGATTACTTTTCTAATTATGTTGAGGTCGGGCAGTTGTCGACTGTCAGCTCTAGACAGGTTATTAATTTTATGAAGGAACAGTTCGCGCGGCACGGTATACCGGCGGAACTGGTGAGTGATAATGGACCTGCATACAGCTCACAGGAGTTTAAAAAGTTTATGCGCGAATGGGAAATACGACATGAGACAGCATCACCGCATTACCCGCAGTCAAATGGTAAAAGCGAAAGAACCGTACAGACAATAAAAACTTTGTTAAAAAAATGTGTGGATTCGGGACAGGATTTTAACTTAGCATTATTAAATTTTAGAGCAACTCCACGCAACAACATAGACTCACCTGCACAAATATTAATGGGTAGACGTATAAAAACTAGATTACCAGTTAGTGATAAGTTGCTAAAGGAGAAGGTAGATAACGACCAGAACTATAGAAGGATAATGACTAGTAGAAAACAAATAAAAACAAATTACGACAAAACGGCGAAAAAATTAAAAAGCTTATCGGCAGGTGATAGAGCTACTTTGATCGGTAACGGTGACAGGAAGCGAATAACAATAGTGGCACCTGCATCACAACCACGTTCGTATATTGTGGAAGACGAACGCGGTGGTCGCTATCGGCGAACACGAAGTCAGTTAGTTATGCGCACGGCAGGCTCAACAGAAAGAATAGAGGAGTCAGCGAGGCAACTAGCAGACAGTGTAGGTGGAACCAAGTCGCCAAGTGTGGTGACGGCTACAGGTATCCGCAGACGTAAACAAAGGACGCAAGCGGAAGTCCCAAACCAAGCACAGACAAGTCCAGCTAACAACAGTCAGTCGGTACTGCTCGACGAGAGTGGTGAATATGAGAGTCCGGGAGATACTAGCGATCATTCGTCTACATCTTCACCACATGTGTTTCCCATTGAAAGGTCTAAGGAAAGAACTGCACGAATGCTGACCAATTTCTTAGATAATGAATAATCTCGATATGGTAACAATTGGCTGCGCTTTAAACTAACTTCCATAAACTTTAAATATTTGTTTGTTACACATTTGTATACACTTATTATACATTTATAAGTTAAGTAGAAATAGCAAATAAGTGGACCTACCTAATTGTAAGTGGTAAAAATGTTTGGCATTGTTTACTTGGAAGGGAAGAGATGTAGTATATAAGTAGTGTGACGGTATATTAATATAATTGTATGTGAGGGTGTCTGTAAATAAATCAGTGTTTAACCAACCTACGTGTGTTTCACTACACTCATCTTTACCAGGTTCCAGATGTACTAAATGGAGTTGAGGTCGCAGTTGTAGGGTGCGTTTCGTCGAGATAAATAACGGGTCTTTTTTTATTACCAAGCGAATCATTTTCTTTCATACGTCGTAATTATTTAGCCTTCCATGGTTGAATTTGGGATCTTTCAATTAGAGCCAGTCTTTTTTGGTAGCGTTGTTTAAATTGGTAGCCTAAATCACATTTAATTATTTTTCTTAATGTAGTTTCACTACCAGTATAATTAAGGTCTACTTTTGAAGCCACCAAGACTGCGTATTGTAGGTATTTCTTTCTTCACCGTATACATTGAATGTATAATATTTCATAATGCTGTTAATAAAAACCTGTCGAAATATTCCTTCTTTTGTCTTTTTGGTTTAGTAGGAGTTCTTATTTTGCTGCCACTGGCTGTTGCTGACTCATGCTCTAGTCGTAATTTCGTCACAGTATTTTTTACAAAGCCTGTGGCTCATGCTCAGAGACTTTGGTAGAATTTTGCAAAATATTTTTAAGATCTATTAGCAGTTGCTTCGGTATTAAAATGTCCTCAGTAGTGTCCGAAGCACTTTTTAAAGCACGGTTTATACTTTCAAGAACTAACTAAGGCACGTATTACAGAACGTTACTCAAAACTCAAACTCCACTTAAGTCTCGTTTCAAGCCATTTGATTGGTTGAAACTAATTTTAAGTAATGCTTATGCAGAGATCAATGCTTGAGTTTCCTTCTGGAATACGGACCTTAGAGTCCTCTTTCTCTTTTACAAAATAATTGTCCACTTTAATTATAATTTCACGAGCACGACTGTTAATTTAGTAACAGCTAACAAAACTAAACAACAAAACTCAAGAACAACAATAAAAGAGGATAACAAAAACAAAAAGCTAACAAATATTCGATGCGCGTAAGCACGTAAGTGCGGATTGAACTTGCGAACGGTACCGAGCCGACGGTGCGAGTTCGGCTACGTCACCAAGATGGCCGCCTGTCGCAATATCAACGTGTGCGGGGCTTATAAACGATTATTAGTTACGCCTATTAAAAATACGTTTAATTAAAATGAAAGTTTAATATTAGTTTAGTAACAGTAACTTATAAAATGGTTCCTACCGTAATACAATCTTTGATTTAGTTTGTGGACAAGAGAATCGGCGCCATTATTTTTTCTAATAAAACGGTATTTTTTCCTTGCTCGTTATAAATTTATCAAAAAATGTCTTTACTAAAGAGTATGGCTTATAGAGAATATCAAAAGGCTTTAGAATTTAGTTTGCGTCAGTGCGAAGTAATAGCAAAACTAGCGCAGATGAACTACAATATTGATTTGTAAGTTTCTGTTTCCAATGCTAACTAAAAATAATACTTATCATTTTGACGTTAAATTCATATTGATAAATATTCTTAAAATTTCAGGATAACGTTTAAGACTTATGTACCAGGTGCCCCTAAACCAGGTGAAACACTAGTAAAAGGCTTGGATCGTTATGGACTTTCGCTGAAACAATATAATGACTTGGTATCAAAGTCCTACAGTATTAAAACTATTACCACCTTCTACAAACCCCGGTCCAAAGTAGCTATTCTAGTGGCAAATGAAAAATACATAAACTTGTCTAAACTGGCCACTCCATCAGTAGACTGTGATTCATTAGCCTCGCGTTTCAAGAATATGGGTTTTATTACTATAACAATTAAGAATAGTGCAACCACGACTTTGAAAAATATTCTGTCAAAGATTTTTGATTTATTGGAAGAAGACTCTTATTGTAAGTACCTACTTAATCAAAAAGATAATAAGTAGTTCCTAATTAGTTACAGCATTCTTGATGATGATCAAATCAAAATCAGTCAGTGATAGCCTCGGGCAAAGTTACCTAAAAAGAATAAGAGATGTTATATTTGTACCTGTTATATTCAACAGTGAATTTTTTAAGTATGTTTTAAATTCACTATACTTCTTTTTCCAGGTCTTTTCTTCTATGCTGGTCATGGTTGCCAACTATGCAATACCAAATGTATGTTAGGAATCGAGTGCCCTGAAGAAAACATCAGTTTAGACCACTGCATAACTGAAAACTTTGTGGTAAATGAAATGGCAAGATTCAAACCTGACCTGGGAATTCTAATTATGGATATGTGTAGGGTTTATTTGAACAGGTAAAAGTTTAATGACTTATCTCATTAAATGTTAATTGCCGCAGCGAGTGTGATTGTGAGGGTAGTAGAAAATTCTGTGTATTCCTAGCTTACATTTAACTTCAGTACAAACCTGAC
Source organism: Sesamia nonagrioides (assembly GCA_017933935.1). Classification (NCBI taxonomy): domain Eukaryota; kingdom Metazoa; phylum Arthropoda; class Insecta; order Lepidoptera; family Noctuidae; genus Sesamia; species Sesamia nonagrioides. Next base: position 446,158 of record JADWQK010000106.1, read on the forward strand.
TTGGGAATTCTAATTATGGATATGTGCAGGGTTTATTTGAACAGATAAAACTTTAATGACTTATCTCATTATATGTTAATTGCCGCAGCAGTTGAGATTTTGAGGGTAGTATAAAATTCAGTGTATTCCTAGCTTACGGCTGTATAATATTACATGTTTAAGTATGTATAATCAAAGTGTAGATGCACCTTTAAGTTCAGTACAATTCTGACCTGGGAATTGTAATTATGGATATGTCCAGAGTTTTAATGGGACAGGTAAAAATTTAATAACTTATCTCATTATATTTTAATTGCCGCATCTAGTGCGATTTTGAGGGTACTAGAACATTCAGTATATTCCTAGCTTACGGCTGTATAATACATGATTAAGTACATATAGTTAAAGTGTAGGTGCACATTCAAGTTTAGTACAAACCTGACCTGGGAATTGTAATTACGGATATGTGCAGAGTTTTAATGGAACAGTATCTCATTATATGTTAATTGCCAAAACGAGTGTGATTTTTTGGTAATGGAGCAGGTAAAAATTTAATGACTTATTATATGTTAATTGCCAAAGCGAGTGTGATTTTGTGGGTAGTAGAAAATTCAGTATATTCCTAGGTTACGGCCGTATAATTTAGTACATATCGATGCTTGAAAGGCAATCACATCTAAGCGACAAAAATTCGTAAATTGAGTTATATGCACTATTCGAACCGCCAGTTTTTTCTGCGTCGTTTGGTGTATACAATATGTAAAGAAACCCCTGTCCGACCCATAAAGGTAATAAAGGTTAGGTAAACACTTGACCAAATATAATATAAAATTTTACGTAATCATCATAGTAACAATACTAATGAATTTTTAAATAATCCTTTTTTTTTCGAGAATTCTAATTTCCCTGAAATTTGCTAATTTTTAAAAAACTGACAACACCGCTATTATTATAAGCGAATAGCGACGCGACCACGTCACAGGTGCCGCGTGCCCTGCCCCCCGCCGCCCGCGGAAAGGTGTTGCTTACCGCACATGTATTAAGTTACCTCTTTTTGCGAAATAATATTTATTTTTTAGGGGGATTTTATTTTTAAGTTTAGCCTGTCTTTGTGGGCATTAGTAGAATCAGTTATCGATACCTAACAATACCTTCACGGATCGGACAGGGTTTTCTTTACATATTGTATAACTCAATTTACGAATTTTTGTCGCTTAGATATGTTTGCCTTTCAAGCGTCGATATAATCAAAGTGGATGTGCACATTTAAGTTCAGCCCAACTATTTCTTTTTATTTCACTAAGAAAAGTAAAGAAAATAACATTAGTCCTGTCAAATTAAGGTACTCCATATTACATAGACATCTGTGTTCTATGTTACGGGATTCGTTTCTGCACTTAGTCCTTCCAGTGGACCATTGTGCGTATATTACACTAGCGGCAGCCAGCGACTTCGTTCGCGTGGACTTAGTTATGCTCTGCTCCTATTGGTCGCAGCGTGATGTTATTTTTTTTTTTTTCTCTTTGTTTATTATTGCAATCTGTCTGGGAGACATTCAACAATACTTCAGAAATGATGTATGGTATGTGAGGTACAGGTCCAGTGACAAGCCCTCCAAAATGGTGTTTTAAACAATTAAGTCTTGAGGAACTCTCTTCTTTAGTCTCCTTGCACTTGGAAGTAAATCGTCCATAAGGTGGTGTGCCAATATGTTAGGGTGCTGCTGCAGTCTGTCTTTATATGTTGTGACTCTCTCCTTTATTTCCTCTTTTACACTTTTGATGCCAAGCTCTCGGTGAAGTCTTTCGTTAGTGACATACCATGGTGCGTCTACTATCATCCTTAGCATTTTTGATTGAAACCTTTGTAGGATTTCCAAATCGGTTTTAGGCTATATAACATCACAATGTACACAATGTGATGTTATATAGCCTAAAACCGTCCTGGATTAATGTGCTATCCAACGCAAAAAGAATTTTTCAAATCGGGCCAATAGTTCCTGAGATTAGCGCGTTGATACAAACAAACTCTCCAGCTTTATATGTATATTAGTATAGATACATAACGGCGACATGGTAACATGGCGATTAAAAATACGTTGATATACGTCAGTGCTAAGACTAATTTATATAATTTAATAAAAAAGATGCACTGGCGCCGATTCTGTTGTTTCTTTCCATTAGGAAAAGGATAGAAGATAACATTTTAGTTTCATCCTGTCAAATTAAGATACTCGGTAGACAGTTTAGACGCGATTATAAACATGGCGACTAAAAATACGCCAGTTTTCGTCAGGAACGCACTAATTTGACAGGTCTAAACTGACATTTTATCTTCTGGGTCATTCCATGTAACGGGTGTTACAAGTCGTACACTTTTACTTGACAATTAATTCATGATGCAATAAGAAAACAATTAAGTTTTATGAGCTTAACACCTTCCATCTAGGACTATTTATTGGTATCTGTAATAAATTGGACAGTTACAAACAGCAGTAAAGAAATTAAAGGCAAGATATGTGTGTAACGGGCGTTACACGATTTTGTCTAAGCTTTCGGGCTTAACCGACATGAAAGCAAAACTCTGCGAATTTCTTTACTTTACGTTAGTGAGAAAATTGGAACTACGTAGCTAAATAAATTCTTAACTTCGTAGTCCACTTGTTTTAAAACAAAAATACAAACATAATTTTTTATCGAAGTTTAAAACTGTAACGGGTGTTACAGCTGAATGTAACGGGTGTTACGAGTACGAAATTAAAACAATATTTGTACCAATAAAGGTATTTTAATAACAATAGCAGTGAAATAATCATGTTTACTGCTAATTTGCATTAATATTTTTGGGAAAATAATAATATCTGCTCCTTCGCATGGACATATTGGCTTATCCCTGCACCACTGTATCCTTTTTTTTTTGCTTGCTTTTGACTAAAAGATTACAATATTTTTAATAAAAATATTGTAATGTTTTAGTCGAAATACTCTCTACGCGATTTCTAGTCTTTTGTCTGGTTTTAAGCTTTTAAGTTTGGATCTTGTACAATTTTTTCTTTATCTTTTTTTCTTCGTTTTCTGTCCCTCTCTCTTTCTTTTTGCACGGTGTTCTGCATGTTTTGCAGATTTTTTTTCAGGCTTTGTCTATATTTTTCTTCATTCTATTTTTCGCTGAAGACATCGTCAGTATAAAAGGAAAGCTAGCTCAACCTAAGCAAAGTACACCATACTGCATTCGGCATCAGGCATAATTATTATTTTGGGGCCCGCCAATAAATCACGCTACTAAGTTAAATTGTCGGCGTTTTTGCTGAATTGCAACTTTTAGTGTCAGAGATCTGTCGAGTTGTCAAAGGCTGCTTGAAAACAGCTAACTATAATTTATCTAAGTGTCTTTTTCTTAATTAAATAGAAAGAATAGCATGCAACTTAAATTTACTGTAGTTTTTGAACAAGGGATTCGGGGCTAGTAAATGGGTCAAACAACTCGAGACATTAGAGGTTACCCATTTACCAACAAGATAAGAAGTAAGAATAAAATGCAAATATTTTATTCAACACAGCAAAATGAAAATGTTGTCAACTGTTGACGAAAACATTTTTTATTAACGAAAGACATAAAAAACGTGTCATTATAATATTTGGAGGACCCCTAAACGTAAAACCTTTAAAAAATCACTAAACTAGCGCCATTACGTTTTTATTAGTTCTTATCAAGGCATGTCAAAATTTGGTAACACCCGTTACGTAACGGGTGTTACACACTGTTACCCGCCAAAATTTCACAAACAAAAAGGCCAATCTTCATATAAATGCAAACTTAAGTGGTTATCAATCATATCCTTACTTTCTTAAAAGCATTTTATAATGCGTGCAATAACTTAATCGCCAAACAAACAAATGCACTTTTTTTGTAACGGGTGTTACAGGTAGGAGGCATAATTTAAAAGTTAAATAAATGGAAGGAATAATAAAACTTACGAAATAATATTACACGCAACAACTGTTGAAAACATTTCTGTTCGAATGGCGGGAATCGTAATGCCAATTTAACAATAGTTTTCTTTTTTCAGTGAATCCAATTTTGATTAAATTTATCAACCATCAATCGTTCATACTAACCTAACTTAAATATGTAAAAAAATCGAAAAATTAAATACTTATCGAAAAAATAATTATATATTATTAAAATATGGGGTTTTAAGATTATCCTAAGATACATTTTAATTTAAAAACAGTAATTTAAAAATTTATGTTGCAGTAGCGTTTTTCATGGAATTACCCTTCTGTTCTTTTCTTAATGAAATAGAAAGAAGAAAGATGCACATAATTTAAATTTAGTTTAGTTTGCAAACAAGGGAATCGACGCCACTATTGCATTTTCAACTCTTGGCGCTCTAGGCAGCGCATTGAAAATCTGGTCCGCGAAAAACACACTTCCTAATCTCATCATCATCATCATCTGCCTTTACTCGTCCACTGCTGGACATAGGCCTCTTTCATGGCACGCCAACAAGCTCGATCCTGAGCAGTTCTCCGCCAGCCACTACCAGCCACCTTTTTGATGTCGTCGCTCCATCTCGCCCAAGGGCGACCCACGCTACGTTTGCCGAGACGCGGTCTCCACTCAAGGACTTGTTTACCCCAACGGTTGTCGGTCCTGCGGCATATGTGACCAGCCCATTGCCACTTCAGCTTGCTAATCCTCTCAGCTATGTCGGTAACTCTGGTCCTTCCTAATCTATACTAATACAATTTTACAGGATGACAAACTCCGATATCTATGCCACGGTTGCCACAGTAGAAGACATTAATTATTTCTCAAACTTACTCATCTCATACTCAACTCAGTCAGCGCAAGCTGCATACGAAGTGCTACAGATAGAATGTTCTACCTCAATAAATATGGATGAGACTTATCAATTAAAGACTGGTGATACGGACAGGATTGTGCCAGAAGCCAGCCAATATGTTAAGGCATTGTGTTCAAGATTGGACGATGATATGGATGTTAGCAGTTTGCTGGATAAGGTTCATGAAGGTGAGAAATTGTTTTTATATTATTTAAAACCAACGGCCGCCAGTGACTTCGTTCGCGTGGAGTTAGTTATGCTTCGCTCCTATTTGTCGCAGCGTGATGTTATATAGCTCAAAGCCTTCCTGGATTAATGGGCTATCCAACGTAATAATTTTTCAAATCGGACCAGTATTTCTTGAGATTAGCGCGTTCAAACAAACTTCAGCTTTATACAATATGTAAAGAAAACCCTGTCCGAGCCAAAAGGATATAGGTTAGGTAAACACATGACTAAATATAATATAAAATTTTACGTAATCATCATAGTAACATTAATAATGAATTTTGAAATAATACTTTTTTCCCGGGAATTAATTCCAATTTCCCCGAAATTTGGTAATTTTAAAAAAAGTGACATCACCGGAATTATTATAAGCGAATAGCGACGAAAATAAATTAATACTAGGTACCTCAGACTAGAAATTATGGCAGGCGAACAGTACAATTTTTTAATACCCACTTAATAATGAAATACCACAATTTATAAAAAACGAAAAAAACTCATCATCATCACAGCATTAATTCCAGTCGCATCCAAAGCCTTTTCAGCTTTGGAGTCTTGAGGTCCGCTTTACCAGTCCAACTGCTGAAATGGCTAAACTTCGACATTTTCCGTGAAGCGACTGCCGTCTGACCTCCACAACCCGAAGGCGACATCGAAGCATTGCAGTTAGACCAATTTTTGGACTTTTGAGGGCTCCAACAACCCGTAACGACTGTCACTAGATGTTTGTGTGGCAACCGGGACCAACGGCTTAACGTGCTTTCCGAGGCACGACCAGACCAGTGCAAGTATTCATATTCATGCATACAAATACTTGCACTGTGCGGGGATCCAACCCGCGCCACCTTGCGCAGCGGTCGCATCCGCTACCGCTACGCCACGGAGGCTGTCGTTCAGCTGATTATGTCCTAGACTTAATTTATTAGAATAAGGCCAGGGTCAGCCAGACGTTGAAGGGTGCTTAACGATCTCCGGTCACCATATGGGGTTTGCGAGCGCCGAAATTGGCCTTCATCGTTCGAACTGTGAGGCTTAGAGGTGGCACGCACGATGTGCTGTCGTGGGATACGCTGCGGCTGACGCACTTGAAGTGTCTCTCTCGGGCCCCCGACTCGTGATACTAGAAGGAACAGTGGAATAACGGGTAGGAGTTTGACATAACCCTCCGGTCTTCCCAGATGGAGGTTTTTTTTTTATTTGTAATTCACCAAAATTAATCATAACGTAGTACTTCTGATTGACACCAACTAGATGTGAATCTAACACGTACAGGTAAAATAAAGCACTTAGGTGCTATTAATAAAAACTTACATATTGATAAAAATTTGAGAACAAAAATAAAATCTCAGAAACAAGCCGCGAAGCGCCAAGGGCCAAGCGTCTGGTGAAGCCGTACGGAGGACGGGTCTGAGCAGTTGTGTTGCGTTGTGTGGCGGGTACGATGCGCCAAGTGTTGTTGTGTCGGGAGTTTGGTCGTGGAGAGTCTCCAGATCAATTTCCCTCTAGCGCAGCATCGTTTGGTCGTGTTGGTCTTGGGTTTAACATTGCATCACCTCGCTCAACTGCCGTCATCCTTCCTAGTTTTTTAAGTGAATAGGCTTAATAAACTATGCGCTTTACCATCAACGATAGCATCACTGCTTACCATCAGGCGGGATTGCAGTCATGGACTAGTTTATAATTATTAAACAAAAAAAAAATCATAACATTAAATTTTTGAGTTTAGTAGAACCAGCAAAGACATCCACATCACCACTAATAGAGTTGGCAAAAGAAAGCTTGCGGCTTATGGGAGAAGAGTTGCCTATATTAGTTCGACTGTGAGGCAGGGCGAATGTTCTTCGGTTAATTAGGCGGCTACCACTACGAGGGACGCTGATTTTCACTTCTTGTAATATTTTGGCAGAATCTACTTAACCATTGAGCAATTTAAACAAAAACATAAAATCCAAATATTTCCTACGTGCGCTTAAAGATGTAACTATAGAATGTCTCAATCTGGAGTCGTAAGAGCTTAGACTACGACATCTGTTATCAGAGTAACATATTTATGTTACTCTAAAAAAAAGGTTTAAAAGGTTTCTGTATCATTTGATACAGAAACCTTTTTTAGACTCGTTCGATTCTATCTGAATGTCCCCGATAAAACGGGTTCCATACCGTACTGCAATATTCGAGAAAACTACGAATAACTCTATTATACAGTATGTTAACTAACAGAGGGCGTTCCCGTTAACCCGAAATAGTATAGCATACATACATGCTAAAAAAAATATTTCCATTCGAAAACAAAATGTTTTAAAATTTTTTCCAATATGAAAATATTTAATAAAAATTTTAAATTGACATGTAAAAGAAACACACTGTACACGCGAACATGAAAGACGGCTACGTCGCAATTTATTTATACATGACGACTACTATTTTGATTTAAAACAGGAGGTTTCAAATTTATTTCCAATTAGAATTTTTTTTTATTCGGATTTTTTATGCTTATTTTTCTATGCTGATATTTTTATTTTAATCTATTAATGATATATATTAACGAGTTTAAGGGAACGCCCTCTGTTATTTAACATACTGTATATGGAAAAAGGGCAGGTTCTCTAAAAATTTTCATTTCCCTGACAATGAAACCTGACAATTTAGTTTAGAGCTAGATTAATTCTACTAGAACGGCTAGACTTTGTAGCCTAGCGCACTATGGCGGGTTAACTGCATATTGTGCCGTTATAAAAATGGGATAGCGCTATTCATCCTGTAAAGGTCCATCTATGTCTGAAGCGCAGGCCACACCGCCAGCTGATGGACGGAGCGCGCGAAGCCAACGGATGAAACTACACGAAATATTGGCGAGCCATAGCTTAGTTCGTTAGTTGGCGGTGCATGGGCGTAGCCACCCTGGCTCTGATTTATTTATATAAAAAAAATAAAAACCGGTAAAGGGGGGGATAGCCCCATCCTGAGCCGAAGGCTGGCTACGCCCATGTGGCGGTGTGAACCCAAGTATGAAAAGAGGTGAAACAATGTCGTCCGTTTCGCCCGCCCGTCCGTCTCGCCCGCTCCGCCCGTCAGCTGGCGGTGTGGCTTGCAATTCACACTGGAATAACAATAGTTTCAGGTTCATGTCATAGTAACCCAGCTGGTCTAATTGTTAGAAATAACTTGCAATGGCTTTAATAAATATCAATAAATAATACTTGTGTTTCAGATGTTGCAAGTTCTCCAAAGAAGCAAACGCCAATAAAAGTTCAGTGTGGTTGTCAAAAGAGATCGTTATACGATCCTGCTAAAGGTTGGTAAATTATTCAACAGTATTTTTCTTGTGCGTAGTAATTAAAATTTATTGAAATAGTATTTTTTTTTTATTAATTTAGTGCTACATATTTCGGCAAGACAAAATATCGTTGTACGACTTTATGCTTTGGTACTTAAATTAACACGTTGATAGCCACAATAAAAAACCATGTTTAGGCATGTGAGCCGCGGCGGACTCCATGTGCCCACCAGTACGTGCCAGTGTGTCCGCACGCCCTCGATCACTTCAGAAGCCTCTAGGTGGCCGACGGACATCATTTTTACGTAGACTAAACCCGCGCGACTTCACAGTACAATCTGGCCGCTTGGCACAAATAAATTCAAATAGACTTAGTAATAATTGTGGTATTTTTCGCAAATTGTTGCTAAATATGTCGCAGGTGAACAAAGGAGGTAATCTTATTAATTTTAAAAATAAAGTTCTTATCAATATTATCAAACACAAGGTAGCTACTGTAAACCGTTGAAGAGTTCACTGAACTGTCCTTCGTCTTCATCATAAGACCCCCTAATGACAATTGGGTTTTATCCTAAAAAATAATTTAATGTCCATCGGAAAGATATATAAAAATATTGGACAAATACCTATTTTTTTATTTCATTCAAATACTTAGGAAGATATATTGATTTGAAATGTCGCATGACGTCACGCCGTGGTACAAATTATACAACGGCGTACGTCACGCCGTTGTATAATTTGTATTAGCCCCCACTACGTAACTTTAGTAGATTTTGGTAATTTCGACAAAATAAAAAATACGGGCCTTAATTTTTTATTATCTACAGAGTGGTGCTGACAATACGACAATAAATTAAACATCGTGTACCTCAACACATTCTCAGTCTACCCATAAAAAATTATATAAATATATCCATTAGTTTAGTCACAGGAAATTATTTTTCATTTTTCACATTTTCAACATGTTGATAAAAAAAGCGCTTACAGGTCGATGACCGCCCCATCCAGCGGTACTAAACTTTAATAATAATGGCGCGAAGAAGCAAGTCGATACAGGAACGCGCTGTCGCCCGCTGATCGGAGGTCATTGAACCAATATTTTAAAGGATGTTCTATTCCGTTTGCAATTTTATGCGATTTAGTTTGTTTGAAATTTTCATTTTTTTATTTTTGATGATAGGTTTTTTTCTATGGTTCAGGATTATTCCTACGAACCAGCATGGTCTGTGTTTCCATTTACTGTCGTATTGACACCACCACCACTCTGTATAAGACGGACTAATTATTTTTTTGATTTTGATACCTTGGATACATCCCTATTAGAATCCATCTAGGTGTAAAGCTCTTATCAATACAAATTAATCAAGCACAAACACAAGGTCCCTACGATTTTTGAAGGTTTCTCTTGATTTCTCTAGTCTTCCATTATCAGATGCTGACTGGGACCACCTGGAAAGTATACTCTATCAAACAAACAAAGGATTTTGTAAATCTGTCCAGGCGTTTTAGAGTAATCTGTGAACATACATAAAAAAATAATAAAAAGATTACGACTAATTGAGAACCTTTTCCTTTTTGTTGAAGTCTGAACCTTTTTCTTTTTGTTGAAGTATGTTAAAAATCTGTGGCAATTCTCGTATGATCTGCGTGAATCCGCTAAAAATAGCTCTAATTTCCGTATATTTTGACATTTGCTTGACGCCTAAATGAGATTGCAACTAGATTTTGACAATTTTAAAGTAGGAGAACTGGCCTTCTGATTGATCAATTCAGTTCAAATGTGTTCCACCTATCAGTCATATGAGTGGTCATAATAGCGACTCTTTCTTTTTCCAGGCGATACTGAAACTCTAGAGAAGAAATTGCAAGAAGCGATAAAAGATTACCAGGAATATTGTGATATATTGTAAGTTTAAGGTAGAATTTAAGAAAATATGGTATTAAGATAAGTCTTCCAAAAAAAAAAAATGACATCTGCCCTATTATATAGGGCGTATATTTCTTAGTAGTATATTTCATCATAGTATTTGTAGCATATTCGCATGGTTAACTCGGTCGCCCAGCCGTAGCTGTGTCTGTGCGAGTTTGACTTATGTTTTTGCTCTTCCGACCTTACCAAGAGAGACATTTAAGTCCCTCTTGTAGTGCGGTGTGTAGGTAGGAAGGAACATGCTTCTTCACCCCCCGCTGAATGGTAATGTGTCGAGCGTAAAGACGCAGCGAAAGACCGCGCGGTCGGGCGCCGAGCTAGCTGAAGCTCGGGTTACTAGACTTGAAGCCAAAGTAGAGATGTGACAATGTAGCGATATTGCATTATAGTTAAGGTATATTGACGGAAGAGGAATTAAACCCCCTTGTTCATAAAATTGCTTAAAGTTAACTAGTGATTAGTGAATGTTTAACCATACATTTTTAGCGTTTTAACGCCACTTTACTTTAATTATCATTTATAAATAATCCCCTTAAACACTGAGGTGTTTATTCATAAACAATGATTAAAGTTAAGTGACAGGCAAACGTTTAAAATGTACGGTTAAACAATCGCTAACCACTAATTAACAAGTAGCTTATTGTTTTGTAATTAAATAAGCACACTTTTCTGTAATCAACTGTGATATGATTATTATTCTATTCAATTATTATAATTATGTAAGTTACTGTAAGTATGATTAATTTGACAGTCGTGTAATTTTTATCCTCAAACTAATTTATTTTCTGTGTTTATTTTTATCTTTTTTGCACTACTTATTGTAATGATTATGAATCATTCTTGACATGTTATTTTTTTTTATTTATTCTAATTCTGTTTTCATCGATCATAATTTATTTCTCTATTTTTAATTTTTCGTTATTCTTCTCTTTATTTATATGTATACCTATACATGCATACTGTAATGGTATCGATTAATTGAAGTCTGACATGTAAAATATCTTTTTTTTCTTATTCTGATTTATAATGTCTATTGCCGTAATAAATACTATTGAAATTTGAAATTGTGTAGTAATTTAAAATTGTAAATTGATACAAAAGATTTAACTACGAAATAGTAAATTGTATACAGTGTTTTTCTTTGACAACATCTTTCTTATTTCATATGCTTTTGTATATATAATACATATATGACATTCGAAAATAAATAAAAACAAAAAATTAAAAAAATTGTTTTAATTCGAGTTTCACTGTCTCTTATAGAAATATATAATACACACTCATAGTCACTTTACATGTACAGACGACAGCACATCAAGGTACTACAATCTGTGAGATTTCTTTATTAGATTTTCAACTTTATCCTTAAAGTATTAAGGCTCAAGGTTGATTGAGAATATTTGACAGTTTCGGGTAGTTTGACCTGCTGTCGTCCGTACAAATAGGTACCACACAATAGAAAGTAATAAAAATATTACTAAATTGAACAAATTAAATCAAAAAGACATACTACAAAAATAATAAACTTAATTACATTGTCAATTTATTCGCATCAGCCAACCACATACCGCTTACACTTTATACGTTTACGCTTTATAAGCGGTATGTGGTTGGCGCAAGTAGCATGCTAACCGCGCTCGCAGTAAGGCGTTGGCGTATTGCGTAAGTATGCTGTTTGCGCTCCCCCGCACTTGCACCAGCGACGCACTTACCGGCGTGGAAGCAATCCGCGCATTCCACGCGTGCATCCGCAAACATAGCCGATGCGCTGCCATAGCGGGGAAGCGCCAACATCACCCTGAACGCGTTGTTGAACTGTATACGAAGGGCACTGTAAGACTTATGCGTATAGTCAGTCCACAAGCTGAACGTGTATAGTGTACTGCAGTAGGCTCTAAAAAGCGTTATTTTAACATTCTAGAGCACCGTACAAACCCCCGGATAATCATGTCCCCGCTCAATGTCTAAATCAAAAGTAATTCATTCATTAGGCTGACTGAATATTACGTAAGACGACATTCTCGCGATCGTTCATTTAGTTTTTTAAGAACGGTTTGTACTTTTGTAGTACTTATAAATAATTGTCTAAAAGTGAGGATATTACAGAGCGAATAAAGCTCCAACGTTGGGAATGTAATAGGCTTCTTGGCCAATACCTTCAGCACCGCTCTTTGTGCTCTCTCCAAACGCAAAATCGTAGTCTTGTGGGTACCTCCCCATACTGTAACGCAATAACCAAGGACTGACTGGACGAGTGCCTGGTAAATTAGTATAAGACATGGGAAATTCACAACCGACCTTAGCTTTTTGAACACGTAGGTACATAAGTCTTTTTACACGAACCACCACTTTTTTTTTTTGTTCCGGGGTGGAAAATCCTAAATAGATTTCCGCCGTCCTGGGGTGGGCGACGGGGTCTGTCAGACTCCTACTGACTAAATCCACCCCGGTGTCTCTCCGGTCACGTGCGCACGGAGCCGCGGGAGTCCTTGATTCTGCCGCGGCCCCACACTGTCGTGCCGGCCCGGTCTGTCCGCGCCTCGCCTCCTGCACGGGGTAGTGAGGTGTTAAACTACCCCGTGCATCGCCTCCGAGGCGCGCGCCGACACTCGCACGCGCCTCGGAGGCGATGCACGGACCTCGTTGCGGCGCTCGGAGGCGGACGCCTCTCCCTGGCAACCATGGTGCGAGCCATGGTTGAAAGTAAGAGTGCATGGGAGGCTGCCGCCTCCTTCTGCGAGACCGTCCTCTTGCAGAAGGAGGCAGCGGAGAGGGAGCGGGAAGAGGATGCTCTTGCCGCTCCCCTCCGGCGTAGACGGGCGGGGCGAAGAAGGCGGGGGACGTACCCCCGTCTCCTTTAGCCCCCGAGTGTGACCAGCGTGTGTGGGTAGCTCCCCACGCGCATTGCACCGGTCACCACGTCTGGGGATTATCCGTTCCCGGGTAATCCTCCCTAGGCGCGGAAACCGGCCTAAATTAGGCCGGTAAGCCCTGAGAGTGGCCCGGAGTTAGATCTCCGGGCCGAGCCCGGGTCACTCTCAACGCAGGGCTCGAGGGAACCGAGTGTCTTTAGTGGGTATTCCCGGCTCCGGCCGGGCGAGTCCCACACACGCCTGTCGCCTAGCTAGCGACGGTACGGTGCGTAAATGCATTTTCACTCGTACAAAAAAAAAAAGTTACAGGATATGATAGCCATAGTATGGGAGCAAACATGGGTTTTAATTTGAAAAGATGTTGGTGGTTGCGTAAGAATTCCTGGCGTGAAGGGAATGAACTTAGACTTTTCGATGTTGAGTGTGAGTAGGCTTGAGGTTAACCTTTTGAACGCCAATCACTTCTATACAAGTTCGAGATTTTCGTGCCCTCAGCGCCACTACTTGATTAGAAGTAATCACAGTATAAAATAAATTTACGACTTTTACAAGACCTTTTATTTTGTTTTTATGGAAATTTGCCCTGTTATCAACCATATTTTTAACTTTTTCACGCATAATAAGTTCTTATTTGTTTAATTTTCAATAGAAACAAAAACGCCAGAAAATATTTTAATGCCCCCAGCGCCAATTACTTGATATCAAGTAAGCCAGTGATGGGACACGACGAAGACCTCGCTATATTTCATCTCGTCGAAATGATCATAAATACTATTATTGCAAGAAAATGACGTAAATATATAATATTTTAATATTTCATAAATATTGTACACTTTAAACTAGGTTTTATTCACCTTAATCAAGAATTAATAGGTTTTCTAATCATTGTCGATAGTGAAACCCCGTTTGAAAAATCCATCCCTACAAAGTTAGTTAGTTAGCGGCCCGTACGCGCCACCGACGTGTATAGAAGGAAATCTGTGACGTCATAAGCGGACGGGTTTCAAGGTCATAGTGACCTTGTGCATTTTAGTGTAGTGCAATGTTTACATCTTGAGTTTGCGCACGTGTTCTTATAAAAAAAATTGTGACTGTGAATATGACGAATTATTGCGAGTTGTTCAAGTCGGAATCAGAATTTTGAAATAGTTCGTCGTCTTGACATTCCGTTAAGTCGTCAACTTCCGTTTCAGGAATTTTCTTCAGTTTTCTATTAGTTTCTACAAACCAGAAAAATAATTGCGAGTATTTAGCGACACCATTAAAAAAAAAGGTCTTGTGTAAAACAGACACTTACCCTCCATTTTATTTTATTTTTTAAAACTTAGAAAACCACGTATTTAGCTTCTATTAATTGTATTTGTTGTAAGTAAACGGAATAAATTATGCAGGAATCGGTTGAGTTTATGCACGTGTAACTCGACCACAGTGAATATAAAATATATACCATAGAAATCTAGACATCCCTAGAACAGAAAGGATTTTGACGTGCCTCGAGCGCCAACTACTTGATATGAAGTAGAAGGATTACATTTGGAGACAAATAGGGATGTGCCTTGTAGAACACACGTCTAATAAATTTAAAATTCTTTTCTTTATTGTGGGGAATATATCCAGGTTTTCATATTGTTTTTTTTATGAAATAAAATAAAATATGAAATTACGATTACAGTTTTTATTTAGCTTCGTAAATTGGTGAATAAACATTATTTTATATGTATAATATTATTTGTCGATAGGACACTAATCCCATCCCTACGTTTTACTATACATACGTTATACATTTGTAGTGTGGCGCAGGAGGACACATCGCGTATTATATATGGGCGTTCAAAAGGTTAACCACTTCATGACCAAACACAGAGCGATCTTCGCACTCACACGAGTGTCAAGCCAGTCCCTGCCATGCGTCACAAGAGCTGTGTCATCCGCATAAGCAATTATTTTTGTGTTTGGGAGTGTTAGCTGGCACAGCTCATTGACATAGATAAGGAAAAGAGTGGCTCTTAAAACATTACCCTGAGGCACACCAAATGCAATGTCTTCCAATGAGCTAATGAAACCATCGACTTTGACAATCTGTTTCCTTCCCGTCAAATAACTGCGAAAGAATTCTAGAGCATTTCCTCATATGCTAAGTCGTTCCAGCTTGTCAATCAGACTAGGAATAGACACAGTATCGAATGCCTTCGATAAATCCAGGAAGATACCAATTGCTTTTTGCTTATTATGAAGCTGTTCGACTATAGAGTTTGTAAGTTCTAAGGTAGCGTCTTCCTGCTGCTGGACTGGACCTATTTGGCGCAACCGTTGGACTCACATTTGTTATCTTTTTATCTGTTTCTCTTTTTTTTTGTTCTGGTTTCTTTGTTTAAAACTATTATTAGTCTACCACTACTGTCACTACATATACTGTATGTATTTATAAGGGTGCGCGCCAAATAAACGGTTTCTTTTTTTTTTTTTTTTACAACCTCGCTATAATATTTTTTATACATTATAAACTAAGTATAGTGCTTGACCACAATCCCGCCTGATGGTAAGTAGTGATGCAATCGTTGACGATAAAGCGCACTAGTTCATTAAGAGCCTATTCACTCTAGCCTTGAAGACAATCAAATTGTAGTCCGACGGAAACACCGCCGCTGGCAAATTGTTCCAGTCTCTCGATGTACGCGGTATAAAAAAGGAAGCGAAACGCTTATATGGCAAAGCATATCTGTAAGTTTTGAAATAAAACAAAATGAAAAATAATTCAACTGCATTTATTTTACATTGACTGAAACTTCATATAATATCATAACTAAAAAATAATCATAAACATTATTTCTTCATTAACGAGTGTGGTTGGAAGTGATTTACAATATTAACCCACCAACTGTCTTCAACGCCTTTAGTGAACTCTCTTATAAATCTGTAGTTTAGTATAAATATCTTGTCTTGATATTCTGGATGTACACTGTAATATAAAAACATTTAAGTTATAAGAATTGTATTGTGGAATTCTTGGATGTAAAACGGACTAAGTTCATACAGGCGCCTAATTCACCATGACAGATTTCTAGAAGAAAATTGGGTTATTTTTTAATTTTTATTTTGGCATGGCCTGGTTTGGTTTGGTTCCGTAATATTACGCGGGAAATAATTTTACTATAGAGAATAGAAGCCTAGATGAAGTTTATAATAATGTTACGAATGGACCTTATGTCGATGGCATAAGGTTCAATATCGCGTGACAAGCAGTGTGTCACTTTTAAGTCCTATTTCCCTAGATCTAGACATTTTCTAGGCACAATGTAAAAACGCATTACTAGACTTAGGATGGCCTATCGAATGGTACAGGTCTCAACAGTTTTGTCAACAAAGTGTCGACATCGAAATTTCTAGAAACCCGTTTCCGGGAATTACCGTAGGTACTTCCGAGTGACCTCGAAGTTATGTGCTATTATTATTACGTCTAGAGGAATCTGGAATGTTCGATCAGCTGGGCTATATATAGCCCGCGACGCCGGCGCAGAGTCAGTCTACACTCGACTAGCGATACGAAAACAGCGACAGTTAAGAAGCGATCTTCGAGAATACCTACTGCGACAACTGTAACGAGAACTGTGAGTACTACGGGAAGTAACATCTGATGCCAGTTTGATGCCAGTAGTGAGGGAGATAGCATTTCTCTTCCCGTTTTAACCCCACGGGACGTAATTGAGGCGATTGCTAAACTCAAACCCTGTAGCTCGGTGGGCCCTGACAACATTCCCGCTTTTGTCCTTAAAGGATGTCAGGACATCGTGGCGGCCCCTCTATGTCATGTGTTTAACCTAGCCCTTCAGTCCGGTGTATATCCTGAGCAGTTAAAGACTTCGCGGGTCATTCCTATCCCTAAAACCAAAGATAAAACGTTAGTAGAGGAACACAGACCTATCGCTATCCTACCAACCATTGCCAAGGTCTTCGAGTATATACTCCACGCCTTCATTTACAAAAGCGTGAATATGACTTTATCCGATGCCCAACACGGTTTTCGACCGGGTCGCTCTGTAAATTCGAATTTATTGATTCACGTAGAATACATATCCCGTGTCTTGGACATAGGTGGGCAGGTTGACGCTCTGTATTTTGATTTTCGGAAAGCGTTCGACAGAGTGGATAATGATGTGCTTTTAAATAAACTGGGAAACATCGGCTTCTCTTCCGGTCTCCTTAACTTTTTCTCAGACTACCTGCGTGATCGCAAGCAGTTTGTAAGACATGGCTGTTTCGAGTCCAAGCCTTATAATACACCCTCGGGAGTAAGTCAGGGATCTGTGCTGGGCCCGCTTCTTTTTCTAATTATGATTAATGACCTTATAACTAACGTTAAGAGTGCCAAATGCCTGCTATATGCCGACGACCTTAAGCTAGTCGCACAAATCCGAACTGACGAAGACTGCAAACTTCTACAAAGGGACATTGATGCCATCTATGAGTGGAGTATTGCGAACAAGTTACTTTTTAATACTAGTAAGTGCTACGTCATGACTTACGGCAGGGGATTACGGCCAGTTCATTATAACTATACTTTGGGTAGTGAAGTAATTACTCGTGTTACCAAAATCAAAGATTTAGGAGTAACTTTCGACCGCTGTTTGACTTTTGGGGACCACGTTTCTACTCTTGCAAGGGAGTCTTTCAGGCGCTTGGGATTTGTTTTGCGAAATGTACGTGACTTTCGTAAACCTAATGTCGTTAAGTTGTTGTACACTTCTCTTGTTCGAAGCAAACTCGAATCTAGTGCCTGTATCTGGCACCCCTATAACGCAACCCAAACACTAATGCTGGAAAAGGTACAGAAAATTTTCCTTAGATACCTCTTCCAGAGGTTATACCATTTTTTCCCCTTTATGTACCCCACCAACTATCTCTTAGGGATGTTGGGATTTAACTCTTTAGAAGTGAGAAGAGGCTTTGACCAGCTTACCGTAGCTTGTAAGACATTACGGGGACGTATAGACTGCCCAGAGCTCCATGGTTTTTTCTGCCGACTATTTGTGCCTGACAAATATGTCGGACATCGTCAAAGCCGCAGGCACAATCTTTTTGCCCAACTCCCCGCAAAAACGGTAGCCAGAGCTGAATCCCCGGTCTGTCGTACCCTAAAAGTGCTGGATGCCCTTCTGATGGCCAACCCTGAATGTGATGTGTTTGCGGATGAATGGAAGAAACTTATGCGTGTATGTTTGGTCTTCTGTGAAAGAAAGTATGCGAGAGAGTCCACTATTCCATGTTAGTTTTAGTGGTAGTTTTTAAGTTAATTATTGTATTTGTTTGTCTCTATGTTAGTTAATGTAATTGGTTTTGTACCGTTTTAGCTAACTATAAAATAAAAAAAAAAAAATCTGTAGAGTTATTGTGTGTTTACGACACGGACTTCGTGGACCTAAGGGAAGACTTCGGTACAACGTCAGCGACATTCTACTTGTCATTGCCTACAATCGACTGTACCTTCGTTGCCAATAAACTTCGTAACCCTTAACCGGCATTTAAGTACCCCTAGCCCGTAACAATAAGTAGGCCGTAATAACATTGTACCTAATTGCGTAAATCACTTTCAATCACTACTTGAATCATTGCGAAGAATACCTATTGCAAAACGATTGCTTTATATGGTCGAAAAGTCAGCTCAACAGCGTAAATAACGCAATTAATTTTGTTAAACAATCAAAATGACAATTGCGATCCGCAAGAGGAGACTTTAGTGCTTAGGAATTTGAAAAATAGGTATTTGAAGAAACTCTTGCGGTCGCGCCGCTTCCAAAATCTCCCTGTGAAGTGCGAAAGGTACAGTTGCAGCTCAGGCTGAATTACCTACAAAAACATTGACCACAAGACGTTTCGTATTCTGCTGTTTTCTTTTCCAAAACACGTCAGATCTTAATTATTTTTCATTAAAATTTAGAGGAAAAGTATACCTATGCTTCTATTATTTTCTTTTTTGTCAAAAAACTTATGACATTTGTCTAATAGTCGTTTAAAACATCGCGTTCAAAATGGGTTATTTTTCGGGATTTTGCAATATCATATTTCTTTTATTAATTAAGTTTCGGAAAAAATCAAATGATAGGGGTACGTATAATTAAGTTGTATAATTGGGTTGTATCCTAAAAAATTATTTAATGTCCATCAGATAGATTTATAGAAAATATTGAACACGTATTTTTTATTTTTTCTTTCATTCAAATACTTAGGAAGATATATTGATTTGAAATGTCGCATGACGTCACGGCGTGGTACAAAATATACCACGGCGTCACGTAATTGGCCCCCACTCCGTAACTTTAAAACGCTATATTTCAGTACTTTTTGGTGATTTCGACAAAATAAAAAATACGGGTATTAATTTTTTTTATTATCTATATGACGGACTAATTATTTTTTTTATTTTCTTACCTAGGATACATCCCTATTGTTGAAAAAGAATAATTGCTCTAAAAGCGTTATCCGCGTATAAAGCGTCACTAGAGTCCCGTCTTAAGGCGCTGTGCTCAGTAAAAATAGGCTTCAAAAAACAGTTTTTTAGCCAAATGTATACATTTCAGAGCAGCCAAAAATTTATATGTTAATCTTGATTATATGTAGCAGGAAACCATTGTTTTCAAAACACGTTTTGAATTAATTTTCTCGATAGAAAAAAATCCTAAAGTAACCCCTAAAATTGAATTTATAACAGTTGTAACTGTATTATTAATCATCAAATCTTGATAAAATTGAGAAGAGCGATGTAAAATATAATAGTAAATGAAACCATTGTTTTTGTTTATCGATTTAACTAAGATATTCTAAAATAAATAATGTATTTAATGATAAATAACGTGAACGAAACGTCGCTCCATCGCGGCGTCCATTGCCTTCTCTTTCACTTCTATGCTTAGCGACAGTGACCGCTGAGGCGAGCTGCTTGACGGACCTATGTCAGTTTTTGCTTTACCCCGCACAGAAAACAATTATATTTACGTGTCTGTTTGTTGATGAATAATCATATTTCGTTTTTGCCCGGGTTCAACCCCAGGTTTACATTATATGCTTTTTGTAGATTTTAATTGAAATAAATGCTTTTTAATTTACTGTTGTATTTTGCCGATATTTTATTTTATTTTTTTCTCTAACTATTCTTTCTTTTTTCTTTTTCGCGGCAAATTTTTCTTCACCTGTATGTGTTCGGGTTCAAACCCCAGCTTTACGTTGTATGCTTTTTGTTGGATTTCTTATTTGCAATTGTTTTTTTTTAATTATTATTAATTTAGCCGATTTTCTGTATTTTTTGTAGTAATTGTTCCATCTTTTTAAATATATTCTTTTTGTAACAATTATAATGCAAACTAATATTTATAATCAATTCGTTATAATTTTCTTTCTACAAATTTCTAGAAATTAATAATAAATAATAATAATAAGCCTTTATTTAACCACGAATTTCTTAGTTCATAATATAATTTAACAAAAGAAAAACAATAAAAATAACAGTTAATTTGATAATAGTTCAAAACAGTAAATTTAGATTTCATTTTGTTGCATTATTCATGGCCCCTTTCAGTATAGGCCTCCACAAAGTGCCTCCATCGATTTCAATCTTTTTGTGTTGTGTCATCATTCTAAGCACTCATACAAACCCGACTTCGATAAGAGTTGCAGTTTTGAAGAAAAAATCTTTTATTTTTTTAAATATCCGAAAATGCATTTTTTTTAACAGTTACTCTAAACAGCTGTTTATAAATAGTAATTTCTAGAAATGATATATTTCTAACAGTTTCATGAAAAAAGGGCACAACACAAAAAATTTAAGCAGAACGGACAAAGCGCATTATAAAAATAAAAAAGAAAACAAAAGTAATAATAAAAAATGAAAATATGTATAAAATATACATTTTCGAAAATCGCAAGGTAAAGAAAATGGATGTGGGATTCGAACCTGGTGCTCGTATAATGCGAACCGGGACTGTGACGAACAGAGCCAACCATGCTTCGCGGTTGGGTTGTGAAATTACGCTTCTAAATATCGATGGAATAGAAAAGAAAAACAATAAAAATCACAGTTAATTTGATAATAGTTCAAAACAGTAAATTTAGATTTCATTTTGTTGCATTATTCATGGCCCCTTTCAGTATAGGCCTCCTCCAAGTGCCTCCATCTATTTCAATCTTTTTGTGTTGTGTCATCATTCTAAGCATTCGTACAAACCCGACTTCGATAAGAGTTGCAGTTTTGAAGAAAAAATCTTTTATTTTTTTAAATATCCGAAAATGTATTTTTTTTAACAGTTACTCTAAACAGCTGTTTATAAATAGTAATTTCTAGAAATGATATATTTCTAACAGTTTCATGAA
Source organism: Sesamia nonagrioides (assembly GCA_017933935.1). NCBI lineage: Eukaryota > Metazoa > Arthropoda > Insecta > Lepidoptera > Noctuidae > Sesamia > Sesamia nonagrioides. The sequence goes on from JADWQK010000106.1 coordinate 467,655, forward strand.
AAAAGGACATAACACAAAAAATTAAGCAGAACGGACAAAGCGCATTATAAAAATAAAAAAGAAAACAAAAGTAATAATAAAAAATGAAAATATGTATAAAATATACATTTTCGAAAATCGCAAGGTAAAGTAAACGGATGTGGGATTCGAACCTGGTGCTCGTCTAATGCGAACCGGGACTGTGACGAACAGAGCCAACCATGCTTCGCGGTTGGGTTGTGAAATTACGCTTCTAAATGTAGATGGAATAGAGAATGGTTGGTATAGATTTAATAGAACGTGCGTATTTCTCGATGCACGACGCCTCACGCATCGATGTACTCGCGCGGAGCGCCCCGCGCCCCGCAGTGGGCGGGGCTAGTCGTGTCCCACTTCGTCTACTTCATCCCCTCAAATACCTAAAAGTTGGCTATTCACAGCGTCTTAATGTGTTATGCTACCCGTACTGCCACACACTAGCACTGCTCCATAAGGGTGGATTTTTTCACACAACATTATTTTTTCATCATCATCATCATCATCATCACAGCGTTAATCCCAGTCGCATCCGAAGTCTTTTCAGCTTTGGAGTCTGGGGTCCGCTTTACCAGTCCAACTGCTGAAATGGCTAAACTTCGACATTTTCCGTGAAGCGACTGCCGTCTGACCTCCACAACCCGAAGGCGACATCGAAGCATTGCAGTTAGACCAATTGTTGGACTTTTGAGGGCTCCAACAACCCGTGACGACTGCCACTAGATGTTTGTATGGCAACCGGGACCAACGGCTTAACGTGCTTTCCGAGGCACGACCAGACCAGTGCAAGTATTCATATTCATGCATACAAATACTTGCACTGTGCGGGGATCGAACTCGCGCCATCTTACGCCACGGAGGCGGTCATACAACATTATTTTTTGTTTATGCGAAACCCGAAACACGTGTCCAGTATTTTTATGTAAAGAATCTATGTACAAATTTTCAAGAAGATATCATGATAAACCACAAAGTTATAAGCTTGTTATCCTACTTGGTGGTCCCAACAAAAATATGGTTCACGCTCCGTTTGTACGGGCGAGCCGGGGGTATTGACCTGTAGCGTCAGCTGAGCGCGGGCAAGCGCCCGCGTAAACTGAGTAGCGCGCTCAGTAACCATACCGCAACAATTTCTAATAAATGTATTTGTGAAAAAATATAACATGGTGTAAAAATGATTGGAATCGATTCAGTTGCTTATTCTGAACAAACTAAATTCAGGATTCGCATAAACAAAAAATAACGTTGTAAATAACGAAGTGGTATTATTGTAAAGATGGGTAGTTTAATTTAATTAATAAGAACGTCATAGTAGTTCAAAATATTTGACCACTAGTGCTGTACACGATCAGACGACAGCACCTCAAGCTACTACAATCTGTCAGATTTCTTTACTAGATTTTCAACTTTATCTCTAAAGTATTAAGGCTCAAGGTTGATTGGGAATATTTAACACTTTCGGGTAGCTTGACCTGCTGTTGTCCGTACTAATATTATAAACGTGAAATGTGAATGGTTTGTATGCATGAATATATATTTGTAACTCTTTCACCGAAAAAGCGTATATTTGAGTAACCTCCTCCTTTTTCAAATCGGTTAAAAACTATGGGTAACGTTTTGTATGAAATTAGACATACAGCTGGAATAGTTTTTATTCGGATATTCCCGCGGTACCTATCCAAACTTATGCAGATGAAACAGTGAAGCGTTAGCCGAGCTAGTTAGTTACTAAAAAAAGTTGTAGTACCTACATTGATAAAACATTAAACAGATACGATATATCCTTACAAACTGACCAAAAAAAATGTGCCGAACACAGCAGCAGCACACATGCATATTTTTATTCGGCATACATTGGTACAGTGTGAGTGAGATGGGGCGCAACCTAAAGCATAGAGAAGAAAAAGATGGCTAGTGTTTGTCGTTTGCGCTGTTAGTGTTTGTCGTTTGTTTTTTACGAGTGTATCGAGAGTGACTAAAGCGAGATACAGGACTTACTTCCTTTTGTACGCTTCATTTTTAGTGCGCTAGTGACATATCTACCTTAGTTTAATATTTTATCAATGAGTACCTAGTACAAAATCATAATGTAGTGTGTCACAGATAAATTGGAGAAATGTGAACGACTTTTGGAGGTCACTGTGTATTATTCTCATGGTCATACTTAATATGTTAAGTATCAAGAAGTGATTATTTTATCTACATATTTTTTTTTTACTACAAATTCTTGTACTTTTCTACAGGAATGTTTAAATGCTTATCTGAATCTAAAATTAGCCTTTGTTCAACTGATGAAATGTCTCAGTTCGTTTACAAAGTGCAAACTCAATTTTATTTTAGTATCACTTACAACATATTTTTTAAATTGAAGTTAATAAAATTGTTATCCCCATTGTCATGGATGTCTATGGCGTAATCATCATCTCAGCATTAATCCCAGTCGCATCCGAAGCTTATTCAGCTTTGGAGTCTGGGGGTCCGCTTTACCAGTCTAACTGCTGATTTTGGCTAACGATATTTTCCGGGAAGCGACTGCCGTCAGACGTCCACAACCCGAAGGTGATATCGTAGCATTTCAGTTAGACTAATTGTTGGACTTTGAGGGTACTAACAACCCGTAACGACTACCATTGGATGTTCGTATGGCAACCGGGATCAACGTGTAACGTGCTTTCCGAGGCACGACCAGACCAGTGCAAATATTCATATTCATGCATATAAATATTTGCACTGTGCGGGGATCGAACACGCACCTCCTTGCGCAGCGACCGCGTTCGCTACCGCTACGCTACGGAGGATGTCTATGGTGTATTATGATATGTAAACCTACCCAATAGTAAGAGCAGGAACATCGCCAGATTCTTTCAAATGTTTGAGCCCTCTAAATACGTGGTAGCACATTGTTATCTCCACCCATCGTTTGTCAGCATCATCGAACATAACACCAATCTGAAAATACAGTTAATAAACAATTAAAACAAAATGCATACATGTTTTTAAATTGACAATGATGCGAAGGAGAAGAATGAAGAGTTTTTGTTATTACTTTTATGACACACCCTTTTCATCTAGCTTAGCTAACAGTTAATATTATACATATATATATATTTTCAACTTAATCACTGAAACATTAAGGTTCAAGATGGTTTAGGAAAATTTGGGTAGCTTAACCAGCTGGTGTCTATAGCAAGGGGTGTCTCTGCAACTGTTTTGGCCCCGAGCAAGTCGCTAAGTGAGAACTCTCTTTGATAGCTCTTGTCGCTATGACTAACCAACTGTTGATATCACCATGCCCCAGTGAGAATTCGGATCATTGGCGGTAAAGACAGTTAAATTTTAATCTGTCGCGAAGACTGCTGCATAGCTGCGGGCATATTATTCCAGTCCTTCGAAAATACGCTGTATAAAAGAAACGCTTTGTCTGGACTATAACAGCATCAACAACGTAACTAAGGGTTGGATACTCTATTGTATATATTTTTGAGTGAGAAAGTGGTGATAGCTTGCTCTCTAAACAGCAGTGGTGGTGGGATTGATGCATTTCATTAAGTATATGCAGTTATCACCATTTTTTTTGTAGTGTATGAATTTCTTTCCATATTTCTGACAATCAATAGGCCAAGCTTATTGGCAAATAACATTGTGGTAGGAATAGGCGTAGTTGTTTTTTTTTTTAATAATTATAAACTAGTGCTTGACTGCAATCCTGCCTGATGGTAAGCAGTGATGCAATTGTTGATGGTAAAGCGCACTAGTTTATTAAGCCTCTTAAAAAACTTAGGAATAGGAAGGATAACGGCAGTTAAGAGAGGTGATGCAATGTTAAAACCCAGACCAACAAATCAAATGATGCTGCGCTAGAGGGAGATTGATCTGGAGATTCTCCACAACCAAACTCCCGACATAACAACATTTGGCGCATCGTACCCGCCACACAACTGCTCAGACCCGTCCTCCGTACGGCTTCACCATACTTCATGCCGGAACACGACGAATCGCTTGGCGGCAAGACTTTGTCTGGTGGGTGGTAACTTCTGCCGGCAGCCGCTGTTATGGCCTACCACCGAGAAAACTTGTTGGGATTAACTGAAGTCTTTTAGTAAAGATTGCTGATTTGTTATCTCTAGGCTGTAAGAAGTGGAAGCAGAGGCCTTTACCTAGCAGCGTAAAATCAATAGCTAGTAAAAAAAAAAGTTAACTTACATCAGGCATCTGAAATTTTAGGGTTAACAAACAAAATTACATCATACCTGGTAAGGAAAGGCATAAAAGATATCTTCTTTTTCAATAGACAAAAGTTGCCTCTGTGACACAGACAGTTTTGAAATGGCAGACTTTAATACTGTAGCAGCTTCCTTGTCAACCAGTCCATCAAGAGACTTGAAATCACTCCTTTGTAAGCCATCTGAAACAACCTGACAGTAGATGTTAATGGCAATAATATTTGGTCTGGATTATTTTTCCTGTCTGACATGGGCCTGTTGTGACTTGTCCAGCCTGCTAACTTGCTGGGACTCTTTGACTTCATTCTGATTGGAATGAAAAAAAAATGTCCTGTTTTTTTTCTGTTTGGCTTATTGGAGGAATTCCAATTTTGAAATGGGAACACTCATTGGAGTGGAGTAAGAGAGAGCAAGAAAGCAATGATGGAAAATAGACTGTTCTTTTTATTGAATAGTAGGGTAAATAATGAGTTATATGGGCTGGTGTACACAATTACATTTCATTGCTCATATTTTGCTTACCCATTGTTTATTTAATGGCAGGTTCACATATTGTGGTAATTATCTTACTTGATGGGTGAGACTGGAATGGAGATTCACATATAAGAAAAATATTTATATTATGATGCATGTACAGCAAACAAAACAAGAATGAGTTTGAGTAGGATGTTAAGATTTGCTTGTCTAAATATGAAAGTAAGTATTTAGTAAAAAAAAACGTGGAAAGCTATTTCTAGTTATTTTTATTTAGCTCTTTTTGGCAGAGATAAATATAATATTTCAGAAAACCTTTGTAGTTTTGTTCTGCTGTAGATTCATGTAATATTTCTTTATTTTATTTAATGCATTGGTAATATTAAATAAAAATAACACCTTCTATAGTTCTAGGAATTTATTGGAATTGTAGCCTTTATCACTTTAACATTTCCGCTCGGGACGTAATTATTGAAGTATTTTATACATATTAATGAATTCAAGCAATGTTATGAAAGTAGACGCAAATATAAATACCTGAACGGCATGTTTTGATGCTTCGATGAACTCATGTAAGCTAAATTCAGAGTCGAAATAAGGTCTGATTATAAAATTCGCATACATCCAATTTTTTATAAACTTGATGATCGAAGGCCACACGATTGGCGGGAATTCCATTAGCTGCGGCAGTTTTCGACTTTCCAGCCTTTCTTCGCAATAATTTCGTCGTAATTGTATAACAGGACATGTTGAGGTTATAAGGATCTGTTTGGGTAAACATTTATAGGCAAATCCGTCACATAGTCTAAAAGATTGCTTCGTTAATTGCCTTATAGCTAAATTCATATTTATTAATATATTTTGGCGACAAAAGTTATTCTCTTTACCTACTACGTGAAAATGAAAAGTAAAAACATCAATTCAAATAAAACTTTGAACACAAAACCGATTTGTTTTCTATTTCAAAATTCTTGTTATAAGCCCCGCACGATGATATTGCGATGGAACCTTGTCACAATAACAGCGTTGTGACGTCATCTGTCACACAAAAGGACAGCTAGCAAAAGAATGTTAAATGCAAAATTAATATTGGGGTTAAGGGTTTATTTGTATTTTATAATTTTATTACACTCTTTATAAAGAGTATATGTATAAATTAATATTAGGGTTAAGGGTTTATTGGTATTTTATAAATTTATTACTCTTTATAAAGAGTGTATGTATTATTACACTCTTTATAAAGAGTGTATGTATAATAAAATTATAAAATACAAATAAACCCTTAACCCTAATATTAATTTTGCATTTAACATTCTTTCGTAGGTATACCTACTCACCCATATTCTGACAAATAAACTTTCATTATTAAAAATTTCAAGGAAATGATTTTTGTAGACGTAAGAAATCAAATCAAATCAAATCATTTATTATTTGTAAAACATAGGTAACAAAAAAATACAGATCTTAAAGACAAAATGTACAGTGCGCTATGTTTTGTCTTTGGTGAGACATACAAATATGTAATAGTCATAGTTTTTTAAAGTTCACAAAAATAAAAATTAAATAATGTCAAAAAATTAGGTCAGTAATTAGAAAAAACTTGATCGTTCAAGAACTCGTCAACCGTGTAATAACATTTGTCAATTAAAATTCACAAAAAATATACTTATTCGTATATCTTTCTTACATGTATACTATTTTTTTCTAACTACATTTCTGTTAATTTGCGAGCGGGAATTGAACCAGAGTCCACTGTGTAGTAGTCATGTTTTAATTACTACCTACATCTATCAGCTTATAAATAAAACCAGGATAATATGTAAAAAAATGTACAACTGCTGTAGAACTGCTTTCTGGGTCTGTCGTTTCCGATTCACTGTCGTCGCCGTATTTATGACAAATAACTCTTCAGTTATTCGATCTTTATTCCAATATTCCTCTTCAAGCCGTTTAACATGATTGACTTCCTTTCGCCAGTCACCTGGACTTATTGACGCCGACGCCTCCAACGTCAGAGCTTCAATGCGACTTTCCAACTGCTCCACATTCTTTTCTGACACCCTCATCTTTACCAGGTTCCAAATGTACAATGGGGTTGAGGTCGCAGTTGTAAGGTGGTAATCTAACGACTTCATGGCCATTGTCAGCTAATAAATTGTCAATTTTATATTTTTTCGGCGGTCTGTGCCGTTTAATTAATAAATACAGTTCAGGTTTTGTACTGTCGTTGGGAAAGTCCATGTTGTGAGCTTGTAGCCACTCAACAATCAACTGTTTTTTATTGTTCATACTTGGTGGCCTATTCTCATCCCTACTGTGATAAGGGGCGTTGTCCATCACAATTTTGGAGTTGCGTGGTATGTTGGGTACTAATTTTTCTGTAAGCCACTTGGTGAAATTCTCAGCATTCATTTGATCATAGTAATCCCCCGTTTTGGTGTCTGCTTTAAACATTAAAAGGGTTTGTCAACAAAACCGCTTTAACTTATTTATGCATCGGCGGCCGGGGCTGTCGTTCCGTCTCACTCCATCGGTTGCTGTTTGCCAACATTTTTCTACCGTGTAGTGTGCATTTATCCACGTTTCGTCGAGATAAATAACGGGTCTTTTGTCTTTTATTTTTCACCAAGCGAATAATTTTCTTTCATACGTCGTAAATATTTAGCCCTCCACGCTTGAATTTGGGATCTTTCAATTAGGGCCAGTCTTTTTTGGTAGCATCGTTTAAATTGGTAGCCTAAATCACATTTAATTATTTTTCTTAATGTAGTTTCACTACCAGTATAATTAAGGTCTACTTTTGAAGCCGCCAAGATTTTGCGCATTGTGGGTATTTCTCTCCTCACCGTATACATTGAATCTATAATATTTCTTAAAGCTGTTAAGGAAAACCCGTCGAAATATTTCTTCTTTTGTCTTTTTCCTTTAGTAGGAGTTCTCATTTTGCTGCCACTGGCTGTTGCTGACTCATGCTCTCGTCTCAATTTCGTCACAGTATTTTTTGCAACGCCTGTGGCACATGCCACACACTCCGTGACTTTGATAGAATTTTGCAAAATATTTTTAATAACTATAAGCAGTTGCTTCGGTATTAAAATGTCCGAAGCACTTTTTAAAGCACGGTTTATACTTTCAAGAACTAACTTACAGTCCTCTTTCTCTTTAACAAAATAATTGTCCACTTTAATTATAATTTCACGAGCACGACTATTAATTAATTTCTTACTCATTTTAATGAGTAACAGCTAACAAAACTAAACAACAAAACTCAAGAACAACAATAAAACAGGATAACAAAAACAAAAAGCTAACCAAAATATTCGATGTGCGTAAGTCGGTAAGCGCGGACTGAACTTGCGAACGGTACCGACGGTGCGAGTTCGACTACGTCACCAAGATGGCCGCCAATCGCAATATCATCGTGCGGGGCTTATACTGTCAGTTATCTAACTTTTCTCTTAACTCATTGAATAAAATATATACTTTTGTATATTCTTATTGGCTGAAAAACTACCGATATATAGAGAACAAACATTAGGTCCACAGACTACTAAGGGGATACTAATTAGTTAGGTCCCATTCCACTTCAAACTTCAATTCGGCCAGAAGCGCGGGAAACTTCGAACAAGATAGCTGCTTTTTTTCTTTGGTGTATTTTAAAATATTTTTATAGGATAGTGGGAAAGTGTTAAAGTTTATAAAATTTGTAATTTATTATTATATTAGTTTATTATATTTTATTTAATATTAATTCTACGAGTATTGGTAAGTTTTGTATATAGTTCCTTTATATGAATGAGCCCGAAGATCCTGGGGGCACAGTCCCCCAGGCATCATACTTTGTAACATTAGCTCATAAATCAGATATGGAAACTGAAGGATCTTTTTTAGATACCGATTGTTCGGATACAAATAAAACAAAACGTAAAAGGTCATCGGCTCGACGAATGTGTAAGCATTGTAATAAAAGAAAGAGGAGGAATCACAATCAAAACAAAAATTCAAACGATTTTCCGTCTGATATTGATTGTCATTGTAATGTAGTAAACGATGAAAATGTCCTAAAAACCACTTCTGAAATACCATCTCCACATTCCGTGCCAATTCTAAACCAAAAAAATACATCAAATCCCAGAAGCCTACATTCCAATGATGTAAATAATTCCGCTCATACTCCTATTGGTAGGTTGCTATACCAAGCCTCTGATGCCGCTCCATATATAGTACACATTCAAAGGGAAAAAAACTCCGAAAATGATAACAATAATATGATACATCCTGTTGCTTTAGGCCGCTTTCTCAAAAAATACTCATTTAAAAACATTATTAATGGTAGCTTGAAGAAAATCGGTAGAAATAAAGCAGTAATAGGTTTCTCTAATTTTATAGATGCTAATAATTTTATTAACAATGATACCCTAAAGCAAAATTATTATAAAGCATTCATCCCTACACACACCATTACCCGGATGGGTGTTGTTCGAGGTATACCGGCTGACTGGACAGACAATGAGGTGATCAGTAATATCTCAGTTCCTATAGGTTGTGGCAACATTCTTAAGATAAGACGTTTTAAAAGAAAAGTTATTAACAATGGAAATTCTGAGTTTGTTCCTACTGAAACAGTAGTGTTAACTTTCGATGGTCAAGTTTTGCCTAAAAGAGTATATTTGTGCTATAATTCTTTACCAGTAAATTTATATATATTCCCCACGATACAATGTTTTAAGTGCTGCAGGTATGGACACATTAAAGCCCAATGTCGATCAGTTAGTAGATGTTTTAAATGTGGATCTGGACATTCTAGCGAAAATTGCTCAATTGAAGAAGATGATGTCAGATGCTGCTTATGTTCTGGTTCACACATGGCTACTGATAGGAAATGTCCAGAATATTCTAGACAAAAAAATATTAAAGAAAGCATGGCTAAAAATTGTATATCATATGCTGAGGCACTTAAACTTCACCCATCTATAAACAAATCATATGCTGATGTTCTAATCTCAAGTCCATCTTTACACAATAACATGATCCACTTAAACAATAACGCTGTGAATAATATTCCAGATAGGAAGTCATACAAAAAGACAGTAGGTATTCTTAAAACCAAAAGCACCTCACCATAATCTTAATAAAGGTTATGATCGTGCTGCTCATGAATCATTGATAAATGAATTTAACATTCCATCATCCTCTAATGGAGTTGCTTTAAAAAATAATGAACAGTTGAATACATCACTCAATAATATAGCTTTAAAAGACTTAATTATTACACTTATTCAATCCTTGTCCAGTAATAATCTTATTTCTCCACTGTCCCACGCTGCAACTTCTAGTAATAATGGCTCTAATTTTAATAATGAATTTAATGGACAAAGTGATCCAGTGGAACTGCAGAAGTATTAGTAATAAAAAATCAGACTTAATCCATTTAATTAATAAATTTAATCCATTCGTAATTTCTATCCAAGAAACATGGCTTCGGCCTGAGTTTAATTTTAATCTCCGTGGTTTTAAGTGTTACCGTGAAGATAGATTTGAAGAAGATGCTGGTTCTGGCGTTGCTCTCCTTGTTAAACATTCTTTTCATTCTGAACATATCCCTATCCCACAACATAATAGTAAGTTTGCTATTGTAGCAGCTAAAATAAATAAAACCTGTTTTGTTTCCATTTACATTCCTCACCCTTCTTCTGCTATTTACAGTGAAGTTCAAAATATTATTCATAATCTCCCAAAACCTGTTTTTATCATGGGTGATTTTAATGCTCAACACTACTCATGGGGTAGCACTAAATCAAACCATTTTGGTAGTAAAATATTTGATATATTACATGAAGAAAACTTATGTCTATTAAATACAGGTAAACCCACACGGAGAACTAAACCTGATCAAGGTATCAGTGTTCCAGACCTAACAATTGTATCCCCTTGTCTCGCACCTTCTCTGACTTGGACAACACTTCCTTCTACTTACGGAAGTGACCATTACCCACTAATAATAACTTTTCTTGGTAGTAAATCACAACAATCTTCTAAACGTCCTCCTCGCATTAAACACAAACTAGACAATAATGACGAAAACTGGAGCACTTTTCGAAAGCATGTTGAAGATAAAATCAGCTTGTTGCCTGTTGTTCAAGAAAATAACCATACTCTCTGTGCTTCAGCTCTGGCATCTCTCCTAATAAATGCTGCAAATGAAGTTTTCCCTATTAAAAATAATAATAATCACAATAAAATTCCATCACCTCCTTGGTGGGACCACGAGTGTACTATGGCAATTAAAAAGAGAAAAGAAGCTGAAAAACAATACATATTACACTCCACTAATGAGAACTTCGATAATCTCTCTGCTATTATTACTGAGACACGCAAACTAATAAAAAATAAGAAAAGGGAAGGTTGGAAAAATGGAAACGATTTTGCAATTCAATTTCTCATAATACATCTGCATCAGCTGTTTGGACCATTGAGATAGAAATATAAGGAGATGCTGTTGTCAAGCTATACAATTTTTCATTATACATATATATGTAATTTAGGGTACAAAACCGTAATACATTATTTTGTCTCTTTTTTTCAACAGGACATTTGCATTTGGCAAAAGAGACAAATATATTTTTGTTACTGCGGAATTATGGTAACACTATTAAAATGAACTGACAGTTGTTGGCAGCGTGCCAACGCCGGCCATTTTAGGTGACAATTTCGTGGTAGTTGTGCTGTCAACGGGATACGTAACTTAACGAAAATTAATTTTTTTGATAATATACAAGACATTTTAAAGTGGATTTGTAGTGTACCGTGTGACAAAACTATTACTTAATATGCCTGCGTGCTGTATTGTTATGTGTGGTGCCAGAAACAACAGAAATCAAGCTCAATTGACGTTTCATAGGTTAGTTACCTCTTTTCTAGATAAATCACCATTTATCATTCTAATTTTCAAACTAAAATGAACCATGATTACTTATTAGTCGTTAAATTACTAAATACACACTTATTTACACTATATAAGCACGTTTCTCTTTATTGTAAATGTTTATTTGTTTACGTAATTTGCTGACATATGTTAGGGTTGTCCAAATTTTTTTTTAACCGACTTCATAAAAAGGAGGTTGTCATTTCGAACTGTTATGTATGTAATATTTTCAAAAATGCCTTGTTTTCGGATATGTTAGTCTATATCAGCGTTTGAACAAATGTGCCGAATTGTATAAGTGTAGTATGTAAATATGTATGTATGTTTTTATGTTTGTGTTCGCATATCTCTGGAACTATTAGTCCGATTTCGGTATTCTTTTTTATATATTAGACATTGTTCAACTTAGTGAATACTGCAAGTTTCATCAAAATCGGTTCAGTAGTTTTTGAGATAGGGAATTTTAACTATTTCGCTTAAAATGAAGAAATAAATTATCCATACTAATATTATAAATGCGAAAGTAACTCTGTCTGTCTGTCTGTCTGTTTGTCTGTCTGTCTGTCTGTCTGTCTGTCTGTCTGTCTGTTACGCTTTCCCGCTTAAACCTCTCAACCGATTTTGATGAAATTTGGCACAGATAATCTCTAGACCCTGAGAAAGAACATAGGCTACCTTTTATCCCGGAAATATTTGATGTTCCCGAGGGAAATCTAAAAAACGCGATATAACCGAACTCCACGCGGGCGAAGCTGCGGGCGGAAAGCTAGTTTTAAATAAAAATAAAACAGCTTTCAAAGTCGGTGCCAATATGTTAGATGCGCAGGGTGTAGCGGGGACCAACATATGTACTTGGTTTAGCACCGATTTCAATTATCTATTATTGGGTGTGTTTTGAAGGCGGTTTTTTTTTTTTTCTTTATTTATTAAAGGGACTTTTACGCATAGCGTATGTCAGTCCCATCGTAACCTAAACAATTACACTTTCACAACACGTGGGCCATGAATTTGAACAACACTTTTGCATCGTCACCATTTGGTTGAGATAGAATTGTATGGAACATACCGACATCAGTTCTGTTCAAATTCAATGATCTCACTAAATTATTCCTACTGGACTCATATTGGACACATTCCATCAATAGATGGTGTAGGTCCTCGATAACTCCACATTCCTCACAATTGGGGGAAGCAATTTTTTTCATCATAAAGGCAAATTTTTTGCATGGAATATGACCAGATCTGAGTCTAAAAGCAGTAACAATCAGTTTTCTACTACCATCACTGTTCATGAACCAGGGCACACGAAGAGGCTCACACTGTATGGTTTTATACCATAAACCCTTCTCTAATGACCGTTTATTAAAATATTCTTTCCAATAACTATAGCATATATCTTTAAATTTTGATAAAAACTCCGAATAATCTAACGTAACATTTTTTTCTTTTCCATTTCTAGCCGCCAGTTTCGCCAATGTGTCAGCCTCTTCATTGCCCCGTAACCCAATATGCGATGGAACCCACTGCAATCTCAGTTTGATGCCTTTTATAGTAATCTCATCAATTTTAGATAGAATAACATAAGCTATCGAAGCACCTCTGTAGCCAGAGGCGCATCGAGCTATATGTTGTAATGAGCTTTTACTGTCTGTGCAAATGACAACATTTTTAGAACTACAATAATTAAGTGTGTAAGTCAAAGCCTCTGAGATTGCAATGAGCTCCAAGGTCATTATGGATGTCGGTTCACTTATTTTAAAACAGTTATTCTGTGTGCTTATATCTAAATTAGGTATGTAATATGCAGACCCATGACCTTCTCCACTCTTCGACCCATCTGTAAATATAAAAAACCAACCACTATACTTTCTATATAGTTCATTAATAACTTCATATTTTAAAATGTTACTATTGTAGGAGCGTTTAGATGTTTTAATAGATTCTAAATTTATTTTAATTATTTCTTTTACATTAATATTAGTTATCCATGTTCGTAAAGTATACATTAATAATGGATAGGAAGAAGCTACCTGCAACTCTTTTACCTCATTCATAACTGATGCTAAAAGAGGTATGTTTTTATTCTTCCAATAACAATTTTGTCGAAGAGCGTAGAGATCCTCTAACAGCTTAAAAGTTAAATTATTTTCTATAGCTTTTGATTTTAGACAAAATTTGTAAGCTAAATATTTCCTTCGTAAGTACAGCGGCACTACACAAACTTCACTTTCCATTACATGTATCGGTGAGGTTTTGATAAAACCTCCTATAATCCTCATAGCTTGGTTTTGAATCTTATTTAATTTATCTAGATGACATTTTGCGCTCGTATCATATAAATAGCAGCAATAGTCTATACGACTTCTGATTAATGCAATATATATATGTCTTAGGTGTTTAGGATGTAAGCCCCAAGAAGCACCTGCCAAAACCTTAAGTAAATTAAGGCTGCTTTGCACTTTTTCAACAGTCATGTTAATATGTTTACTCCAACGCAACGATCTGTCCAACCACACACCCAAATATTTATAATTGTCTACTATTTCTAAATTGTCCTTGTCTAATTTAAGGTCTATTTGTAATCTTCTATGACCTCTACTAAAAATACAAATCTTCGATTTTTGGGCTGATAACTGTAACCCCAATTCATCCATAATGAGGCAAAATGCATTTAACGCTGTTTGAAATTCTATTTGACTTTCTCTCATGTTACTGGAAGGGAAATATAGGACAAAATCATCTGCGTATTGACACATCGTTACGTTTGTAATTTTATCAAAACATTTAGTTGTAATTATGTTAAATAAAATAGGTGAAATCGGGTCACCTTGTGCTAAACCACGATTCGTATATCTTATAAAATATTTATTTTGATCAGAATCATCTTTTATAACAAGGTGCCGTTCACTTAAAAACATCCACAGATACTGACATATTTTTTTACCAACACCTATTTCGTCTAAAGTATTGTTACGAATGGACCTTATGTCGATGGCATAAGGTTCAATATCGCGTGATATGCAGTGTGTCACTTTTAAGTCCTATTCCTCCAGATCTAGACATTTTCTAGGTACAATAATAAAACGCATTACTAGACTTAGGACGGCCTATCGAATGGTACAGGTCTCAACAGTTTTGTCAACAAAGTGTCGACATCGAAATTTCTAGAAACCCGTTTCCGGGAATTACCGTAGGTACTTCCGAGTGACCTCGAAGTTATGTGCTATTATTATTACGCCTAGAGGATTCTGGAATGTTCGATCAGCTGGCCTATATAAGCGCCGCGACGCCGACGCAGAGTCAGTCTACACTCGACTAGCGATACGAAAACAGCGACAGTTAAGAAGCGATCTTTGAGAATACCTACTGCGACAACTGTAACGAGAACTGTGAGTACTACGTGGAGTAACATCTGTACTGTTATTGTGTGTTTACAACACGGACTTCGTGGACATAAGGGAAGACTTCGGTGCAACGTCAGCGACATTCTACTTGTCATTGCCTACAATCGACTGTACCTTCGTTGCCAATAAACTTCGTAACCCTTAACCGGCATTTTAGTACCCCTAGCCCGTAACAATTGGTGTCAGAAGCGGCATGCCGGTCACGCCAAGGGAAGACGAAAGGGTTCGCACGCGACGACAAGCAGCGATGGATTTGGCGCGTCAAGAGGAAGAATTGCTTAGTGTCCCTGCACCCGAAACAGAAGCGGCCGTCGCAACACCTATAAGTGCGCCTACTACCACCACTATTCCCGGAAGCAGTGGATGCGATTTATCGGCGTTGCTGGCTCAATTAACGATGCAAATAAAATGTATGGCAGAATCCCAGGCAAAATCCCAGGCAGAAATCCAGGCAAAAATAGATAGATCCCAGGCAGAAACCCAGGCACATATAGAAAAAACCCAGGCTCAAATAAAACAATCCCAGGTGGAAACCCAAGCAAAAATAGATGAATCCCAGGCAAAATCCCAGCAACTAGTATTAGAACTAAATAAACAGTGGAAAGAAACCAAAGAAGAGGTTAATGAGCTTAAAATAAAAACAGCACAACAAGATGCCCGTATGGACCAGCAAGACATGCGTATAGACAAACAAGATGCGCGTATGGAGAAACTAGACAATACCATCATGGAGTGTGAGAAAGAAATACAGTTTCTCCATAAAACGGTGCAGAAAGGAGGCATTAAAGGTGTGGTACCTGTACCCAGTGCTTTGCCGACCTTCAAGGTACCTCATTTTGACGGAACAACATCATGGGTGGCCTTCCGTCTTCAATTTGAAAAGGTCGCAAAAGGCAACAATTGGGACGACGATCAAGCTGTAACCGCCCTTACGCTTGCTCTGCGTGGTGAGGCGGTACAAATCCTCGAAAATATTTCCGGCGACTGCAATACCCTAGCCTGTCTGTTAGAAGCGTTGGAGTCTAGATATGGAGAGAAACACCTGGAACATGTCTACAGGGCTCAACTCCGCGACCGCACACAGAAAAGCAGTGAGGGTTTGCAACAATGGGCATCGGAAATAGAACGTATTGTTCGGAGGGCGTATGCTTCAACGCCGGGAGTAATTGATGCTAGTACGGTGCAAGCTTTTACTGATGGAATTCGAGATGCGGAAGTCAGGGCTGCGGTTCGTCTGGGGCACCATCAGACTCTGAAGGCAGCCTTGACACACGCTCTGGAGGTGGAAGCAGTACGCCAAGACGGCCGACCACACCACCGTATTCGTGAGGTAACCGCACAAATGAAACCCCGACAAGGGCCAACATGCTTTGAGTGCGGTGAAAAAGGGCATATTCGGATCAATTGTCCCAGGAAGGCTAAGGGAAGAAGCACTTCTGGGACACAGGTGGAAGCCGAGGATTTAAACTAGGAACAGCCAGGGCTATGGGGCGAGTACTGGCTGGTCGACATGTAGCCCCCATTATAACAGTATCACAAGTGGGTGACGGAAACAGTCTCATTATAGAAGGAGAACTGAATGGTAAATCCTGCAGTTTCACATTGGATACTGGTGCATCAAGAACCATTGCACGACCGGAGCTATTTCCTCGGACCATAGTATGGAAAAGAGGATCTTCACAATGCCGATTACAAACCGCCACTGGCCAACCAGTACTCGTCCTTGGTGAAACGAACGTGACTTTGAAAATGGGTGATAAGACATTCACGCACCCTGTTTTAGTAGCGAATATTACAGATGATTGCATAATAGGACTGGACTTTTTGAAGAAACAGCAGTGCGTCCTTAATGTAGCAAAAGGAGTATTGAGTTTTCCAGAACAAGAAGTATTTCTTCAAGGTGGAAAACAGGGGTCAGTGTACTGTGTAAGGAGAACGATATTACCACCAAGATCAGAAACCTTAGTAGATATTAGATTATCACCAATAGGATGCCGTAAACGTTGCATTTTAATAGAAGATTCTGGAGATCACCCAGACTGGATAACAGCAAGGACACTGATGATGATTTCCGATAAACCAAAAGTACGCATTATCAACGTTAGTAACAAGGAAATAATTCTTGAAAAGAATTGCATCGTGGGTGTGTGCGACCATGTAGCATCATTGCGAAAAACAGAGGCGCACGAAAAGGAACGTGATAAGAAGTGGCAGGAACATGTATCGACACTACTCGAAAATTGTAAGGGCAATTTAAACAAGTTCGAAAGTCACAAAGTTAAGCAACTGTTGCATAACTTCCATGACATCTTCTCTAAGACCGACAGTGACGTGGGAAGGACCGGGCTCGTCAAACACCATATAGATACGGGCGATACACAGCCGATAAGACAGAGACCACGTCGTATCCCCTTTGCAAGAGAACAGGAAGTGTCGGAAATGTTAAGAAATATGGAGAAAAATCGGATTATCGAAGCGTCTACCAGCCCTTGGTCATCTCCAGTTGTCCTAGTCAAGAAAAAGGATGGCAGTACAAGGTTTTGCGTTGACTACAGGATGTTGAATGATGCCACGAAAAAGGACAGTTATCCCCTGCCACGTATAGATGACACTTTGGACTTGCTAAGTGGCATGAAATGGTTCTCCACAGTTGACCTCAAAAGTGGATACTGGCAGGTGGAAATCTGTCAGCAGGATAAAGAAAAGACCGCCTTCTCCACTGGTCCTGGGAACGGTCTCTGGCAATTCAATGTCATGCCTTTTGGACTGTGCAATGCTCCAGCTACATTTGAGCGCCTAATGGAGCGCATCTTGGTGGGGTTGCTTGGTGATGCATGCCTGGTCTATTTGGATGACATCATCATTATGGGACGAAACTTCGCAGAACACCTACGCAATTTGGAGAAAGTGTTCCAGAAACTGCGTGAAGCGAATTTAAAACTCAGTCCTAGTAAGTGTACACTATTCCAGAAAGAAGTTGGATACTTGGGACACATTATTTCGGCGCAAGGAATTCGAACAGACCCTGAAAAAATAAAAGCCGTGTCGAAGTGGCCTACCCCTCGTAATAAAACTGAGGTACGCTCTTTCTTGGGTCTGTGTGCATATTACCGTCGGTTTGTGAAGAACTTCTCCGAGTTAGCGAAACCGTTGCATCGTTTAACAGAGGAAAAGTGTCTATTTGAATGGAACTCTGACTGCGAACAGGCATTTGCTCTACTGAAAACTCACTTGTGTGAGGCTCCTGTACTAGGTTACCCTAGTAGGGAAGGCCGATTTTTGGTAGACACAGATGCCAGCAATGTGGGTATTGGAGGAGTTCTCTCTCAAACACAAGGAGATAGGCAGGCCGTTATCGCGTATTTCAGCAAATGCCTTTCCAAGCCAGAAAGAAATTATTGTGTTACCCGCCGAGAACTTCTAGCCGTTGTTAAGACCTTACAACACTTCAAGAAATATTTGATTGGGAGGCAGTTTACACTTCGTACCGATCACGCTGCCTTACAGTGGCTCCTCCAGTTCAAAGACCCAGAAGGACAAGTAGCAAGGTGGATAGAGCAGCTGCAAGAATTTGACTTTGTCACTGAACATCGGAAAGGCAAGTCACACAATAATGCTGATGCTTTGTCTAGACGACCTTGCGAAGAGTCTTGCCGACATTGTGCCAAACAGGAAAAGAAAGAGAACGTAAGGATTATCCAGGTGAACGCTTTGGACGAAGACTGGGATAATCAATCATTGGAAGACGCACAAAGGGAAGATAGTGACTTGAAGACAGTAATCGAATGGAAACAACGTGGCCAGAGGCCCGCTTGGAGTGAAATATCAGCGCTTAGCCCAACAGTAAAAAGTTACTGGGCTCAGTGGGACAGCCTGATAATTGATAATGGAGTTCTCAAGAGGAAATGGGAATCACCCAGTGGACAGGAGGTCACCTTACAGATAGTTGTCCCCTGCGATAAAGTCGCGTCAGTGCTAAGACAGGTGCACGACGGAGTATCCGGAGGACATCTAGGAGTAAAGAAAACCCTGGAGAAGGTGAGGAAAAGATTCTACTGGGTGCATTGCCGCGAAGACGTAGAGGACTGGTGTAGAAAATGCGTAGCTTGCTCCTCAGTAAAGGGACCGCAAACGAGAACCAGAGGTCGGCTGAAAGTGTACAATGTTGGTGCACCATGGGAAAGAGTTGCTGTCGATATAGCTGGGCCATTCCCTGTTACTGAAGAAGGGAATAGGTATATCATCGTCATGCAAGACTATTTCAGCAAATGGCCAGAAGCTTTTGCAGTACCTAACCAGGAAGCTCATACAGTCGCCAAAAAGCTAGTTCACGAGGTGTTCTGTCGATTTGGCGTTCCCTTGGAGTTACACTCTGACCAGGGTAGAAACTTCGAGTCTTCACTATTTCAAGAGATTTGCCAACTACTCGGGATACATAAGACTCGTACAACACCGTATCACCCACAGTCAGATGGAATGGTCGAAAGATTCAATCAGACGTTGGAGAATCATTTGGCCAAAGTAGTGGAAGAACACCAGAGGGATTGGGACCAATACATTCCACTCTTCTTAATGTCATACCGCTCTGCAACACATGATAGCACAAATTGCACACCGGCGAAAGTCAACTTCGGCCGAGAAATTAGACTACCCATAGATGCACTAACCGGAACACCTCCCGATACTCCTAACCTAGCCGTCGACTATGTGGCCGACCTACGGCGTAAATTAGATGGAATACATGAGCTAGTGAGAAAGAATGGTCTGAAAACCAGTGAGAAAATGAAAATCCGATACGACCGCAAAGCTAACGTGCCCGGATTTGAAGAGGGAACTTTGGTATGGTTACATAATCCCATAAGGAGAAAAGGAAAGAGTCCGAAATTTCAAGCCAAATGGGAGGGTCCGTACACGATAGTAACCAGAATAAACGATGTCACCTACAGGATTAAGAAAGGGCCTAGAGGGAAGCTGAAGATCGTACACGTAGACCGCCTAGCTCGCTATTATGGATCAAATCATGCTCGGGACGAGCATGACTAAGAAGGGGGCAATGTTACGAATGGACCTTATGTCGATGGCATAAGGTTCAATATCGCGTGATATGCAGTGTGTCACTTTTAAGTCCTATTCCTCCAGATCTAGACATTTTCTAGGTACAATAATAAAACGCATTACTAGACTTAGGACGGCCTATCGAATGGTACAGGTCTCAACAGTTTTGTCAACAAAGTGTCGACATCGAAATTTCTAGAAACCCGTTTCCGGGAATTACCGTAGGTACTTCCGAGTGACCTCGAAGTTATGTGCTATTATTATTACGCCTAGAGGATTCTGGAATGTTCGATCAGCTGGCCTATATAAGCGCCGCGACGCCGACGCAGAGTCAGTCTACACTCGACTAGCGATACGAAAACAGCGACAGTTAAGAAGCGATCTTAAAGAAGACCTACTGCGACAACTGTAACGAGAACTGTGAGTACTACGTGGAGTAACATCTGTACTGTTATTGTGTGTTTACAACACGGACTTCGCGGACATAAGGAAAGACTTCGGTGCAACGTCAGCGACATTCTACTTGTCATTGCCTACAATCGACTGTACCTTCGTTGCCAATAAACTTCGTAACCCTTAACCGGCATTTAAGTACCCCTAGCCCGTAACAGTATTAATCAATACATCTATTATAACATTATTATAGGCATTAGTTATATCCAAAAAACACGCAACAGTAATTTTTTTAAGCGAAAAACTTAAGTAAATTTGGCTAACTAATTTGACTAGGCAGTCCTGGCATGACTGTCCTCTCCTGAATCCCGAGGTGAAAGGGGATAAAAGTTTATTTTTCTCTATATACCACTCCAGCCTTTTTGTTAACATTGTATGAAAGATTTTGCAAACACAAGAGATTAAGGAGATGGGTCGGATTTTGGTACCACCATTAGGTGCAGGTTTTGGTATTGGTGCCACTAATATGTCACGCCATTGCGATGGAATATCACCGGTATTTAAAATGTAATTATATAACTTTAATAAGTATAATTTACCTGCCGAAGGTAAGTGGTATATGAGTGAATATGTAATCCCGTCAATACCGGGTGCTGTATCTTTACGTTTGAAGCAATTACACATTTCTTGTAAGGTGAAATTAGCCTCGAGTAATATATTATTTGAGTTTAACTGTTGAAGTCTTGATTGGACATAGTCTGGAGCGAGGTTCGAAAGAAGTTCAATCTTCTGATCATTCGAAACGCGGAATCTGGACGAACTGACTCCTTTCATCCAGCCCATCCGCTTCCACATATCAGAACTTGACGTTTTACCATCAATGCTACTACAGTAGCTATGCCAATCTTTTGTCCTCGCTTGACAGATAGAATCTTTTGCAGCTTTGGTTTTGCGTTCAAGTTCGGTTAAGTTACATGGTGTAGGATTATTTCTGAATTTTTTCAGAGCCAACCTTCGTTGCGCTACTAAATGTGATAATGTTATGTTCCAATAAGGTTTAGGTCGAAAGTTATTTTTTGTATGGTCACAGTTCCTAATCCAAGGTATGTGTTCATCCGCAGCTTTAGCCACCTGTTTGATAAAATTATCATAAAAGAATTGCACATTATGTATATCTACAGGTGGTGAGAAATAATTTTCTAAAGATTTTCTATATTCTGGCCACTTTGCTAACTTAAAATTTCGCTTTTTATTTATACAAGCAGCGTTCACATTATTACTAAATTTATATGTAATTTTAACAAACAGATGATCACTTCCCAGATTTTCGTTCATCACACCCCAGCTAAGTGAAATGGATAAATCGGTCGAAACAAATGTCACATCAGGAGATGTCTTCTGAACAATATTATCTACTAAAGTAACTCTAGTGGCACTTCCATCGTTAAGAGGAATAAATCCAGCATCTAACGCAGTGTCATAAATCTGAATTCCTCTACCATCGGCTTTAGAGGACCAGGTTGCATGGTGACCGTTAAAATCCCCAGCTATTATGCATTTTTTTGGATATAGTGAAAATATTTGTTCCCAGTCAGCAACACTTGTGGAAACTGACGAAGGGCAATATAACAGTACTATATATTTAATTTCATTACAGTTTAAAAGTTTGATTGAAATAACTTCAATACCTGAATTTCTAATAGAAATAAAACATTGTTCTACCTTTATCGACTTGCAAATAATAATCGCTACCCCCCCGTAACCATCTGTCCTATCTTTTCTAAAAATATTATACCCACTTACGTTAAAATAAGATTCAGGTTCTAGCCACGTTTCGGATATTAAAGCTATGTGCGTTTTTTCTTGTGCCATTAGCAACTCAAACTCATTACGTTTAGGTCGTAAACTTCGTGCATTCCACTGTACAATACGTAGAGAGGACGTTCTTATTGTATTGTTAGCCATTATTAAAAATAGATAAAAATTTTGTACAAATATCGTCTTTCTTCAAAGCTTTCAGAATCAGTTGACCTAATATTTCCATTACAAATCTACCAAGTTGTTTTAGTTTGGTGTCCCAGTCGGTGTTAGATGTACATATATCTTTAAATTTTTTGAAGGTACTGATAAAATCGAAGTTATTTAAGTTATTTTCCGAGTCTTTATCTTCAGGTGGAGCTGGAGGTTCATAGATGGGTGATGGTAGATTATCTTCACCTGGACTATACCTTTCCGATGCTCTAGTCTCCATCGTCTTTCTTTTTGATACATGTTCATGATCTTGTTGTTGAATAATTTTCCTTGAGTTTCTTTCCTTAGTGGCATTATTAAGTATCATATCATCACTTCTACTGCTATTAACCATTCGCCCTGTTATAAGTATATCTCTATATGTTTCCTGAGTATTTTGTTTATGTTGTATATTTATATCATTTCTATTCTTTTCAACTTCCCTGTTATTAATACTTATTTCGTGACCTCTGTTTTCTTTTAAATATAGATCTAGTGCTTTTCTGTAGGTGTAGTTATGCTTGGTCATGATACATCTGATTTCTTTTTCTTTTAAAAACATTGGGCACTTCTTGTACATGGCCATATGTGATCCTTTACAATTCACACATACGTAGTTATTTCTTTCACAGTTTGAGTGATTACCACCACATTTAGGACACGTAGTTTTTTTAATTGGACATGATCTGGAAAGATGACCAAACTTCCAGCATCCTGAGCATTGGGAAACTGGAAAAGTATAAGGCTCCACTTTAAACCTGCAACCGTACCCAAAGACGTACGGCGGTAAAGTGGCGCTTTTGAAACAAATTCGTATTGTCTCTGAATCTATCCATTCCCCGCTATCAGACATTCTCTTTAGCCGTCTTATTGATATTATTTCACGGTCACATGACAGATTTTCAAGAATTTCTGTTTCTCCTGTTTCTAAATCTATCTGTCTTAAAATCCCATAACATAAGCTAGTCTCGTCAGTCCGCTGAACTCTGTATCCTGCGTTAACAAAACTTTCACAATTTAATAATTTGAAAGCACTTTCTCTGGTTTCAAAATAGATTAGGGCCCTAAACGCACTTTTGTATACCATCTTCACTATTTTTTCTATTTTTAATGATCTCAAAAGCTTTGCCATACCAAATTGTTTTGGTAGCGGTTCTTTTCCTGTCACACAAATACACGTGTAGTTTTCTTCAGAGGAGTTTCCGCTACTTTCTTCCATTAAGTTGTCACTTAAAGAATCTTTCCTGTTTGCTCGCTTAGGTCTTCTAATGACTGTCACAAATCCATCTTCTTCCACTATTTCTTCCTCTTCCTGTCGCCCTCTTTTTGCAAATCGTTGCTCACTCTCTTCATTAATCTCCATCTCTTCGGTCAAAATAGGGTTAACTTGTTGTTCTCTTTGAGGTACTAACTCCTGCACTATGTCATCACTACCACTCGAAGCACAAATATCCTCGTTAATGTTAATATCAGCCATTTAATAATACAATACGATAATATAATAACATAATTATTGTGTGTGGGTATATGGAAAAATCACGCGATAAAATTGCGATGTAGCTAGGCGTGTGCGTCCAACTCAACCGCTCGCGCGCAACTGTGGAAGGCGGTTTTATTTTTATTTAAAATATTTTTTTTAATTTGTCACTTTAAAGGAAGAAATATGATATTTTAAATAAAAATAATTTAATTATCTATCTACTCAATTATTTTAATAATAGATATTGATTTTATCTTTTGTTTATAGATTCAAACAGAAGAAGAACATATAATACATGTTTACCACATGCAAGAACATTGTGCAAGCGGCATGTTACGTGGGTAACAAATGTCTTGCCATGGCGCCTCCGCCGGGCCGGAACAAGTGGGTTAGACCAAAGAAGTGCTGGCTTGACGTTGTAAGAGATGACATGCGTGCCAACAAGCTCTTACCACAGGATGCTAAAGATCGTGCGAAATGAAGGAGAATGTGCAGGAAAGCGGACCCCGGGCTCCAACGCGAAAGCCGCGGATGCAACCGGGATAAACGCTGAGATGATGATGATGATGACGACGGGATACAAATGACGTCATAGATCACCTTTTAAAGGCGGGCGAACCCGCTTATGGAAGCTAGTAGTTTAATAAACGAATATATTTAAAAAATATAAATGTATTTTATTATTATTGCACCTTTTGCACTTAATAATGTCTATACAATATAATTACACTTAGATACTTTCAAACAAGGATCATAATTGAGAGGAGGGAGGGAGAGGACCCTTTTATCTAGTAACCCAATCAAAATAGACATTTGACTTAGCCAAAATTCAAACTTTCTTTATTACAATAGATCGTGGAGTATAGCTACGGGGGAAACCACGTTATAAAAATGCGCCAAGTACACACATTTCCGCACCACTTATGAGTTAATCATAGGTGGTGCGGAAATGTGTGCATATTATGTAAAATATGAATTTTCTAATGCTGCTTCTCATCCCATGCAGACTGTAAAAACCGGTCGAGGGAATTGGCCAAGTTTAAGAATCATTTCATTAAGCGATGAGGTTAGCAACCCATCACTATTTTGATTCCATTTTCTATCTATGTCTATGCACCTACCAACGCGCTAAACGTGGCTTTTGTTCTTATAACCCCAAGCTCTGTCTACCCCGTAAGGGATAAAGACGTGACGTTATGAATAAATGAATAAGTACTTTATCTAAGAAGCCGACAGAAAACGAGAGAATTAAAATAATTATATAACAGAGACTATATTAAAAAATTATAATAATAAAAAATAATAATATATTAAAATCTTTGGAAACAAATACACAGTGACAGCCCTAGAAAGAGGCGGCCATATTATGTTCGAACAAATGTCAAACGATGGCACGTTTTTTCTGTAGGTATTTCACGTCTATATACTAGAAGTCTATGGTTTGGACAAACATCCGACGTTTTCGTTCAGCATTCAAAGAGTTTACTACCAATTACTGTCAAGTGGCCCGTGACCACTATTTAGTCTGTGCTAGTTGCCTAGGTTACTACTTCGTGTTGATTTATAAATACGAAACAATAAAACATCGTATTAATTTTCCCAAAGCTTTTTATTATTCATATTTCCATTATTATAAAAGTTAAAATGGTAGCAGAGCGTTAAGAAAAATCTACAAAAACAATATACAGTATCAGTGCTAAAAGCTAAACGAAAAACCTACATAACAAAAAAATGTCAGCCGTAAAAATTGAACCCTTAAATGAGGACAATTACGACACTTGGGTAATACAAGCGGAAGCAGTACTGGTGAGACACAAGCTATGGAAATATGTGGAAAAATCCCCTGCAGCTCCAATTGCTGAAGAGGTAGAAGGAGACAAACAAGCAAGAGCCGAGCTCATACTTACAATCGCTCCTTCTCTACTCAAAGAAATAAAGAAATGTAAAACTGCGAAAGCTTTGTGGGATAAACTCCGAGATATACATGCAAGTAAAGGACCTGCACGTAAAGCAACACTTCTTAAACAGTTGATACTAACTAAACTTGAAGGAAACAATGTGCGCGCTCACTTAAACAAGTTCATGGACACAGTCGACAAACTGGCAGACATGGATGTGGCCATAAACGAGGATCTGTTAACCATTATGATGCTCTATAGCTTATCCTCCGAATACGAAAACTTTCGTGTGGCCATTGAATCCCGTGACGTCCTACAGACTCACACTCAGCTGAAATTAAAGGAACAGGCACCGTTTCCTTCGAAACCAAAAACGGAAATGGCATAGCCCTAACTGAACTGAAAGAGACTCTGTTCGTACCTGACCTAGACACCAACCTACTGTCAGTAAGCAAGATGACAGATGCTGACTGCTCTGTACTTTTTACAAAAACGAAAGCGACAGTAAAGAATCCTAAAGCCAAAATAATTCTTACAGCGTATAAACAAAAGGATGGTCTCTACTATTTAAAGCCACTACAACAAAAACGATACGAAAGTGCCAACATAACTACTGAAAAACCGATCGAATCATCAAAGATAATGGAGTGGCATCGAAAACTAGGCCATATGAATGCCTACGATATGCTTCAGGCACTTAAAAATGAAGAATTAATCGGCTTAAACTTTTCTGCCAATGAAACTCTTCCAGAATGTGACGTATGCGTTCAGGCTAAACTCCACAGCATACCTGCTCCTACACGCAACAAGAACTCTAAAAGAACTAACGATCTCTTGGAAATCGTCCACAGCGACGTGTGTGGGCCAATTCAAACGCCCTCCCTTGGTAACAAAAGATACTTCGTCACCTTCATTGATGACTACAGTCGTTACTGTAAGGTTTACCTAATTAAAACTAAAAATGAAGTTCTTGAGAAGTTTAAAGAGTTTAAAGAGGAAGCAGAAAATGACACATCCAGAAAAATTAAGTATCTTCAGTCCGACAACGGGACAGAATACGTAAACAAAGATTTTGACAGTTTTTTAAAGCGCTCTGGAATTCAGAGAAGATTAACCGCACCCTACACTCCAAACCAAAACGGTATAGCAGAGCGGAAAAATCGCACCCTAGTTGAAAAAGGTAGAGCTATGATGATCGATGCCAAAGCGCCCCTCAAGCTCTGGGGTGAAGCCATAAATACCGCCAATTACCTATCGAACAGGAGTATCAATAGCGCTATCGACAACAAAACTCCATTCGAATTATGGGTCGGTAGAAAACCATGCGTGAACCATCTGTACATATTTGGGTCAAAAACGTACGTCCTTAGAAAAGGCTCTAACGGTCACAAATTTGCACCCAAAGCAATTCCAGGAATTTTCATGGGCTACTCAGAAACCTCAAAAGCCTTCAGAATCTACATTCCAACAAAGAATTGCATAATGACTTCAAAGGACATTCGTGTAATGAAAACAATATTCTACAACGACACGAAAAACATAGGCAATATAAAAAAGCTGCAACAAGATCTGGTTCAAAACACAATAAATATTCAGCTGGATGAACCAAACAATAATGAAACATTGCAACAAGAACTGGTTGAAAGCACAGAAAATGTTCAACTTGATGAACCACACAATAACGAAAGTGATGATAGTTACCAATCTACATCTGGTTCAATAATTGCCCCTGTTTCTCCTCACTCTGAGGCTTCAGACGAAGAAAATGAAATTGAAAATTCAATTCAAGCTCCTACCAGGACACTACGTGACAGATCGACTATATCGAGACCAACGCGGTTCGATGATTTCATTATGGCCGCTGTCGAAGAAGTTGAAAGCATGTCTAAACGAAAAGAACCTGTCACATACAAAGAGGCAATGGACTCGCCTGATAAAGATAAATGGATTGAAGCCATGCGTAGTGAAATCACATCTTTAATTGAAAACCAAACTTGGGAACTTGTCGACTTACCTTCAGGTCGCAAAGCACTCCCTTGCAAATGGGTGTATAAAGTAAAATTGAATCCTGATGGTTCCGTCGAGAGATACAAAGCCAGAATGGTTATAAAAGGTTATTCACAGCAACCTGGAGTAGACTATGATAAAACGTTCAGCCCCGTAGTTCGTTTAAGTACGATACGTACATTACTAGCTGTAGAGATGGGCATTTACCCGGTAAATACCCGAACTTTGGGTAAATACCCATTTATACCTATTTTTACCTACCCAATTTTAATTTTTACCGGGTAAAAATTAAAATCAGTTTAATTCAGGGTAGATCCGTAGTTACATCGTTATTGTTATCGCAGATCATATTTTGATCAAGTTACAACCTGACACTGACCAGTAAATTGCAAAAAAATCGAGAAAATCTGAATTACATGGGCTGCCACTACGGAACTACCATTTTTTGTTCTGGATGGGAAATCGTCAAATGACCTCTCCCGCTCTAGGCGGAGCGGAAGGGCGTGTCAGACTTTTACTGACTAAAACCCACCCGTGTTCCTTCACTTGCCTGTGCGCCAGGGCCACGGTTCCTTTTTAAACAACCCGAAATCATTTTTTTTTTGTTTCCGGGCTGTAAAATCCTCATGCGATGTCCGCCGCCCTGGGGCGGGCGACGGGTCTGTCAGACTCTTCATGATTAAAAACCACCCCAGTATTTCATCTCACACCTACACCGGGGGTTGCGAGAACGAAAACTGCTTCCGCAATCCTCCATTGATGCCCGCCACTGTGGGTCCGGTCCGGTGGGACAGTTCAGCCGCCCAATTTACACGCCGCTCCAACTGTTCCCTGTCCGGGTCAGCCAGCGCGATATCCTCAACATACGTGAGCAACCAGGGAGTTGGATCATATATGCTGAGGCCTGTATGTGTTTCTACATAGAAAGAGCAGTATGTAGAGGCGTGTTCTTCGATCTGTATCTCTCCATAGTGAACCTTAGTGTTAATATAGGATCCATGGTTCCGTACCCTGGACGAAACCCATATTGACACTCCCGAGACAGCATACTCCTGCCGAATCTGAGAGTCTATAATCCTCTCAAAGATCTTCATGGTGTGTACCGAGCCCTTGACTTTGAAGACTGGAGTAATAATACTCAGTCCCCATTGGCTTGAAATTTTGCCGATCAGGAACACGCGGTTAAGAAGGTTAGTTAACATGCTCGTATCGCGAGGACCCATCGCCTTCCAGGCCTCAATGGGGACTCTGTCAGTTCCGACAGCTTTCCGATTTGCCATGCGACGAAGAGTCGTTTGAACTTCCTCGGGCGTTATCGGGGGCAGTAATTCAAGATTTGGAATGAATTTCGGTGTCTGCACCTCTTGGTGCTGCTTATTCAGCAGCTCATGGAAGTACAAGCGCCATCTCTCCTTTACCGCGAGGTCTTTGCATAGCAGGTTGCCAGTAGGGTCTTTTATACAACGGCACTTGGATATATCCTATGCCGCTTTGACCTTGGAACATGCCAATTTTGAATAGAGCTTTTGCCCCTCAGATGATTCCTACTTCTCGTAAAGCGCTTGCAAGTGGTCTGGCTCTGGCTACAACTCTTTTAGTGGCCGTTGTTTCCTTCTGTGGTGCGGCCGCCGTACCCAGAGCCGCCGTGAACACGGTTAAGCCCGTCACTCTTCTCACCCACATGACCGTTCAAATTACCACCCAGAACCACTCACTGTGATAACGGGATCCCGTGAAACAGTTTTTTTTTATGTTATAAACTAGCGCTTGGCCGCAATTCCGCCTGATGGTAAGCAGTGATGCGATCGTTGATGGTAAAGCGCGCTAGTTTATTAAGAGCCTATTCACTCTAGCCTTGAAGACATTCAAATTGTAGTCTGACGGAAACACCGACGCTGGCAAATTGTACCAATCCCTCGATGTACGCGGTATAAAAGAGGAAGCGAGACGCTTCGTCCGGATCGCAGTGGTGTCAACAACGTAAGGGTGGAAACTCGTCGTACGACGGGTCGTCCGATGGTGGAACGGAGATGGGGGTATTAAATCATGCAATTCCCTTGCACACTCACCAGAATGCATCCTATAGAAGACCGAAAGGCTGGCTACTCTACGCCTGTGCTCCAGGCTTTGGAGACCGTTTCAAGTTAAGTCTGGGTCGCCAATCAGCCTCTTCGCACGCCTCTCCACTGAATCCAAAGTAGCCAGGTGACATTTCGCAGCACCAGCCCAAATGTGGCTGCAGTACTCCACACACGAGCGGACCTGTGCTTTGTACAACATTAGAAGCTGCCCCGGTGTGAAGTACCGCCGGACCTTTGCGACGACGTCAAGTTTTCTGGTAGCCACCCTGGCCTTGGACTCAATGAACCGCCCAAAGTTAAGGTTCGAGGAAATCTCTACTCCCAAAAGCTGAAGGCGGTCGGTGCACTCCAAGGATACATTCTGAAAAGTAGGAGCTAAGGTGAACGGCCTCCTTTTGGCGGTGAACAGACACGCCTGTGTTTTGGCGGCATTGATTGCTACAAGATTGGCTTTACCCCATTCGGAGACTGCCTGTAGTGCAGCACTCGTACGCTCTACCATAGCCTCTCTTTCAGACCGGATTGTTTCCTTACGGTTGTTTCCTTGGTTGGGAACAGTGTGGCGGGTTTTGTCCCAAAAAAAAAAAAATAGCACGAGCTTCCGGCGGGTATCTCTCCACAACTGTGCTGTCATCTGCATACCCATAGATACCGGGCATCAGCAGATCGTTAATATGCAGCAGGAACAGAGTTGCAGAGAGAACAGACCGCTGAGGAACACCGGCATTGGTCGACAGGGGCTCCGATGAACATCCGTCGACAACAACTCGGAGGGACCTTTCAGTCAGGAAGTATTTTACCCAGCCAACGAAAACGCTGTACACTGGAAGCTTACTCAAAAGGCCAGCGTGCCATACCCGGTCGAAGGCCTTCGAGACTTCAAGGGAGACGGCAATCGCTTCCCCATTTTTCTCGAGGGCCTCGCCCCACAAGTGAGTGGCATACACTAGTAGGTCCCCAGTTGACCGATTGCGTCGAAAACCATACTGTCGGTCACTCAGGAGATCGTTATCTTCCAGGTAAGCCAAGAGACGCGAGTTCAATACACGCTCCATAATCTTGCAGAGTATGGAGGTTACTGAAATCGGCCGATAGTTGGTAGGATCGGCACGACTACCCTTTTTGGGCACGGGCTGCAGGTTGGCAAGCTTCCAGGACTTGGGCACTATACCAGTCCCAAATGAGAGGCGATACAGGCGCGTCAATACAGGAGACAACTCGGGCGCACATGCCTTAAAAACAATCGCTGGTATACCATCTGGACCACTAGCCTTATTCACGTCCTGACGACACAGTGCTCTCAAGACCTCCTTGTTCCGAATGCGAACCTCCGGCATTGAAGTTTCGCAATGAGGTAAATTAGGTGGAGTAGCACTGCCAGTATCAAGACACGAACTATGGGCAAAGAGAGATGCAAAGAGACCTGCTTTCTCTCTCGCCGTATGAGCCAGTGTTCCATCAGGCCTAACCAGCGGAGGCAATGTGGGCCGACAGAAGTTCGCCTCGACCGATTTGTCAAGGGACCAGAAAGATCTGCTACCGGATGGCTGCGCAGATAACTTGTTGCCAATATGGGTAATGTGGTCGAAGCGAGCCTTTTTAAGCACCTTTTTGTAGGACTTGGCAGCACGGTTAAAGGCTCTCTTCTTTGAGCTTAGATCCGGAGCTCTGAGGTCACGAGCGTCAACCCAACCCAGGTGAAAAATGCCGCGTGCTTACGCTGTTCAGCTTGGACACAATCGGCATTGAACCCTGGGCGAGCTGAGCCATCGACGGGCACGTCGCTGAAGGGGATAAAATATTTCATACTCGATGGATTGTCAAAAGAGAAGCAGACCTGCTGCCAAGGATAAGACGCAAAGAAGTGGCGCATCACATCCCAATCTGCTGACTTGTATCGCCACAATCTCCGTTCACCACGAGAGTCGTGATATGGTGGGGAGAAGGACGACACAGACTTCACCAGACAGTGGTCACAGTCACAGGCTCCAGAACAACATTCTTTCGGCGTCACCACACCAGGAAAAGCGTAGTAGATTTTCCTGGTTTGCCGGTTGCAGCCGTATCCGCCTCTGACACGGTAGACCTAGCCCACAGGTCACAGGATTCGAGCGTAGCCCCTGCGCGCCGTTTTGTGGCGGCGCCCTAACTGTGTCACGTGCATTTCTTCCTTTCCTATTCATAATAGTTTGGCTTGTTTTGCTTTTACGAGTGCGACTGCCGTCAGACCATTCAGCTCCGAAGGGAAAGCTGCCGTCAGCACCCCATCCGTAAGTCAGCGGGTGCTCCGTCAGGCAGGTGGGGTTGACTTGGGTCTCAAAGAAGGTGGTAGGACCCGAAAGCACTCCAGTACCTGATCGTAGTATTGATGACGAAGCCAATTAAATAACAACTCATTTTATACCCGGTATTTATTAAAAATACCCGGTAAAAAAGGGTATTTTTTATTTTTTACCTATTTTACCCTTTTCTACCAATTTTTACCTACCCATTTTTTACCCACCCGCCCATCTTTAGCTGTGGCTGTTCATGAAAATCTAAAACTCCACCAATTCGATGTAACTACGGCTTTCTTATATGGATCAGTGCAGGAAGAGTTGTACATGAAACAGCCAGAGGGATTCCAAGATGGTACTAAACGAGTCTGCAAATTAAAACAAAGCCTCTACGGTTTAAAACAGGCACCACGCTGTTGGAATACCTGTATTGCAGAATACTTACAAAAGATTGGTTTTCAACAGAGTGAAGCGGACCCGTGCCTTTACACAAGAATTAAAGGCAAAGCAAAGGTTTTTGTGGGTCTATACGTTGACGATGGACTTGTTGCCTTTAATACAAGCGCAGCAGGAGAAGAATTCTTGAGAGACCTGAAAACCAGATTCAAAATAACTACCAAACCAGCATCATACTTCCTGGGAATGGAAATTGAAACACTCAAAAACAAGACAATAAAACTATGTCAAAAAGCCTATACCAAGAAGGTGTTGCAGAAGTATGGAATGGGAATGAGCAACTGCAAATCCGCACCTACATCATTAAAAACAATGAGAGAGGAGAGGAGGACGATATCGTGGAACAGAATTTCCCGTATCGTCAAGCGGTAGGCGCACTAGCCTATTTGGCAGTCGGTACGAGGCCGGATATATCGTATGCTGTTGGAGTAGCCTCTAGAAACTTGGCTGCACCCTCAAAGAAAGATATCGCACTGGTCAAACGCATATTTAGATACCTGAAG
This sequence comes from Sesamia nonagrioides, assembly GCA_017933935.1. Taxonomy (NCBI): domain Eukaryota; kingdom Metazoa; phylum Arthropoda; class Insecta; order Lepidoptera; family Noctuidae; genus Sesamia; species Sesamia nonagrioides. Next base: position 500,855 of record JADWQK010000106.1, read on the forward strand.
GGTACACAATGTAACGGACTGTGCTACACGAAAACAGCATCTCTGCGACTCAACTGCTACAGCGACGCTGATCACGCAGGAGATGAGTCAACTGCCAGATCAACATCGGGAATGGTGTGTATGCTCTCTGGAGCCGCGATAAGCTGGCGGAGCCAGCTACAACCCACTGTGTCAATCTCTTCAACCGAGGCCGAAATTATTGCCGCTAGTGAAACAGCACAAGAGATTATATGGCTGAAGCTTTTACTAGATGGAATGGTCAAGAGCCAGAACCCAGTGTTGTACCTAGACAATGAATCAGCTATAAAACTCGCACACAACCCGAAGTTCGAATATCACAAACGGACGAAACATATCAAACTGAAACATTTCTTCGTCCGGGAATGTGTTAACAACAACGAGTTTGACGTCACACACGTGGAATCGAATCGGCAGCTGGCTGACATGCTTACAAAGCCCCTGTTCGGTCCTAGACTGACGGACTTGAGCGTCCAGATTGGATTGAAGAATTATTGAAGAATTTATCATAAAATTCCAAAAAAACATGGAGGATGTCAAGTGGCCCGTGACCACTATTTAGTCTGTGCTAGTTGCCTAGGTTACTACTTCGTGTTGATTTATAAATACGAAACAATAAAACATCGTATTAATTTTCCCAAAGCTTTTTATTATTCATATTTCCATTATTATAAAAGTTAAAATCCATTAGTAAAAAGCTTTGGGAAAATTAATACGATGTTTTATTGTTTCGTATTTTATAAATCAACACGAAGTAGTCACCTAGGCAACTAGCACAGACTAAATAGTGATCACGGGCCACTTCACATCCTCCATGTTTTTTGGAATTTTATGATAAATTCTTCAATCCAATCTGGATGCTCAAGTCCGTCAGTCTAGGACCGAACAGGGGCTTTGTAAGCATGTCAGCCAGCTGCCGATTCGATTCCACGTGTGTGACGTCAAACTCGTTGTTGTTAACACATTCCCGGACGAAGAAATGTTTCAGTTTGATATGTTTCGTCCGTTTGTGATATTCGAACTTCGGGTTGTGTGCGAGTTTTATAGCTGATTCATTGTCTAGGTACAACACTGGGTTCTGGCTCTTGACCATTCCATCTAGTAAAAGCTTCAGCCATATAATCTCTTGTGCTGTTTCACTAGCAGCAATAATTTCGGCTTCGGTTGAAGAGATTGACACAGTGGGTTGTAACTGGCTCCGCCAGCTTATCGCGGCTCCAGAGAGCATGCACACCATTCCCGATGTTGATCTGGCAGTTGACTCGTCTCCTGCGTGATCAGCGTCGCTATAACAGTTGAGTCGCAGAGATGCTGTTTTCGTGTAGCACAGTCCGTTACATTGTGTACCCTTCAGGTATCTAAATATGCGTTTGACCAGTGCGATATCTTTCTTTGAGGGTGCAGCCAAGTTTCTAGAGGCTACTCCAACAGCATACGATATATCCGGCCTCGTACCGACTGCCAAATAGGCTAGAGCGCCTACCGCTTGACGATACGGGAAATTCTGTTCCACGATATCGTCCTCCTTTCCTCTCTCATTGTTTTTAATGATGGGTGTAGGTGCGGATTTGCAGTTGCTCATTCCATACTTCTGCAACACCTTCTTGGTATAGGCTTTTTGACATAGTTTTATTGTCTTGTTTTTGAGTGTTTCAATTTCCATTCCCAGGAAATATGATGCTGGTTTGGTAGTTATTTTGAATCTGGTTTTCAGGTCTCTTAAGAATTCTTCTCCTGCTGCATTTGTATTAAAGGCAACAAGTCCATCGTCAACGTATAGACCCACAAAAACCTTTGCTTTCCCTTTAATTCTTGTGTAAAGGCACGGGTCCGCTTCACTCTGTTGAAAACCAATCTTTTGAAGGTATTCTGCAATACAGATATTCCAACAGCGTGGTGCTTGTTTTAAACCGTAGAGGCTTTGTTTTAATTTGCAGACTCGTTTAGTACCATCTTGGAATCCCTCTGGCTGTTTCATGTACAACTCTTCCTGTACTGATCCATATAAGAAAGCCGTAGTTACATCGAATTGGTGGAGTTTTAGGTTTTCATGAACAGCCACAGCTAGTAATGTACGTATCGTACTTAAACGAACTACGGGGCTGAACGTTATAACATAGTCTACTCCAGGTTGCTGTGAATAACCTTTTATAACCATTCTGGCTTTGTATCTCTCGACGGAACCATCAGGATTCAATTTTACTTTATACACCCATTTGCAAGGGAGTGCTTTGCGACCTGAAGGTAAGTCGACAAGCTCCCAAGTTTGGTTTTCAATTAAAGATGTGATTTCACTACGCATGGCTTCAATCCATAAAGCATGTTGAAGATAAAATCAGCTTGTTGCCTGTTGTTCAAGAAAATAACCATACTCTCTGTGCTTCAGCTCTGGCATCTCTCCTAATAAATGCTGCAAATGAAGTTTTCCCTATTAAAAATAATAATAATCACAATAAAATTCCATCACCTCCTTGGTGGGACCACGAGTGTACTATGGCAATTAAAAAGAGAAAAGAAGCTGAAAAACAATACATATTACACTCCACTAATGAGAACTTCGATAATCTCTCTGCTATTATTACTGAGACACGCAAACTAATAAAAAATAAGAAAAGGGAAGGTTGGAAAAATGGAAACGATTTTGCAATTCAATTTCTCCTAATACATCTGCATCAGCTGTTTGGACAAACATCCGACGTTTTCGTTCAGCATTCAAAGAGTTTACTACCAATTACATTTCAGAACACGTTTCTGAACGGTTTTTAAATAAATTAGCTCCTCCTTTTGTTCCCTTTGATTATCCTTCGTTGCATGTCCCTATTCCGAATAAAACTGGCCTCAATGCTCCTTTCAACTTAATTGAGCTGAAAGGAGTCCTATCTTATGTTAAAGACTCCGCGCCCGGCTGTGATAACATCCCGTATTCCTTTCTTACACACTTAAGCGACCAAAGTCTTTTATATTTTTTAAATTTTATAAATTCTATCATGTTTAATGGTGACATTCCTCCGACATGGAAATTACAAGAAGTTATACCCATATTAAAGCCAAAAAACCTCCTGATGATGTCTCATCCTATCGCCCAATTGCGCTGTCATCCGTTTTAGCCAAAATTGCTGAACACCTGGTGAAGAACCGTCTTGAATGGTATATAGAAAGTAAAAGCCTTCTTGGAAAAACTCAATATGGTTTCAGGAAAAATAAGAGTACTATGGACAGTATTGGAATACTTACCACTGACATCAGGTTGGCTTTTTCCTCTAATCATTCCCTTTTAGCGGCCTTTCTTGACATAGCAGCTGCATATGATCACGTCGTTTTAAATATCTTACATAATAAGCTTCTGGAACTTGAAATCCCTGCAATACTTATTAATTTTATCTGTAATATTTTATCAGGAAGACTGATAAATATTTTAAATGAAACCAATACTCAATCACGTATTAAGCCCTTTACTATATAATATTTATACTCACGATCTTGAATGTTGCCTTCCGGCGCATATCAGTATTCTCCAGTACGCTGATGACCTTCTTTTGTACGTGTCTGGTAAATCTGTAGATAATTTAAGTTCTTTATTAACATATTCCTTACAGTGCTTAAAAATCTGGCTTGATAACCACGGTCTTAGTTTATCAGTGTCTAAAAGGGCTGTTGTACTTTTTTCCAGAATGAGATTAACTATCCCTATTTCTGTTATTTACGACGGCAATACCCTTCCTGTTGAGGAAGAAGTAAAATTTTTAGGAATAAAACTAGACAGTAAAATGACAGGTCTTCCTCATTGTTATTATGTAGTTGCAAAATGTGAACGAATGTTGAATATACTCAGATGTTTGACTGGAGTATGGTGGGGCTCACATCCATTGTCACTAAAATTATTATATAACTCCCTAGTTAGGAGTATTCTAGATTACGGTACATATTTCCTTGAACCCTGCAATCAACTTGGCTTAAATAAACTAAGTGGGATTCAATCACGAGCTCTCCGAATTGTCACCGGTGCTATGAAATCAAGCCCCATTAATTCGCTTCAAGTAGAGTGCTTGGATCCACCTTTAAAACTTAGAAGGCAGATGCTTTGTGATAGATTTATATTTCGAGCAGATCATCCTCTTTATAACAAATTATCAAAACTATCTGGTCTTATAGATTCGGCATCATATTGGTATCATAAACAAACGCCCGGTCCAGTAATAAGTTTTCGAAAATTTATCTCTTTTCAAGCCCCTACTCATAGGTCATCATTTCTTCCAGTATTTTCCTATAATTTTGAAATGCTAATTCAACGCCCTATTGTTCTTTTCGATATTGATTTCAACAAACGTAATGTTCATAATAAGTATAACTTTCATTATAAAATTAATCATGAATGGTATGACAGGCACCAAATTTATTGTGACGCATCAAAACCTTCTCCTACTAAACCTGTTGGAGTTGGTGTCTATCACCATCAATACCAGATAGTTCAAAAAATCAAACTACCAGTGGAAACCTCAGTTTTCACTGGTGAATGCTATGGAATATTTAGATCTATTGAATATATCTTACTCGCAAAACTAAGTAAAACTATTGTTGTTGTAGATTCAAAAAGTGCGCTAGAGGCTTTATTAAAATTTCCATTGAAAAATAACACAAGCTATCCTATAATTTTAGTCTGCTATTTTCTATTACATAAATGTCGTTTGAATGGATTTGATGTAGTGTTTTTATGGGTCCCCAGCCATTGTGGCATACCGGGAAATGATAAAGCGGATAGTCTGGCAAAAGATGCTGTCCATTCTGGTGATTTATATCCTTATCAAAACTATTGTCATGATCTGGCTTCTCAGGCTAAAATTTCTCTGAAAATAGCCTGGGAGGAAGAATGGAATGAAAGTAGTAAATATAAGGGTCTATATTACAAAAAAATCCAAAATCACATTCCCAATAAACCATGGTTCGTCACGATGAGGCTTGGTAAACTTGCTACCACAATTTTAACACGAATGAGACTAGGACATACGTGCGCTCCAGCGCACCTCGCAAAACTTAATATTATTTCAGAAAGTACGTGTGAATGTGGCACTGAATCAGGAGATGTTAATCATATATTTTTTTCTTGCTCGAGGTATGACCACTCTTCGTTTTATGAATCTCTTAAATCCTTCCGTATTCCGCTTCCCACTTCTATAGAATGTCTTTTATATACAAATGATATAAATATATATAAACTATTATCCTCCTTTATTAATTCTAATAATATAAAAATATAGTATATCCATATTGAGTATATCCTGTTGATAATCTATTTATCCTAGCCATCCCACAATCCTATTCCTTCCAAATTCCTTAAATTCTTTCACGGTTCCTTTATAAAGTTTAGTTTCCCTACCTTTTAATTTTGTTGTGGCTAATGTCCAAGAGGGACAAAGCCAAGAAGAAAAAAAAAAAAAAAATTCTACAATATTACTGTCAAAGTAGTTATGTCAAACAAAAAAATCCGGTTGGGGTTGTCGTTGTTTTTAGCATTTCGGCGGAAAATGTTTTAAAGTTATCCTGTTGTAGTTTATATTACAAACAATTTATTGTTTACAGAAATAAGGGCCTGAATATAACACGAACATGGATGACCAAGCTTGTCCTCGTTGTAAAACCACGAAATACAGAAATCCTTCTCTGAAGTTGATGGTAAACGTATGTGGCCATGCCTTATGTGAAAGCTGTGTTGATTTACTGTTCTTGAAAGGTAAATAGTGTTTACTTCGAAACAAAATTTTATAATTTAGTGCTTAATGTTAGTTACAATAGTTATATGAATCTCAAAATTTCTGTGTCTCCAAATATCTGCAACCCATTTTTTTTTATCTGAACTGTACGGAAACAAAGAAAAACGGGACAGGGAGGACACATTAAATAAATAGCGGTAAAAAATATAAAGGTTATCATTTTATGCGATTTAAATTATATTAATTGTCATTACCTAGACAAACTATTGTAAGAAACTATGAAAAAGAAATAAAAACACTTGACTATTGAGTGTGGAAAATATGCCTTAATATTTTATTTTGTTCTTAGTTTACATACATATTCATCCTATAATGTTCCCACTGCTGGGACTCAGCCCTCACCTCTGTAGCTGGGAGAGGGCTGTTTTATTACATACAAACTTGTACCTATATTCTAGGATCTGGTTCCTGCCCGGATTGCAATGTACCACTAAGACGCAGTAACTTCAGGGTCCAATTATTTGAAGATCCCATGGTAGAGAAAGAAATAGATATCAGAAAAAGGGTACTCAAAGATTATAACAAGAAAGAGGAAGATTTCGCTACACTACGGGAATACAATGACTATTTAGAAGAAATAGAAACAATAGTTTACAATTTAACAAATAATATAGATGTTGTTGGTACCAATAAACGGATAGAACAGTACAAAAAAGATAATAAGGAAATTATTATGAAGAATAAGGTTAAAATAGGTAAGTTACTCGTAACCATTGTACTTCATGCTGTATGTATTGGCTGTCATTCATAGATCTTTGGTCATTATGATTTTACAGAGGGCTGAATGTCTGAAACCAGTCTTAACAGTTTTACTTAGCAACTGGTTTTTGGATTTCAGTTAGGCAATTACTATATTAGTACAGCTACATCCGGTTAGACAGAAATCTGACCAAAATGTAGTTGGGGAAATGATTCGGCAGATGATGATGATGGCTTCAAGTTGCAGCAACATGTTTTAAAGTGAACTATGTAATAATAAAAATCTATATGAATTGATTTCAAATATTCTATGGCTTAAATAATATCTTGATGTCAATAAAATCTACAAGATTGCCATTAAAACAAGCTCGTAAAGTCTAGACCAACTAGATTTAATATTTCTGGTTTAGTTGGCCATGGTTCACTATAGTAACATAAGTAACATCTTGGAAGAAGCAGATTGTTTGGTTTGGGCTGTTCATTAGGAATGTGATGTTTGTTTTAGCATTTTAAGGACCTTAATAAAACTGTCAGATAGAGAGGTTGTAAGTTGATTTTTACTGGCATGAAAATAATATTGAACTAATGGAGTAATCAGAGCAGCTGTGGCCTAGTGGGAACTGCCATGACTTAAAAGTTGTAGGTTGTAGGTTCAAACCCCATCAGGCGCTTTGCTTTGTGTAAATTATTTCATATCCACTGCTCCTAAAACGGTAAAGAAAAATATCCTGAGGAAACCGGCATGTCATAGAGCCAAAAACTTTGAAGACATGTGACATCTAACTACCTGCACTGGGCAAGCATGGTGGATTACAACCCGCTCCCTACAACAGAGAGGAGGCCTGTGTCTCAACAATGGGAACATGGGGCTGATTATGTAGAGTAATCATGTGTAAAACATAATTATCAATGTAAATCTAGTATATCAATATATTTATTATTTGATGTACTCAGACCAAAGATTATCAAGACTTATAATGATACTTCAACACTAACAACTGGATAAGCATGTTGCAAGCCAGTTGTTTGTACTGTGCTTTGTTAAAGATCAACATCGGTTTCTTCTAGCCAATAGGCGTCATCAGTTTCGATTTAGAAACCGCGCGTTTGTCGACAAAATAAATACACGTTATATCTTACCCCCTCCCCCCTTGTAATATTTCGTTATTTTTGACGAACCCCTTCCCCCCTTTTGAGTCTTACCTGATTAATAGCTCCTAGTACTATGATTTACCGCCAGCTGTGTTGTGCGCTTGGTATCCACACTGCAACCTTTTCTAAATGTATTTGTAAAAAAATATAACATGGTGTAAAAATGATTGGAATCGATTCAGTTGCTTATTCTGAACAAACTATATTCAGATTTCATATAAATTAAAAATAACGTTGTATATACCATAATGCGTGGTCCTAACCACCCAGAGTGCGAGATATATAAAAATAAAATTTAGAAACTAATTAATTATTAAAAATACTCTTTACAGGTAGAGAAGAAATCGAGTTAGAGGAAATATTAGAAATAGAGAAACAAATGGAAGAACTTCGTAGACAGGAAATAAACCGTTTAGAACAAGAAGCAAAGAAGCAAAAGATTAGGGAAAAAGAGGCTCTAATTGATGAGCTCATGTTTGCAGAGGGAGATGCCAAAGAAATACTTCATACATTCGCACAGAATAAAGCTAGTAAACAGGAGGAAGTCTTACCTGTAGCTCCTAAGGTAAATAAGCTATGTTTGTTTAGCATTTATCTCGCGAAATGACGCTTACTTGTGTTAACCAAGTGATTAACATAAGTAATGTGAGTGTCGTTTCGTCGGTCGGATTTATGTTTGTGTGTTAGCAAACACTCCCAATCATAAAACCGACGGCATCATCTCGAACGTTACCGAGAGTTTCGCTCTTACTTATTACACTTGGTAACCACAAGTATAGCGCGCGTCTTATCGTAAGATAAGAATACTGTAATGATATGTGCAAAGATTGTGCAGACCAAACAGTAAGCGTAGTGAGCAAAACCATAGTTTATAGTAGTTGACTAGAATTAATTAATTATTTTTTAAATAATTATAAACTAGTGCTTGACTGCAATCCCGCCTGATGGTAAGCAGTGATGCAATCGTTGATGGTAAAGCGCACTAGTTTATTAAGCCTATTCCCTTAAAAAACTAAGGAGTAGGAAGGATGACGGCAGTTGAGCGAGGTGATGCAATGTTAAACCCAAGACCAACACGACCAAACAATGCTGCGCTAGAGGGAGATTGATCTGGAGACTCTCCACGACCAAACTCCCGACACAACAACATTTGGCGCATCGTACCCGCCACACATCGCAAACACAACTGCTCAGACCCGTCCTCCGTACGGCTTCACCAGACATCATGCCGGAACACGACGAATCGCACTCAATTAACAATTAATTGCAATTTACATCTTTATTAGAAACATATACATATTATTTTTAAGTGGGATCTGATTAAGTCAGCAGGCATTTCTAAATCTATGACTTCAGGTTCATATCTGATGTAAAATACGTCGAGCGTATCATCCGTCGCGTCTATTCGGTCGGGTCATATCAAACGGAAAATGCCTCGAGAGTATCATCCGTCCTGCCACATGTCAGTTTCTGCGCTTAGCATTTATAGAGCGGTTGTGTTGTGTGGTACTGAATTTTAAAATGGAGCCTTTCGAAATAATTGCTATTTGGGAGGCTATAGAACAAGATCGAAAAAGGCGACGTCGTTAGTTGGCGCATTCTTTCAATACTATAAGAATAACAAGTGGCAAATCGTTCGTGATAAATCATTCTGTATCAAACATTTTCAAAAAACTTTGAATGGCCTGTACATAAACGATCTCTGCTGATGTTACGCCTAGACTGAATGCTTGAATTAATATAGAAGAAGCGTTACGTTGCCGCTCTTAGGCCGCTGCCTTGAATCTTGCGGGCAGCGGGGCGGCGGCGGCGGCGGCGATTGAGCGGCAGGATCTTATGCGTAAAATCAAACGGACCGGTTCTCGAAAATAGCGGCGCGGCACCGGGACGGTGGCGGGTAGCGAGCGGTGTACTTCTCGCGCTCGAATCTTGCGGGCAGCGGGCGGGCAGCAAGCGGTGATCGAGCGTTAGGAATAAATTTGAATCAAAATGATGTTGCCGCCATTGTTCAGACATTTCTTTCGCGAATAAAAACAAATATCTTGTCAACACAATCGGCACACTACGCGGCTATAGTGACGCGCGATCTACCCGCTAGTTTCGAGAACGGGTCTTCGATGCCCGCTCGGCTCCCGCGCCGCTGCCGCCGCCGCCCCGCTGCCCGCAAGATTCGAGGCAGCGGCCTTACGTCGACCGATAATGCGTTGACGGAAACGGAATAGACCCTGTACGCTCGACGCACTAACGGTAACGTATCATCGGTTGAGTGTGAACGGTTTAGTATTTTTCTATATAGGCTGTTAGGCTAAAAAATGTTGGTCATGAAACCAGTGGTTTGGTTTCACTTTCAGAACGTAAATTCAATGAAAACAGAACACTTTGTTTTTTTTTACTAAAATCTCCAATTTTCTACGAACTTATATTCACTCTAGCGGCTAGCGAAACCAGCTGTTTCGTGAACGCTAGAATTGAACGACCGCCACGCAAAGTGCGCGCACGGCGCCGCTGGCGGCCGGCGGGCTCTCAGTTTGGCCAGGGCCACGTTACCGGAACGACGTGCGCTTGCTTACAGCGCAATGTTCGCGACGCGAAGTCCGAAGTGCGCCAGTCACCGTGTTATTATTTGTCGTGCAACTGTGTCTTATGTGTGTCGTGTATGTATGCGTGTTATGTAGTGTTTTCGCGTGCACAAAACTACAGTGGACTGAAATGGTTCGGCTTTACGCCGTGCCTGGCGATAACCTGAACGAGGCCCGAAGAATTTACATATTTACCTAGGTACTATGTTCATAATGAACATTACGGGAGCCGGGCAAATCACATACGACACGAACATCGAATACGGAAAAGTTACCACCATTGTTTTTCATGTTAATGTAAATGTACATTATTCAATCGATGTTTTAACAAGTAATTTTTAATGAAACTGTAGATAAAAATGTGATTAACTTTTAAATACCTAGGAAAAGTTACATCACAGGTTATGTTTATGGTGTTTTTATTGGAATTTAGTTAGTTAAAACTTACGAAGGTATTTAAAACGAACTGCCAGTGCAAGAGGTCAGCGCCCTTTGCACTGATACGTACCTCGGTCGCATTGTATCTATGAGTTTACGGCCGGTCTCGAACAGAAACTTTTTAAAAAATTTTGTAGAAAAAAACGTTTATTTATTTTTCAATTCAAATAAACATTTTTATAATTAAGCAAACTACCTATAGTTTTAGAGTCAACTGCTTTTACCCTTCCAGGCTGTATATTTGTCTGTTCTGGCGTTACGCGACCGATAATACGCGACGCATGTTCCAATTTTTGTTGTTTCAATTTTTGTCCCGGCAGCATATTCCCATGTCATAATTTCAGATAATCACGTATGAAAAACCGCGAAAGGCTACGCTATTATCATGTAATCTAACTTAAATATTATTGACAGAACAGATAAAAGACTATCTATTCCGTGATTCAGACCCACCATAATGTTATAAGTTTGAGAAAATGTAAACCAAAAATCGCGTTGGAGCCCAGGGTCCGCTTTCCTACATTTAGTCCTCCATTTCGCATGATCTTTGGCGTCCCGTGGCGTGAGATTGGTGGCACGCATTTCATCTCTTACAACGTGAAGCCAGTTCTTCTTTGGTCTATCTCGCTTGTTCTGGCCCGTCGGAGGCGCCATGGCAAGACATTTGTTACCCACGTAACATGCCGGTTTTCGTAAGTCGTGACCGTACCTACCAGCGTAGATGACCCTCTTGCAGTTTGTGTGCTATGACACGGACACGAAGACTGCTACGGATCCGGGAGTTCCTGATGCGGTCTTTCCGCGTAATTCCACACATCCACCGCAGCATATTCATTTCCGTGACACGCAGCTTCTGCTTATGTTGCTCAAGCACAGGCCACTCCTCACTGCCATACAGAAGAACGTTACCCACATAACATGCCGGTTTTCGTAAGTCGTGACCGTAACAGCGTAGACGACCCTCTTGCAGTTTGTCTGCTATGTCAGGGACACGAAGACTGCCACGGATGCGGGAGTTCCTGATGCGGTCATTCCGCGTAATTCCACACATCCACCGCAGCATATTCATTTCCGTGACACGCAGCTCCTGCTTGTGTCGCTCAAGCACAGGCCACGCCTCACTGCCATACAGAAGAACAGGTCTAATGATGGTCTTATAGACCTGTCCCTTAAGCTTAACCGGCATTTTGGGGTCACAATTGACACCTGTCACCTCACGCCATTTTGCCCAAGCTGCGGAAATGCGTGCCTTAACGTCGCAATCAATGTCGCCGGACGCGCGGAGCACAGACCCCAAGTATTTAAACTGGTAGATATGCATTCGACAATGTCTCCTCCTATGCACACAGATATAGGGTCTGTCGTGTTGCTGGCCATGTACACTGTCTTCGCCACATTGAGTTTAAGACCTTAGTTCTTCAGCGAGTTTAGTGGCACGTTTGGCAACCTTATATGCGTCGCGATCTTCAGGAGATCCAGTCACCTGCCACGTTTTGAAGAGGGCAGTTGTCTTGAGCTTAAGACTGTACTGCAGAATGTTGCACATGACTGCATTACTTAAAACTACTTTCATCCAATCAAATGGCTTTATGATAGTTATAATAATGCCTGAGTTAAGAGTGGGGTTCTGTAATAGGGACTTTAGTGTGTAAATATTCCCACAAATTGCATTAAATAATGTTTGCCATGTTTTTCCAGGTAACTCAATTCTCAACGGGTGTAAAGTTTACGCGAATCTCAACACAACCAACGTTACCGCTTATAGAAGAGGGACCGCTGTACAAGTATGAAGCGCCGATTGTACCAGATCGGTGTGGACCAGATGCTCCTTCTATTGAGGATATTGTGAGATGCGGTTATCTGCAACATGTTAGGTAAGCATTCGAAGCTTAAAAAACGAGAACAAAAAAGAAATAAAAGAAAAAGGCCTGTCATTTTTACTGGCATTGCTAATTTCGGGACTTGCTTATTCCTTACTTTTTGTATATGGAATTCAGTTTTTGAACTCTGGTTTATGATTCGTTCCAAGAAAAAAGGCCTGTATTTTTTCTGGAACTGCTAATTTCGGAACTTGTTTATTCCTTACTTTTTGAATATGGAATGCAGTGTTTTGAACTCTGGTTTGTGATTCGTTCCAAACTGATGACAGACACGGTGTTAAGTTGAGAGTGTGTTCATAATAGCAACTATCACAATTAGACTACTATTCTGTTTTTTACGTTTGTTAAAAAAAATAACTACTATTAACTGTTTTTCCTTTTTGGCAGTCAATGCGGAGTATACATATTACTACAAAATTTGTTTATTTATTAACAGAGCAGAGAACGAGACGGAACAGGCAGGCGGCTACAAATCAACATTACCATGCCTACGTGCACTGCAGGATGCGTTAGCTGGCCTGTATCATACAAGCTGACCAGACACGTTCTATACCGATACTGTTATAATACTAGATTAAGTGAGTAGATGGCGCTAGTAGTGTGACGGTATACTCTATTGATTTAAGCAATAGACTAGAAAATAATAACTATTTTGGAAAATAAAGAGTAGCGTCCTGGAGACAAAACTGTCCTTAATTATTTTTCAAGGTTCGCTTTTGAACGACGAAATGGTTTCGAAAATGTTGTCATAGTTCGTCAATTTTATGTCTGTATGTTATAAAGTATAATAGAGTATGAATCCATCTTTACCATGGTCCCTTTTAATATGTCGGCGTTTTTTTGTTTTTATTTTTTATTATTGTATTATGAATTTTGTGAATTTTCATAATTTCTTTTGTAGAAATTTTAAATGTTGTAAGTACCTTTTATTTAGGGGCCATATTAAATTACCTCATGCTACACTAGCGCCATTTCTCCTCTAGTGAGAAAATGCGGAACTTGTATGATTGTCAGCAACGGCTTTAACAAGACAGTATCGTGTAATGAAGGAAAAAAAAAACGAAACGGTAGTGAAAAGGGAGAAAATAAATCATGAGCCAGATTTAGACCAGTATTATGTAGGAGTACTAATGAGTTGATTAGAAGTCCAGAACCTAATTCTGGACTTCTAATCAACTCATTAGTCGATCTTCTGCCAAAGTTCTTAGAAGCTGTTAGGGATTGGATGGTCAGTTTTCAGACACTGAACAGAAGATTTTCTGAGGTTTTCAATAAATTTAGAACTTGGGGTCGGTTAGGTACTTGTTATGTAAATAAAGTTGATGTGTTCAATCTAAGAGAAAAGGACCCGACATGGAGCAAGCGAGTCAAAAAATCGCCTTAGAGGGAGATGGCCATTGAATTGTTAGTCTCAAGTACAGTCGTAAAATGACCCAAGTTTATTTGGTCCTATCTCTCTCTAGCATCTTCGAAAGTTATGTCTATCCTTTTCTACTGTTCCTTTTGGCTCAATAGTTTCTCCAAGAAGGTTGCCAATGTAAATAAATGTACAAAAGTTATTGTGTTACGTTGTTAATTAACTTAAGTACGTATTTGAGTACATTGTGGAGCGCGTGAGAAAGATTGTTACTTGCTGTTGTTTTGTGATAATTAAAGTGAGTGAGAATTCTTTTTTGTGTTTAATTTAGAAACAATTTTTATGTAGAACGAAAGCCGATAATTTGAATTCTTATAATTACGTGTATGGAACATAAATACTCATTTTCATAAAAATATTTGTATAATCCAATTGCTTTACACTACACCAGGTAGGTAGTTATTTTCACATAGATATAATTTTTAAAGAAGCGCCATCTAGTACTACAAATAAGGTACTATTATAGCGTTCTTTGTCGCGGCTAGATGTCGCTGCATTCTAACATTAATTTCAAATATATAGGTCCGTATTACAGAACGTCACTCAAGCATTGATCTCTGCTTAAGCATTACATAAAACTAGTTTCAATCAATCAAATGGCTTGAAATGAGACTTATGTGGAGTTTGAGTTTTGAGTGACGTTCTGTAATACGTGCCATAGACTACCTATGTACGGCAACAGCAGGTACGTTGTACATTTTTGAATATTATGGAGCAGTGCAATAACAATTTGCTTCAAAATGATTTCAACTGATAGTGTGTTACATAATTAAGGCCCATTCCCAATCCCGCCTTCATACTCTACGATATTGTTGAAGTCGCTCACAATTGGCCTCATATGAAGGCTCAGAGTTACACAAAGGGCAATGGAAAGAGCTATGCTTGGAATTTCTCTGCGTGATCGAATCAGAAATGAAAAGATCCGCAGAAGAACCAAAGTCACCGACATAGTGTTCGAGTCGCTAAAATTAAGTAGGGGCAGGGCACATTGCTCGTAGAACCGATGGCCGATGGGGCAGCAAGGTTCTGGAGTGGCGGCCACGTACTGGAAGACGCAACGTAGGGAGACCCCCAACAAGGTGGACGATGACCTGGTGAAGGTCGCGGAAAGTCGTTGGATGCGGGCAGCACAAGACTGGTCATCGTGGAAAGCCTTGGGGGAGGCCTTTGTCCAGCAGTTGTCATCTATAGGCTGATGAAGAAGAAGTAGATTGTTGAAGATCTAAAAAAGAATACTGGTTGTAGCAGCTTGTTGTGTGTTGTTGCAGATGTAGGTAAACAACATGACAAAGAATATAAGATAAATGATTGCAGTATGTTATATTCCTGGATAAATATTATACTTACATACCTTCTTAGCACAATCATAATCTTTTAGTCTTTTACGATACTGACAGGTGGTAAGCCCCTACGATGCTATATTCTTTACTGGGAACCATAAAAGCTAACAATTTATTAGTCATAATGACGGTAATGATAGAAAGCATTGGGGCAGAGGTGCTCAACATTTTTAGGACTAGCAAGTTTTCTTACACACGCAGCTTACAAGCAATCTAAAATAATTAATATTAGAGCTGATTTTTATTAATTAGGCACTTTCTATAGATCTTTAAAGTGTATAAATCATAAGTACCTACTTATAGGCTTTCATTTGCATTCATCATGTCACTACAATGAACTACTTCATTGTAACTATTTGACAGCAGTTTTGACTCTCCCTTCTGAAGTTAGCTCGCTACTCAACTGAAGTAACATGTAATCGCTGAGCCTTGAAAAATGCTTCATCCTCCACTTCCCAACTTCGTGAAACCACAGAAACAGTGATGTACCGTGGCCTAGGTTTATGAAAATACATTAAATGCGTTTTAGCTGAAAAAACCGCCCGAAGGAAGGTTAGGTCCTACGCCGAACGCGGCGTAATTGCGGCTAATGTGTCATAGAGTTGGTACTTGAAATACACTGCGAGCATAATTATTTAGCCGAACTTTCGGCGCGGTACGTTCCGCAGATGTGTCGCGAGCGCGACACTAAGGTGTTGCAGACAAAGTCGAGGCGGGGGATTACTGACCCATCCAATACACAGTGCGAGTGACGTGCCCTTGATCAGACTGCGCTCCACTTGTTGAAGTGCCCCAGTTGGGGCTTTCCCCAACTGCTTGTCGACCATATGTCACACATGCCTGTACACTCCTTGGATGCCTTAATGAACTCCACTAATGTCGCAATCAACGTTACCAGTGAACGGGGTAAACAATATTATCATCATTCTCCTGCCCTTATCCCAATTTATTTGGGGTCGGCGCAACATGTCTTTTTCTTCCATACATCCCTATCAGAAGCCATCTCGGCAGTCACCCCCTTCTTAGCCATATCATCCTTCACACATTCCATCCATCGTTTCTTTGGTCTTCCCCTACTCTTATAGCCATCAACATTCATAATTAAAACTCTGCTCACGACATTCTCCTCATTTCTCCGTAACACATGCCCGTACCATGACAACCGATTTCCACACAACTTTTCAGTTACCGGTGCCACTTTCAGACTTCCTCTAATGTACTCATTTCTTATTCTATCCATTCGTGTAACACCACACAACCCTCTTAGCATTCTCATCTCGGCTGCATGCAATTGCCTTTCATTCATCCCTTTCGTAGCCCAACATTCTGATCCATACAAACAGCAGGTCGGATCATGGTTTTATATATTTTCCCCTAAAGTTTAAGGGGAATGCGGGAGTCGCAGATTGTTGCCGTGACCTGCCGCCATTTCATCCACCCAGTATTAATTCTGTGCTTAACCGTCCGATCTATTTCGCCATCGCTTTGCACGAGTGAACCGAGATACCGAAAGTCGGAGCAGATTGGGAGAAGTGCGCCATCAAGCGCTATGGCTCCAGAAGTGGAGAGACCGCCGAAATCGCAGAACATATATTTTGGTTCTGCTGATTTTCAAGCCAACACTCTCCAGCTTCTGTTGCCATTTCTGTTGCCATTTCTGTAGGGGTAAACAATATTAATACCTATAATATCAAAGAAGAGTAGGTAACATTGATACGAAAAGAAGATGAAGTGGTTAGTAGGTAAAACAGACGTTTCCTGGGTTTGTAATCGTAGGAAATTTCTTGGGCCCTTTAAAGTCTCCCCAGAGATATGCTGTACAGACGTTGCAGAAGGAGGGTCCCGGAATTGGTCTTTTAATAGCGATAACCGAGGTTAAAATCCCACACTCCCCTACCTCCCCAGAAGTCTCGTGCCTTTTGAAGGCGTCCTCCGAAAACAATAGACTACTATCTGCGCCAGGGTTGCGGGTGGGTAAAAAAAAGAAACGGTGGCCCTGGCGCACAGGCAAGTGAAGAAACACGGGTGGGTTTTAGCCAGTAAAAGTCTGACACGCTCTTCCGCTCTGCCCAGAGCGGGAGAGGTCATTTGCTGATTACCCATTAAGAACAAAAAATAAAATAGGTACCTAATGGGCAGTCATCATAAAGCCAAAAAATCATAATCATCAGCTAAATCATCTAATCACAGTCCTCTACTAGATCTCACTTGTAGTATAAGAGACAGGTTCAAATCTACGTCATACACAACTGTATGTTGAGCTAAGTTGAGCACCGCTATAGCAAGGTATGCCTAAGTAAGTAAGGGCGAACAAGCAAATATTGTCGTACCGATAAAGTGTAAAAGTACCGCCTACGGGTACTAAACTATGACAAATATAATGCACTTTGAGTGCTAAAGGCTAGTGTACAATGGTATTTTTGAATATAGTTATTGAGAATGCTTTGTTTTTGGCTTAATTACTTAGGTATATTAATTAATATATAATTTATATATATCACGCTCGGCTCGCCTAAAAACAAAATTATTGTTCTTAACTAATTCAATACACTAGGTAGGTATGAGTAGGGTTGTAAGAGACACATTGACAGCCTCCTTGGCGTAGCGGTAGCGAACGCGGCCGCTGCGCAAGGATGCGCGGGTTCGATTCCCGCGCAGTACAAATATTTGTATGCATATTTGCACTGGTCTGGCCGTGCCTCGGAAAGCACGTTAAGCGGTTGGTCCCGGTTGCCATACGAACATCTAATGGCAGTCGTTACGGGTTGTTGGAGCCCTCAAAAGTCCAACAATTGGTCTAACTGCAACGCTTCGATATCGCCTTCGGGTTGTGGACGTCAGAGTGACGGCAGTCGCTTCACGGAAAATATCGAAATTTAGCCAAAATCAGCAGTTGGACTGGTAAAGCGGACCCCAGAATCCAAAAGCTGAAAAAGGTTCGGATGCGATTGGGATTAATGCTGAGATGATGAGTAAGGGACACACAAGGCTAGTGAATTGTTAATGGACGGGATGGATTTCGATACCATATCAAGGTAAAAAAAAGGTTCGCAAAGTTGCCCACTCAAAAATAAAATAGCGTTATTATGCATTATTTGTTCACATATCGATACCTACTCATTACATTTGAGAAGGCTTCGATAACTAATTAAAAAATTAATTGACCTTTTAAAATAAGTACTTATGTATCTTATCTTTATGTTTCACTCATCGCCTTCCTCTATTAAGATCCTAGTCCCTACAAATTGGGAATTAAATTAGTTCAGGCGGAATAAACAAGATGATAAGTTTTATGTTTACGAATACCTAAACGTACCTTTAGTTGAACTAGCGTATGAGTTCGCTTGTCTGTTTGTATTGTTGATAATGTATATGCCGGAGTTGTTCCCCCATCTGCTTTGACGATGGTTTGTTATTAAACTATCATGTTAAGTGATAGTTTTGAGGTCTTCCGACTATCAATAAACGAAGACGGCAGCCAGCGAAAAATCTCGATTAACATTACTGTTTTCGGATTTTTAATTACTGAGTGTGTGAGTGAGACAACACTAATGATATATTACTAATGTCAACATTGATTGATTTCCTGTCTCCGGTAATCCATCTTTAAATAAGCTAGCACATTGTTAATAACGCCATGTTCGGTATTTATGATTATTACTGTTTCGTTGATTGAGATTACAAATAAAACAAGTACAATCAATTCATACTTTTATTCAGTGTACATACATAACAAACTGGCGACGAGGATGGGATGTCGTACAAATGATACCTGAAGAACCTGAAAAAGAAAGACCTACAATTTGTGATGAACAACCTATACAATTAGAAGAAAATAGACAAGGACTACACAGCGAAATATAGAGCAGTCACCTGTCTTGCGACCACGGAATAGTTAATATAAGACTGGAAAGGCCGTGTAGGCGTGGCCGCCGTGCCACACATGTGAGACGCAAATCTTATGTCGACCGAACGTCCGAAACATTCATTTAGTATTCTTAAAAGTACTTCACGAGTCGGAGCTCCGCTTTAAAATGCCGTATTGTGTTTTCATTTCATTCGTGTGTGTCAATTATAACATGCAGGGCAAAAAGCCAGACCTCAACTATACAACGAAGTGGTATATCTTTCCAACGGTAAGTCGAAAATAATATTATGTTGTAGTAAAATTTGTAAAAAACACTTAAACATACTGAAAACAATGATATTCCAAACTTTCATGATATTATTGCTTCAAGGAAGAAAAAAAATTACATTGCTCGGTTTGTCTTCGCTTTGGAAAAACAATAAGAAAGTCCGCGTACGATGTAGTGAATCCAATGCGTCCTCTACAGTTTGCTCATTGTCATTTTGTCCTTTGCCCTAATTGGCCGAAATGCAGGGCGCCATGTTTATTTATAGTGAGGTGACCATGTGGTTAATTAAAATTATCGATAGAATTCAGAAATATACGAGTATGATAAATATATTGTTTGAATCATTTTATATTAAATTAATAATATTTTATTTTTAGTTAGACATATTTAAATAAATAATTACTAATTGTTTAAGAAAAGCCTTCGTAATTTTTATGTGGTCAAGGCTTATTATTATAGTTTTGCAGACTTTTTGTTTTAGAAACATCTTGGTTGACTATTTTATATAATTTAATTATTAGAAACTGACATTAATTATATTATTGACTGATGACTTTGAAATAGAATTATTGTATTAGTTGATGGAATTATATTATTAAGCAAACAATGAACTAGAACTACTCATATGATTTAAATTGTGTATTTTTTAATTGTGAACATTTTAATTGTGCATGCCTTTTAATTGCCGAAATATGGCTGATCGTATTAATATTATATACCGCCATGTTTGCACCCTTATGTGCAAAATAAAATATCTTATCTTATCGAATAAATGTAATGGAATGATATAAAGAGCCATGTCAGCTGTTAATATTTTAATAAATTGCAAATAAAAATAAATAAATTATAAATTTTAGGTTTCCTAAACAACGTAGCGTTATAAGAGAGTGATGGATTGACGTGACTGGTAGAGTAAATAGGATTCCGACAAAGACTAGTACTATTTGCTCTAAACATTTTATCGAAAATGATTATATCATTAAAAAACCGGGTAAAAGGTACCTAAAACCAGGTATGGTCCCAAGGGAGCAAATAGTTCGGATTTAATCTTTGGTAAGTTTTGTCATAACCGTTGTGCTTAGGTATATTTGTTGGACTTAGATTCCGTATTTTATTCCTATTTTCTACTATCGTTACTTATGAACAAATTTGATCCTTAAGGTTAAACAGACACAACACAACTTTTAATAAATTATTTTTTATAGGAAATATACAATATGTAAAGAAAACCCTATCCGATCCGTGAAGGTATTGTTAGGTATCGATAACTAATTCTACTAATGCCTACAAAGCCGGGCTAAACTTTAAAAAAAATCCCCCTAAAAAAATAAATATTATTTCGCAAAAAGAGGCGGTATGCCATACAGGCGCGGGCGAAGAGGGGCAGGGCACGCGGCACGCGACCGCGTCTCTATTCGCTCAGAATTATACCGCCAAAAATAATGTTGTCACTTTTTAAAAATTACCAAATTTTGGTGAAGTTGGAATCAATTCGCGGAAAAAAAAGATTATTTCAAAATTCACTAGTATTGTCATTATGACGATTATGTAAAATTTCATATGTTATTTGGTCATGTGTTTACCTAACCTTTACTATCCTTACGGGTCGGACAGGGTTTTCTTAACATATTGTATATATTATAGGAAATATACAACGTGTAACAAAAAGGGTATATACATACCAAGGGCATGGCATCTTTAGATGATACCAAACGATATCGGAAGGGTTTCAACTCAAAATAAATTACTCAAAAAATTGGTACCAAATTTTCGGCTTCGTGTGTTTCTTAAAATAAAATCATAACAAACGTGGCAGCACACTACATACGTTAATAACTATTCGTTACCCGTCACGTTACTTGCCAAAATCCGATAAATGTCTTCAATATCTCTGTGCAACTAGTATGATAGTAGCCTATCACAGGCGGTGTTTTTCCTCATAACTTCCTAACATAAAGAGATAGGATTAAAAAACCCTTCCAATATCGTTTGATATCATGTAAAGATGCCATGCTTTTGTTATGTATATACCCTTTATGTTACACGTTGTATATATTATAGGAAATATATATATTATAGGAAATATATTTGTTTATAGGAAAAAATATTTAAAATAAGTAAAGTTAGGTAGGTACGACATTTTATTACACTTTTTGCTAAAATCTCGAAAACTAAAAGTCCTATCACCTCAAAACTTCTTGTAAAACTGTTTTACACCTAAAACTTTCATTCAACTCTAATTTTATGTTGATAGCACCATAAACAAAAAATCACATTATCAAGTTATGTAAATTTATAAGTACATTTCTTTTTTTTAAATCCCCTACAAATTACTTAAAAATCATATAACTGGAATCTCATGTATACTTAAGTGTAAAGATCCTAATTCTTACGAAACTACATAATGAGAACACAATTAATCCTTTTCTGTCAATTTTATCGATATAAACTATCGATATAAATATCGACCTTTTGGTCGCCATAGCGTATATGAGAAATTTGTGAATGTAGGAGTGTACGTCAAATGCACTGTTTACGTTAGTGTGATCACCAATTACAAACTTATAATCGAAGTGCGAGTATTTATTTGTGTGCGTAATGCGCTTCCGTATTGGTCTCTTGCTTACAGGCGAGTTATAGAGGGGAATCAAGCGGCGACACGCGTTCTAATACTGATTCCGAATTATTTCCGTTCTAATTACTTTATCTGTTCTGTTCTTGTTCTTGCGACGCAGTACACGCTTAAAGAAAGCACCTACAAGACTGGACCTATGAACAATTCTATATAACGTGGGAGAGTGTTAGGGCAACACTAATGACATATTACTAATGTCAACATTGATTGATTTCCTGTCTCCGGTAATCCATCTTTAAATAAGCTAGCACATTGTTAATAACGCCATGTTCGGTATTTATGATTATTACTGTTTCGTTGATTGAGATTACAAATAAAACAAGTACAATCAATTCATCCTTTTAATCAGTGTACATACATAACACGGAGCAAATTTATAAAATCGAAACCATAGTGATATTTATCTACTCTGATTCTATCTCTTCCTTCTATAATTCTTAGCTTCTTGGAAGCTAAGTTGACATTTTACAATTAAAATAGCAAAAAGTACTTAGACCAGACCTACGGCTACTACTTAGGTAGTTTTTTTTTTAAATATAATTATTAACTAGTGCTTGATCGCAATCCCGCCTGATGGTAAGCAGTGATGCAATCATTGATGGTAAAGCGCGCTAGTTTAATAAGCCCACTCACTCTAAAAAACTGAGTGCATAGGAAGGAAGACGGCAGTTGAGCGAATGCTTAACCCAGAGGGAGATTGATCTGGAGACCTTCACGACCAAATTCCCGACACAACAACATTTGGCGCATCGTACTCGGCATCGGCACACATCGCAACACAACTGCTCAGATCCGTCCTCCGTACGGCTTCACCAGACATCATGCCGGAACATGACGAATCACTTGGCGGCAAGACTTTGACTAATTATAGAAAGATAACTTCTATAGAGTAGAAGACAGAAAAAGTGACGCGTATAAAGCTCGTAATTGTATTTTTGTTATTGTTTTATTTTTATGATTGTATTTTTGTATTTGTACTTTTAATTGTATTTGAAGGTATGTGTTTCTTTGTAATAATCGCATCGCATTGGCATTTTATCTGTCAGGTAATGTGTTATAGACGAAAGTTTGGATAAATAATTAAAATTCTTAAGTATTTCAATTGGGATACAGAGTCACATTCTGACTGAACTTCAATTAAAAAAGAGATTTTGAATCGCTTTTTTTGTTTCTCTTTCTCTTTTATACCGCGTACATTAGGGACTAGAATAATTTGCTAGCGGCAGTGTTTCCGTCACACTACAATTTGAGTGTCTTCAAGGCTGGAGTGAATAGGCTCTTCAGACCAGCCCCCTAATCGGCGAATACATTTTTGTCAAATGATTCCGACTAGTTGGGATCATTTGGACCGAACCGACCAATGAGCGGCCCGAACGATACCAACTGATCCCAACTAGTCGCAATCATTTGACAAAAATGAGTTCGCCGATTAGAGGGCAGGGGCTAAAGAATCCGGAATAAGTCAAAAATAATAAGTTTCATTTACAACCTCAAGGATTCAGGTATGGACCAATTGCCAGAATGAAGCAAATGCAAGGAATTTCTATCTAAACTGGAATGTGAACTTGCATAAGTCTCTTATTTAAAAGAAGACTCTATCGCAAGAGCAATAAGGTCGATCGGAAATAAAACTTTATTTGAAGAGAACACGGTTCGAGGGAGAAAGCGTCCCAGTAGCCCTCTGTCTCTTTCTAAGTGTTACCCGTATTTATTTTTGCAATTTTATTTAAAACCAACAATTTCGATTAGAAAAAAGATGGTGAAAAAGGGTGCCATTAATGTCTGCAATAGTGAGTCATACTCTGGGTGCGGAATATCATTCTTTAAATAAGGTTTTTGCGGTAATCATATACAAGTTATTTTGTTTGTATGTAGGGTGACCTTAAATTTGGAAGTAATTAATAAATGTGCACTTAGTCATTGTACGTGCACAATAATTATGTGACTTTTATTGGGTATTTACAATGACATTAAATTCTGCTTTCTTGTAGATATTTTATTTATCTAAAGGTACAGTTTCGGATAGATTGACCTGCTGTCGTCAGTACATCAACAATTTATTCATCCATTTTTAAAATTCAATAATGAAATTAAAAAGTTCGCTTCCGTGCCTAAATGTTCATTAAAACTCAGGTAATATAAGTGAAAAAAAAATATTTTACGTACATTCCCTATAATTTTTTTATTTTTTTATTTATAAGTTATAAACAAGCGCTTGACCGCAATCCCGCCTGATGGTAAGCAGTGATGCGATCATTGATGGTAAAGCGCGCTAGTTTATTAAGAACCTATTCACTCTAGCCTTGAAGACACTCAAATTGTAATGTGACGGAAACACCGTCGCTGGCAAATTGCCCGGACGAAGCGTTTCGCTTCCTCTTGGAAGCGAAACGCTTCGTCCGGGTCGCAGTGGTATCAACAACGTAAGGGTGGAAACTCGCCGTACGACGGTTCGTCCGAAGGTGGAACGGTGATGGGGGAATTAAATCATGCAAGTCCCTTGCACACTCACCAGAAAATATCCTATAAATTCCATTATAATAGTCACCCTACACAACAAGGACAGAGGGCTACTGTCAAGCTATCTCCCTCGGACCGCGTTTTGATCGATAGTTCACATTTCAGTTTAAATAGAAATTCCGTGAGCAAATGCCAGTAATAGTGTAGCTCAACTGTACATTTACCCTCTCACTTCTCACCCTCTCATCTATTATTTCGTTATGAGAATCAGATCGAATTGAGGCAGGTCAACATGCATAAATACGCAGAAGTAAGAGAAAGAGAGGAAAATAATCAACTAAGAACAAAGTTAACCAAAATAGGCGTTTCCAACCAATACAACAATCATTCACCAACGTTACCCCTCAATACCCATTATAATGTTCTACGTTCAAACAATAACAGTTCAGTCGGCCATGTTGTTCCGATGACGTTTCGACGGCCGCCATCTTGCATCGGGTTGCATTTGAAATGAGAACAAAGCACTTCGAGTTTCCGCACAATAGAATGAAAGTGATATGGTGAGCGCTAATTCGAGACCACACAAGATGGTTGTCGATTTGTGTGAAGCGTGTCATGTGATAGAATAAGTACCTATTTGGTTGTTTGGTCTTTTGTGGTGATAGTTCTTTGTTTTAGAAACGAGTGGTGCTCGAAAATCCTCGGAATTCTCTCGCAACTAAAGCAAGTAAGTTGATACGATCCAAAACTTTCTGAATTAGATGATGGTTCATGTAGCTACTAAAAGGCTAAAAGAGCTATTATCATGCATCATGTGTATGTTCTAAAACAGACCATCCCACCATTCATCATCATTTCAGCCGAAAGACGTCCACTGCTGGACATGGGCCTCCCCCAAGGTTCTCCACGACGACCGGTCCTGCGCCTCCCGCATTCAGCGTTTCCCGCGACCTTCACCAGGTCGTCGGTCCACCTTGTCGGGGGCCTACCCACGCTACGTCTTCCGGTGCGTGGTAGCCGCCCGAGAACCCGTCGGCCCCATCGGGGGCATCGGTCCTACGGGCAATGTATCTAGCCCACTGCCACTTTAGTGTTGCAATTCTTCGGGCTATGTACGATGTATGTATGTTGTTCGGGCTGTGTATGTATGTCTTCGGGGTATTTACGAGAGTACCTGCTGCAAAATTAAACTTGATATTGTAAGAAAATTGATTTATGTTTTGTGTGTTTGTTTGTTAAACTTTAACGCTAAATCAGCTAAAAAGATTTTAATGAAATAATTATGGCACATTTCATCCAAATCCGCAGGGTAATTGCATAACGCATTATCAGTTGCAATGGGTTTCATTTTGACAGTTCAACAACATTCATTGCATTATTTAAATTTTTGAACAGACACATTTTAGAACATAGGGAGCAATGGAACAGCAATAAGCTTCCAAATAATTCCAACTGATAGCAATAGTATGTTATGCAATTAGGGTGCTGTTCAGCTGTAAATATCAAGTTTATGGGTGAGGGATGGTGGCGATATTTTAGAACATTCTTTTTTTTATAATTTATAAACTAGCTCTTGACCGCAATCCCGCCTGATGGTAAGCAGTGATGCGATCGTTGATGGTAAAGCGCACTAGTTTATTAAGAGCCTATTCACTCTAGCCTTGAAGACACTCAAATTTTAGTGTGACGGAAACACCGTCGCTGGCAAATTATTCCAGTCGCTCGATGTAGGCGGTATAAAAGAGGAAGCGAAACGCTTCGTCCGAATCGTAGTGGTTTAACAACGTAAGGGTGGATAGTCGCCTTACGACGGGTCGTCCGATGGTGGAACGGAGATGGGGGAATTAAATCATGCAATTCCCTTGCACATTATGATTATACATAATCAGCCTATAAGTAATGTTCCCACTCCTGGGGGACAAGCCTCCTCTCGGTGAGACGGAGTGGACAGTAATCTAACACTCGGGCCCAGTGCGGTTTGGTAATTGTCACAAGTCTTCAAACACTTTTTGCCTCTAGGACATACTGGTTTGTTCCCGATGTTTTCCTTCACCGTTTTAAGAGCAGTGGTGATGAAATAATTTATACAAAGTAGCATGGGCAGCATTAGCAAAGGGCATGGCATCTAAAGATGCCATGCCCTTGGTATGTACATATAGACCCTTTTTGTTACACGTTATATATTTATACTATTTAATCCCGATATTCTCATAAAATCGATGGTAAATCAAATCAGTCAAATCGGTATGTTACGTGGCTAACAAATGTCTTACCATGGCGCCTCCGCCGGGCCGGAACAAGCGGGGTAGACCAAAGAAGCGCTGGCTTGACGTTGTAAGAGATGACATGCGTGCCAACAAGCTCTTACCACAGGATGCTAAAGATAGTGCGAAATGGAGGAGAATGTGCAGAAAAGCGGACCCCGGGCTCCAACGCGAAAGCCGTGGATGCAACCGGGATGAACGCTGGGATGTGATGATGATTCGCACAAAATCGAGATTTAAGCGAATAAGCATAGCATAGCATAAGAAAGGCAATAAAAATTAAACGGGGTGCATCATTGGGCGTAAGCAAATCTTCAAAAAATCTATGACAAAGAATTTTCTTTCAGACTAACATTGAGTAACAAGTAGTTTTTATAAGAAGTAAAATATTACGTTGTTGAGCAGTATTATTAAAATAGATACAATAAAATTTTAGTCTATAGTTGGTTTTTAGAAAAGCATCAGTAATATAGTGCCTTGTCATTCATAGCTTCAAACACCAGCTTCTCAAGTATGAGTGTGCGGGTTTGATTCCAGGTTAGACAAGTATCAATGTCACTTTTCTAAGTTATATGTACTTTCTAAATTCAAGTATACCTTGGACACCAATGATTGATTACAAGGTGAAGGAAAACATCTTCAGGAAACCTGGACTTCAAGTCTGAAATCGCCAATCCGCATTGAGCAAGCGTGGTGATTACGCTCAATCCTTCTCTGTATGAGAGGAGACCTGTGCCCAGCAGTGGGACGATAAAATTCTAATTATGATAGCCCATGCGGATTGGTACGGATAACAGCAGGCTAAACTACCCGAAACTGTAAAATATTCCCAGTCAACCTTGAGCCTTACTGCTTTGACGATAAAGTAGAGAATTTACTAAAGAAATTTTTACAGATTATGGTAGCTTGATGTACTGTCGTCCGTACAAAATAAATACTGCAAGTGACGTCAAACTACTACTAAACTATGACTAATGTAGTGAATAATAGTGTTGTCAATGTATCGATAAGTTTATGAGTGGATTAAGATGTTTAATTCTGTGAGAACGGGCCCTTGGGGGACCACCGTCGATGAATGTAATTAATTGCGTAGCATGCGATTCTGATATAAAGGCCACACGAATTTACGTGGAATTAAACTTCCATATTGATTTTAATTTCAGTCAACAGTATTTTCGAGGGGCACTTGCATTGAAACTATTGCTTTGTGAGAGAAGCGAAAAATCTGCTTAGCAATTTATTTAATGCTATTTTTTTCTACAGTATTGGATTGTGAACTGTAATAATAAATTAATGTACAACAAAATCATCAACATTCTTTTACAAACACCTCCACCGTAATTGTAATAATAAATTAATGTACAACAAAATTATCAATATTCTTTTCCAAACACCTCCACCGTAATTGTAATAATAAATGTACAACAAAATTATCAATATTCTTTTACAAACACCTCCACCGTAATTGTAATAATGAATTAATTTACAACAAAATTATCAATATTCTTTTACAAACACCTCCACCGTAATTGTAATAATAAATGTACAACAAAATTATCAATATTCTTTTACAAACACCTCCACCGTAATTGTAATAATAAATTAATGTACAAGAAAATTATCAATATTATTTTACAAACACCTCCACCGTAATTGTAATAATGAATTAATTTACAACAAAATTATCAATATTCTTTTACAAACACCTCCACCGTAATTGTAATAATAAATGTACAACAAAATTATCAATATTCTTTTACAAACACCTCCACCGTAATTGTAATAATAAATTAATGTACAAGAAAATTATCAATATTATTTTACAAACACCTCCACCGTAATTGTATTAATGAATTAATTTACAACAAAGTTATCAATATTCTTTTACAAACACCTCCACCGTAATCCATACTAATATTATAAATGCGAAAGTAACTCTGTCTGTCTGTCTGTCTGTCTGTTACGCTTTCCCGCTTAAACCTCTCAACCGATTTTGATGAAATTTGGCACAGACAATCTTTAGACCCCGAGAAAGAACATAGGCTACCTTTTATCCCTATATCCCTTATATCATATATATATTAAGCGCAGCTAGAGGAAGCGCATCTAACGTATTCCACTAAGCACACCCGTAGCTGGGCTTCAAATAATAATATTAAAATTATTAATTTTCTATTCCACGAAGCGCACCTATGAAATATCACTCGCATAGTGCGGGGACAATGAAATAAAATATCGATAGAAGAAAATATTTATTATTTAAAAGACGAACTTAAATTTCTAACACCATTCAGTTTCGTTATAATAATGTGTGGTGTATGTGTGTGTGTGTGTGTGTGTGTGTGTGTGTGTGTGTTATTTGTGTGTGTGTGTTATTTGTGTGTGTGTGTGTGTGTGTGTGTGTGTGGTCATATTGACATTCTTACTATTTAAAATCACAGATTGTTTCACCATTCTCTATCTATAATAAATAATCATTATTTCAAAAAAAAAAAAATTTTTTATTGTTTGTCAAAAATTGCAATAATTATTCTGAAATTAGAGTAAAAATGCCTAATTCAAAGCATCAAAAACACGCTGAAATCAAAAATAAAATAATCGAAAACACAGTGAACGATTATAAAAATGGCTCAATTTCAGTTGGACATTGTCTAGAGAAATTAAGATTCTGATTAATAATAATTTATTTAATTAATAAGTATAGATACTAAATTGTCCATTTCTTCAAGATTATTTAAGAATCGAAGAAAATATTGTGATTTGTGATTTAACAATCTGTGATTCTACATAAAACTATGATATTTTTATTATTATTTAAAAGCTAAGGAAATCAACATAGATCTCATCTCTATAGGAAACTATATTTACAATGTTTATAGGTATTTGTCAGTTTTTATTGTAATTATGAAACAATCTGTGATTTTTTATGTTAAGTTGTAATGTTATAAGAAAACTTCAACATTAATCTCTATGTAAAAGAATATTTACAATGTTTTTTTTTATATTTCTCCAAGTTTATATTGTAATTATAAAACAAACTGTGATTTTTAATGTTAAAGTAGAGTATTTTTATTATTCATTAATAGGTAGTTCTAAGAAATTTTCAACATAGATCTCTATGTAAAACAATATTTAAAATGTTTTTTATATTTTTCCAAGTTTTTATTGAAATTAGTAAACAATCTGTGATTTTTTTATGTTAGAGTATTTTTATTATTCATTAATAGGTAGTTTTAAGAAATTTTCAACATAGATCTCTATGTAAAACAATATTTAAAATGTTTTTGATATTTTTCCAAGTTTTTATTGAAATTAGTAAACAATCTGTGATTTTTTTTATGTTAAAGTAGAGTATTTTTATTATTCATTAATAGGTAGTTTTAAGAAATTTTCAACATAGATCTCTATGTAAAACAATATTTAAAATGTTTTTGATATTTTTCCAACTTTTTACACACACACACACACACACACACACACACACACACACACACATACACCACACATTATTATAACGAATCTGAATGATGTTAGAAATTTAAGTTCGTCTTTTAAATAATAAATATTTTCTTCTATCGATATTTTATTTCATTGTCCCCGCACTATGCGAGTGATATTTCATAGGTGCGCTTCGTGGAATAGAAAATTAATAATTTTAATATTATTATTTGAAGCCCAGCTACGGGTGTGCTTAGTGGAATACGTTAGATGCGCTTCCTCTAGCTGCGCTTCGTTTGGCTGCGCTTCGTGGAATGCCTCGTAATTGCGTAACGCTCTATTACTATCAACCGGAATCATTTTGAAGCATATTGCTAATCTGTAATAGATTAGCAATATGCTTCAAAATCACATTTACGTTGTTGAGCAGGCATATTTTAAGAACACGTTGGAATCATTTTCAATCTATTACAGATTAGCAATATGCTTCAAAATGATTCCAACGTGTTCTTAAAATATGCCTGCTCAAAAACGTAAATAACGCAATGAATGTTGTTGAACTGTCAAAATGAAACCCATTGCTACTGATAGTTGTCTTACGCAATGACCCTAATTTGGAGACCTATTCATCTTTTGTGAGTAGCAGAGTAGGGAAAACAAAGAAATAATGGAAAGACCAACATTAAAGGTCAACCATATTCACACACAAAGTTTATTCTTCAGGATATTTTCCTTTTGTGCAATTAAGTAGTTGCAGAATACTTACCTTATAGTAACAGCCAATTTCATCTGAAAATTACCTACTGCGCTTCGTATCATACCCCGAAGGGAACTGCGAATAACATCGTCTAAGGAACTTAAACTTTACAAACTTTCTAAGTACCGTTAATAAAAAACCATAACCTATGCAACTAAATTGGCCACTTTCTCGATCCTCTGTCTGAGTTCTAGACAACGGGCAACGCTATCAGGATCTAGCTAAAGTTGGGTCGCATCACTAAAGTCCGCAGGTTATTGTGGCACGTCCCTATCTCCGGTCACCGGCGGACATTATCCGCGCACCGGTGCGATATTCGCGCGACCGCCGTAATAAGAAGTCAATATTAGTTGGGCGGGCGGATTTGTATGGGATGGAAAGTGTGGAGAGAGACTTTCTTCGAGTAAGTTTTAATGTATAGTCATTTTGATAGTGAAGTAGAATTAATATAAATAAATTATTCGTACGTTTTGAAAAAGACAAAACGGAGATTTTTGATATTTCTACAAATGATTGAGGGATTTTTCTGAAAATCTAATTCGTAGTGAAATTAGACATTTATAGAAAACTTATTTTACGGTATAGATTGCAAAATCCATTGAACATTGGCATACGGATGGCATTAAAAAATGTTACTGCTGTATTTGCACCACCAAAATAAAGCTGAAAATAGGTTAAACAGACACTACAAATAGTTTTCTTAAATGCCTAGTGGTATTTTAAACGGAGTATAATACATGAAGTATTTAGGAACTTAAAACACATGAAATATGACATTTTAATATCCTAACAAACATCACTACATATTATAAAACAAAGTCACTTTCTTTTTCCCTATGTCCCCTTGAATGATTAAATCTTAAAAACTACGTAACGGATTTTGATAGTTTTTAAGGTTCCGTAGCCAAATGGTAAAAAATGGATCCCTTATGGATTCGTCATGTCTGTCTGTCTGTCCGTCCGTATGTCACAGCCATTTTTTTCCGAAACTATAATAGCTATACTGTTGAAACTTGGTAGGTAGATGTATTCTGTGAACCGAATGAAGATTTTGATGCAAAAATAAAAAATAATAATAAATATTGGGGGCTACCCATACTTAGAAGTGAAACTCAATTTTTTTTTTTCATCAATCCCGTGTGGGGTATCTATAGATAGGTCTTCAAAAATGATAGCGAGGTTTCTAAAATATTTTTTTTCTAAACCGAATAGTTTGCGTGACAGACGCTTCCAAAGTGGAAAAAAGTTGCCCCCCCCCCTCTAACTTCTAAAATAAGAAAATTAAAAATCATAAAAAAGTATATGATGTACATTACTATAAAAACTACCAACGAAAATTGTTTTGAGCGAGATCTAGTAAGTAGTTTTTTTTTAATACCTCTTAAATCGTAAACCGCATATTACCGCGTAATCTTTCATACATTATATATACTTAGAAAGTATATATAAATAAAATAAATATATACGGACAAATCACACAGATTTGTCCGTATATACTTATTGTCGAGGCTTGTGTTATGGGATACTAACTCAACGATACTATGTTTATAATAGATACATATATAGATAAATATCCATGAAATGAAATGAAATCGTTTATTAAGCAAGTAGGATTACTGATCACTTTTACACGTCATGTTTATTTTTTATTTTATTTTTTATCTAGATGATGCCAGCATTTCCTAACTGACTACCTCTGAGAAGAAATAGCCGAAACAAACTCAGGGATCATCGTCTTTTTTCATGTCCAGACATTAAAAATGAAAATGTTTACAATAATTTACCTTATAATTACGCATATTGCTTAATAACAATGCTTAACAGAGCGAGCAGCTCAGTCCCAAGCTTTTTTGTCTTCTAAATAATCTGTGATTTTATAATACCCCTTTTTGCAAAGTTTGGCCTTTATATGGTTCTTAAATCGTTTAATGGGTAAGTTTCGAATGTCCATGGGAAGCTTGTTGTAAAAGTGCATACATTGACCCATGAACGAGTTGCCTACTCTGTGGAGACGAGTGTGATGTACAGCAAGATTGTGTTTGTTCCTGGTATTTATATTATGAATATCGCTTATTTTCTTAAAATTCGAGATATTTTTATGAACATACATAAGATTTTCAAATATATATTGTGAAGCTACAGTCAGAATGTTCACCTCTTTGAACTTTTCTCTAAGAGAATCTCTAGGACCAAGGTTGTAAATGGCTCGAACAGCCCTCTTCTGTAAAACATAGATGGTATTGATGTCCGCACAAGTTCCCCAGAGAAGAATCCCATAAGTCATAAGACTATGAAAATAACTAAAATAAACAATTCTGGCTGTATCCACATCAGTTATCTGTCTAATTTTCTTAACAGCAAAGGCGGCAGAACTGAGTCTACCCGACAGCTTCTTCAGAATGACCCAGGCCAATCAGGAAAAGATCGTTTTCCATCATGACCTGGCCGGGGATCGAACCCGGGGCCTCCACTTCGCAGGCAGGCGTGTAGACCGCTGCACCAAGGAGGACGACAAAAAACTACCAATGACTTAGAAAAGTTACATTGGTATTTGCCGGATCTGGGCCACTAGGCCACCAAGACGATGGTGCTTAAAGTGCAGTAAATATTTCCCATTGTGTAATGTTACTGACTGGAAAAATAATTCTAAACGAAAGCTAGTTCCACGCAGCCCATACCCTGGTGAAGCTCGAGGCACCCCGATAACAGGGCGAGTTTACACAACGCCAATTAGACTGGCCCCGCGGCATCCTCCGCTGTTTTCACTGGCTAATTGTATCTACGCTGCCGTGTGCACCGTACCTAGTCTGTTTACAACGCCGTGTGTATATAGCCTTATGATGTTGTGTATGGTTTGTGTG
Source organism: Sesamia nonagrioides (assembly GCA_017933935.1). Lineage (NCBI taxonomy): Eukaryota > Metazoa > Arthropoda > Insecta > Lepidoptera > Noctuidae > Sesamia > Sesamia nonagrioides. The sequence continues at coordinate 534,697 of JADWQK010000106.1, forward strand.
TGTAACATACACATTACTAGTCTTTAATTAATAAGTCTGAGGGGAGATGGTAAGATTTTGTGCTTCGGTTGGGGCTGTTAAACTTGTTTTGAACGCAATTTAAGTATAGAAAAAAGTGTTTAACATTACTTATTTAATCCTATTTTTGTTTAAAATCAAATCAGTTTGTGGCCGTACCTACAAACGTTACAAATAAACAACGCGGCAGACTGACGTCACACGAATTCTATATCTCGCAAGCAGAGTTTACAGTGCAATTGGCATATACAAAAACTTCCCAATTTCAACACATTTCAAGTTGAGTAAGTGCCTAGACATAACACCGGTCTGGTCGGAGGATACTCCCTTTTCTGTGGAGGATGAGTGAACTTTACACCCTGTTCTTCATACCTCCACTAGTTATTTGAATTTGACCGAAACGCCAAAATTAAAAAAAAAAATCTTGCTGCCCCTTCTAAGTAGTTTCATATGAAGTTTGGGCAAGAAACTCTATATTATACTTTTAAAATGTTTTACAATATTTTGTATATTTAGAAGGTTTAGGTGCAGACGATGCACCTGGAATAAAATTACGATACTACATTAACTAAATAAAAATACCATATTATAATTTGTTTTTTTAATTACATACCTACTTATACTATTATAGATCATCATCATCATCATCCCAGCGTTAATCCCAGTCGCATCCGAAGCCTTTTTCAGCTTTGGAGCCTTTGGCCCGCTTTACCAGTCCAACTGCTGAAATGGCTAAACTTCGACATTTTCCGTGAAGCGACTGCGATTTACACTGTTATAGATACTAGGTAATATCAAAAACAAAAGAACAACTAGGTGTCGAAGTACTTGTCCGCATCGAGTCATCTGGAAACTTGCCCAGGAGACTGGCAGTTTTGCTTTGTTGAATGACTGGCAGTTTTGCCTTGTTGAATGGCAATACTCATTCAGGCCCTTTGGCGACGTGACGCGTCGCCAAGTCGACGTATAATCTAAAAATATCTTGTCTTACTCTTTGTGTGCTTTGTAATAAGATCAGCAGGGTAATAGCGAAACACACTGTCAGTAGCAATGAGTTTCATATTGACAGTTCAACAACATTCATTGCGTTATTGTACGATATTGAGTAGACACATTTTACGAGTGGACACATTTTTGCCGTGTGGTACCGGGCTAACAATAGTAGGTACTAATTCATATCCTTCCGTAGGTGTCGTGAGAGGCGACCAAGGAAGTTCTCGGCGGTAGCCCATAATATCGGCTGCCGGCAGAAGTAACCACCCACCAGACAAAGTCTTAGCGCCAAGCTATTCGTCGTGTTCCGGCATAATGTCTGGTGAAGCCGTACGGAGGACGGGTCTGAGCAGTTGTGTTGCGATGTGTGCAGGGTACGATGCGCCAAATGTTATTGTGTCGGGAGTTTGATCGTGGAGGGTCTCCAGATTAATCTCCCTCTGGCGCAGCATCGTTGGTCGTGTTGTTGGGCATTGCATCACTTCGCTCAACTGGCGTCTTCCTTCCTACTCGCTAAGATTTTTAAGTGAATAGGCTTAATAAACTTGTGCGCTTTACCATCGACAATTGCATCACTGCTTACCATCAGGCGGGATTGTAGTCAAGGACTAGTTTATAATTATTAAAAAAAAAGACTGTTCAACAACATTAATTGCGTTATTGTACTATATTGAGTAGACACATTTTTGCCGTGTGGTACCGGGCTAAGAATAGTACTAACCCATATCCTTCCGTAGGTGTCGTGAGAGGCGACTAAGGAAGTTCTCGGTGTTAGCCCATAATATCGGCTGCCGGCAGAAGTTACCACCCAACAGACAAAGTCTTAGCGCCAAGCTATTCGTTGTGTTCCGGCATGATGTCTGGTGAAGCTGTACGGAGGACGGGTCTGAGCAGTTGTGTTGCGATGTATGCAGGGTACGATGCGCCGAATGTTATTGTTTCGAGAGTTTGACCGTGGAGGGTCTCCAGATTAATCTTCCTCTGGCGCAGCATCGTTGGTTGTGTTGTTGGGTTTAACATCACCTCGCTCAACTACCGTCTTTCTTCCTACTCTCAAAGATTTTTAAGAGCATAGGCTTAATAAACTTGCGCGCTTTACCATCATCGATTGCATCACTGCTTACTATCAGGCGGGATTGCAGTCAAGCACTAGTTTATAATTATTTAAAAAAAAAAAAGGAAACTCACCAGGTACGCGGGCAGCAGCGTTTCTCGCGTGGAATATCAAATTACTGCGATCCCCAACCCGCCCGCCAAGCGTGGGAATTATGGCAAACCCCCCCAATGGAACGAAAGCCTTGGAGAGGCTTTTGCCCAGCAGTGGACTTTTATAGGCTGAGAAGAAGAAGAAGACATTTTACGAACATATGTAGGAATGGATAAGCGATATGCTTGAAAATGATACAAATTGATAATAATAGTGTGGTACGCAATTAGGGTGCAGATGTATGGTAGGGGAAATTACAGTTTTCTATAATAAATTAACAAAACGATACCTTAATTCGCAAATTGGCTAACTCCATGTAAGCAATTCTTTCAGGAGATGTTTAAAACTGTGTATTTTTATACAGCATTTAAGGAAAATTCAAATCTAAAATACCGTAATTAGACAATATCATAAGCTAGTATTTTTGATAATATCGACTCCTTTATACGTATGAATTAAAATAATATAGTGTTCTTAAGAGTGAAGCAAAAAAAAAACTTTTTTTTTAAAGCCGATTTGCGAACTGTGGTATCGAAAAGATAGTGCACGTTGGAAAATGAAGCTGGATACAGCACAGAGCATGCTGTCGTGCATCTTTGATCATTTCCGACAACCTTTTTACCCGACTGCTAGGAGGGTTATGTTTTATTATGTAATGTGTTTTACAAGCGTTGTTTAGATAGACGACATAATGTGAAATATATGAAATGAATATGAATAAGAAAAACCATAGATCACAATGAATGTATAAAAAGTGTCAGTTTGTATAGTAATAAAAATTCTTAATAAGATTTTCTTTATTAACAATTTAAACATAATCAGCATAATCAGCTAACTTACTGTAGATTTCTACATAATATAAAGCTATAAAGTTACGATCTAGAACTAATGTTGGGACCACCCGAACTAGGTTCATTTAAACATGTGTTTTTCAGGCTATCATAGGCAAGCAAATTTGATGATTTTATTAATAGGGGTTAAAGTATGAAATTGCCGATTTGTACTGAGAATCTAAATCGTTACTTTTTAAATTTTTAACCAATTTATTTACTCAAAATAATTAGCATTATTATCTATACATTGCTGCCATCTAATAGGAAGATCATTTATGCATTTGCGATAGAACTCTGAGAATCTAGACCGCACAAATTGTATGAAAGCATTTTGTACTGCCTCCTGGGAAGAAAACTTCTTGTCACGTAGATGATTGTCCAAATCACGAAAAAAATGGTAGTCTGTTAGAGCAAGGTCTGTCAAATACGGAGGATGACGAATGGTTTCCAATTGCAGTTCCTGACAGGTCATAACGGTTTCTCGTGCTGTATGAGGTCTCGCGTTATCATAGAGCAATAATGGTGAAGATCGATTCATGAGTCGGGGCTGTTTTACTACTAGTTTTGCCAACCTTGTTCGGCACAATAGACATCTGCCGTTATTGCTTGACTAGTGGGGTTACCATGAGTTTTTATTACGAAGTTTCGATCATCGATATCGATCGCGTTTGACTCGTTGTTTGGCCCGCTTCAAGGTTCAATGAAATCTAGCAAGAAATTTAGCATAAACTGCAGATTGAATCAGAAAGCCTTCACGAGATTCAGATGTAGGTTTAGCGAAGTGTGTTTTTAAAAGACACGCTTGCAGTTATTAATTACAAAACATTTATTGGTCGTAAGTCGCGGGCCGCGTGTTGCCGACCGATGCGTGCCGCGTGTTGCTGCTTTAAACGCATTACAAGGCAAGTCTAGCAAAGCAGAGGGTAAATAAAAGCTTATAAAATATTTCATGATCCTTCTCACTTTACACTCATAGAGTTCGTCACTACAAAATCATAGCTCGATAATGAATATTTGAGTTAATAAGCAAACACACTTCATTCAATCCGCCATCGCGGCATCAATATTGTTTAGTCTATACCTACTCCAACTTTTCATTATAACGTAAACAACGAACTCTCGACTTTAAAATCTCGATTTGATTGTGTATTTAATACTTACATTGTTTTTCTTTGAGCTATTAAGTGATGAAAGCTGGCGAGGTAAGTGGGTACCACATCAACAACTATTACAATGTAGGTAAGTGCCTAATAATTAGTAAAGATCAAAAACAAAAAAAAAGAACTGCTCGAATTAGAAATATCATACCAAATCCTTCGAATTATGGTCAAAATTATTTATGCATTTAAAGTGCAGGGTATTTCAAGTTCCGAAGCGAGAATGCATGACAGGCCGCCTTCTCCTTCTGCGAAGCGGTGTTGCTGGCAAAGGAGGAGGCGGAGCGCGTGAGGGAGCGGGAATCCCAGCGCCCTCATGCCTCTAGCCGCAGGAGACGCCCTGGTCGGGAGACAACATCGAACTCCGGGCCACCGTAGGCGTGGGCCTGCGGGCGGTATGCAGTGGGCACTGTGGGCAACTCGCTGCCGGTAAGGACCAGACCCTTTGCGACGGCACGTTGTGTTTCACGCGCGCCTCAAAGAGATATCAGCACATCGTGACGGGGTCCACGAAGACCGATGCCTCCTGGGTCAGAGTTGCGGGTTGGTTAAAAAAGAAACCGTGGCCATGGCGCACAGGTAAGTGAAGAAACATGGGAGGGTTTTAGTCAGTAAAAGTCTGACACGCCGCTCCGCAGAGGTCATTTGATGTTTCCCATCCAAAACAAAAAAAAAAGGGAATTTCAAGTCATGTTTTTGGTCGTGATGTCTTTCTGCGTTTAGTTACTTTCAAAATATTAAAATGTATGTGCATAATTATCATATTCAGCTTATATGTAGTTTTGTCTCTGGATATTCAACTTATAATTTTCTCTCTACTAGGATATTAAATACTAAAAACTAAAAATGGAATACTAAATTATTGTAATGTGCGAATGTTTATCTGTGAATAGTTTTTATAGTGTAAAAGATTTCATTGACTAAAAATGTTAATGTCAGTTATATTCTGAAAAATTTGGACGCTTATTTTATATTGGCAAAACATGTTTGTTCTAAATTTTATTGATACCATCCTTGTATACCGTGTTTTTACGCAAATAAATATATTATTATTATTACTGGTCTTCTCCCTGTGAGAGGAATCTGGCCATAACTCACCACTCGGGCCTGAATAATCCCGACATAGATGTCTTATTTGTTTATTTAAATTCTTCTTCGAATATTTGGTTCAAAGATATTCTCACGATATTTCCCTTCATCGTTTTGACAACAGTAATGTCGAAATTAAAGTATAGAAAAATTTAAATGAAATTCCCGCTCAAAATTCTAACCTCGCAAATGAGAAAAACGACGTCACTCCACGTCATTTCTAAAAAAGGTGCCAGTAATAAGGTCAGATCAATCAACGGTAAGAAAAAATAGAAAAACTTAAAATTCCGCTAACGAAATTCGCTGCGACTTTTATGATGGCAGTAAATTAGTATAGTTTTATAGAGATAAACATATTAATTGGTAGTTAAAACGTACAATATACACTCCAAAGTTTACCCGTGTGTTTTATAAAGACGGATGGGTCTGGTTTGAGGTGGTGATTGATAGGAAAACACTGCGATGATTGACCGCTGATACAAGCCAGTATTTTGATAAATAAATAAAGAAGTAGGGATGGGTAAGATGTGGAGATTTTTATCGATGTTTTTTGAGTTTAAAGAACAAAATAATCTTTGTTCTTAGTGAAGGTTGAATACATTATGACTTTGAGTCGATAGAATGTAATGATTTTCAGATTGAAATATATGTAGTATCTGATAGTTAAATATACATTTACAGTAAGTATCATAACCAACTAAATTAATATGACCATTTACGGCATGTAAAAATTATACTCACATATATTCGATTCAAAATGTATGCTCAAATGTTTGTCATTCATATAATTTTAGAAGACATAAATATAAACGTTATGAATTAATTCCGCAACGGAATGAAATAACTAGGTGTTATAAAATATCGATAAACATTATGGCTAGATTTTGCATAATCTCATAAGTACGAACTGTATAGAATGTTGGCTGCTTTCAACTCGTATTATTAATGTTGCAATTCGATATGCTGGGTAAAATGGAATTTTTAAATAATATCTGTACTATTTTTAAAAGGAATTCAATAATGAGTGAGAGAGATAACCACAGAAAAGTGTGTGTTAGAAGCATCGGTGGTCTTTTTAACAGTCTATTATAATACAGACAATAAGATATGGATCTAGTTCAAATTAGTAATAGGAGCAACAACGTCTACTTGACGCTTGCATATCGTTATAAATAATGTGACCGTCAATTACCTGCACAGTAGCTAATGCAATGAAAATGTCTGTAAGCCGTACTTACGACGTTTCTGAGCAGTAGTGTTGCGATGGAGTACGATGCACCAAATGTTGTTGTGTCGAGAGTTTGGTCGTGGAGGGTCTCCAGATCAATCTCTCTCTGGCGCAGCATCGTTGGTCGTGTTGTTGGGTTTAACATTGCATCACCTCGCTCACTAAGTTTGTAAGTGAAAAGGATTAATAAACTAGCGCACTTTACCATCAGCGATGGCATCACTGCTTACCATCAGGCGGGATTGCAGACAAGCACAAGTTTTTAATTATAAAAAAAAAAAACCAAAATACTTATTAAGTAACGAAATCATGCTTAACATTTAATTATGCCGTTATATTACGTCTGCGTGAACTCACAAAAATATCGGTAAAAAACTCAAGTTTATAGCATTTATTTATAAGCAAACAGCCAGAACATAATGCACTGATAATGGTAGGAAAGTCATGTTTAAGAATTTTGACTTTGCCACCTGTTGAGCCCACAAGAACACCGATAACGTTTTCCCAAAGAGCTATCGACATCGTCTCATCCCTATATTAAAAAAATCAGTTCAGTGTAAACGATGCCCGCTCACCTGAACAGCATGTTATTATTCGGGCCATACTTACCAGCCAGGCCGTCGTAAAACCGCTTGTATTAACCATTTACTATCCGTAGTTCGGACGTATAGAGTCATATGTTTGTAATGAGATTCTATTTTGAATAAGATTAGTGAGTCAGGGGAAAAATGACGAAGAATGGTTGTTTTTAAGGAATTTTAACGCCTACTCTGTCTAGATGAAGCTTCCTGTGCTGAATTAAAGTCTAGTATATTTTTCAGTTAAAAAAATTAGTGTTGGAAAATGTTTTCCGTCCACTTCAATATCCAATTTTAACACTTCTATTTGCTAAACATCCGGTGTAGCAAGAGTACTAAAACAATGTTTTAGGTCACTTTCTTCATATGAAAGGACTTTTTCTTTTGGTTACTTTATACATATTTACTTTTTTCTTTATATTTCGTCAAGTTATATAATATTTTTTAGCAATGTAATTGCGGTTTTTTTGAACGCTGTCGTTATCATTAAAAGCTGTGACATATTTTTTTTTATTCCGTTATTAAACTTTATTTATTAGTGTTAGTCAAATCCGTCATTTATTCAGCCATCGATTCGATTAGTGGTTTTAAAATTCTGTCGTGCCGTCCTTATTCTTGTTCCGATTTACCGAAGCACAGAACAGCCCCCTAATCTTTAGTTGGGATCGTTTAGACCGCCCATTGGTCCGTTCGGTTCAAACGATCCCAACTAGTCGCAATCATTTGACAAGAATGTGCTCGCCAATTAGGGGGTTGGTATCAATATTGTTTATAAAATAGGAATTTTATTCGCTTCTACAACTCCAGGAGTTACAGGCACTACTAGTATACAAATAGCCATTCTATTTGGAAAAAATATTCGAAGCATTTGCAATACCCGCCTAAAATCAGTAACAATTACAAAATTCGAGACTATGTGTCCGCGTTCTTCTTATATGCTGCGAATAGAAATTTGATCTATGATTTACACCAAATAGCGAATTTATTGCAGAAATTTTATGTGCATATATTTATGATACATAAAACAAAAATTACAAAAGAAATTTATTCAAATAAGGCTGGGAGTCATCACTTTTTGAATGTCAATATTATATAAGACAAACACACACAAAACCCTCGTCCTTCGGCAATTCCTAGTGCTTTCGCTGGGAAGAAAAGTGGCGGAACAAACTCCCCAGCAGCACAGCTGTTCAGTTAAAAAACCAACTGACTTTAATTACATTAATATTAATCTACATAATCATATTAAGCAGCAGGGACAGGTTGCTAATAGTATAAATTACTTTTACTCAATTGCTCTTACAAAATATTTAAATGAAAACCTAATTGCGAATACGAAACATTTCAAACCGGGTCATTAGTACAAGGCATTTCTCTTTAGCCATCACTTTCTCGTCCCTTGTATTATTAGGCCTTAATGTGCGTTCAAAGAAAAGCTTTAGACCTATATGGTATGGTGTGAAATAGTGAGAAGTGCAAGGTTAGGTTAGGTTAGGTTAGCCAGCCAGCGAGACGGCAAATTGGATGCGTCTGCATTCTGTGATAAAAATCTAGTTCTACTTTTATTATAAGGACAATATTATGAATATTTTACACAACAGTGAAGTTCTATCCAAACATCAATGGCTTGAACTTGGACGGACCGTGTAGGAATAAGAGCTCAAAAAATATCGGTATCCGAGTCCAGGCTGGCTACGGATATTCAGTTACCTGCTTCGTGTGTACCATGATCCCCACACATCATGATCAACCTTTTATAGACCCACTGCTGGGCACAGGTCTCCTCTCATACAGAGAAGGATTGAGCGTAATTACCACGCTTGCTCAATGCGGGTTGGCGATTTCAGACTTTTAAAGTACAGGTTTCCTCAAGATGTTTTCCTTCACCTTCAGTCATTGGTGTCCAAAATATACTTAGAAAGTACATATAACTTTAGAAAAGTTACATTGGCACTTGCCTGACCTGGAATCCAACCCACCCACACGTTTTAGATGTATGTGGATAGCCCTTTAGTAAATGTTTCTTAGGTTGGTGGAACATACCGGCGGCGATCTCTTGCGTCCGACTCTAGCCCATGCCGTGGTCTGGAGCGAGAGTGCATGACAGGGAGTGCGTTACCGTATTCTGAGAAACAGTAATGTTTGCAAACGAGGAGGCGGAGCGCTTGAGGGAGTGGTAATCTCTTCGCCCTCATACTCCTAGTCACCGCAAGAGACGCCCTGGATGTCGAGAGTTTGCATCCAACTCCTGGCCAGCGTGGTCGCGGGCATTCAAGCGGTGAGTGGTGGGTAACTCGACGCTCGGTAAGGACCAGGCCGGAGCCGACGGCACGTTGTATTCCATGCTCATCTCAAAAAGATACAACAACAACATATAGTGATTATTGTTTCCAAGAGTTACTGTGGCCCTTGGCGTATAGCCAAATGAAGTAAAACTGGTGGGCATTAGTCGGTAAAAGTCTGACACGCCACGGTAGTGGAACGTAAATTTAATAAAGTTGGAAACGGGAGGAAGATTTAAACATGTACTGGATTTGTTATAGAGGTGTCCTTACTCTAGGACGCTAATGCACGTGGGTAAATATCTTGTAACTTTCGTTAAATATCATCACTATAAGTCAGCCTATATATTCTGTAAAATTTACACCGTGGAAACTTGTTTGAAGTGTGCTGTCAATATTGTCAATTCTTAGCCTCAAGTAGAATGACAGCTAATTTCACACTTGACAGTATTAAAAGAAAAGATCGGCTTATATTTATATTGGCCACCAACTATTCCCTTAGTTGACCCAATTCTATAGGAAGACAGCCGAAAATAGGTCACCCTATCCATATTCATACAATGATTTACCTTCTAACCTTCACTGTGCTGACGAAAGATTCTCACAAAAAAACAAAAACACACATATTACTAAATGCAGACAGAAGATCCTGTTCGAAGTAAACAAAAGAATAAAGAGACAATATCCCTATGAATAAAATAAAAATAGTAAGAGATGATATCGAAGAAACTGGCTGACTATGGAATATGTCGAGTTATTATTCGTCTAATAACTGGATCGTATTAACTTTGGCGCACAGAGTTAGCGATGGATAGAGGTGGCACGAGAATGAAAGGAAAATCTACGAAGAAAGTGTTTCTAGTGAAGAGTCAAAGTTGTTATGAGACGTTTCAGAGATTTATACTCTGGTCATGTCAATAAAAACTAGATCGACACAACGATAACGTTTTACCACACTACGTTTTTGCTATAGAATGTGTTTCTGTGTGCCGTCCAATAGTAGAGGCCTAAGAGGTCCATCAAGGACCACTATAGGCTGCTGATGACAATGATGTGCTTGTTAGTTACAGTCAACAGGCTCTTTGTTATGCATCTGTGTCGCACCATTGCACGTGCTAAGTCCCCAATACCACATATTCTAAAAGTACTTAATTAGTCACCAAGCAGGGGTCAAAAATGCAGACATTTTCTAATGCAATTTACAATCTGGTTGCTGACGGATAGGCGACGATTTTCTTAGCTTGGTAGGTATTTCTGAAAGTGTCATTACCAGTTTACTTTAGCTTGATAATTTCTCTTCTCTTTTTTGAGCATGTGTTTATACAAACTGTATTTTAATTTTTTGTATATGTCTCCTCATTGTGTGTGTCACGTTAAGTTATGCTACTAATTTTGGCAATAAAATCTTATCCGTCCTTTTCTACATCATTCTTAAGTCTACCAATCAATGTCTTAAAGGCATTTATAGATTATTCATTTGTATCTCGCAATATCGATTCTTTTATGTTATTGTTTTGCCGTCGTTCCGTCTACTACACAGATATCAGACGTAATTGGCAGTTACCGTATGACAAACTTATATTTGCTGTCACATCCACCCTTATCTTTAATACTTTGTGAACCATCCTTATTTTATGGGCTGCAAAGTATATTGGCAGATGTTTCAGTGACTTTTCTTCTAATAAGTTTAATGTATTGACTTATGCCAGTTTGTAGCTATTAGATTTTGTTCGCTTTCGTGGTAGTCGATGTGTTTTATGTCTTGTTGAGATAAGAAGCGCGTTCTTTGCAGTTTCAGCTTATAAGTTAATAAAGAGGGACTTAATTTTCATCTTTTACTTGCGGGTTTTTTTAACCAGTATAATCCATACTAATATTATAAATACGAAAGTAACTCTGTCTGTTTGTCTGTCGGTCTGTCTGTCTGTCTGTCTGTCTGTCTGTCTGTCTGTCTGTCTGTCTGTCTGGCTGTCTGTCTGTCTGTCTGTCTGTCTGTCTGTCTGTTACGCTTTCCCGCTTAAACCTCTCAACCGATTTTGATGAAATTTGGCACAGACAATCTTTAGACTCTGAGAAAGAACAGAGGCTACTTTTTATCCCGGAAAAATTTGATGTTCCCGAGGGAAATCTAAAAAGCGCGATATAACCGAACTCCACGCGGGCGAAGCGCGGGCGGAAAGCTAGTAATATATAAACTGCAGTATAGAAATAATATTATTTTACACTTTTTACACTTCTTGACTTATAAGTCAGTTTAAACGACTGGTAATGTACCCAAGAGATTGGCTGTATGGCAAGCTTAGCCTCTGGCCCAGGAAAACAACCAGCCCTTGGGTTACGGAAAGTGTTAACCATACGTTTGGAGATTTCTTTGAATAAACCATGAGTACTCGGAGCGTTATGTTTTATTTTTTCTTTTGGTACATTATTTTTCATTGATTTAAGTACATATCTGTATTATTTCAAATTCTAATTTCAAATCTTTCTTCTCCACTGGGGTCAAATTTGGGGCCTATAGCGCAAAAAGCAGACTGATTTGTTGACTCGATATTTACGTGGAACACTCCGAAAGCTTTGCGATAATAAAAAACTGTTCTACAGGTATATACAACGTATAACATAAAGGGTATATACATAACAAAGGCATGGCATCTTTACATGATATCAAACGATATTGGAAGGGTTTTTTAATCCTATCTCTTTATGTTAGGAAGTTATGAGGAAAAACACTGCCTGTGATAGGCTACTATCATACTAGTTGCACAGAGATATTGAAGACATTTATCGGATTTTGGCAAGTAATGTGACGGGTAACGAGTAGTTATTAACGTATGTAGTGTGCTGCCACGTTTGTTATGATTTGATTTTAAGAAACACACGAAACCGAAATTTTGGTACCAATATTTTGAGTATTTTATTTTGAGTTGAAACCCTTCCGATATCGTTTGACATCATCTAAAGATGCCATGCCCTTGGTATGTCTATGTATATACCCTTTTTGTTACACGTTGTATATTTTATTAAATCTTTTCAAAGTACTCTCCACCAGCCTCTATACAAAGTCTCATGCGTCTGAACCAGTATTCGAAACAATTTTTTCCAGTGCGCCGCAGACACCTCGTTTACAGTCTGCTCGAACGCTGACAGCGCATCATCGTGCGACGAAAATTGTATCCCTTTGAGCTGATCTTTTATTTTTGGGAATAAGAAGAAATTACACTGTGCTAGGTTAGGGCTGTAAGGAGGGTGACCCAGGAGTTTGACCGGCGGACTGTTTAGGAAGCCTCTCGTTTTGATTGCGGTGTGGGCGGGCGCATTGTCCTGGTGAAGCAGTAAACCGCGGAGCCCTGTGTCATAGAATAAAGAGAGGGAAGTACGTTATCTTCATACAAACGGACCGCGCGCGGCTTGTATGTTTGCGCCATAGTATCTATGCGTCGCCGCACGCACACCTAAACACAATATTAGAGTGCCTATGACTGCGCTAGTCGCGGCTAGCACGGAACGAGGTTCGCGCGTCACGGCTTTTCGGCACATTAGCTTTTAAAAAATGATCACATAAACTGCAAAGTTGGTATGTCTATTTATGAACAAATAAAAGACTTATATTTTTCAAATTATATTTCTAAAAGTTATTTACAAGGATACGGATATATTACACATTAAAGTTTAATAACAACGCGTTTCGTAATAGTCGAAACCGAAGAAAGTAGGTATTTTTCTGTAGCTAATTTGTAATTTTGTATTAAATGTGTGATTCAATAGATGTTATGTTTGTATTATTTATATTTGTATTAATTAAAAATAAAAATAAATATGGTTCTTTATGTGTACAAAACTAAAAATAAAAATTACAAAAAAAAAAACTGACTAGTATATGTAAACTAAATACTAAGCAAATAATTTAAACATAAGCTCTTAGTCTATAAATATTTGTTAGCGGTTTGGGCGACAACCGTAACCGACGAAGCGCGGACAGTCGTCAACCCTAAGACAGTAGGCAATTAAATCGCGGATTGGGTCGCAGATAACCTACTTCCCCTCTTTATTCTATGCCTGTGTTAGGTCGCTTGTTGCTCACAACAGAGAAAACTTCTGTCAAGCATTTGGTAGTATAGCATTGAGCCTTAATGCTTCTTTGGTTTTGTAAAGGAATTGACACCAAGTAGCCAGTCAAACTGAAAGTGCTCGTGATCAAAATCTTACCCCCGCTTCTAGATCGCTTCACTTTGGTAGGCATTGATTCGTTTTGAAACACCCAAACCGTCGACTGGCTCTTCGTTTCGTATCTTCGGATCGTATTGATAAATCCAAGATTCGTCATCTGTAACGATATCGTAAACACGCCGAGACAAGCCTGCTTCGAATTTGTCTACCATATCATGGCACCATTCCACCCGTGCCTGCTTTTGAACATCGGTGAGATTGTGCGGCACCCAGCTCGAAACTATCCTCCGCAACCGAAGACGCACGTGTAGAATCTCGTGAAGGCTTCCTGATCTAATCTGCAGTTTATGCTGAATTTCTTGGTATGTAGTTCAGCTATTGTCTTGGATTAAACTTTTCACCGCTACCAGGTTTTCTCTGTAACAGCCGTCAAAGGGCGACCACTTCTTTCTTCATCCCCCAAAGGCACTCTCAATTATACCACCGATACACGATTGCCTTAAAAGGGCCTTCATCCATGAATGCCATTTGAAGTCTATCGTACTATTCGTCTGGTTTCAGGCGATATTTAAAATCCTAAAAAATCATAGCGCGATAATTGCCTCGACACAAATTCATTTTTCAAAGAGACAAGATAATTTTAATTAGCTCGCAAGAGGTGTGGAGGGAAGTTTTGAATTTGGAACGTACCTATTATTAGTTACAAATAGTCATGTTTTTTTAATCTTTACTATTAAGTAAAGCTGAAAAGTTTGAACGCGCTAATCTCAGGAACTATTGGTCCGATTTGAAAAATTCATCACGCTGCGACCAATAGGAGCGGAGTATATAAAAAAAATATCGAAACTTACGCGGGTGATACCGCGGCGCGCAGCTAGTAAATTATAACTGGCCAGTTTCTCATACATAAAAACTTTTTGTCGCAATACTTTCTACGTGACATGGTATGTACATTTTGCACCTGAGTTGTTGAAAGTAATTCATATTAAAAGAGTTAATTCACGAGCAATCTAATAACAACATAGAACCTAATTATTATATCAGTAGTCGTGGTCGCCTAGTGGTCACAACACCAGCCTCTCAAGTATGAGTGCGCGGGTTCGATTCCAGGTCAGGCAAGTACCAATGTAACTTTTCTAAAGTTAAATGTACTTTCTAAGTATATCTTGGACACCAATGACTGAAGGTGAAGGAAAACATCTTGAGGAAACCTGGACTTTAAGTCTGAAATCGCCAACCCGCATTGAGCAAGCGCGGTGATTACGCTCAATCCTTCTCTGTATGAGAGGAGACCTGTGCCCAACAGTGGGACGATAAAAAAAAGGTTGATGATGATGACGATTTTCCATCACCGAAAGAAAAGCGCGTTACAATATAATATAAATCATCCATATTATAACGATCCTAAATGATATTCCCACATGCATATTAATATAAGGACGGTATTCATAATTGAGAACCAAGATAAAACGTTCGCTGGCTCGAACGTACAACTTTCTTGCTTTTCGAACAGTCTAGCTGTATTGTGGATGTTACGACTGCTAGGGGTTTTCCAACTAGTTGCTTTTAAGTGGGACGATAAAAAGGTTGATGATGATGACCTAATTATTAACACTGCATGAAAGTATATATCATTGTATACCAAATAATGGAACAAAGAAAATTGTTACTCCATTCACAACATGAAATGACATCGACTCAGAAATATTTCTAGCACGCGCTAATGAAATAATAGTGCACAACAATTCTTGTAAATTTTAACGTAGATTGAAAACAATTGGCGACTACATTGCTTGTTTGCAGCCATTGTAGACGAACCTTGAATCAGTTTTATAAATAAAAAGGGAAGTTGGTGTTAAGATCAGTCGGTGTTCTGTTGAGACGGGCTATAAAGTTAATGGGAGAATCTAGGACATTAGAGACAATATAGAGACAGGACAGAAAGTTCGCAATGTCTGACGAGTAGTTTTTAGGGCGCGGACCAAAATTTAAGCGGAAAAATAACCTTTCTTTGAACATTTCACAACATACTCATATATTATTTTTTGGCTTGTAATATTTACACTATAAGAGAAAAAAAACTTTTTTACAAAAAAACAACCGACTTCCAAAAACCGCTACAATGTGAAAGATAATTAATTTTGGAAGTCGGTGTCTTTGGTTTTTGTATATTCGTCTTTGACACCGACTTCCGAAATTAATTATGTTTCATATTGTAGTGGTTTTTGGAAGTCGATTGTTTTTTTGTAAAAAAGTTTTTATTTTACACTCTTTAGTTGTGAAAAGTACTATGTATTCAGTTGCATCCGGTCATAATGGAAGCTGATGCAAATATAGTTGGGAAACGACGTAATTTTTGTTTTCTTTAATTTTAAACCGTAATTTTGAAGAATTCCCTCGACTGCCTATGGTCTTCATCATCAGGTTTACTGCGGACCATTATTTTAACCCAATGGGTGCAAAGTTCTCATCAATATAAATGAATTAAGTCCAAACACAAAGTAGCTACTGTAAACCGTTGAGGAGTTCCTGGAACTGGCCTTTGTCTCCATCATCAGAGCTCTTATGATAGTCATAACCTATTTAGGTATAAAGTTCTTATCAATACAAATTAATCAAGCCCAAACACAAGGTAGCAGCTGTGAATTTTTGAGGAGTTCCTTCGACTGTCTCCCGGCTCCATCATCAGATCTACTCCAGACCTTTATTAAATTGTAGTGCTTTAAAATACTTAATGAAAATACTAAGAAATGCACTAGTCGCCCCTACGATGTTTGAAAGTTCCCCTTGATTTCTCTGGTCTTCCAGATCCTGATGTCCTTATCATGGGACCACCTTGGAAATATCTTCTTTCCAACAAAAAAAGAATTATCAAAATCGGTTCATAAACGACGAAGTTATCCGCGAACAGCATAAAAAAAGCATATATATGGTCGAATTGAGTAACCTCCTCCTTTTTGAAGTCTGTTAAAAAACAGCGTTTTTCCTTGTCCTACATTTAAGACGAATTTGTCTCATGCTAAAGGACTTGTTCACAACAGTATAGGTAGACTAACCTGTGCAGAAAAGGAAAAAGGTCTTTCCCTAACAATAGAACATTACAGTCTAGAATATTTTCTCATATACCTAACACAGTTTTGTAGTAGCAACAATTTCTTTATGATTTTTAAGCATTTCATTGAAAATATTTTTTAAATCAAGCTACATATTATAAAACTGTATTCATTTAGCATGAATTGACGATTTATCCCAATACTAGTATAGGTTGACAAACGTTATAGAATTTAAGTTGCTTTGCTTAATTCATATTATTTTTGCATCTTTCATCTTTCTTTTCTTCATTCATTTGGTTATATAAACATTCTAACAATTCACATCTATCACGACAAACCAGTCTATATTTGGAAGAACAATACAACATTAAATAGATTTAGGGTTTGTATATACAAACCCAGACCCTAAATCTGATAAAACCTAAATCAATGATATCATTGAATACAGTTTTTGTTTACTTAATTCTACTGGTTACTAGACTTACATTATAGTCCCTAATATTTAATAAATTGAAACTCGTCTCTAATAGAAAGATATAAAGGGTCAAAATAATTGATCCTAACTAGCAAAAACTTTTACAAAACCTCTTTTATCTGCTTTTATTTATCTCCACTTGTCAACGTCGTTTAGCGAAACAACGCTTGAATGCAAAAAGCAAATCCAATAGTGCGTCGACACCCTTCACTTAGTCGGGATCAGTTTATTTATTTCCTATCGCATGTCGTACTTCCAACTTAAATGATTGTCTTCAAATACTTAAAATTGTTTAGAAAATCGAGTTACATTCCTTTCAGCTTGATTCGGATTTGTCACCTTATTTTCAACTTTAAAACCATTAGACACAATTGAATTTACAGCGATAAACGTAAATCTAAATTTGAATTGACATCTTTGCGATCATGTTGCAAAAATCGACAAAATTGATCTTATTTCTAACAGTTTTAAGTTTAAAATCCTCTAATAATACTACAGATGCATCTATGTCTTTTATTTTCCTACCATTGACATTTTTATTTTCCTTATTGTCTTTATTGTGTTCTTTATGAAATTCAAACTGCAGAATGGTTGTTACGATATTCTATACAGTTAAGTCCGCCTGTCGGTCCGTTTGATCTGCTGCAATTACAGTTTTATGCGATCGTAAACACGGGAAACAAAATGGCTGCAGGTAAGCCCTATTGTTATCGTTTTTACCCTCCACGGGTTTTTTTTAGATCGGCTCTCTAAAATTAGTTATGGGTTGAAATTGTGAAGGTATGTTACTGAAGACATCTGCTAATAGTTTTTATCTGCTAAAAGCTTTAGCTGATAAAGCAATGTGTGAAGTTTTTTGAACGCGTAGTGCGTTTTATAGAGGTGAGCATTATGATTAAGAGGTGGTTTAAATAAGTTTTTCACTTTTTGATTTATTTATCATTCTTAACGGCAGTAAAATTGGATTATTTATAAACACTAGTGCGTAACTGAGTCAGATTAACATAAATTATCGTTCGTCAGTATCTTTATGCCTACAACTAGTAGGTAGATTTGTTTCAAATGCTGTGGTTCAAAAGTCAGTACTCATCATTAATTTAAAACGTGCGTTTTGAGTACCATCTCTGATGAATCATTCTAATGTATTGCCATCTTTGATTGATAGTAAATAAAGATTTCATTTTTAGATAGAATATAAACAAAAGATTTCTAAATACCTTTTACTTATGTACAAATAAGGGTAATTTAATTACCTAGCTTCACAGATCTATGATTAGATTAAAATAGCAATATAACCAAATTAGGTACAATGCTTAATTAGAATCGCGTGAAATGCTAATTTACTATTTATTATCACTCGTTTGATAGATGGTTATTATTTATCCGGACAAGAACGTAAATGTTTTTCTGAAAGACAGAAAAGGACTTGCAATACTGCCTTGCGAAACACCGACTCTAAAATAGTGCACTGTGAAGATGTTTGTCGCAAATTAATTCAAGGATATCACGATGAATGTAAAGTGATTGTAATATTTATTTCATTCAGTACTAAATTTATCTCTCTAAGGCATTATATTGTTAGAAACTTTGTCAGAAGATTATCTAGGACAATCAGCGCGTTAAACATAAACTTCTAAAAGGCTTAACCAAAATATATGCAGATTAAATCTCAAAAGGTTCTCATAATTTTCGTAATAAATACGATTTGTTTGGCATTTACGCGTTTAAATCCTATCTTTCGATCAGCAAATCAATTTGAAAAATGATAATAACTCACGGTATTAAACTCATGAGTTGAGGATAAGCCCAGAATTGATGGTTGCAGACATTTTTCTGCAGCACACAATGTTACTACTTGTTGTCGCAACTCTATAAAACTCGATGATTATTTTGCGTAAACGTGCTTTGACATTTCGCGAGGCACCGGCATTCCGGTCTCTAAAGTTTACGTGGATCGTAGTAAGGGCTTGGAAGGATGAATTCGTGCAGCACTATACTGCATCTACACGCCCTCCGATTCGACCCTTCCCCTTACTGAGAATCCTATGGAATACTTACAAACGGCTTAAAGCAAGCCAGTCTGGTTTTGTATTTCAATGCGCGCGGATCGCAAGCGCGTCGGGTCTAAACGGAAACGACTGCACACAAAATCTTTTTTCGATTTTTTCACACAGTTTGAATTTTAATAAACGCTCTATGGAATCTTGGGTTGACAACTTTGTTTTTTAAAAGAGTGCCTGGCAAAAGTAAACTTTCGCAAAAGTTTGTTTAAAAAGTTTTTATTTCTTTTTCATATTTTATTTTCTGTTTGTATTACAGTGATTACATTGTTATTTTGTGGTTTTAGTTCCAGTGGTTGTTTTCGTTGATTTTTGAGTTTTGCGGTTAAAAATTAAAGTTTTAGTTTGTTTAAAATTTTGCGGTGTTAATGTGAAGTGTTCAGAGTTAAACTTTTGTTCCGAGTGTTTTACTAAAATAGGATGTTTGTAAAGTGACTTTGTATACTTATTTGGCACTATGAAGCTTATTTGGAAAGTTTTGTGCTCCTTGCTTCTTTTGGTGCAAGCTGTTCTGGGGAACTGGTGGTAAGTGAAACATTTTAATATCGCTATAATATGATTTTTCAAAAAAAAAAAAAATGTTTTGCAAAACTAAGATGAAACTTTTTTTTATGAAAAAGTAAGTAAAATAAAATAAATAAAATCATTTTTCATCAGAATCCATAGGGTGTTAACTTATTACCTAGTGTTAGTACCCACCACCCTCTGTATAAATTGTTTTTGACATAACATCGTAACTTTTGTGTTTTTAAATTATTTTTTTTACTAAACTGCGTACGGAAAGGATATTGAAACTTGAACCGGTATTTAAAATATTATCAATAGATGATGCATCTATTTTAAATAGAACTGCAATTTGCTGTCGACGATCTTCAAGACTACCAATCTATACCTTTTGAATTCGATATTCCCTGAAGTTACTAACCTAACTTTCATCAACTACTTTTTCGTCAAAAAAAAAAAAGAACTAAATCTTTTTCTTTTTTTTCTATTCTTATCCAAACTGAAAAAAAAAACACAAGAAGCGATAGTTATTATTTAGAGAAACTTACAGCTTCATTTCATGTCTTCATAATCATAAAATATTACCGGTAAAGTTTACCAACGTCGATTCTGTGGGAACATTGCAATAATATACATACAGACATACCTTCACGGATGAATCTGTAACCGCAGTATGGTACTTATTAGTAGACACAAATACAAAATATAATAATATGTATTATCATTTCGTTTGTGAGTTCCCACAGAGTATGTCCCTGTCCTATCTTGTACAACGAAGTTTCATGCCATACATTTATTAATTATTATAATACTTATTTCGGAAACACACTAGTTTTAAAAAGAATCATAGTAAGTATAAATAAATAAATATAAAGAGACAAGTCACACAGATTGAGCTAGCCCCAAAGTAAGTTCGAGACTTGTGTTATGGGATACTAACTCAACGATACTATATTTAAAATAGATTATAGATAAACATCCAAGACCCAGGCCAATCAGGAAATTATTGTTTTCCATCAATACCTGGCTGGGGATCGAACCCGGGGCCTCCACGTCGCAGGCAGGCGTGTTGACCGCTGCGCCACGGAGGACTACAAAAGTAAAGTATGAAGTGAAGATGAGAAAAATCGAAGAGATTTCTATCTTCAACCGCCTTAAGAGTGGACAGAAATATTCTAAATATTTATGGCATCGTGGTTAAATCAATTTTGAAGAAATGAAAAAGAGGTAGACAGAAAAAGGTTTACCGTATAGAAAGTATCATAAAAGTTAAACGTATGTTAAAAATTACAAAATTAATTATGTATTTGTTTTTTTAAATAATTATAAACTAGTGCTTAACTGCAATCCCGCCTGATGGTAAGCAGTGATGCAATCGTTGATGGTAAAGCGCACTAGTTTATTAAGCCTATTCACTTAAAAAACTTAGGAATAGGAAGGATGACGGCAGTTGAGCGAGGTGATGCAATGTAAAACCCAAGACCAACACGATCAAACGATGCTGCGCTAGAGGGAGATTGATCTGGAGACACTCCACGACCAAACTCCCGACACAACAACATTTGGTGCATCGTACCCGCCACACATCGCAACACAACTGCTCAGACTCGTACAGGCTTCACCAGACATCATGCCGGAACACGACTAATCGCTTGGCGGCAAGACTTTGTCTGGTGGGTAACTTCTGCTGCCAGCCGATGTTAAGGCCTACCACTGCCTCTGAGCAAAACATAGACGATATAGTTATCTGTATCACCTCATACTCTGCTGTAGTTTGTCCTATGTAAACAAATAAAACATTCTGATTCATTGATTGCAAGTGTAAGAAATACTAATTATAAAGATTATGGGCACTGAAAATAAATAGTATCTATCTATCGAATTGAAATTGCTACAACGACGAGTTCGCAGCATTACGTTTTCAGATAAATCCATACTAATATTATAAATGCGAAAGTAACTCTGTCTGTCTGTCTGTCGGTCGGTCTGTCTGTCTGTATGCCTGTCTGTCTGTCTGTTACGCTTTCCCGCTTAAACCTCTCAACCGATTTTGATGAAATTTGGCACAGACAATCTTTAGACTCTGAGAAAGAATTTAAGCTACCTTTTATCCCGGAAAAATTGGATATTGCCGAGGGAAATCTAAAAAGCGCGATATAACCGAACTCCACGCGGGCGAAGCAGCGGGCGGAAAGCTAGTGCTTTAATAAAAATTAAAACGCAAGACAAACAGGGCGAGTTGAAAAGGTAAGAAAATTAGAATAAAAGTCGTCAACGGTAAAATTATAAAAGAAAATATTATTTAGCCGTTACAATGCGAGTTATTTGAAAAGCAGCAGTAACTTACATATGTACATATGTCGCAATAGCAAACGTGTTAGAAGTAAAACCGTTTTGTTTTATTTCCAAATATATACGAAACGTTCTATAAATAGTACATCCCTAACATAAATAATATAACTGTTTACGTTTCTCATTGCACTGAACAATGTTTGACATTTGGTTGAAAAACAAAACAGATTTATGTAACGCACTAAGATTTACTTTGGCATAAATACGTTTTTGATTTAATGCAAATGCATTATAATTTATTGGGATAGTATTTGATTTATTATAATTGCAAGGGATTTTCTTGACTAGCTATAATTTTGTGTCGATCACGGTTGGAACATCTTGGAAACGTATCTATTCGAGGCGAATCCTAGTCTACTATCGCAATAGTACTAGTGTGTACTTTGCATAGTACTGTGGTTCCTCACCTGGGGGTAATTTTCCCCCGCAGGGGTAAAATGGAGATTCTAGGGGGTCAACACGGGATAAGACGGTGGCATAGTGGTCATATGCTGCCGTGCATAGGACGTTTAGGAGAGGCCCTCTTCTTAGAGTCTCTCCTGGGATGTGCCTTACAGGCGTTGCACAGGGAGGGTTCCGGAATTGGTCTTTTAAGAGGAACCGGGACCACCCCTAGGCGCAGATGGTGATCACCGGGTAGTTTTAGTGAGGTAAAAATCCTATACTACCCGACCTCATTCCTCGGGGGTTGGGTGCCTTTTGAAGGTTTCCCCCCCAAAAAAAGGGGGGTTAACACGGGATGGCACGAAATAGTATCAAAATAGCAATAAACAAAATAATAGATTAATTATGAGATGCGCGTTGTGTGAAACCGATCCCAATATTGTCAAACTTGCGAATATAAAGCAAGTTCAACTTCACACTAGTTAACTCCGAGATTTATATAATTATTACTTTACTAGTTACCTAAACGTGCAATTTCTTACATAATAAACATACTTTCGATAGAATTTGTGTGGTTTTAATTATTTTAAATTAGCTAGGGGTAAACTCTATTCCCAGACTTGTTCACAGGGGCAGTGACATTGAAAAGGTAAGGAACCACTGGCATATTAATTATAAACTGTCCTTTCATGTATACAGTGTAAAATGCTATATATTTATCGTGAAATAAATGCTTATGATTTCCTTTATTTAACCATATTTACATATTAATTACTTACGACAGCCTCCGTGGCCTAGCGGTAGCGGGCGCGGCCACTGCGCAAGGAGGCGCGGCTTCGATCCCTGCACAGTGCAAATATTTGTATGCATGAATATAAATATTTGCACTGGTCTGGTCGTGCCTCGGAAAGCACGTTAAGCTGTTGGTCCCGGTTGCCATACGAATATCTAATGGCAGTTGTTACGGGTTGTTGGAGCCCTCAAAAGTCCAACAATGAGTCTAGCTGCAATGCTTCGATGTCGCCTTCGGGTTGTGGAGGTCAGACGGCAGTCGCTTCACGGAAAATGTCGAAGTTTAGCCATATCAGCAGTTAGACTGGTAAAGCGGACCCCATACTCCAAAGCTGAAAAATCTTCGGATGCGACTGGGATTAACGAAGAAGGGGATGTTGAGGTCAGCCAGTCTAACTGGATTCAGCTGAATACCAGCATTTTAAATAGATCTACCACTCCATCCCAGTAACTGGGTAATAATGATTGACTGTCAGAGTTTCGGGCTTCTGGCTACCCGTAACGACTGTTACGAGGGGACTCTAGTGCCGAGGAGTTTGGAAAATAGGTATTTGAAGAAACTATTGCCGTCGCGCTGCTTCCAACCTCTCCCGATAAAGTGCGAAAAGCACAGTTCCAGCTCAGGCTGATTTTACCTACAAAAGTGTTGACCAAAAGACGTTCGTATTCCGCTGTTTTCTTTTTCAAAACACTACAGATCTCAATTATTTTTATATCAAAATTAAGAGGCAGAGTATACCTATGCTTCTATTATTTTCTTCTTTGTCAAAAACTTACCACGTTTGTCTAATAGTCATCTGAACATCACGGTAAAAATGGGTTATTTTTCGCAATTTTGAAGTATCGTATTTCTTTTATTAGTTAAGTTTCGGAAAAATCAAATGATACGACACGTATGACCACAGTGTAAAATTTTAGAAAAAAAAATGCTCTAAAAGCATAATCCACGCAGAAAACAGCGGAATACGTTTGTATAGAGAAAGCACCACTAGAGTTCCCTCTTAAAGATCTACAAATGACAGGCGGGACTAACGGCTTAACTTGTTCTTAGGCACGTAGGGTTCTCGTTATGTAAAAACGGTCACCCATCCACAGACCAACCGCAGCAAGCGTAAGTTGATCGATGGATCAGTGCACTTCTTATTATTTAGACACGGGCCCCTCATCAATTTCTATATATGTATCGTCTTTATTTATTTTAGTATGAACTCAATTATAATCTACTAGCGCCGTCAGCGACTTCGTTCTCGTGGAGTTAATTTTGCTCCGCTCCTACTGATCGCAGCGTGATGTTATATAGCCTAAGCCTTCCTGGATCAATGGGCTATCCGACGAAAAAAAAAATTTTCAAATCTAACCCGTAGTTCCTGAGATTAGCGCGTTCAAACAAACAAACAAACTCTTCAGCTTTATATATTAGTATAGATAATCTATACTACACTATTTGAGTCATCATCATCATCTCAGCGTTAATCCCAGTCGCATCCGAAGCTTTTCAGCTTTGGAGTCTGGGATCCGCTTTAACAGTCTATTTGCTGATTTTGGCTAAACCTCGATATTTTCCGTAAAGCCGCCGTTTGACCTCCACAACCCGAAGGCGAACACCGAACCCGATATCGAAGAATTGCAGTTAGACCAATTGATGAACTTTTGAGGAATCCAACAACTCGTAACGACTGCCATTACATGTTCGTATGGCAACCGGGACCAACGGCTTAACGTGCTTTCTGACACACAACCAGACCAGTACAAATATTCATATTCATGCATACAAATATTTGCACTGCGCGGTAATCAAATCCGCGCCTCCTTGCGCAGCGGCTGCGTTCGCTACCGCTACGCCACGGAGGCTGTCGAGATTTGAGTGTAGTATAGTTATTATTTTTTATACTATATTAGCCAATTATCTACTGTTCAAATACACACTTCTACCGTCCTGTACTATGCAGGCACCAAGCTTGCATAGTACGGGTTGTTGATTTCTGACTATCATATCAATCCAAAGTGGATAAGAACACACCAACTAAAGGCCATTGTCGCTACTTTTAGAGGCTCTACCTTTGTTTACTAGTCACTAGTATATATTTTTATTTCAATTGTCAAATTATCTTTCTTCACCGCCAATCAATATTTTTTCTAAGATAAGTCTCAAAAAACCATAATATCAAATCCATAATATCACCAATCTGTATCTGAAAATTTTCTGAAAAGATATGTAAGTTTATACATATACTAGTACTAGCTTTCCGCCCGCGGCTTCGCCTGCATGGAGTTCGGTTATATCGCGTTTCCAAGAGAACTCTCCAAAGTCCGGAATCAAAACTGTCCTATGTTATTTCTCTAGGTCAACTCTATCTTTGTACCAAATTTCAATCAAATCAGTCCAGTGGTTTAGACGTGAAAGCATAACAGACAGATAGACAGAGTTTCTTTCGCATTTATAATATTAGTAAGGATTAAGAGCAGGCCTGAAACTTGTTTCAATAATTGCCAAATTCGGAATAGGTATCTGAGAAATCTCTGAAAATTTATATAATTTTATACATATTCCAATTTTATAGGCAGAAAAATAAAACAAACACTAAGCCAGCTGCATATTATTAAGGTTTGCGAGTCGTTATGTCGAAGACAAGAAGCGGATAATATTAGACAATCACACTCCGTTTGTACTTTACGATTTCAGACCAGAAAATACTAAATGTTGGTGAAGTGAATATTATTGTGGAAGATAATAATGTTCAAATTTGATCTGAAGTAGCTATACATGATATATTTAATACTGGGAAAGCAAGTGTGGTTTTTGATATTCATTTATTTATTTGGTTCAGGCAACAAAGGCCCATAAAAAATGTGATAATACCCAATAACATACAATAAAAATAAATATAAAATACTATACATATTAAACTTTATAAACTCATACACGATTATTTTACAGCATTGGCGTCGTGTATCGCGCTGTGTCAGTTATCGGGCCACGGAATCGCCGGAAAATAACGCCTTTCGGTCAAAATTTTGGAGACATGAATTTCTCGAGATCCTCAGTTGGCACTCCCACCACAAAGGAATTAAAATTTACGGTGTGACGAGACTCTAACCTCGCAACCCTCAAAGTCCTTCTCGTCTTGATCTGTATATACTCCACAATGTCCTCGGATTTTGTAGAGTAATGCAGCCTAGATGCATACAGCGGCGTCACTGGTACATCGGGACGCAGCAAATGGTTCGCTCCGGTCAGTGCAGTGCCGCACTTGTTTAGGGCTGGCTTCCTTTTTTCTTTTGCACCATGAGAAAGCCATCCGTGTCGACCTGCTCTTTTGACCTGTCTTTATTGGTACAGCCCTTTTGCTTATTCACCTTTTCAATTTGTCGCTTTGTCTGTACTGCAGCTTGTTTCTTAGCGACAATATCGGCGTAGGCTAGAGTAGTCGTCGTACGTAAGTGTGACGCTCATACATAAACATTCAGACACGGAACAACTACCTGTAGGCCATACAAATATTCGTTCCATGAGGGAATCGAACCCAAGACACTCAGCGCAGCAGTTGATCACTCTGCCAATGCGACATCCGTATCGTCAATTCAACGTACAATGACGCTAAAACATGTAAGCTTTTTGAAAAAAAACACCTTTTGTAAAATCTGTTACCAAACACAAATTTTCCATTAAAACTACATGGGTTAAACATATAGCTGAAAGAACTTAAATCTGATGCAGCAAGACTTCAAAATTCTTTGTCTAATAGTTCCATCCAGTACAAAAACCATCTAAAAGCAATCGATATGTTTTTTGCCCAGGTGTGTTATGTATGTGGTCTCACGGTTTTCATTGGTTTTTCTCTTCTCTTGTTTGTCTCATCCATCTAAGAGTAACACAAAATTGGACCTTAAAACGTGTGATTGCACTTAAATCTTAAAAATTTGTGTTATATATCGCACCCCCAGTGAGAAGCCATCACTTTTGCGACGATGCTTTTTTTCAGAAGAAGTATTTATGTATTTTTTAATAATTAATGATACTTCAAGATTGAAACTATGTGGACACTTATTACGCATTTAACTTATTTTTTAAATTTGCAAAAGTAAGGGTTTCGACCGTATCGTATATAATTTTTAGTCATAAAAATATCACAGCATCGAGCTAATAGTCAATGTGTAGTTTCTCATAAAAAAATACTATGAGAAGTGCATAACTCACAATAAGAGCGCCTACAAACTACGTAAATGGCTAATCCCCTTCCAGCGCACACTCCAAATCGTTTTGTCCTCAAAAACAGAGCGTAATTACCAGCTAAATCCGCTGGTGTATCTAAATATGGCCCATTTGCGGGACCTAATAAACTTAAAGCATCGGACGACACACAAACAGACACGCTTTGATGTCAACGATGCGTGTCCTAGTACACGGATTTAGTTAATATACATCGGTATACGCGCGATAACTTGCAGTCTTTTGTTTTTTTTTTGTATTAGCTCGTTATTGCACTTGATGGCTTTGTTAAGATTAATGAAGATATAGAGTGTGGATATATTGATCAAGAAATGATTTTATTTAATTGAGGATAGTGGTTGTTCTAATATCCCATTAATTTTAAAACTTGTATGTATGTTTGTTACTTGTTTACGCAAAAACCACTGCACGGATTTGGCATACAAATGATTTTAAGCAGGATTTTTTATCTCTATATTATCACGACGCGCCAACTAAGGGATCTCTCACCAGGGCGGCGGGCAGCAGTGCTTCCCCTGTGGAATATCAAACTACTGCGATTCCCAACTCGCCTGCCAAGCTTAGGGATTGTGGCAAACCCCCAAAAGCGTGGGGGAGGCCTTTGTCCAGCAATAGACCTCTATAGGCTGAAGAAGAAGGAGAAGAAGATACTATCACGGGACATAAACTTATGCATATGCTGGTGAAACCGAGCGCATCAAGTTAAAAAGAATGAGCCATATTTAGATATTGGCACTTATTTACTTGGTAGGCTGGATGTTGTAGGTATTTTCTTAAAATAGATGGCTGGTGGATGTGTGTGTGTGTGTGTGTGTGTGTTTCTCTTTCTATATGCTCACGTTGACTGGTGATCTTTCACTAGTAAGCGAAGATGTGCACGATTAGAATTGCCGACTATACTCTTGACTCTATAGTGCAATATGGCAAGTGAAGAAGTTTCTTGATTTATTAAAGTTCTGTGAATGACGCAATTGTACTTTTTATTTATAAACTAGCGCTTGATCGGAATCCCGCTGATGGTAAGCAGTGATGCAATCGTTGATGATAAAGCGCGCTAGTTTATTAAGTGCCTATTCACTCTACACTTGAAAGCACTTAAATTGTAGTCAGACGGAAACACCACCGCTAGAAAATTGTTCCAGTCTCTCCATGGACGCGGTGTAAAAGACAAGGAGAAACGCTTCGCCGGTTCGCAACAATATAAGGGGATACTCGTGGATAATAATAAAAATTATTTATTTTGAGAATATACTATTCAGTCAATCTTCTAAATCGGGTCTGCAAGAACAATAATGAAACAAAAATAATAATATTTTCTTTATTTTCAAACCAGTGTTCTTTGGGATAGCATTAACAACATCATATAAAAAGAAGCACCCAAAATTAAAAATCATAGGTAAATAAAATTTGTAGAATAAATAGTATTAACACATTGAATTGAATTTAAATATAAGTTAGAATTAATATAAAAAATTAAAATAAAATTAAACTTAAACTACTCAGTCCACATAACTTTATGACGCTCGATGCGTCGTCATTCAGCGCCACATTATTAGGCTGTTAATCAATATGTAAAGAAAACCCTGTCCGATCCGTGAAGGTATTGTTAGGTATCGATAACTAATTCTACTAATGCCTACAAAACCGGGCTAATCTTTAAAAAAAAATCCCCCTAAAAAAATTAATATTAGGTATTTCGCAAAAAGAGGTAACTTAAAACATATGCCGTAGGCCATACAGGCGCGGGCGAAGAGGGGCAGGGTACGCGGCACGCGGTCGCATTGCTATTCGCTCAGAATTATACCGTCAAAAATAATGTTGTCACTTTTTAAAAATTACCAAATTTTGGGGAAGTTGGAATTAATTCGCGGGAAAAAGAGATTATTTCAAAATTCACTAGTATTTTTACTATGATGATTATGTAAAATTTCATATGTTATTTGGTCATATGTTTACCTAACCTTTATTATCCTTACGGGTCGGACAGGGTTTTCTTAACATATTGTAGATCTAGTTTGAAAATGTAAATACATGTTCTTAGAAAATTCAGATTCCTGTTTAAATTATAATCTAATAACTGAATCAAAGCCCGTTCTCGTTGAGAGAGTAGGCGGTAACAAAGCTGACGACGACGTAGAAAATGAAATTGCTTTAAGACTTGCTTGTAAGAAAACTAGATTACTGCTACTTATCATTCATGTAACAAGATGCGCCTACACAGGTGATCTAGTTGTAAGTATAAATTGTTAACATAAACCTTCAGTTTGATATACAATATGTAAAGAAAACCCTGTCCGATCCGTGAAGGTATTGTTAGGTATCGATAACTGATTCTACTAATGCCCACAACGACAACTTAAAAAAAAAATCCCCGTAAAAAAATAAATATCATTTCGCAAAAAGATGTAACTTAATACATGTGCGCTAAGCAACCCCTTCCGCGGGCGGCGGGGGGCAGGGCACGCGGCACCTGTGACGTGATCGCGTCGCTATTCGCTTACAATAATACCGGTGTTGTTACTTTTTTAAAAATTACCAAATTTCGGGGAAATTGGAATTAATTCCCTGGAAAAAAAAATTATTTCAAAATTCATTAGTATTGTTACTATGATGATTATGTAAAATTTTATATCATATTTGGTCAAGTGATTACCTAACCTTTATTATCCTTATGGGTCGGACAGGGTTTAATTTACATATTGTATGTAGCTATCGTTATTGACGAGATAATCCATACTATAATATTATAAATGCGAAAGTATCTTTGTCTGTCTGTCTGTCCAGCTTTCACGCCAAAACTACTGAACCGATGAAATGAAATTTGGTACACAGATAGTCTAGAGCCTGAGAAAGAACATAGGCTATATAAAATCCCGCTATGACAAGCAAAGCAAAACAGTAACAAAAAAAAGTTGCAAAAATGGGAGCGAACGCGGACGTATAGGTACGTGTACAATATTGCTCCCATTATTTTAACAGGCGCTTATAAACTGAAGTTCACGCGGACGGAGTCGCGGGCAACAGCTACTTTGTTATATGTTTGATAGATAAAAATACAATGGTGATAGATGGTGGAATGCAATCAATAGATGTGGTTGGAATTGCCTTTTATAATGAATTAGGTATGGCTGTTCTTTAAATGAAAGTTTCTGCCAAGAAGACGAATAATAGAGAAGTATTTAAGACAGATACATTATCATCATCATCATCAACAGCCTTTCGTCCGTCCCACTGCTAGACACAAATCTCCTCTCATACTCAGAAGGATTGAGCGTAATCACCACGCTTGCTCAATGCGTGTTGGCGATTTCAGATTTTATAATCAGTCATTTCTGTCCAAGATATACTTAGAAAGTACATATTAAGTTAGAAAAGTTACATTGGTACTTGCCTGACCTAGAATCGAACCCGCAGACTCATACTTGAGAGGCTGGTGTCCGCTAGGCCACCACTAGGCCACCACAACTTCGACGACAGAGACATGTTGTGCCGAATCTAAATAAATTGGGATAGTGGCAGGAGAAACTATGCTCAATGGACCCGGTAGAATTGATAGTGGCGTTGATGAGGCTTCAAGCTAACAACACTACTTCAGGGCCGATGGCATTCCAGGGTCTTGGCTTCTCAGGCTCTCAGGCCACGACTGGGAGGGCTCTTAAGCACATATTTGGATCAGGGACAGTTTCCACGGCGTTGCAAAGAGGAGAAGTTGGTTTTGCTGAAAAAGGAGAGACTCCTCGTATAAAGTATAAATGTGTAAGTTTATATTGATAGAACCGAATGAATCTGTGAGGCGGTCTTCCATAAATGTCTGGGTCCGAAAATATACTATGCTTTTCATTATCGCTTAAAATACTTTTTATCTCATATCTCATTCATGAACCTTAGTTTCACAAGTTTCCTAGGGAAACTGATTTATATTCAGTTTCCCTAGGTAACTTGTGAAACTACAATCGAAAACTAGTGAAGTGAGTTTAGAGAGATAATGGCGCCGAATCTTTTGTTCACAAACAAAAGATTCAGCGCCACTATCTCACACATCTTTTTCTTTCCATTTCGTTAAGAAAAGGATAGAAGATAATATTTTATTTTAATCCTGTCAAATTAAGATACTCCATAGACAGATTAGACGCGATTATAAACATGGCGACTAAAAATACCAGTTTACGTCAGGAACGCACTAATTTGACAGGTCTAAACTGACATTCTGTCTTCTGTCCTTTTCTTGATGGAAAGAAAAGATGCACTGAACTTCATTTAATTTTTTTTTTTAATAATTTAATCTAGTGCTTGACTGTAATCCCGCCTGATGGTAAGCAGTGATGCAATCTTTGATGGTAAAGCGCACTAGTTTATTAAGCCTATTCACTTAAAAAACTTCGGAATAGGAAGGATGACGGCAGTTGAGCGAGGTGATGCAATGTTAAACCCAAGACCAACACGACCAAATGATGCTGCGCTAGAGGGAGATTGATCTGGAGACTCTCCGCGACCAAACTCCCGACACAACAACATTTGGCGCATCGTACCCGCCACACATCGCACCACAACTGCTTAGACCCGTCCTCCGTACGGCTTCACCAGACATCATGCCGGAACACGACAATTAAGTTGGTGAACAAGGGAATCAGCACCCTAATTGCGTAACCCACTTTTACTATCAGTAGGAACCATTTTGAAGCATATTGCTAATCCATTGCTTCATATATCCGAAAAATTTGTATGTTCAACAACGTAATTAACGTAATGAATGTTGTTGAACTGTCAAAATTAAACCCATTGCTACTGATAGTGTGTTACGTAATTACCCCGAAGGCTGACTTCACCTAAAGAACCGTAACAGATTCGAAATACTGCATTGAAATAGAAACCTATAAATGTACAAACCAGCAATAAACAGCTAATAAAGTACTAATGAAACAATGATAAGATTACAATCTAAAGCATACTGCTTATTACATTAACAGTAAAACAATTACGATAGTTAAACAGCTGTATGGATGCACGTATATGATAATGCAATTGTGTTTTAAGATGCAGTAGTGAGTGCTAAATTATTTAGAGATTATACGATAAGTTTGGTTAATGCGTATTACGAGTCGTGTATTAGTAATATAGATAAAGAAAAGGAAAAGTAAAGAGCGGTATTTGCGCGGTGGGACAATACAGATTTATGTATTTACTAGCTTTCCGCCCGCGGCTTCGCCCGCGTGGTATTCGGTTATATCGCGCTTTTTAGATTTCCCTCGGGAATATCAAATTTTTTC
This sequence comes from Sesamia nonagrioides, assembly GCA_017933935.1. Taxonomy (NCBI): domain Eukaryota; kingdom Metazoa; phylum Arthropoda; class Insecta; order Lepidoptera; family Noctuidae; genus Sesamia; species Sesamia nonagrioides. The sequence continues at coordinate 567,367 of JADWQK010000106.1, forward strand.
GGGATAAAAGGTTGCCTATGTTCTTTCTCAGGGTCTAAAGATTGTCTGTGCCAAATTACATCAAAATCAGTTGAGAGGTTTAAGCGGGAAAGCGTAACAGACAGACAGACAGACAGACAGACAGACAGACAGACCGAGTTACTTTCGCATTTATAATATTAGTATGGATATGGATGTGTTTCATAGTCAGAAGCGTGTCGTGGTGACCTAGTGGTTAAAACACCAGCTTCTCAAGTATGAGTGCCCAGGTTCGATTCCAGGTCAGGCAAGTACCAATGTAACTTTTCTAAAGTTATATGTACTTTCTAAGTATATCTTGGACACCAATGACTGAAGGCGAAGGAAAACATCTTGAGGAAACCTGGACTTTAAGTCAGAAATCGCCAACCCGCATTGAGCAAGCGTGATGATTACGCTCAATCCTTCTATGTATGAGAGGAGACCTGCGCCCAGCAGTGGGACGATTAAAAGGTTGATGATGATGATTGTCAGAAGTGGTATAGGCCGCGACTTTCGGGTTGTAAGGTCGCAGTTTCAACCCCATCAGGCGCTTTGCTTTGTATAAATTATTTCATCACCACTGCTCTTAAAACGGTGAAGGAAAACATCAGGAGCAAACCAGTATGTCCTAGAGGCAAAAAGTCTTTGAAGACTTGTGACAATTACCAAACCGCACTGGGCCCGAGTGTTAGATTACGGTCCACTCCGTCTCACCGAGAGGAGGCTTGTCCCCCAAGAGTGGGAACATTACTTATAGGCTGATTATGTATAATCCATACTAATATTATAAATGCGAAAGTAACTCTGTCTGTCTGTCTGTCTGTTACGCTTTCCCGCTTAAACCTCTTAACCGATTTTGATGAAATTTGGCATAGAAAATCTTTAGACCCTGAGAAAGAACATAGGCTACCTTTTATCCCGGAAAAATTTGATGTTCCCGAGGGAAATCTAAAAAGCGCGATATAACCGAACTCCACGCGGGCGAAGCCGCGGGCGGAAAGCTAGTCATATATATATTGATTAATAGTCAAATGAATAGTGGTGAAAAGAAAGCAAGGCGGCCTTCGAAGTCTTACAATCAAGAATTAAAAAAAAAAAATGTCTGAACACGGCAATATGCACTGACGTCTTAATATTGATTGATGATTTTTGCTAAATAAGTACGGCACAAAACGGAAGATGTAACTAAATTGCTAATAAGGACGTTTAAGAAAACAAAGAACATACCAAAGACAATACTTTATAGACCAATTTAGATTCTCTTAACTTAGTTTATATAGAACAAGCTATCACTCTAATTATCTACTTAGACCAAAGAGAAACAATCTCTTTGGACCTTATATGTAAATTATAATACTGGCCACCAATCAAAGCGTTTTAGTTCAAATAAGAACACAGGTCCATAAAGTTGTTCATGTAACTTTTTAAGAACGCCTTCGCATTTCCAAAATTGTATTCTAATTTTAAATTAGCGTCGTTTAGTTCGTCTTCATCAACGAATTTGGTTATTAGGACAATAATGTTAAATTGAACATATCCTTTAATGTCGAATGTTTTCGATTGGTGTGATTTTGCTTGTTTTTATAGACATTTCTTTAAATTATTGTATTGTTTAGGTCTAAATTGGTGGAATGTTGTGTAGTAAATATGTTGCTAGTAATTTCGCTAACGCACTTCTTTTTTTATAATTATAAATTAGTGCTTGACTGCAATCCCGCCTGATGGTAAGCACTGATGCAATCGTTGACGGTAAAGCGCGCTAGTTTTGCAGACATCATTCGAATAAGTGTGTTTCTTTCATGATTTCCACGGCCAACATGAGAATGAATATTTTATTTTCACATCTTTGTAAGGTAAGTCCTAACAATATGACAGTAAATAAAACTTAGTACAGTCCGCATACAAAAATTCCTATACAAAAATTACTATAACTTCTCAAAATTATCAAAACTCATAGTCGGAGCATCATTAATATATTTTAATTGATTTGTAAAAATGATTTTGTTTTACGATGTTAGGATTTACATATTTCATAGTTCCAAAATTCTCAATATAAATGTTGCCAGTGTTTTCTTTTATTGTCTCCTTATCGTACGTATATACAACGTGTAACAAAAAGGGTATATACATACCAAGGGCATGGCATCTTTAGATGATATCAAACGATATCGGAAGGGTTTCAACTCAAAATAAAATACTCAAAAAATTAGTACCAAATATTCGGTTTCGTGTGTTTCTCAAAATCAAATCATAACAAACGTGGCAGCACACTACATACTTAATAATTACTCGTTACCCGTCACGTTACTTGCCAAAATCCGATAAATGTCTTCAATATCTCTGTGCGACTAGTATGATAGTAGCCTAGCACAGGCGGTGTTTTTCCTCATAACTTCCTAACATAAAGAGATAGGATTAAAAAATCCTTCCAATATCGTTTGATATCATGTAAACATGCCATGCCTTTGTTATGTATATACGCTTTATGTTACACGTTGTATATTTCTTTAAATAAGTTATTACATTTTTTTAATAACTTCCGACACCAACACAAAAAAAACACGCGATACTTGGGCAAATAAAATTAATTAATTTATAATAATTCCACTATTATTCCTGTCAACATCAACCCTATTACGCCGAGCCATTTCAATAAAAACAATTGCCCACCTTTCCCGTTTTCGTACCCATACTTAACATAGTCAGGACGGCAATACACGGTACTTACATCCTGCACGGCTCTAATAATAGTATAAATGGGAATATGTATTTAACTATAAACAGGAGGACAGACGCACACACATGCTGTTACGGGGCGTTAAGTTCAAACGGACCGCAACTAACATTTTACTAAGAATCCGTTTCTTTTTTTTATTGTTAATAGTTGACATTTTGTTTGTGTGCTGTGGGTATAACTTTTAGGTTTAGGCGATTTGGGTCATTGGGTACATATTTTATTACGCGGGTTTGTGGCTCCATCCGCCTGTATACAATATTTTTGAAGAATGGATCTTGATCTGCCTTAACTTTTCCCAAACCTGTTGGTGGCTGCTTATCTGACCTTTACAATTCATTTGCAGGTTAATATGATACCCCTTGTTAATCAAATCAAATCAAAAGTCACTTATTCAAATTAAGCTGAGAATCAGCACTTTTTTAACGTTAACACTGATTGTCAGACTTTTCCGCTTACGACTACCCGTGACGATTGTCACGATTGATTCGAATGATAATCGGGAATAAAGACTGAAATTATGACTTTATAAATGCACGGAAGGGTCTCTGAAGAAAAGATAAATAGTTAGGGTCAATTCACACGTACCACAAACACACCAGACGTCGCAGTGTCAAAATGTGGTCAAGCTGTGGTTACATGTGAATAGTGTCGCAGCGGCTTTTTTCAGTTGCGTTGTGATACCGACAAACTGTCGATGTGGTTGCGTTGTTGTTGCCGCCAGCGCGCGCCAGCTAGGCGCATTGAATTAAGTGTACAATGTGCTGGACCAGGCTCCATACATTTCTGAAACATCTCCTTTATGAACCAATTCTGAAACTTAAAATAGGTACAGGGTCTTGAGATGTAAATAACCATCGGGCATTTACTAATTAACTAAGCAAAATTAATATAGTTAAGTTACAATGCAAAAGGTCTCATCTCCTAACTTTATGGACGGACCAGTTTAAGTTGCGATCAATTCAGTACCTTATTTGACAAGATATGGCCGTCTCTGCTCGTTCTCTGTTTGTATAGGCATGAAATTTGATTTTAGTTATTTAAATTGAGCTCCTTATTATATTGGTTTGCAAATGTTAAGGGAAACTTGTGACTTAGTTGTTATAAAGCTTGGAATTAACTGGTTATTATCCACTTCTGTTTGTTGGGGCAAACAGAATGTGGGGGCGGTCTGATTTTAGATTTTCGTGATATATGAGCAATCTGATTTATTATTTATTGATGTCGTGCTAATAAGCCTACTCCCTATTGCATGGTGCCATGTTCTAATTGTCGATATAAGAATGTTCTTTTTCGACACAGTTAAGGGTCAAAAGTGCATTACCACTTTTGAACTTTATTTTACTAACAAAATTTCGTGTCAAAAGTGGCACTCCACTTTTGACCCTTACTGTACATAGTTGCCCAATCTGTAGCGGAAATATGACGTGATGTTAGGTTAGGTTATGGCGTCAATAGATGGAACTTTTATCGACATTTTGCATGATCCATAATCCTGATAATCCATGTCGTTCAAAGAAGATTTGATATTTTGCATTCAGAGCTGGATTCAACTCCTAAAGGTTGAATTTATTTTCAAGGTCTGCTTTCTATGAGTTTTTCTTATGAGTTTTATTCCTGTCGGATTGTTGATTCCTGACGGTCACTAGACCGTGAAACTGCAAAGACTATCGATTCATCAAAATAATAATATTATACTTTTATTTGATCAGAATAAGGATTATAGCACCACCACGTACTGGCAAGCGCAGCGTCGGACACCCACCGACTAGATGGTCGGATGACCTGACCAAAATCGCAGGGAATTGCTGGATGCAGGCCGCGATCAACCTATTTATTTGGAAATCCTTTGGGAGGCCTATGTCTAGCAGTGGACTTCCTGTGACTGACATCATAATGATGATGAATAAGGATGGTAGTAGATACTAGTTAATATTATAGTTTTACAAAATAAAAACTACTTGCTTATTACCAGTGACTTCATCAGAGATCGAGGACGTAAAATTACCTATGTCGTAGCACTGGTCATGGTCTCCTTATGTGCAATATTTAATCCAAATACGTAATAAGAACAACCGTTTTAGCATGTAATCGTAATAAACAAACAAAAGCAATTACTTTTCAGAGAATAAGTGAGGAAAAATTTGGATGCGAATGGTTTTGAGGATGAAATTTTTTAGTAAACTTTTGTATATACCTAGAAAAAGTCTTCATCAAAAGCGCATAGTTGGGGTTGGCTTCCAGTTTAACCAGATTTAGCTGAATACCAATAATTTACATAGAACAACTGCCTCATCATCATCAACCTTTTTATCGTCCCACTGCTGGGCACAGGACTCCTCTCAGCGAGCGTAGTCACCACGCTTGCTCAATGCGGGTTGGTGATTTCAGACCTAAAGTCCAGGTTTCCTCAAAATGTTTTACTTCACCTTGTAATCAGTCATTGGTATCCAAGATATACTTAGAAAGTACATATAGCTTCAGAAAACTTACATTGGTACTTGCCTGACCTTGAATCGAACCCGCGCACTCATACTTGAGAGGTTGGTGTTTTAACCACTAGGCCACCACGACTTACCGGCCCCCACGACACCACGAACAACTGCCTATCTGACCTCCACAACCCAGTTACTGGGTAATAACATACCTCTTAGTGGTCAGACTTTTGGCCTTAAGGCGACCCGTAACGACTGTCAAAGATCTACAAACGACTGCCAAAGCTCAAGGACACCCATCCACAGACCAGCCGCGGCAAGCGTAGCTTAACCTGATCGAGCGACTATAGAAAATGGACTTATCCTAAGAAAATACCTACAGTAACAAAATATTTACAGTTTCTATCAACATATGTCAATTTTATTGGCACAGATAAAAGATATTTGAATTCAGTATAATCAGGCTTGGAAAATATGCTAAAAGATCGCAGTCAAACGAAATTAAATAATCATAATACGTATGCATTTTAAAATTCAAAATGCTACAACGCATTTCCTACAACCCCCCAAGCAAATAAAGTTACATCATTTACATTATGACGTATCCAACCGCAGAGCCCCAAACCACACACACTTTTACAGTGGTGTTATTGCGACTGACGGGAGCTACTAACGGGTATTATGACTAATTATTTACTTAATGTCATGTGGGGTTGAATGGTACAGGGACTAATTTGAAGGGAATTGTAGAAGGTTCTGGATTTAAATTGTCAGGCTATATAATTCGACGCTGGAAAGCGATTTTGTCGTATCTCGAAAAAGGCAATTTTTTATTGCATAATTGAATTCAGGAAAATTTTAGAAAAAGTCAACGTCATCATCATCATCCCAGCGTTAATCCCAGTCGCATCCGAAGCCTTTTCAGCTTTGGAGTCTGGGGTCCGCTTTACCAGTCCAACTGCTGATAAAGCTAAACTTCGACATTTTCCGTGAAGCGACTGCCGTCTGACCTCCACAACCCGAAGGCGACATCGAAGCATTGCAGTTAAACCAATTGTTGGACTTTTGAGGGCTCCAACAACCCGTAACGACTGCCACAGGATGTTCGTATGGCAACCGGGACCAACGGCTTAACGTGCTTTCCGAGGCACGACCAGACAAGTGCAAATACTCATATTCATGCATACAAATACTTGCACTGTGCGGGGATCGAACCCACGCCACGTTGCGCAGCGGCCGCGTCCGCTACCGCTACGCCACGGATTCTGTCATCAGAAAAAGTCAACGTCGTATCATAAAAAAAGGAACATCGTGGGAATGCGTTAATCAGACCGTCCGACGCAGTATATTTTTTTAAATTCAATTATGCAATAAAACAAAATTGCTTTTATTCGAGATACGAAAAAATCGCTTTCCAGCGTCGATTTTGGATGTTAGCAGTTTCAAGAAACTATAATTTAATTTTTCCTGGACCAATGGGCGGTCCAAATGATCCCAACTGATTCCAACTCTAGTTGCAATCATTTGACAAAAATGTGTTCGCCGATTAGGCGGCTGACTCTAGGCAGTAGCGATGGCCTAGTGGTGACTGCCGCGACTTACAAGTTGTAGATCGTAGGTTTACTTTGTGTAAATTATTTTATCATCACTGCTCTCAAAACGGTGAAGGAAAAAATCGTGATGAAACTGGCATGTCCTAGACCCAAAAACTTCGAAGACATATATGTGACATATACCAACCCGCACTGGGCCAGCGTGGTAGATTACGGTCCACTTCCTCTCACCAAAAGGAAGCCTTTGTCCCAACAGTGGGAACATCATAGCCTGATTATGTTTAAGACCTGGCTGTCGTCAGTCCAAACCTCCTAACAAAAATAAAATAATTTCTCATTTAAAGTTGTTGGGTCGTTTTCCAGTTGTATAACTTCCTTTTCTTTTTATTGTTGAACGTACATTATAATAAGTAAGACTAAGTATCAAAATAGGTGCTTACTTTGATATAGTAACTGTGGTAAAGTCGACACTAACACGTTTTGATATTTTAGTAGCGCATCTAATCAGGGTTTACGAGTACCTGTAATAATAACTATGTGGCAAAGTATTTTGAGCATCTTGAGGTATTTATTATACGGTTTAGCTCAAATATTTTAAGGATTTTTAAACTTAAAATTGTACGTTAACGTAAATACATATTAAGATCTTACAATCAAGCCTCAGGTGTACGAATTCCCTTTTCAAATGCAATTTTTTTTTTATTCCATAGAGTGTAAAGTTGTATTTATTTTGCGGTAAAGTTGTAATTTTTTGAGGTAATCATCGTAACAAGTCCCACTTAAAGTGAAAAATGTTAAGCAGAGTGACGTCACACTATATTAATGGCGTTTATATGATAATCAAGTCAAGTGAATGGGGAGGACCTGATTGTCTACGTCGACGAATATAAACAATAGAAATGCGACCATCTTTTGATTTTGCATGTTAGGGCGAATCATATGATTTAAATCCAGCAACACATGTTGTATTGGTGAAAATATACGTTTTCAACGATACATTTTCATTTATCAACATCATTTTAGACAAGTGATTTGAAATTCGAATACCAAATGTCACAAAACGTTGTGTTCATAATTTGGTTTGTAATTTGACATAAAACATGTGTCGAGTCGACTCAACAATGGCGGCCAACATTGTTGCGTACGATAACATGTAAAACTGTCAACATTACAAAAAGTTGCAGTGTAAATGTTGGACCAATGTTTGATCAAACAACCCTTTACATAGTAAGTAATGATGCAAATTGTTGTAACTACATATTAAATTTTAATACTTTGTAAATTAGAACAGGTTATGAAAATAATAAAAATGGTAATTTATGAAACATGAAAAGTAACCGCAGGGTAATTGCGTAACATGCTATCATTAGAGATGGGTTTTATTTTGACAGTTCAACCACATTCATTGCGTTATTTACGTTTTTGACAAGACACGTTTTTCGAACATATGCAGCAATGGTCTAGCAATGTGCTTTATAATGATTCCAATTGATAGTAGTAGTTAAGTACCTACCCACGCAATTAGGGTGCTGGTTGCCTCTTTCTTTTATTGGTCACGGACATTACTGTAAACCTGGGTTCAACTTTTAGGTCGGCCAAATTGGTTTTGAGTTTTTCCAGCAGGAATTTTTTAGTGCCAATCTGGAATTATGCCCGTTTGGCAATAGGCTTCCCCTATTACATTGTAGTTAAAAATAGCTAGCGAACTGTGGGTGTATTTTATGTCCTTTCCTGCCTAACCCTTTTAGGATTATAGGCTTAATGTTATGCTATGTGTAATATCATAAATGACAGTTTTAAGTAGTAAATTAATGATATCAAGCAGCGATTATGGCCTCTTGCAGCAGTTTCTTTAATCAACGTAATAACCTATAAAGGTATGTACTAATAAAACTACAAGCTTGTTTTTACCCCCTGCAGAGTAAATGCCTCGTTATTTAATAACTGAGAATATCGAATATAGATTATTATTTTTTCCAATAAAAGCCACGCTCCAGACTAGGAATTACTCCTGTATCGTAGGTGCATTTACAAGCATTTAATCTCACCTACACAAACAACCAGACCCGGAACAACTACCTGTAGGCCTTACAAATATTTGTTCCTTGCGGGGATCGAACCCGCGATACACAGCGTAGCGTCGATCACTCAACCACTGCACCAACCGTGTTGTCAAAATTTGTAACACTCAGTGTTTTGGCGTATTCAGACTATTGATTGCAGAAAGGAGATTAGACAGAATAGATAAGTGAAAAAAAAAAAGAGTTTTGTATTCCTATAATGACTTTCAACAGGATTGACACCAGGGCCCCTAGTCTGCTATTACAATAGTGTCAGAATGGTCGATCAGTGATCTCATAATGATCGATTTTGACAACTTTCGTAATCCGCTAACAAGTTGGCGTCATTATGACTTTCCAGTGGTCAATTACTAACACACCATTCCATATTAATAAATGTTCAAATTGAGTAGTACTTAGTTTTTTGAAGAGCGTATCTACTACCATTATTCTATGACCATTCCATTACGAGACGACTGCCCGATAATTGATCGAACATTATGAGTTTAGCAGATTACGAACTTTTAACACAATTCCAATGGAATGACAATGGAATTGTGTTGCAATGACAAATTTATAAAAAATAGCACACCTAGGCTGCTACTTTTTTATAAATTTTCATTACAACCCAGGTTGTACCAACCCCAGGAACCAACAGTCGGCCATAGAACTTCATATGTGGTGGGGGTCTACTTCAAAGTAGTATATTTATCGAATCGTTTTGTACTATAGAGTTACTAATTAGTGAATCAAAGTTAAGGAATTGTTATAATTAATTGAGTTTTATGTTTTTTAAAGTATTCATATGTGCTGTCTCTAAAATTGTAGCGAAATTACTTGTAATATGTATATTCGGTACGGCAGCGTGGCTGTCCGATCCGATCATTCGAATGTGTCACTTGGAAGAAGACCCCCCAGTGTTGAATTATCATAATATAATATCAACGCTTCTTCAAGTACACGCAATCACTCCTAGTAATACTCACGAAAGCTTAAATAATAATTTTTTAATGGAGTAATATTTAATCCTAAATCGCATTACCCAAGGGATTGCAGAAGCGCATGTGTGCCCCACCGCCTGTCCAGATTGCGTCCTATTCAATTTGGGAGTGTAATATATCAACAAAACTCGGTACATACAATCATTTGTAAGGCGTCACTAAGCATTTTGTACGATGTATTCATGAATTGCCGAACCCCAGATAGGGTTGTGCGTAGATTTAGGTGAAATTTGAATTGTTTAAATTTTAGCTTTGAGTGCTAAAACTAGCATGATAATAGCGCCGATTTCTTGTTCACAATCTAAACTAATTTTGCATCTCTCTATTTTATTAAGAAAAGGCTAGAAGACAACATTTCAGTTTAATCCTGTCAAATTAAGATACTCCATAGACAGTTTAGACGCGATTATAAAGATGGCGGCCAAAAATACATCAATTTACGCCAAGGGCGGACTAATTTGACAGGTCTAAAGTAACATATTATATTCTGTCCTTTTCTTAATGAAATATGAGAAGAAAATGCACTGATGAACTTAACATTAGTTTAGTTTGTAAACCAGGGAATCGAGGCGTACATCTTGGTGTTATTTTAGAAAATTGTTGGAAGTAGTTTTTTATATAACTTTGTTTAGTTTCGATTTAATTCTCAAACCGACTTAGAGTTTCGGAAGGAAAAAACTCGTACATTGGGATTTATAAAATTGTTTAAACTTATGTAATGACATTTATCAACGCCTGCTTCATCATAATTTTGACAGTTAAATCATTAGTTAGCATTAAGCAAATATTTTAAATAAAACCTGTTCCTTAGTATATATGTATAGACAGTAACAGTTCTATAACATACAGTCAGTTAAATAAGCCACAAGGTTAATTTGTTTACCTTTAGTTAATTAGTTAAGCCGATGAAGTATAAAGTCCGGCCGTTGAGAGAATGAGTTCCTAACACCTGTTAGTGTGATAATTCTAGTAGCTAATAAAAGTCAGTTCTCGGTGGTAGGCCATAACATCGGCTGCCGGCACAAGTTACCACCCACCAGACAAAGTCTTGCCGCCAAGCGATTCGTCGTGTTCCGGCATGATGTCTGGTGCAGCCGTACGGAGGACGGGTCTGAGCAGTTGTGTTGCGATGTGTGCTGGGTATGATGCGCTAAATGTTGTTGTGTCGAGAGTTTGGTCGTGGAGGATCTTCAAATCAATCTCCCTGTGGCGCAGCTTCGTTGGTCGTGTTGTTGAGTTTAACATTGCATCACCTCGCTCAACTGCCATCTTCTTTACTATTCTACTATTCACTAAGTTTTTTTAGTAAATAGGATAAATAAACTAGCGCTCTTTACCATCAACGATTGCATCACTGCTTACCATCAGGCGGGATTGCAGTCAAGCACTAGTTTATAATTATTAAAAAAAAAGTCAAATTCGTAAAACACGTATTCGCTTGTATGAATCTGACAGGTGCCAGAAATGCTTTCTCTCAACGGCCGAACTGTAGGGTGATATAATAATATTACTGTAATTACTTTCTACACTTTCAAGAATACATTCTTTCTAATGTATCAACTCGTCAATCTTTTCTGAGTGCTTTAAATAGCAATGGAATTATTTTGCTGATCTATGATGACATTTGCTGTCAAAACATTTTTCATTTTAGATTCGCGAAATGCGTGCATGTTAAATTTGTCTATGGAATAATCAATTTAAAAAAAGAATTTGACAAACGGATCCCAAACATCGATTAGGTGATTAGGTACAAATCCTTAAATAGTTGATGTATGAGGTTTCATGATTTTATTTGGACGCTTAAAATCCCAGAACTTTTTAATTCTTAAAAAAAAATTGCCAGGCCTTTCGGCTTACTTAATTTAAAAAATCTAAAGAGTTTTGCTGAACGTGCTCTGCATTTAACAGACCAATTGTTAAGGACGGATATATGCTAAGTATAATATGCTGGAATACTTAGAAAAGAAAAAAAAAGTAGTACCACGGGGAAGTGGTGCGAGACGACACTGTGGATCAGAGGATCAGGAACAAGATATTTCATGTGGACGAAGCAGCTTGCAGAAACCAGAGAAAACATGAAATACAAAACAATCCCATTTATATTCCCCAACTACAAAACACCATGACGCCAATACATTTTTAATTAAATAATAATACGTTGCACTGAACAATGACAACCCTATAGCCTAAGGGCAATTGCACATCGCTTGGCTAATTTGGTGATGTTATACAAGTCGCCTCACTCTTTAGTCTGCCTATTACGATATTGGACTGTCTTAGTGATGTGCATTTTATTATACCAGAGTTATCGATGACTCCGATTTGAATTTTTGAGATATTGAATGGCACAAATTGATTAATTGTTTTTTTTTGTTCGTTTTCTATAATTTTTTAAATCTTTTTGCAACCAAGAGAGACAAATTTCTCCAATATTATATTATGCTACTTCATCACATCCAATTTAAATAAATATAGGAGTCCACATTGTTATACTGATTAGCAGTATCGCGTAAAACACTGTCAGGGATGGTTTTGAAATAAAATCTTAATCCAGTACCTTACAGATGTTAAAAATACGATTGCTCAAGAGCGCAATGTATATGGTTGAATTAAAACTCTCCCTTATTTTTCTTCTAGAAGTATCCTATTCTTTATTGCCAATATATCATTATGCCTGTAATTCCAATTAGTCAAAGAAAATGTAGAAATAATGAACTAAAGTTCCTACAGATAAAACAAAAGTCTGTTCTCACAAAATGCACAAAAAATCAAACAAAACATCGATACTCTCACTCTTCACCATTCAACCCATCACCCGTATATGAATATTTAATTTCACCCCTTTCTGTGTTTATTTATTGGTCGTATATTTCACGGGCCGGGGTTGAATTTGCATGCGTTACCGCGTTAGTGTGTACGCTGTCCAAATTATTGTGGGGTTGGCCTTCTGTTGCAATGAATAAACGTAGATAACGGTGACGGGATGTAGAAATGACTGGAAGTGACGATGGGAATGACGTCATGTCGTGAAATGTTTGTGTGTTTTTACTTACTATATTTTTTTGTTTTCATTTTGTTTTATGTTTGGTAAGTGTGTGCTGCTTTGTGCAGGAGCCAGTCAATAAAAATATCTTTAATCATTTACATAAATATTGCAAACAGTTAAGGTGACTCAATTTTATATCACTTAGAAATCACTATACAAATCGTACATCTTTATAATGAAATTTGAACAATCTAATTATATAAACCAGTAGGCCAATAATTGAAAACTAAACACTAGACTAACATAGACTTGTACGCAAAGACAAGGACTATAAATCCCTTCAAACTAACACTATAGCTCTGGCATTTAAATTTATCTCCGCTACAAGTAAATATTAGTACCCCACTAATAAACTACACCGATAAGCCGTATCTAGGAATACTAATGTATCTAAACCCTTCTGTGGTCGATATGTCGATGTCGACGTGTAACGCACTGCATGCGTTTCACATCACTATTTTTATTGTTTTAAACCCATTGATACACCGGTGATTGTTATCAAAACATTGTTCGGTACGGATAAAACATAATATGTTTATTTTGGGAACATTTGGTGCATTGTCCTGATACAATATTTCATTTACTTCTGAATTATTTATTGGTTAATGAATAATATTTAGTGGATCGAAGTTGATTAATATTAGTTTGGTAACTGTGTGTTATTCTGGGCTATTATTTATGGTTGAAAGACTGGAATACAATCAAGTGTTGATAAATTAATGGGTTTCATATTTTAAGTATCAAATATTAAGGTTAAAATATGAGATTATTCTAAAATCAGCGATAAACATTCACAGCATTTTTTTATTTTTATAACCTTTTTATACTGTAATTTTGACTTTAAAGTAGTTCTAATAAGGTTACGAGGTGCACGACTAGTGTTGCGATGTGTGCCGGGTACGATGCGCCAAATGTTGTGTCGAGAGTTTGGTCGTGGAGGGTCTCCAGATCAATCTCCGTCTGGCGCAGCATCGTTGGTCGTGTTGTTGGGTTTAACACTGCATCACCTCGCTCAACTGCTGTCTTCTTTCCCATTCACTCTTTTTTTTTTGGCTGTTAATAAACTAGCGCCCTTTACTATCAACGATTGCATCACTGCTTACCATCAGGCGGGATTACGCTAAAGCTCTAGATCATAAAAAAAATCTTATGTAATCTCGGTTATTAGTTTTAGAACTAGTACTAGCAATATGAGTTCATGCCTTGGCTAGACTACCGTGTCCGCCGAACAATGGATCGTAAAATAAAAGTAAACTCTCTTCGTTACACATGGATACTGACTTTTGCCAACAGCTTCGCTAGTGTGAAGTTCGGAAATACAGAAACCTCTCTCAGTTCCCACTCTTGGGACACAGGCCTCCTGAGAGGGAGTGTGGGTTGGTAGATGTCACAGGTCTTCGAAGTTTTATCGTCGTCGGTCGTCGTTTTGTCGTATCGTAGTTTAGTTTTTTTGCTGCCATGATTTTGCAAATAATATAATATTGTATAATGTAAAAGCACTTTCCAAGTTTGTGAATGTGAGGCACACTGGACTATGGTTTGTTTTTTTTTTTTATATATATATAACTTGTTTGACATTACGAGCATGGCAGTTGAGAGTTTGTCTTGCTCACTCACATGTCTTGCTGACGGTGGCGCTTGTTGTTGGGTCATTTGGTTCCCTTCAAAATGGTTGAGCTAAGTGGGGCTGATGCGCGCGTCATGCTCGTGAACGGGGGCCTTCAGTGGAGACTGGTCATCTCTTAGCTGCCAGTGGTCTTGATTAATTTTCTATCTTTTCGTTATTTTTTATAATTATACATTGTGCTCACATGATAGAAGCAACAGAAATATGTAACGAAGACATGTAATCCATATTATGATTTTAAAAGAGTGTCCATGGAGTTTCTTGCACGTTCTTCTCTATAGAGACCTACGCTTTGGAACGTGCAATTTAGCTTCACTTTTCTTGGACTGACCGACATTGACTATTCAAAAGCACCAACTGTTGGTTAATTTGAAATAAACAATTTTGATTTGATTTGATTTATCTCTAGGATATGTCAATTTCCTCACTATGTTTATTTACCTTCACCAATTTGAGAGCAGTGGTGATGAAATAATCTTAAAGTAATGTATTGTCAGATTAGAAAGAATCCCGCGTGTAATTCACTTTTTTATAAAGCAGATAACAGTCATGGGCTTATTATTTGCCAATGACAGGTGAGCTAAGATTCTCAAATACAGTGATAACAAACATTAAAAACGAAATGTATAAAAATCAAGTTGTAACAAACCATTCAAATCTATACTAATATATAAAGCTGAAGAGTTTGTTTGTATGTTTGTTTGTTCGCGCTAATCTCGGGAACTACTGGTCCGATTTGAAAAATTCTTTTTGCGTTGGATAGCCCATTAATCCAGGAAGGCTTTAGGCTACATAACATCACGCTGCGACCAATAGGAGATGAGCATAACTAATTCCACGCGAACCAAGTCGCTGGCGGCAGCTAGTCTATACTAACATATAAAGCTGAAGAGTTTGTTTGTTTGTTTGTGCGCGTTAATCTCAGAAATTACTGGTCCGATTTGAAAAATTATTGTTGCGTTGGATAGCCCATTAATCCAGGAAGGCTTTAGGCTACATAACATCACGCTGCGACCAATAGGAGATGAGCATAACTAATTCCACGCGAACGAAGTCGCTGGCGGCCGCTAGTAGGTATATAAAATGATAAGAAAAATATTTTTTTTAAATGTTGGCACACACTAAGAATTACTCTTGTATCGTGGGTGCGTTTACAAACATTGAAACTAACTTAAACAGCAGCCAGACCCAGAACAACTATCTGTAGGCCATAAAGATAATTGCTCCGTGCGGGGATCGAACCCGGGACACGCAGCTAAGCAGTCGATCGTAGAGGTTGCACTGCGTATTTACATTATTCTGTGTTTTTGTTTTATTTTACAATACGTGATAATCCAGCTTAAAATATTAGTTTACTTCTGTCAAATTAGAGATACTCCTTAGACAGTTGAGACGCTTGTAAATGTTTACAAGCGTCTAAAGCCATTTGGCTAACACAATGGTCTATTGGAGGGAATAAGTGCGGAAGCCAAAGCTGTAACATACTACATATTCTAACTTACATTACGCTTTAACTAATTTAACAGGACTAAACAGATCTTAAGTAGTGTTGGCCTAGTGGTTAAAATACCAGCCTCTCAAGTATGAGTGTGCGGGTTCGATTCCAGGTCAGGCAAGTACCAATGTAACTTTTCTAAAGTTATATGTACTTTCTAAGTATATCTTGGACACCAATGACTGAAGGTGAAGGGAAACATCTTGAGGAAACCTGGACTTTAAGTCTGAAATCGCCAACCCGCATTGAGCAAGCGTGGTGATTACGCTCAATCCTTCTCTGTATGAGATGAGACCTGTACCCAGCAGTGGGACGATAAAAGGTTGATGATGATGATAGAAATATTTGCACTGTGCGCAGATGGAAACCGCGCCTCCTTGTGCAGCGGCCGCGTTTGCTACCGCTACCCACGGAGGCTGTCGAATTTATAAGCCTACCAACCTTTTCTATTTCAAATTCTAACAAAAGAAAATCCTTTATACCGACTCCCTTTCAAATCTATTTACTAATGAAGTCAAATTCAACCTTTCTCAAAATATTAGTCTACGTAGAGTTTCGTTTCACGTTTCAAAACTTTTCATATAACTTGTGGTGTTTGTACCATTCTGTTTGACTTCTAATACGGCGTCGGAGTGAAACGGAACGTTCTATTCAATAAAGTATAACAATAAGTTTTTGAAGTTAAATACGTAGACGTTGAGTTCGGGAAAGTCGATTGAAATAATTGGATTCTTTTTGGGCATAAAATGTCGATTTTATGAGTTGTAGAAATTTCTTTGGTTTGAATTTCTTTCATTATCTTAAAGGGTGTAGGTACTTATTGTAAGATCATTTAGTGCAGCCTTTGCTGTACTGAAATCGTGCTATCTGTCTAATATAGTTATTTAGCATTTACTCGTTGACTGTTTTGGTTTATTGTTAACACCCCAAACAAGACATCTTATACAATATGTAAAGAAAACCCTGTCCGATCCGTGAAGGTATTGTAAGGTATCGATAACTGATTCTACTAATGCATACAAAGACAGGCTAAGCTTAAAAAAAATCCCCCTAAAAGAATTAATATTATTTCGCACAAAGAGGTAACTTAATACATGTGCGGTACGCAACCCCTTCCACGGGCGGCAGGGGGCAGGGCACGCGGCACCTGTGACGTGGTCGCGTCGCTATTCGCTTATAATAATACCGGTGTTGTCACTTTTTTTAAAATTACCAAATTTCGGGGAAATTGGAATTAATTCGCGGAAAAAAGGATTATTTCAAAATTCATTTGTATTGTTACTATGATGATTATGTAAAATTTTATATTATATTTGGTCAAGTGTTTACCTAACCTTTATTATCCTTATGGGTCGGACAGGGTTTTCTTTACATATTGTATAGTTTGTAGAAAACTTGTAAACAAAATTGTTTTTGAACGCAAGTATTACATGCCAACTTGTTTAAGGGTTTAGACGTTATACTTATATACGTGTTAGAACGATTTAACCTAGGTGCAAATAACTCTTGCTGACATGAGAAATAGCCCATATTATGGTGTCTTCAATTTTTGCCAGCGGCCTCATCCAGGGCGGAAATTATTCCACAGTAACGTACTTCCGATGGCTGTCCAAAAGTCTTCTATGTCCTAACCCAAATCAATATCTATTGGAGTGCCAAATTTCATCCAAATCAGTTCAGACAGAGTTACTTTAATATTTTTAATATTATTGTAGATTTTGCCAAGTGTGTTCGTCGTGTTCTGGCATGATATCAGGTGAAGCCGTAAGGACAACGGGTCTGAGCAGTTGTGTTGCGATCTGTACCAGGTACAGTCCACCAAATGTTGTTGTATTGGGAGTTTGGTCGTGGAGGGTCTCCAGATCAATCATCCTCTAGCGCGGCATCATTGGGTTTAACATTGCATTACCTCGCTCAACTGCCGTCTTTCTTCCTATTAATTAAGTTTTTTAAGTGAATAAACTTAATAAACTAGTTCGCTTTACCATCAACGATTGCATCTCTGCTTACCATCAGGCGGCATTGCGGCCAAGCACTAGTTTATAATTATTAGAAAAAAAAGTGTAGATTTTTTTCTCATCATGCGTGAAACCAAAGCTTATAAATACATTTGTCAAGCTTCGTTTTTATACAAGTAATTATTTTCTACGGCATAAAACAAGTACATAAATTGACTCCAAATAGAATAGTTACTATGATATTAATTCTATCAACAATATTAAAGAACATTTGAAACAGGCTTGAAAGACAGGAAGAAAGAACGAGTAGGTAGATAAACACTTTTTACACGCTACCGAAAAAAATTAAGATCAGTTTTAGAAGAACCGTTTGATTAACAAGTTTGGTTTTTTAGCTTCATTCAAGACCGTTACTTATAGCTATGAAATGCTGCAGTTGAGCGATTGTGAGGTGTTGTTGGGTTAATATTAATTTGTATGTATTATCTTGCATACAGGCCGGATACTAATTTTTTTTTTTCTTTTTTTTTTTTATATAAATTACAAACTAGCGCTTGACTGCAATCCCGCCTGATGGTAAGCAGTGATGCAATCGTTGATGGTAAAGCGCGCTAGTTTATTAAGCCTACTCACTCAAAAGAACTGAGTAAATTGGAAGGAAGACGGCAGTTGGGCGCGGTGATGCAATGTTAAACCCAACAACACGACCAACGATGCTGCGCCAGAGGGATATTGATCTGGAGGCCCTCCACTACCAAACTCCCGACACAACAACATTTCGCGCATCGTACCCGGCACCTACATCGCAACACAACTGCTCAGACCCGTCCTCCGTACGGCTTCACCAGACATCATGCCGGAACACGATGAATCGCTTGGCGGCATGACTTTGTCTGGTGGGTGGTAACTTACGCCGGCGGCTGATGTTGTGGCCTACCACCGAATTTGTTACCGATATTTTTTATTCTGTCCCGTTTGATCTAGTGGACGCAAGCGGTACTACTGATTTTGAAGTCTTGGGTTGGAATTTCGTTCCAACCTTGTTTCGTTGCGAATAATCTTGGGTTTATAATCTTGTATCTTTAGAAACTTAGGTTCGTATTACAGGACGTCACTCAAAACTCAAGCTCTACTTAAGTCTCGTTTCAAGCCATTTGATTGGTTGAAACTAGTTTTAAGTAATGCTTAAACAGAGATCAATGCTTGAGTTTCCTTCTGGAATACGGACCTTAGATTCATTATTTTTGTACTTTTATTGGTCTGTTGAACACGACGCTGTGTTCATTATAATAAAAATATTTTAATCATACCATTTCTCCAAATACATTTAGTTTTCATAAAATGTAACGGGATTCGGAATACGATTCTCCGTTACATTTCATATTAAATTTAGTGTCTTTTAAATTAATACAGTCAAAATCTTGTGTGTAGGAGTTGATTACCCAAGAAGCCAAAAAGGGCTTGATGATTCTATTGATGAAACGATTTTTGTTAAGTTTATGTTAACATTTTACTATTCACTGCTGCTGCTGCTGCTGCTTTTGGCTATTTACTGTTTATTGTTGTCTGGATTTGTACCTGATAGATGGCAAATTACAACAATTGGTCTAACTGCAATGCTTCGATATCGCCTTCGGGTTGTGGAGGTCAGACGGCAGTCGCTTCATGGAAAATATCGATGTTTAGCCAAAATCAGCAGTTAGACTGGTAAAGCGGACCCCAAATTCCAAAGGTGAAAAAGCTTCAGATGCGACTAGGATTAACGCTGAGATGATGATGATGATAATGAGTTGGCAATACGCTAGCCCTAAATACTATGGGACTGATTTCCGAAATATGGGATTATCGCTTCCTCTTTCTCACTTCCACTCACTCATCCGAAAACACAAGTCGGTAAGCCCAAATGTTTGGTCCCTATATAAATTCTCGCAATAAATTTGAATCATAAGAGATCTGTTATTCTCAAAAATCTCTAGACACGTAGCGGGATTCACGATGCATTTTTTATTCCGGTATTTTAGCAGTTTTTCACTTGCTGGAAGTCGTCAAGTTGTATCATTTATTTTATTTTATTACTAGCTGCTGCCAGCGGTTTCACCCGCGTAGGCTTCGATAAGTTTTTTTTATATGCTGCGCCCCTATTAGTCCCAGCATGATGTTATATAACTCAAAGCCTTCCTGGATCAATGGATTTGGATAGCCAAAGCAAACATAATTTTTCAAATCGGACAAGTAGTTCCTGAGATTAGCGCGTTCAAACAAACAAACAAACAAACTCTTCAGCTTTATATATTAGTATAGATAGATTTATTATGAGAGACTGAACTAGACTAGTTGACTTATTTATGCTGAAAGAGAGAGGCTCATGAATTTTATTATTCAGATACACACAATAAAATACAAAATGATATGACAAAATTAAGATCTAAGTACACAAGTGCAACTTCATATAACTTGCTAAGGTCATTCTCCTTGTGATAACCGAGGAATAGTATAGTACTCTACAAAGGTTTATTTCTATAGAAATCAATAGGTACCTACATGTCACAAGACATTCTTTCGACGTGTCCAGTTATGTTCTCACGATGTACCGAGAACTATCGAGATTATGAGGAAAAAGTGCTCAATATGTCTCCGCATCTCTTTTGTTTTAAAGATAATGTGTGGCTAGGAGAATTGCAGAATACCTGTGACATACTATTATGACCTGTTGAAGAATTCTGTTAAATGTAATAGGAAAAATATAGGTGACTAAGGTTGAAATGACCTGTTAATACTGTCAATACTAAGCAAGAATATTACACACTATGTAGCCAAGCATATTGTATGTTACGGAATTGTATCGCTGACAGAGGTGTTCGGCACTTGTATAGCTACACAGGAGCTAAACTTAGTATTCGGGAACACTGTTGGAGCTGCTGAATCTTGGACAAAACTATCTTAGCATGGTGTAGATTCAATTTCTTAGTATCGTATAATTGCATGGCAAACGTGTGAGCACAATGTACGAATGTGCTGTAAGGCATTTTTTTGTTGGGTTTGTCTTTTTTATTGACTTGATTGTGCTCTGGCTGTTGAGAGTAGGTATGTCATGCTCACTCAAATGTCTCGCTGATGGTGGCATGTGTGTTGGGTCATTAGGTTCCCTTCAATATGGTTGAGGTGAATGATGCTGATCCATACGTCATGTTCGTGAACGTACGCCGTCGGAGGGGACTGGTCATCTCTTAGCTGCCACGGCGTATTTCAATTTCTGAATTGATTTTTGTGTGTTTTCTATAATGGACGCTCTCAGCGCACAATATATTTCTGCAACGTTCTCACACGGTTGATTTCAACATAATTCATAATAATTAATTCATAATAATAAACATGAATGATGTAATCAAAATTTGTAACAATAGCTTGAAAATTTAAAAGAGTGTCCATGGAGTTTCTTGCCCGTTCTTCTCCATAGGTACCTACTCTTTGGAATGGGCGACTAGCTTCATCTTATTGACTGACCGACCTTCTGACAATTCAAAAGTGCCTGTAACTGGTTTATTTGAAATAAATGCTTTGATTTTGATTTTGAATGACAGCTTTTTACATTATTTTTATTAGCTTCACTTGTACAGCTTGCTTCTTTGTCCGTCTCTAATTCTTTGGACTACGAGTGAGCGGCTCATGACTGTAAAATGTCCCACCGTTTTCAATACGTTCGTTGGCCGAGCGGTATTAATTTGTGCTAAATAGTTTAGAATTAGTTACTTGGGTAACGCATCATTAGGAATTTTAGCACTTGCTATTCTGTCTGTTGGAGATCAAGAAAAGTTTGGTAAAAACAAATGAACACCATATAAGCGTTCGTGTTATCCGCATATTAGTTAAAAATAGAATATCAAACTAAAAAGTTGAAAATAAATATAGTTTAAAAAACTAAAAAAACATGCTTTAAAAAGAATATATCAAACTAAAAAGTTACAAATAATTTTAAAATTTAATTTATAACAATAGTATATAAACAATAGTATAAATGAGAAAAAAACGTGAGGCGCCTAATAAACAAAAATTATGGCACAAAGCGCCATATACAATGTGTAAAGAAAACCTCGTCCGATCCGTGAAGGTATTGTTAGGTATCGATAACTGATTCTACTAATGCCCATAAAGACAGGCTAAACTTAAAAAAAAATTCCTCTAAAAAAATAAATATTATTTCGAAAAAGCAACCCCATCCGCCGGCGGCGGGCGGTAGGGCACGCGGCACCTGTGACGTGGTCGCGTCGCTATTCGCTATTCGCTTATAAGAATACCGGTGTTGTCACTTTTTTAAAAATTACCAAATTTCGGGGAAATTGGAATTAATTCCCGGGAAAAAAGGATTATTTCAAAATTCATTAATATTGTTACTATGATGACTATGTAAAATTTTATATTATATTTGGTCAAGAGTTTACCTAACCTTTATTATCCTTAAGGGTTTTCTTCACATATTGTATATTTTGTAAGTTTTCACAGGGAGATTATTACAGAATAGATTATTGTGACTGAGAGCCAGACGGCTGTTAATCATCATAGAGAATGATATAGAATACTTTTTTTTTTACATATTATAAACTTTACCGCAATCCTGCCTGATGGTGAGCAGTGACGCAATCGTTGATGGTAAAGCGCACTAGTTTATTAAGAGCCTATTCACTCTAGCCTTGAAGACACTCAAATTGTAGTCCGACGGAAACACCGCCGCTGGCAAATTATTCCAGTCCCTCGATGTACGCGGTATAAAGGAGGAGGCGAAACGCTTCGTCCGGATCGTAGTGGTGTTAAGAACGTAAGGGTGGAAACCAGCCGTACGACGGGTCGTCCGCTGGTAGAACGGAGATGGGGGAATTAAATCATGCAATTCCATCGCACACTCCCCGAAATGCATCCTATAGAACACCGAAAGGCTGGCTACTCTACGCCTGTGCTCTAGGCTTTAGAGACCAACTCGAGTTAGATCAGGGTCACCAATCAGCCTTTTTGCACGTCTCTCCACTGAATCCAAAGTGGCCAGGTGACACTTGGCAGCACCAGCCCAAATGTGGCTGCAGTACTCCACACACGAACGGACCTGTGCTTTGTTAGAAGCTTCATTAGAAGCTGCCCAGGTGTGAAGTACTGCCGGACCTTTGCGATAACGCCAAGTTTCCTGGCAGCCACCTTAGCCTTGGACTCAATGAACCGCCCAAAGTTAAGGTCCGAGGAAATCTCAACTCCCAAAAGCTGAAGGCGGTCGGAACACTCCAAGGACACATTCCGAAAAGTAGGAGCCAAGGTGAACGGGCTCCTTTTGGCGGTGAAAAGACACGTCTGTGTTTTGGCGGCATTGAATGCTACAAGATTGGCATTGCCCCATTCGGAGACTGCCTGCAGTGCAACACTCGTTCGCTCAACCATGGCTCTTTATTATGTACATCATAATTGTTACAGATATGTACAAATGTTGATTTTTATAAACTAGCTTTTCGCCCGCGGCTTCGCCCACGTGGAGTTCGGTTATATCGCGCTTTTTAGATTTCCCTCGGGAATATCAAATTTTTCCGGGATAAAAGGTAGCCTATGTTCTTTCTCAGGGTCTAAAGATTGTCTGTGCCAAATTTCATCAAAATCGGTTGAGAGGTATAATCGGGAAAGCGTAACAGACAGACAGACAGAGTTACTTTCGCATTTATAATATTAGTATGGATTAGTGCTTAACCGCAATCCTGCCTGATGCTAAAGCGCGCTTGTTTATTAAGAGTCTATTCACTCAAAAAAACTCTATGAATAGGAAGAAAGACGGCAGTTGAGCGAGATGATGCAATGTTAAACCCAACAACACGACCAACGATGCTGCACCAGAGGGAGACTGATCTGGAGACCCTCCACGACCAAACTCTCGACATAACAATATTTGGCGCATCGTACCGTATTAGGGTTGCCAGACCGCCGGGAAATCCGGGATTGTCCCGGAATCTTGCCTCTTGTCCCGGAATGACCTCTTGTCCCGGAATGAGCGGTAATTGTCCCGGATTTTAAAAAGCATATTAACAAAGATGATAGGAAGAATTTAGGAGTGTCCGATATGACCTTTTTTTTTTTTTTTTTAGCCTTTCTTTTTTCCGAGAGTCTCTGTCGACAACTGTCCCGGATTTTATAACTTCCTATCTGGCAACCCTATACCGTATACATCGCAACACAACTGCTCAGATCCGTTCTCCGTACGGCTTCACCAGACATCATGTCGGAACACGACGAATCTCTTGGCGGCAAGACTTTTCCTGGTGGGGGGCCGGCAGCCGATGTTATGTTAAATTTTTACAAGGAGTGACTCAATGGGCGGTCTTATCGCTAATTGAGGATTGGAAGTATGTGTAAGATATATACACATCCTTACTAATATTATAAATCGGAAAGTGAGTTTGTTTGTTCCGCTTTCACGCCGTAACTACTGAACCGATTGATTTGAAGATTTTCAAACGTAAAGTTAGAAGTTCGGATTAAATAATAGGGTACTTTTTATCGCGGAAAAAATGATATTCCCGAAGGAAATCTAAAAAGTGTGATATAACCGATCTCCACGCGAACGAAGGCGCGGGCGGAAAGCTAGTATTGAATAATCTAGCAAAAGGAAGAAAGAAATGAGGTTTTACATATAAGTTTGTAAAATTCACCACTCGGTAACACTCGAGCACTGTTGTATTGACAAAGCTAAGTATTCATTACAAATGCATTCTTTCACCTCAAAAGTCTACCCATTTCTGGACGAAATATAGCAAACATTCAATTAAATTTTCTAATCTTAAAACCGACTGAACTAATATTCCTCAAATGTGTGGCTCACCTCTGTGGTTTTACCATAAATCAATTATGATTGTGTATTATTTAGAAACAGAACAACAGGATATTGTTTAGCTTTGTGGTTGATATTAACCGTCTGCGACCACAACATTAACAGAAAGGTACAGAAGGTAAGCTTCAAACAGTGAGCGAAAACAGGAATACGCACACATAAACGGAGGACGGGTCTGAGCGATTGTGTTGCGATGTGTGCCGGGTACGATGCACCAAATGTTATTTCGTCGGGAGTTTGGTAGTGGAGGGTCTCCAGATCAGTCTCCCTCTGGCACAGCATCGTTGGTCGTGCTGTTGGATTTAACATTGCATCACCTCACTCAACTGCCGTCTTCCTTCCTATTCACTAAGTTTTTTTTTATGTGAATAGGTTTAGTTAACTAGCGCGCTTTACCATCAACGATTGCGTTACTGTTTATCATCAGGCGGGATTGCAGTCAAGCACGAGTTTATAATGATTAAATAAACCCGTGCCTTCAATGATCGCAAACAAATGCCAGTTGCGAGTGCACTTGCACTCGCTGTACGTGAAGCGTGTCAATGTGTGCGAGCGTTTTGTTCATAGTATGAAGCTGACCTTCTGAGATTTTGCTGTTGGTTATTGGTTAACCGCAACGGATGTACCATTTGTGTTACGATGATACGTCGGTGAACAAGAAAGGTTCTATGAATTTTTTCTTGTGGAACAAAGGAGATTTTTTGAGGAATTTGCTCGGATATAATTACTTCCCTGGTCATTGTAAAAAGCTTGGCTTGTACCTTGATTAAAATAATTGACAATCGCACGATGCGGTAGCGTTTACTACGCATGATTGGCAACGTCGCAATTTAAGATTGATTGCACCGTGTAACGGTGCAATTTAATTGCCTATCTTCTCTTCTTCTTCTTCTTCTTTAGCCTATAGAAGTCCACTGCTGGACCAAGGCCGCCCCCAAGGCTTTCCACGCTAACCGGTCTTGTGCTGCCCGCATCCATCGGCTTCCCGCGACCTTAACCAGGTCATCGGTCCACCTTGTTGGGGGCCTCCCTACGCTGAGTCTTCCAGTACGTGGCCGCCACTCCAGAACCTTACTGCATATGGCATACAATAAAATGGATGCAACAAATTACTTGCATCGTCTTAATGGTGTTTAGACAATGCAACTATTATTGATGCTTCAACTTTATTAAAGTCATAGGCCATTAAATTACACTGTGTAAATCAGTCTTTTAGTGTCATATTTCGTGGTTTTCAATTTTTACATGCTTTTTATTAGCTTCACTTGTATGTTTGCTTGCTTGCTTGTTTGTTTGTTTGTCCGTCTCTAACTCTTTGGACTACGAGTGAGCGGCTCATTACTGTAAAATGTCCCATCGTTTTCAATATGTTCGTTCGTTCGTTTCTTTTTTTTCAAAGAATGTCGTTCTAAAAAGTTGAAGATAAATATAGTTTAAAAAACTAAAAAAACATGCTTTTAAAAAATATCAAACTAAAAAGTCAAAAATAATTTTTAAAAAAGCGTGAGGCGCTTAATATACAAAAATTATTTTTAACTTTTTAGTTTGATATTTTTTAAAAGCATGTTTTTTAAGTTTTTTAAACTACATTTATTATCTTTTAATCGGAGCTATATTCATAAACTCTCTCATTCACTTCCTCATTCCTTGTTTATTTAATTACATAATTATTTGTAGTATAGATTGCTGATTCATAATACTTCTTTATTAACATTTTTCGATTCAGTACGATAACATTTTGTCCCGTGGTGTGGATTAGCCGGTGAGCCCAGTTAATATGGAGGCTGTAACAAACAGATAAGTTATCTGAATACAAATAAATGAAATAAGTGGCGTCGTTGAAACTAATGACAGAAATATTTCACACAGTAAAGTATTTGAAACATTCGTAATTAATCTTATCTCGATTTAGTTTTTCAGAAAAAAAAGCAGTAGGTATCTGTGGGATGAATTGAAAGTTTTAAATGGTCTTTTGTGAGGTGCATGGCCGGCCTAGGGGAGGGTGGGGGGGAGGGTCTGGTCAAATTTAAGAGTGAGTAATCTTTGTGCGGTATAGTCACCCGCGGTTTTTTTTAGCAATTAAACCGTACCTACATTCTGTCAGTCGTTAGAGATAAGTCCTTATTTCTACCTTGTTTAGTAATTAGGGAACTTTATACATCTTCTGCGAGATTTCCAGGGACGCCCATGATGAGGTGTAATGCTTATGTTTTTGATATTCTGAGTCTAGGAAAAAAAAATGGCAGAAAGTCTAATAAGTATTCAGAGGTAAATCTGATCTGGGGGCTGCCATTCAGATTTTCGTTCGTAGAGTTTCGTCGTTAATCCGATTCTGAGGTTTAAAATGATGCATCAATAAGAAAATGTATATTTTAATGCCAAGACCTTTTTATGTAAACATTTAGATTTGATAAAGTAATATCATTAATACCTCTCAATCCAAGTATGATATTTACGGAACCCACACGAAAAGAGGAATTCTTTTTAAAAAAATATAATATTTTTTTACCCAAAAGTGTAAAAGGTGGACCACCCCTGACTCTGGTAGCAAACTAACTTACGACCGCCATTAATTTTAAATGATGTCAGTGGTTGTCAACAGTTGGGACGATGTCTTTTTTTCTCGATAATAATTTTATACGATTTATGTGTTTTGATTGTGTTCCTTGAATTTGTATTAATTTATTTTCATGTTTCGGTATTAGCTTTTTGTTACTTTTATTGCTTTGGCTTAGCCACTTAACCTGTTATGTTTTTGCCCCTAATAAATTTTATTTTTCATTATATTCGTCATTTCGTTGTTAATAAAGCAAGTGAGTCACTCAGGCATTTTTATTAAATGTCTGCTTATAGTTTTTAAGAAAGCCTATTATTTTTCTCAAGGTATTAATTAGACTAAGGGCATTCTTCTTCTAATAATTTATAATTTAGTACCAATTAGTAATATAGTTGCAATAAAGCTTTTTCCTTTTATTGTTTCCATCATTTTTATGGAATTTATCAATGAACTCCATTTATTAGATTAAGATTTGTCTATATGCTAACCTAGGATATGGTTTACCCGTATGCGAAATTTAATTGAAATAGGTTTAGTCATTTTAGCGTAATATACAGAAGTCAAATCTTTTCTATTTATTCTATGTAATAGTTTAGAAAGTTAGTTATCAGCAAAACACGTTTTTGCTTTCCTACAAACACATTACTTGTACAATTAGTACCATCAAACAATTTCCAAACACGTTCCTTTATACCGACTCTAAATCGTCAAGAATCCTCCTCAAACACCAGATATATTTACTAACTTTTTTTTTGTAAACTCAAAGACCCATTAACACTAAACAAACATGAATGATGTCCCAGACCCGTTCTCAAGACCGTAAAGCCCAAGAATTTCATTTTCATCATGTTTTTGTGTCGTTTTTCTCGAGACACTGCTACCAAAGAAGTTATTAAGGTGATAACATCGGTCTCAGCAATTTATTGACCATCCTCTATTAGCGTTGGCCCTGTTGTGAATTTTAATACTTAATTTAGCTCCCTGCTTAGGTTTTGTGGTTCAAAATAGAGGTGACATGTACTACATTTGGGAATGGTGCTGATAGCCGAAATACAGGGTATGCCTAGTTCGGCTACAGACGCTAAACTCTATATTTAAATTGAAATTGTTGCCACATGTTATGTATAACAGTATATAGTACTAAGTTTTTGGAAATAAATTATTATTCATTATATTGTGGCCTATAATTTATTTTAAACAGAGTTATATGTATGTATCATTATGTCGAACTCTGATGTCGCAACCACCCCAATTCTAGTTGGTTGCTCTGCACTCGAAGTTGTTGACGAGTATATATACCTGGGACAAACAGTTCAACTAGGTAGGTCCAATTTCGAGAAAGAGGTGTCTCGTCGAATCCAGCTCGGCTGGGCAGCGTTCGGGAAGTTACGCTACTTCTTCTCGTCGTCCAAGACTAAAGTCTTTGACCAGTGTGTGTTGCCAGTGATGACTTACGGAACCGAAACGTGGTCGCTCACAATGGGCCTCATACGAAGGCTTAGAGTCACACAAAGGGCGATGGAAAGAGCTATGCTCGGAGTTTCTCTGCGTGATCGAATCAGAAATGAGGACCCAAAATCCTCCTCAAACACCAGATATATTTACTAACTTTTTTTTTTGTAAACTCAGAGACCCATTAACACTAAACAAACATGAATGATGTCCCAGACCCGTTCTCAAGACCGTAAAGCCCAAGAATTTCATTTTCATCATGTTTTTGTGTCGTTTTTCTCGAGACACTGCTACCAAAGAAGTTATTAAGGTGATAACATCGGTCTCAGCAATTTATTGACCATCCTCTATTAGCGTTGGCCCTGTTGTGAATTTTAATACTTAATTTAGCTCCCTGCTTAGGTTTTGTGGTTCAAAATAGAGGTGACATATACTACATTTGGGAATGGTGCTGATAGCCGAAATACAGGGTATGCCTAGTTCGGCTACAGACGCTAAACTCTATATTTAAATTGAAATTGTTGCCACATGTTATGTATAACAGTATATAGTACTAAGTTTTTGGAAATAAATTATTATTCATTATATTGTGGCCTATAATTTATTTTAAACAGAGTTATATGTATGTATCATTATGTCGAACTCTGATGTCGCAACCACCCCAATTCTAGTTGGTTGCTCTGCACTCGAAGTTGTTGACGAGTATATATACCTGGGACAAACAGTTCAACTAGGTAGGTCCAATTTCGAGAAAGAGGTGTCTCGTCGAATCCAGCTCGGCTGGGCAGCGTTCGGGAAGTTACGCTACTTCTTCTCGTCGTCCAAGACTAAAGTCTTTGACCAGTGTGTGTTGCCAGTGATGACTTACGGAACCGAAACGTGGTCGCTCACAATGGGCCTCATACGAAGGCTTAGAGTCACACAAAGGGCGATGGAAAGAGCTATGCTCGGAGTTTCTCTGCGTGATCGAATCAGAAATGAGGACCCAAAGTCACCGACATAGCTCTTCGAGTCGCTAAAATTAAGTGGCAGTAGTGGACAGGCACATTGCTCGTAGAACCGATGGCCGATGGGGCTGTAAGGTTCTGGAGTGGGGGCCACGTACCGGAAGACGCAGCGTAGGGAGGCCCCAAATAAGGTGGACCGATGACCTGGTGAAGGTCGTGGGAAGCCGATCCGATGGATGCGGGCAGCACAAGACCGATCATCGTGGAAAGTCTTGGGTGAGGCCTTTGTCCAGCAGTGGACATCTATAGGCTGAAGAAGAAGAATAGTTATATCAATAGGTACTGAAAACAACTCAAAAGACCAGTCGATAAGACATTACAGGACCAGATCGTCTTAGAACCGTGCAGTTTGACGTGAAATAACTTGAAAATGAAATAAGATCGCTTATAAATTGCACCATAGAAGTTATCAACAGTTGTCGATTGCATCGAACAATTTAATAATCTACAAGAAATATCTAGAGTGTAATTAGTAGAGAAATTAATAACATGCGTATTGATAATGATGATGTCCATTTACGACAAGTCATGAATATTATAATTTTATTACATGACTTTTGAAATTTGTTGGAAAACGATAAGATCGATGTAAGAGAGCTTTAGTCTTTTTTGTTTATGTAGATTGAAGACACGATATTGTGAATTAACACTTTTTGGTCTTGTTGTAAGGGATGAGAAATATTGGTCCTTAGCTGTGACGACTAGGGATTTTATGGTCATAAGTAGGTGTGGTATATCTTAAATAGTCAATGTTGTAATGACGTAATAGACTATCGGTAGGCTTTCATTTTTATCGTTCAGCAAGATTCGTTGCTTATAATGTATTTAGAGGAGACAGGTGCGACTGGTACGGTTGTGTAGCAATTATCACTCATCATTCCTTAAACACACAAGTATCGTCTTTCATACTGAATGAATGCAGCTATTGTACTTTACAAAATAGTTTATAAGGTTTTGAAGTCGGAGTAGTGTAAATCTTGTATTAGGTTATGATGGGGCTGGCAAGGTCATATTGTGAACAAAAGCCCCTAAATTTCTAGTAGTTAATAATAAAATATAAAAAAAATTCGTTGCATTACAAGTCCTCGGTGGTAGGCCATAACATCTGCTGCCGACAGAAGTTACCACCACCAGACAAAGTCTTGCCGCCAAGCGATTCGTCGTGTTCCGGCATGATGTCTGGTTAAGCCGTACGGAGTACGGGTCTGAGCAGTTGTGTTGCAATGTGTGCTGGGTACGATGCGTCAAATGTTGTTGTGGCGGGAGTTTGGTCATGGAGGGTCTCCACATCAATCTCCCTCTGGCGCAGCATCGTTGGTCGTGTTATTGGGTCTAACATTGCACCACCTCGCTCAACTGCCGTCTTCCTTCCTATTCACTAAGGTTTTTTAAGTGAATAGGCTTAATAAACTAGCGCGCTGTACCATCAACGATTGCATCACTGCTTACCATCAGGCGGGATTGCAGTCAAGCGCTAGTTTATAATTATTAAAAAAAAAGGTTTTGATGGACAGACAAATTTTTCAAACAAATAAAGCTATTGATGTTACAGAATTAAGAATGTGATTTTTTTTGGACATTCGGATAATAACTTCAAATATTCTTTGTACTGAATTTTGATTTTCCTACTTGTATTATTTGTATTGAATTTTGATTTTACAGCAATTATTTTTGCTTAACAACTCTGCTATAGAATACTTTTTCCTTGGAGCCCACTTTACACATACCTTTGCGCTCGCTTTATCCCGAGTAGATAAAATTCCATGCGCACTTGTAGAACTTGCATTTATAGCAAAAATGTTAATGCTCAGTGTAGCTAAAGTTAGAATAGAAATTCTATTACTCTTGAAGTTGACTATTTCTTAGAATTGCATCTTCAATATCCTATGCATATAACGGCTTACATTCTTTGATTTCTTTCGTTTACTTGTAGTGAGTTCTTTAGATTTCTTCTGTTTTTCTTATTAATTGAGTTTTGCGTTTAAAATATCATTAAGATATTTGAATACATGTTCAGTACATACTGAGACTGCCTAAAATATGCTGACCTGGATATATTTGCGCATTCGTAAGGCTACTGATTTTTCTGTGATCATTGTGTGCTGTAACTAGGTTATAGGTAAAGGGTATAAAGAAGCTTTTCTAGGAAACCGCCAGCACTGATTTGTTCAGATTTATACCACAGCATCACCTACTTTTAATACACATACCTCCATATACTGAAGTCATGTAAAGAAGTCAAGTCTCGAACTTTATATATATATATTTTTTATTTATTTTATTTACTGACGACTCGGTTGGCGCAGTGGCTGAGCGATCCACTGCTGCTTTGTCGCGGGTTCGATTCCCACTCGGAACAAATTTGCATGGAATACAAGTAGTTGTTCAGGGTCCGGCTGTATGTGTATATGACTTTAAATGTTTGTAAATACACCCACGACACAGGAGTAATTCTTATTGTGGGTATATAAAAAATACATAGTTCATGCCGATTTAAGGGAAGAAAATGCAGCATAATCAGCCTATGTTTCCACTGCTAAGATACAGGGCTCCTCTTGGTGAGAGGGAGTGGACACAATTTACCACGCGTGCCCAGTGTGTGATGGTGTTTTTTTTTTAATTATTATAAACTAGTGCTTGACTGCAATCCCGCTTAATGGCAAGCAGCGATGCAATCGTTGATGGTAAAGCGCACTAGTTTATTAAGCTTATTCACTTAAAAAACTTAGGAATAGGAAGGATGACGGCAGTTGAGCGAAGTGATGCAATGTTAAAACCCAAGACCAACACGACCAACGATGCTGCGCCAGAAGGAGATTGATCTAGAGACTCTCCACGACCAAACTCCCGACA